>CAMPFS010000002.1:1430516-2030516 GCA_946814055.1 Caenorhabditis sp. 36 PRJEB53466
CTACGGATAATATCAAGAGGAAATCGGAAGATGACAGGCCAAAGTGCAGGCCTGTGAGAAGGGTTTGGCCAAGGAAGACACGTATTTCACAATGTACGTCGGGCTGGGAACCTATGAGGAGATGGCGACCGAAACGGAAGGAGGTCAGTTGGTCACTGAGAGTGAGTCCGGTGATGTTACGGTAGGCTTCAAGCTTCAGTTACAAAAGTTTAATTTGCAAATGTCGTAAGATTCGATGTCGAGTACGCAGCAGTGGTGACACCGAATTGCTCACCGTACTCTGACAAACAAAGGAAGGAAATACATTTTGTTGTTCCGTTGGGAGGCAGTTTAGTAATATCAACATGTTTATTGGTGTCACTAAAATAAAACAATAGTTAAGACGTTGAAAGAGTGCATAGAGTGCATAGATCTTGTGGCCAAACGGTGAAAGAAAAGGCCGCACTTGCCCACAACACGGTTGCCACACGTCCAGTGCCTTTTTGTTGGACGTCTTTGAAGCGAACGCCGGTGCGCATTGCTGAAAACAACTCTTATTAGGTTGGCCAACGTTTTATCGAGACTCACCGCAGACAGTCCAGACGATTCTTCCCTTTGTATATCATCTCGACTCGTTCCAACAGTCTATCGAAGCGCTTCAACTTCCCAATCGATCGAAAAACGAGATGCCTTCCAATTGGTCGAAGATCATGCGTCGCCGCCGAGTAGTCGAATAGGAACTCGAATTCCGCATCCGTCATCAGTGCATCGTGCACTTCGATATATGGACAGTCGATTCCGTGTTTCCACACGAAAAGGTCCTTGATGCTTTTGACACAGTCCAGTAAAGAATCGATTGTGACATGGCACTCCACTTCGAAACACTCCACCAATCTTCGCGCCAATTCCTCCATTTGCTGATATGTCCACCTAACTTCATTGGGGCTCCAACTGCAGTCCGGGTTATCATAATAAACCCGCGCTTCTTGGCCTGCAGTTGAGACGCTCATCCGTGTGTTGATGTCCATAAACACGCAGCAGAGTTTGACGGGCATCTCGAGACGTTTTACATATCTTTTGGCCGTTTTCGAGCCTTTAGCAATCTCGAGTCTGCAAACAGAAGACTAGAACTGAGCGAAATGAGTGAAAGGGGAACTTACATTGTAGTGTGATCGAGCTGATCGAACACGCACTTCAGGGGACCACGGGAGAGGGAGAAAAGTGGGAACGCGGCCATTGTCTCGACAGAAGTGAATGGGCAACAGACGAGAAGAGCGAAGGCCGAACAAATGCGAGTGGCCTCTCGCCGTTCCGAACGGACACGCCCCCTCCTCTTGGCAGCCCGTTCCTTTTGTGTGCTCTACCGTATCCGTTCGAGGTCACATGCCACTCATCATTAAGATGCAATCGGCATTACGTGGCTGACCTGCTGCCATCTCGTACATTGCGCAACAAATATCCCAATGAGACCCATTAGAGTGCAACGTACGAGCCCCCCTTAGAATCGGAGTTGGCAGCGAGCCAAGGACACCCCTCCCAAACAGTTGCCACTGCAACTGCCGCACGCTATTTGGGCTCGTTTTTGACCAGGAACTTGAGGAATCCAAGTACCTTCTGCCATCTCGTACATTGCGCAACAAATATCACAATGGGAGCCATTAGAGTGCCCCGTACGAGCCCCTGAATAATAAATGAACAGATGGCAAGCGTGACCAGATGGTTTTATTCTATTAATGCACATATTGCAACGTGTGACAATAATAAAAACAGATTAGTAAGGTTCTGGATCCAGAGGCTTCAGCTCTTTCTCCAAAACGATTCCAGTGGAGATCTTCCAATAGTGCGGATAGTTCAAATTCCTGTAGTTTCTCTGCACATCCACTTCTTGCGGACATCCGAATTCGATCCTCTTGATGTAATAAAACTGGTCCCTGGGCTGCCATTCAATGTAAACGTCCAATCGCCTTCCATTCCAACAGTCTTATTGCCGTAATAAAGGTCCGAGTCGGCGCGCAGGCGAACAAACAACGAAAAGTGGGTGTCAGCCGTTGCGAGACCCTCTTCTTCTATTATATTGTATCCCTGAAGGTAGGTGTGATTGTACCGACTGTCCGGGCGCCAGAACTGTTTCTCGAGGTCTTCTGAAACTCAAAATTTGGCATTTTGACTCATTTTGTTTGCATACTCACTGATACTATTCATTTTCTCGTGACAACTCTCAATCTCTATTTTCTCCGACCTTGTGTAGGTCTCAAAAGCGGACAACCCGGAATACCACTGCAGTTTATTGGGCACCATTTGAACGAACGATGCTCCGATGATAAGGCGATACGCATCGTAGCTGGCCTTCATGAGGTCAAGGCCAGGCGGACATGCCACGTCGATCATCGAGATTGGCCATAGATTGTTGCCATGTTTGTCCTAGAAACTTAATGTTTTGTAGTGAAAGATTAGATATTGTACATACATATTCGGTTGTGATCTTGAAGTCCCAATCGTACTCCTTCCCGCCTCCGTACCAAGTGACGCCCATGACCAAGCGAAATGTGACACGGGCGGTGATTTTCGACGGCGAATGGGCCAACGGACTCACTTTTATGAAATTGGTCTGAAAACGGACTGATGACAACTGTTTCAGATGCTGAGCTCACATTATTAACAGCGGGCCTCCACATAATTCCGAAAATCTTGAACCACCTGCGGAAGTGTTCCCTCGTGTACCTCCTCGGCGTGTCACTCGTCGCATCGCAGACACTTGCCGTCAAGTACTCGTCCTTCTCCAATCCATTCAACCACAAAGTGGGCAGCTGGAAGGCATCTTCATGCACGCCCTGGTACTCTTTCGGAGTGACCAGCTGCAGAAAGTTCTTCACATCGCCACTCTTCCAAATCTCCGTTTCCACGTGTTTGAGACTCGTCTGCGAGAGATCAATGTCTCCGTGTTCCGTACATCCTCCCTTCACATTGAACGAGTCTATCGTGTAGTAGACGTAGGTGTCCATGTCCGGGAAACTCAACTTTAAATCCATCTCGTACACTTGTCTCGAGACGTATCCCATCTTGGATTCCTGTTTGAACGTCGTGATCAGCCGCATCTCCTCTCTGTTTTCGTTCGGTACGATCTCAAATGTCGCTTCTTCGTTCTGCAGATTTTTCTTCCATTTTTGACGATTCTTGGCAAGATAATCGAGGAATTGAACTGAAAGTTTGAAAACTAGAAGATATTACGAGTGCCTCTCACCGCAACCCACCATAATTGAGCCGAGTCGCTCCACAAATGGTTGCATTCATATTCTTGTCAAGGATCGTCATCAACTGGCCTGCAAATATTTCACAGTTGGGATTCTCGGCCGACGCTTGCTCGCGGAGCCACTTGTTTATGGTGATCGCCTGGAACGTCTTCGTCAGCGCCACTTCTCCATCTGACGCCGCACGATACGCGTCTTGTTGCATCTTGAACTCTGAAAATGAACGTTTTCCTCGCAATACCTTGTGTGCATACTCACCGCTTTGTCTTGCCAAATAATCGAGACCATCATTGATCACCATGCGTCTTCCAACCTTTCCCAGAAATCGATGAGGTTTTCGTGCTTCTGTCAAGTTTCCGGTTAGGAGAAGGAGCACAAGGACACGAAGAAACATTCGGAACTAATTTGGAAAAATGGGGAAAGGTGGAAAGGTCAAAACGCTTGTTCTTGTTGTTCTCGTGTAGGTTCCGGAATATTGGATGACTTAAAAAACACAGAGGTTACGAGTTCCCCTGTAATCTGAAAGTTCCAATCTACTTTCTTGACAGTTACATCGAAATCCAGGCCCAAATTCAATCGATTGGTGACACGAGCGACTATTTTCAGAGTTGATTGTTGCGAATTCTGTCTGGAAATGTTCGAACTTTAACGGATCCCTCACCTTATTCTCCTTCTCCACCCATTCAGTCGGATCCTGATGATAACCTCGAAGAGTATCAGAAACTTGAGCACTATTGTCGGATTCCATATCTCTGCTTCAAGTTCTCGGGACGGAATGTGTTGCGAATCGACGAGGGTTCCGTGTTCTGAGCATCCGCCTTTCACAGAGATCCACGATATTGTGTACATGAATTTGAAGCCGAGATCCGCAAAACTCATTTTGATGTAGTAGAAAAGAGAAGAGGGACGTGGTGATGTGGCAAACACGGGAGGAGAAGAGAAGTGTCGTCAATTCAGGTGTTTGCGGCACAGAGAGAGAGAGAGAGAGAGAGAGTGTGCGCTCAGAGACGCAGAGAAAGAGAAAAAGAATGCGTGGCGGGTGTCAGAGGGGTCCAGAACAGTTTGTATTCTGCCTCTTCCTTCTCCAAATTCCTTTTCCATTATCAATCGGAGGAAGTCAACGAACAGGAGTGAAAAGCGATGTATCTCAGTTGTTCGGAGAGGTATGAAAATGTTGTCAACTATCATCACAAGTCCGCACTCATATCCTTATTCAAGACCGCAAAGAACTGTTCTGCAAACGTTCTGCCTCGTCGGAAGCATTGTAGAACAGCTCTTTTAGTGCAATTTTGTTATGTGCCTTCAAAAGTTTCAATGATTTTGCTCTCGAGTCCAAATCGTTTTCCCACTTTTTTCAGAGTACACATTTCGGCTCCAGAAGGTGTCAGAATATCCAGTTTGCAGAAGAAGTAGACGAAACGGCGGCGAGAGAACATTCTAGGCTCTAGAACTGAAAAAGTCTACGTGACAAATGGGGAAAAGTTCACAAATTCCTTTTGTGCCACGTTGTCAGTTCTTCGCGAATGTTCCCTCGCCTTCTTCTACTTCTTCTCCTACTCGGACACCTCGCAACCAGTCTCAAACCCAAAAATGCCTTGAAAAAGGTGGTAAAACGATTCAGGCTCGGAAAGACAGTCTTGGACGCATTTCAAGGTACATTTACAAACTATTCAGGCCCTTTCAACACTATTTTACTTTAGAAAGTGTACTCGAAAAACCGCTTGAGAGTGCGAGCGCAGAGGAAGTGGGAAAAGTGAAGAAGAATCATGCGATCCAGGTAAGCCAGTGGATTATTGAGCAGGCGTCGAGCGAGAATCCAGCGTGGCACGCGTTTGGCGACATGTTAATGTCCGTTTTGGATAGAAATATGAGTGCGGATGTCTGTGGAGCCACTCCGTTCACTTTTTGTTAGTACACAGTTCTAGAAGGGACCACAATATCTATGTATGATGCTTTTCAGACCAATTCGTGGATTTTCTGAGTATGAATCGTCAGAAATGGAAGAAGAATCTGGAAAAGGACGATGCAAAGTATGAAGTTTTACCGGACACCGAAAAAGAGAAACTTCGATTCGTGACCTCGTTCGTCCAAGAGTCCAAGTACGGATTCACGTCCCAACAAATCTACGAGATCAACATGAGCCTAAAAAAGGTTCTTCCGGACAAGAAGAGCAAATTCATGTACACAATATCGTGGATCTCTGTGAAAGGCGGATGCTCGGAACACGGAACCGTCGATCCGCAACACATTCCGTCCCGAGAACTTGAAGCAGAGATATGGAATCCGACAATAGTGCTCAAGTTTCTGATGCTCTTCACTCCGAAGCCCTATCGAGGTTATCATCAGGATGCGGATAAGATTCCCACGTTGTGGCTGAATGGATTGGAGAAGGACGAGCACTTGACCGCGAGTGTCTGTAATCCAAAGACCGGCATTCCGAGGAGGTACACTGAAGCCGAGTTCCGCAGGTGGTACGAGTTGTTCGGGAGGATGTGGCGTCCGAAAAGAAATAGTGTGCGCCTAGAATACCGCTTTTTTCCAGTCATCTCAATGATTTGCAGACGGAATTCGCGACAGTCCAGAAGATTCATCAATCAACTCTGAAAATAGTCGCTCGTGTCACCTATCGATTGGTTTTGGGCCTGGATTGGAATGGAAATGCGAAGGAAGTCGATTGGAATGTGAAGATTATCGGAGAGCTTGTGAGTTGTCGCCTACGCTACCTCACCGTCCTCCTAGCCTTACCACTTTTCTCAAGAACCTTCACGACAACAAAAAATGGACAATTTCTGGGATCGACGTCTCCTGTCCGCCGGGTATAAACCTGCTCGGAGCCAGCTACGAAGCCTACCGCAACATCACCGGCTTCAGTTTCGTTTCGCTGATCCCTGTGACCAAGCGGGTCTACCAGGATCTTGGATTCCTCAAGTACCTGGTCAAAAACGAGTCGCAGGTGGAAATCTCATTCTGCGGAAACAAAATCGATGGGATCAACAATATTGGGAAGAGTTTCTGGGCGCCAGGCACCAATTTCACCAGCACCTTCATCGAAAGTGTCGCTCTTCCGGAATTGGATAATAGTCTGGCGAAAGAGGACACTAATTTCACGTTGTACATCGGATTAGGTACATATGAGAAGATATCGAAACAAGTTGACGAACAGGGTGATTCGATTCTGTTGTTCGAGGCAAAATGGCACTTTTACATTCAATGGGTCAGTTAGAAATTGGAAAAATGTTTGAAAATCTTTCGCTTTTTAGGATCCGATCGATTTGTTCTATTACATCAAAAGGATAGTGTTCGAGTGTCCCGGCTGGACGGGCCAAGTTCGAGAATACGAGTGGCCCATCGAGGAAACGCCGTCTTTTTTGAGAATTGGAAAATAAAGTATTTATTACTTGATCCATCATCCACCAATCACCGTCCAAGTCATTGTATTCTCGGGCCATCCGAACTTGATCCTCTTGATGTAGTAGAACTGATCCACCGGGTCCTGAAGGGGCAATACTTTAGCAATCCTCTCGTTCACTACAAAACATTAAGTTTCTAGGACAAACATGGCAACAATCTATGGCCAATTTCGATGATACGGCAATGAGACACTATTGGAAGATTTCCACTGGAATCGTTTTGGAGAAAAAGCTGAAGCCTCTGGATCCGAAACCTTACTAATCTGTTTTTAATATTATAATATGTGCATTAATATAGTAAAACCATCTGGATACGCTTGCCATCTGTTCACTTATTATTCAGGGGCTCGTACGTTGCACTCTAATGGCTCCCAGTGGGATATTTGTTGCGCAATTTACGAGATGGCAGAACTCAGCCACGTAATGCCGATTGCATCTTAATGATGAGTGGCATGTGACCTCGAACGATTACGGTAGAGCACACAAAAGGAACGGGCTGCCAAGAGGAGGGGGCGTGTCCGTTCGGAACGGCGAGAGGACACTCGCATTTGTTCGGCCTTGGTCTCCGCAAACATCTCGCTCTTCTCGTCTGTTGCCCATTCACTTCTGTCGAGACAATGGCCGCGTTCCCACTTTTCTCCCTCTCCCGTATTCCCCTGAAGTGCGTGTTCAATCAGCTCGATCACACCACCATGTAAGTTCCCCTTTCACGCATTTTCGTTCAGTTCTAGTCTTCTGTTTGCAGACTCGAGATTGCGAAAGGCTCGAAAACGGCCAAAAGATGTGTAAGACGTCTCGAGATGCCCGTCAAACTCTGCTGCGTGTTTATGGACATCAACACACGGATGAGCGTCGCAACTGCCGGCCAAGAAGCGCGGGTTTATTATGAAAACCCGGACTGCAGTTGGAGCCCCAATGAAGTAAGGTGGACATATCAGCAAATGGAGGAATTGGCGCGAAGATTGGTGGAGTGTTTCGAAGTGGAGTGCCATGTCACAATCGATTCTCTACTGGACTGCGTCAAGAGCATCAAGGACCTTTTCGTGTGGAAACACGGAATCGACTGTCCATATATCGAAGTGCACGATGCACTGATGACGGATGCGGAATTCGAGTTCCTATTCGACTACTCGGCGGCGACGCATGATATTCGACCAATTGGAAGGCATCTCGTTTTCGATCGATTGGGAAGTTGAAGCGCTTCGATAGACTGTTGGAACGAGTCGAGATGATATACAAAGGGAAGAATCGTCTGGACTGTCTGCGGTGAGTCTCGATAAAACGTTGGCCAACCTAATAAGAGTTGTTTTCAGCAATGCGCACCGGCGTTCGCTTCAAAGACGTCCAACAAAAAGGCACTGGACGTGTGGCAACCGTGTTGTGGGCAAGTGCGGCCTTTTCTTTCACCGTTTGGCCACAAGATCTATGCACTCTTTCAACGTCTTAACTATTTTTTTATTTTAGTGACACCAATAAACATGTTGATATTACAAAACTGACTCCCAACGGAACAACAAAAATGTATTTCCGTAATGTAAAGCGCGCCTTCTTCCGGCACGGTTTCTTCTACTCTGACTCAGATACAACAAGCTGGATCTTTCGTTAAAAAGATGTATTATAAAAAAGATTAGGGAGCCATAGAAATATTACAAAATAAGGGGGATAAAACTAAAGAAGGGACAGGTCCTTGCTGAGAAAAGGGACGACGAGCAGTGCGTCCTCTCTCTCCAACCCAACTGACTTCTCTCCGACTTGCCGGCGCTCCCTCTTCCGGAGTGAGGAGACACAGCCAGTCGGGGGTGCATCGGGTAGCGTCGCGTGGCGCCTGTCACAGTAACATCACCGGACTCACTCTCACTGACCAACTGACCTCCTTCCGTTTCGGTCGAAATAAACTTGAAAGTCCTACTGACCCATTGAATGTAAAACTTCCAGGTAGCCTCCAAAGACGTAAACCCGAAATAGCGTGCGGCGTGTCCTTGGCTCGCTGCCAACTCCGATTCTAATGTCGAACCTTTTTTTTCAACAGTATGCTTGAGTTGTTTGAGCATGTTTGAGTTTGGTGTCAATAGAATCCGTTTCAACCGAGTTATGAGCTCCCGATTGTTGAAACTGATCCGATTGACACCAAGCTCAAACATGCAATGTTTCAAACCTTCCTTATGAAGTCCCCCAGCCTGTTTGGCGCTCAAGCAAGTCTTATCTTTGTACGGCCTGGTTTCATTTTGGCCAAAAATCTGATATCAGGGGCTGGAGGTTCGGCATGCTTAAACAAAATTGACTTGAAAATGCTCAAAAAACTTGTTTCAAACAAGATTCGACTCATTTGAGATCATCGGAGTCTCCCGGCTCCACTCCCGAGCTCCACACAGAACATGAGGCTAAACCTGGGAGAGTGGCCCTAGGTGGCGTCGGCGTCAGTGCACATGATTTCAAAAAGGCTTTTTGGAGATCCTAAAGGTGCAAAGAACCCCATTCAGGATCTTGTTTATCAGTTTAAGAGGCTTCCAGAGTGTCTTCAGGGGTGGCCCTATACTTATGAAACGCACTGCAGATATCAGAGTTGAGCGGAAATGGAATTTTGAAATCCGGAAGACGGCAGACGGAAGACGGAACGAAAATTCCGCTTAACACTGGTACGCAGCAGTGTTGACACCGAATTGCTCACCGTACTCTGACAAACAAAGGAGGGAAATACATATTGTTGTTCCGTTGGGAGGCAGATTTATAATATCAACATGTTTATTGGTGTCACTAAAATAAAACAATAGTTAAGACCTTGAAAGAGTGCATAGATCTTGTGGCCAAACGGTGAAAGAAAAGGCCGCACTTGCCCACAACACGGTTGCCACACGTCCAGTGCCTTTTTGTTGGACGTGTTTGAAGCGAACGCCGGTGCGCATTGCTGAAAACAACTCTTATTAGGTTGGCCAACGTTTTATCGAGACTCACCGCAGACAGTCCAGACGATTCTTCCCTTTGTATATCATCTCGACTCGTTCCAACAGTCTATCGAAGCGCTTCAACTTCCCAATCGATCGAAAACGAGATGCCTTCCAATTGGTCGAATATCATGCGTCGCCGCCGAGTAGTCGAATAGGAACTCGAATTCCGCATCCGTCATCAGTGCATCGTGCACTTCGATATATGGACAGTCGATTCCGTGTTTCCACACGAAAAGGTCCTTGATGCTCTTGACGCAGTCCAGTAAAGAATCGATTGTGACATCGCACTCCACTTCGAAACACTCGGCCAATCTTCGCGCCAATTCCTCCATTTGCTTATATGTCCACCGAACTTCATTGGGGCTCCAACTGCAGTCCGGGTTATCATAATAAACCCGCGCTTTTTGGCCTGCAGTTGCGACGCTCATCCGTGTGTTGATGTCCATAAACACGCAGCAGAGTTTGACGGGCATCTCGAGACGTCTTACACATCTTTTGGCCGTTTTCGAGCCTTTCGCAATCTCGAGTCTGCAAACAGAAGACTAGAACTGAGCGAAAATGAGTGAAAGGGGAACTTACATAGTGGTGTGATCGAGCTGATCCAACACGCACTTCAGGGGAATACGGGAGAGGGAGAAAAGTGGGAATGCGGCCATTGTCTCGACAGAAGTGAATGGGCAACAGACGAGAAGAGCGAAGGCCGAACAAATGCGAGTGACCTCTCGCCGTTCCGAACGGACACGCCCCCTCCTCTTGGCAGCCCGTTCCTTTTGTGTGCTCTACCGTATCCGTTCGAGGTCACATGCCACTCATCATTAAGATGCAATCGGCATTACGTGGCTGACCTGCTGCCATCTCGTACATTACGCAACAAATATCCCAATGAGACCCATCAGAGTGCAACGTACGAGCCCCCCTTAGAATCGGAGTTGGCAGCGAGCCAAGGACACGCCTCCCAAACAGTTGCCACTGCAACTGCCGCACGCTATTTGTGCTCGTTTTTGACCAGGAACTTGAGGAATCCAAGTACCTTCTGCCATCTCGCACATTGCGCGTCAAATATCACAATGGGAGCCATTAGAGTGCCCCGTACGAGCCCCTGAATAATTAATGAACAGATGGCAAGCGTGACCAGATGGTTTTATTATATTAATGCACATATTGCAACGTGTGACAATAATAAAAACAGATTAGTAAGGTTCTGGATCCAGAGGCTTCAGCTCTTTCTCCAAAACGATTCCAGTGGAGATCTTCCAATAGTGCGGATAGTTCAAATTCCTGTAGTTTCTCTGCACATCCACTTCTTCCGGTGATCCGAATTCAATCGAGTTGGGATTCTCGCCGCGCGATACGCGTCTTGTTGCATCTTGAACTCTAAAAAGAACGTTTTTCCTCCTAATATCCTATGACATACTCACCGCTGCGAGGCGGAGATCTTGTTGCTCGGAACGAATGCATTCAAGAGTGTGGGAGTGGAGTTGAAATGGCGAGCAGAGGAGACTGGCGCCGGGAAGGATGAAGCGAAGCTGGGCCCGCATCACGACCGGGCGACTGAGGAAAAGCTGGAGAAGGAGATAGGAGGAAGACGGTCGTGCGCGAAGCAGGACCTCGTCTCAAGTTCAGTTCGCCGGCTTACTTCGACATCAAAGCGAAGGCCGACGTGGCGTGGACGGAGAAATACGATTGGAAGGGCGTCGAGAAGGTGGTCATGTTGGCGAAATGGACGGTCGATCCCACCGAGAACGAGAATCGGGCGGAAATCATCGAGTCGATCGGCAAAGACGTCAAGGATCTGATCGTGGTGCCAATTCGGATGGCATGCAAGTTCAACAAAGTCGGAGGGATAACGGAGTGGTGGAAAAAGAGGATGCGAACCCGTACGAACGTACGGTTCGTCGATCCGCAGACGCCCGTTGGACCAAAACAACTTCCGATGGTTGTGGTCAACCCGGAGAAGTTCGACTCGGCGGAGATGATGGGTGGATACCTCGATTCACTCATTCCGAGGAATGCGGCGGTGGAGAAACTGATGGCTGGCCGGAAGTTGGAGGTGGCCAGGAGAGCGAATCAATCGACATAACGTATGCGATCATCATATTGTTTTTGTTCTTTTAGCATTCTAGGATCTTTTAGGTATTCTTTGGTAATGTGGTAGTTTTTCTGTAAGTCCGTAGCAGAGGGACACGTGTGTCGGGAGCAGACTGTCAGTCGCCCATGTGCTCGTACTTCAGCCGGCCCGGGGTCCGGCTTTTGTCCACGGGGGGGAAGTTGCCAAAGGCAGTTCCCTCAAACCCTTTCCAGGAAGTCGCACAAACGGGTGCAAAGACGCTCTATGGGACACGCGTGAACTTTGAGCTGCGTGGCATTTTTAAGACGGAGTTTTTAGTTCTGGTTTTGGTTTAAAAAAAAGGCTTTTGCACGTTTACTTGTGAGAGACACTCTTTTTGGTGTTCTTTCTGTACTTTTCTTCGTTGATTCGTGTCTTTCGTTGCTCCTCAAGCAATAAACCTTCGTTTGATAATCTTTCGCGTTGTTTCTTGTGTTTTCTTGTATTGGACCCACTACCCCTTATCATAAGCGGGCAACTATCGATTGATTTTGGGCCTGTTTGGCAAGACAGAGCGGTGAGTATGTCATAGGATATTAGGAGGAAAAACGTTCTTTTTACAGTTCAAGATGCAACAAGACGCGTATCGTGCGGCGAGAATCCCAACTGGATCGAATTCGGATGTCCGCAAGAAGTGGATGTGCAGAGAAACTACAGGAATTTGAATTATCCGCACTATTGGAAGATCTCCACTGGAATCGTTTTGGAGAAAGAGCTGAAGCCTCTGGATCCAGAACCTTACTAATCTGTTTTTAATATTATAATATGTGCATTAATATAATAAAACCATCTGGTCACGCTTGCCATCTGTTCCCTTATTATTCAGGGGCTCGTACGTTGCACTCTAATGGCTCCCACTGGGATATTTGTTGCGTAATGTACGAGATAGCAGCAGGTCAGCCACGTAATGCCGATTGCATCTTAATGATGAGTGGCATGTGACCTCGAACGGATATGGTAGAGCACACAAAAGGAACGGGCTGCCAAGAGGAGGGGGCGTGTCCGTTCGGAACGGCGAGAGGTCACTCGCATTTGTTCGGCCTTCGCTCTTCTCGTCTGTTGCCCATTCACTTCTGTCGAGACAATGGCCGCGTTCCCACTTTTCTCCCTCTCCCATATTCCCCTGAAGTGCGTGTTCGATCAGCTCGATCACACCACCATGTAAGTTCCCCTTTCACTCACTTTCGCTCAGTTCAAGTCTTCTGTTTGCAGACTCGAGATTGCGAAAGGCTCGAAAACGGCCAAAAGATGTGTAAAACGTCTCGAGATGCCCGTCAAACTCTGCTGCGTGTTTATGGACATCAACACACGGATGAGCGTCGCAACTGCAGGCCAAGAAGCGCGGGTTTATTATGAAAACCCGGACTGCAGTTGGAGCCCCAATGAAGTTAGGTGGACATATAAGCAAATGGAAGAGTTGGCGCGAAGATTGACCGAGTGTTTCGAAGTGGAGTGCCATGTCACAATCGATTCTTTACTGGACTGCGTCAAGAGCATCAAGGACCTTTTCGTGTGGAAACACGGAATCGACTGTCCATATATCGAAGTGCACGATGCACTGATGACGGATGCGGAATTCGAGTTCCTATTCGACTACTCGGCGGCGACGCATGATCTTCGACCAATTGGAAGGCATCTCGTTTTCGATCGATTGGGAAGTTGAAGCGCTTCGATAGACTGTTGGAACGAGTCGAGATGATATACAAAGGGAAGAATCGTCTGGACTGTCTGCGGTGAGTCTCGATAAAACGTTGGCCAACCTAATAAGAGTTGTTTTCAGCAATGCGCACCGGCGTTCGCTTCAAAGACGTCCAACAAAAAGGCACTGGACGTGTGGCAACCGTGTTGTGGCCAAGTGCGGCCTTTTCTTTCACCGTTTGGCCACAAGATCTATGCACTCTTTCAACGTCTTAACTATTGTTTTATTTTAGTGACACCAATAAACATGTTGATATTACTAAACTGCCTCCCAACGGAACAACAAAATGTATTTCCTTCCTTTGTTTGTCAGAGTACGGTGAGCAATTCGGTGTCAACACTGCTGCGTACTCGGCATCAAATCATACGACATTTGCAAATTAAACTTTTGTAGCTGAAGCTTGAAGCCTACCGTAACATCACCGGACTCACTCTCAGTGACCAACTGACCTCCTTCCGTTTCGGTCGCCATCTCCTCATAGGTTCCCAGCCCGACGTACATTGTGAAATACGTGTCTTCCTTGGCCAAACCCTTCTCACAGGCCTGCACTTTGGCCTGTCATCTTCCGATTTCCTCCTGATATTATCCGTAGGCTGGCAAGATATGATTGACCCTGACCCGGCACTATCTCCGCGCAGGGACCCGAGATACATTCATTCTGTGTTCCCCTCACAGGTCACATGCCACTCATCATTAAGATGCAATCGGCATTACGTGGCTGACCTGCTGCCATCTCGTACATTGCGCAACAAATATCACAATGGGAGCCATTAGAGTGCCCCGTACGAGCCCCTGAATAATAAGTGAACAGATGGCAAGCGTATCCAGAAGGCTTTATTCTATTATTACACATATTATAATATTAAAAGCAGATTAGTAAGGTTTCGGATCCAGAGGCTTCAGCTCTTTCTCCAAAACGATTCCAGTTAATGTCCGTTTTGGATAGAAATATGAGTGCGGATGTCTGTGGAGCCACTCCGTTCACTTTTTGTTAGTACAGAGATCCAAGGGACCACTATATTTAAGTGTGATGCTTTTCAGACCAATTCGTGGATTTTCTGAGTAGGAATCGTCAGAAATGGAAGAGGAATCTGGAAAAGGACGATGCAAAGTATGACGGGCCAAGTTCGAGAATACGAGTGGCCCATCGAGGAAACTCCGTCTTTTTTGGGAATTGGAAAATAAAGTATTTATTACTCGATCCATCATCCACCAATCACCGTCCAAGTCATTGTATTCTCGGGCCACTCGAACTCGCGACGAACTGACTGAACTTTCGGGCATCCGAACTCGATCTTCTTGATGTAGTAGAACAGATCCACCGGGTCCTGAAGGGACAATACTTTAGCAATCCAAAAAAAAAACTTGAAAGTTCTACTGACCCATAGAATGTAAAACTTCCAGGTAGCCTCCAAAGACGTAAACTTGTCGCCTTGAGATTCGGTACCTCCTTCCGTTTCGGTCGCCATCTCCTCATAGGTTCCCAGCCCGACGTACATTGTGAAATACGTGTCTTCTTTGGCCAAACCCTCCTCGGTGTCCATCGCGACATGCTCGAGGAACGTGGCACTGTAATTGCTGCCGGGCGCCCAGAATTTCTTCTCAATCTCGTTGATACTGTCCAATGTTTCGCCTCCACAATTGTCGAGTTCAATGTTCGAATCGTTTTTGGTTAGATATTGAAGGAATCCAAGATCCTGGTAGACGCGCTTGGTCAGCGGGATCATGGAAACGAGAGTGAGTCCGGTGATGTTACGGTAGGCTTCATAGCTCGCCTCCATGAGGTTTAGGGCCGGAGGACAGTGCACGTCTAGCGAGGATACCAGCCACTTTTTGTTGCCGTGCTTGTGCTGCAATCGATATTCTAAAAGTTTGAGAATAATATAAGATTCTCACATATTCAGCTTTGATCTTGAAATCCCAATCCACTTCCCTGGCGTTTCCATCCCAATCCAATCCGATCACGAGTCGGAATGTGATGCGAGCTATTATGAGATCCTCAGTCCGTTCGATCTCCCGAATCGTCACAAAATCCATCTAAACAGGTATTTCTTCTCAACTTTGCCCATCCCTCTCCACCTACATTGTTTTTCTTTGGACGCCACATCCTTCCGAACAACTCGTACCATCTGCGGAACTCGGCTTCCGAGTACCGTCTGGGGGTGTCACTTTTCGGATCGCACACAGTCGCCGTCAAGTATTTGTCGATTTCGAGTCCCGACAACCACAAAGTGGGGATCTTTGTGGGGTCCTGCCAGAGACCTTGATAAGGGACCGGCGTGAAGAGCATCAGAAACTTCTTCGCCTCCACATTGTTCCAGATCTCCGTGTCCAGCTCGTTGACTTGCGTGTTGTTCGCGTCCATCTCTCCGTACTCGGTACACCCTCCTTTCACTGAAATCGACGTGGCCGTGAAATAAAGATCCTTCTCGGTTTCAATGTTCGGGTACGTCGCCTTCATGTCGATGTAATAGATTTGAGTGGAGAAGTAGCCGAGAACGGATTCCTGTTTGAACGACATCCGCATCCGGATCACGTCCCTTCTGTTGTTCTCCAACACCACAAACTTTGACTCGTCCTTCGTGAGCATCTTCTTCCAGCGCACTCGATCTTTGGCCAGGAAATCCACAAATTGAACTGAAACAAATCCAATCGATATTGTCGACGCACTTCTCTAGAACCATAATTCAACTGCGTGACTCCGCAAACATCTGCAGTCAACTCTTTATCCAGAACCATCGTCAGATGCTCTCGAAACTTCTGCCATCCGGGATTCGCCGACGACGCCTGCCCCCGAATCAGAATGTTCATGAGAACCGCGTGATCCTGCTTAATCCGTTTCACCTGTTCCGGAGTCGCTTTCGCGTATTCCGTCTCTTTCAGATGTGATACTAAAACCGGTTTGACATGTTTTCTTCAACACACTACTGTACTTACTATCAACTTCTCCGAGCATATCATCAGACAGCAGTTGGAATCGTTTGCCCACTTTTTTCAAAGTGTTCCCGAGTTTGAAGAAGTCGGCAATGCGTCCGAGTAGGAGAAGAAGCAGAAGAGAACGGAGAAGAAACATTTCGAAGCACGCAAATAGTTGGCACTGATTTTGATCTGTTTCGCTAAACTTCTCCGTGAACTCACCGTGGAGAGTTCCAATTCCCCGCTTTTCGGTGGTGATATTGCACATGTGGCCCTCATATATTCCTGTGAACCATTCCGAAAAGAGTTTGCGTGTTTCAGATCTGGCCCAGTGCCGACAATGAACGAAGATTCAAAGTGCACCAACTATTCCACACGTTTTCACAGATAATCTGCCACTTTTCGTCTCTTTCAACAGCAATCCGCGAGAGAAAGAGAATCAAAATAGAAAACAAAAACCCATTAGTTGAGTGACGAATGTTATGAATTTGAGGTGACTCAGAAGCAGCGAGAGAGTAAAACGGGCGGAGTTTACTCAGTTTCGGTATAAATAGCGGCGTGCAAGAGGTGTTCAGTCAGTCGTTTGTTCGTGTCTTCAACCGGAGACTCTGCGATTCCACCGATTTTCAAAATGAAGTTTTAAAATCGTTGGATTCCACCGGGAAACCAAATTTCCCCCCTATTTTCTCTACTTTTCTCCATTTATTCTACTCAATACCGAACTTTTTCAAAAAACAAGGTAATAAGGAACTAATGGATTTGGAAATGCGATTTCTAATGAATAGGAATACCAGACAAACATTGAAATTGTGTATTTTCAGACCTCGACGACTTTTCCGTCTTCGACTGTCTCATTTCTTTCATAGCCATGACTCTCGATCAACTCACATACATATATAGATTTTAGGTACGTTTTAACATAAATGCGTGAACAGAATGTGTATACATTCATGTTTTCAGCTACAATGAGATCTCACAATTCGATCTTCTCTTTGAAAATGTCTTGAATGCTCGAAAGCGTGCATCTCTGTTCAAATGGAGAACGGAGCAGAAGAAGAACATATTCGGAACCGACGGTGCGTCTTTTCCATGCCAAACTTGTCTCCATTTCTCAGTTTTTTCAGGAATGCTAATGGATTGCAGCAAGGATCTGGTTGTCGTGACTCGTCTCGACTTTTCAAGATCAAAGTACAGTATGAAGAAACATAATTGTATGTTCGTCAAGGATCATGTGGCAGTGTAATGATCCACTCAACAACCAGTCTTACTCCAAAGTCATTATAACTCAATTTGAAGTTATTATGTCTTTCCGCAACAATGAGGACCAAGGACATTTCTGACTTTTAAGTGCACTGTGCCCCTGTCAATTACATGTCATTAAAATCTAGTTCTTGATAATTACCCTGGGACCAATAGAAGGGACTTGCATCTTTCCCCAACATCCTCATCCAACTGCTACTGCGACTTCCCCAACCTATCTTCCTCTCACTATTTCCATATTACCTAATAAAAGCATTATCTGAACCACCTGCTTTTAAACCGTGCGAAGGATACCCTTTGAGATCAACGGGGGTTACGGAACACGACAATCCCTGGCTAATGTCACAACTTGATCGATTTCCAGTGATGTCACTCGCAAAGCCAAACACGGAGGATGATGAACACGAAGCAATGTTGACGGTGTAAATATTTTGTTTTTAGTTGTGCGAACAATAAAGTTGTGCGATTTTCTCTGTAAGACAACCGGCGGTTTGACAAGGATCCACATTTCTGAAAGATCTGAAAATAGTCTGAAAACGTGCTGTGTTTTCCAGTTTTCTACGGGCTCAATTGCAGACGGAGAGTCACAAGTTTTGAGGACTCTGTCTTGTGACGGAGAAAACTTCCATACTGTTTGTACAATCAAAGAATCGAAGTATCCGTGCAGCCCCCTTTTGTCAACTAAGTGCCTCTTTAAAAGTGGTATATAGGCCCACAAACTGTTTCAATCGATACCAATGGCCGCCAAAAGATGGTGCACGCAGAGAAAGAGAGAACAGTGACATTGGGTATAGATAACGGCCGCCGCGGGGTGTCTGGTCATTCATTCGCTTGTGTCTCCACCCGGAGACACCACCATTCCCCCCTATTTTCTTTACTTTTTCCAATTATTCTACTCAATACTGAACTTTTTGAAAAATGTAGTAAGAGAGAAAAGTTCATTATGATATCGTCAAGAGGATAGTGATGAACAAAGTGAAACGGCGTCCAAGTTGGATTTACATCAAGTAAGACATAGGCTTCTGACTGCATCATCAATCGTTCGCAAACATTTTCAGGCGAACCAAAACGTACCGATCCAATTACCCAAATTACAAAGTGTTATTTCAGATCATGAGCAAGCGTCCGGCAGCAATTGACGACATTACCACCGAGGCTAAGAAAGGCGCCATTCTATGGACAACTAAGGAGTTGACGGATCGGGCGGCACGACAGCTTAGAATGGAGCAGAACCAGAAGGAACCGGTGTGCCGCTTCTGCAATGGAGCCCACCAAACTTGGAACTGCTCCACATACTCATCCAAAAAGAAGTTCGATCTAGCACGGTCGAAAAATCTCTGCCCAGCATGCCTCCGAAAGAAGAACCATCACCTGTCTCAATGCCGTCGGCTCAAACAGGCGGCAGATCTATGCAGCAAAAGAGCATGCACCGACATACACCTCAAGTCGATCTGCCCAAACACACCGACGACCCAAGAAGAAGACCTACTCGAAGAGAAAGACTCGGAGGGCAAATAACTCAAAAAATAAATAAATAAATAGATGAATCAATAAAATCCTTTTATCTCTTATCAACATAATCAGACACCTCCAGTTTTATCATCATCAGCAGTTTTGTCAGCAGTCCCGATTTCCACTCGTTCTTCTTCTCGATCTTGCACTCGCTCAAGGAGAAGAGAAACACTATACTTAGTATGGAACCAATAGAAAATCGCACCGAGTATACCAATGAAAATAAAAACAACTAGAGAAATAAGCAACTTCAATTCCGAACCCATCAGCTTCTCACGATCTTCAATAGTAGTTACTACTGTTTTCGGCGTAACTTCGTCAATTAGAGATATAATGGTTGTAGAATCATCACGATTAACACCCATTCGCAGCCTCGGTGGGATTCCGAAAGGAAACAATTCACCAAGTCGATCTTCCTCAGTACAATCAGCAGCCAGCTTCGCAGAGAGTCGCACACGTACCCAACAAGGAATAGAACTGTCACCATGAATGCAAACCTAGGGTTCCTCCAGACTGCAACAATTAAACAAACATAAGGAAAACCACACCAACTCACTAACCCGTGCAAAATCAAACAGAATTCGCATTCACCACAATCTCGGACTACTTCCCACTCCGGAACGTCCAGAGATTGACAACAACAGCCGCGAAGAAAAAATACAACGAGAAAAATCTTGAAGAGCCGCATGATACAAAAATGAAACATGCCGGATCAAGAATTTTATAAACAACACCCGCCGTCCCGCAACGTGGGCGCCGGAAGATGACGGAAAGCTCCGTCATAACAATGGATGACAACCGCGGATTTCAACAAACATCATGGAACACCTACAGACCGGACCATCAGACCTCACTTCGCCACTTCGCGTGGGCCGGGGAGTGTTCCAACGACGCCAATGATCACACATTGGCATCAATGGAAAGTCACAATCGAATGCACACAATTCGTGCACTTTGCCGATTTAGGCAAATTGAGGCCAATGCACTGTGCGATCACCAAAGCCGTCACAACCAGTTCTCATGGTATATAAGATCAAAGCGACCAGCGAAGACAGTTCAGTCCTACACGCGCCACCGTCCCGTCATTCAATCTCCTGCCCTCCAGTCTCCCATCCAGCATCCACCGTCTCCCTCCAGTTCCTAATACCCATCCTTATTCATCCACATATATTTACAAACAATAAATACTTATTACTCTAAAGCATTCTACCACAGTCGCCACACACAGCACGTTGCGAAATACGAAGATCAAGATGAAAGGACTGAATTTGTTCGTTTTTGTTGAGAAGACTCGAATACTGTGTCAATCACTTCATGCTTTTTTACAGGTTACTTTTGTTAAAACTTTTCCCAGCAATAAATGAGTTATGAAACACGTTTTTAGAGCCACTTCCTGGGGGATTACAGTATTCTAACCGACTTTCTTCGATTTCCACACATTTTCGTCTCTTTTATCACTCGTTGGAGTACAATAGACAATTGTGAAACTTTGAAAGTACGTGGCCTGAGCCTCTGACATTTGTCGAATCACTTCAATTATTGTTCGGTTCCCCGGCTCCAGAATGCAAGGAATATTGGATTTGCCGGATGCGGCTGTTCACGTGGGGAAGTGCACAATTTGGGTCATACTGTGTGTAATTATCATTCTGGCAAGGTCTGGATGGATTCCTCGATTATCGGCCGAATTCCAATGTGCCCCTGGCATATTGAAGTCGCCGACCAGGAAATTGTGTTTGGCACGGGAGCTAACGATTCCAGTGGAGATCTTCCAATAGTGCGGATAGTTCAAATTCCTGTAGTTTCTCTGCACATCCACTTCTTGCGGACATCCGAATTCGATCCTCTTGATGTAATAAAACTGGTCCCTGGGCTGCCATTCAATGTAAAACGTCCAATCCCCTTCCATTCCAACAGTCTTATTGCCGTAATAAAGGTCCGAGTCGACGTGCAGGCGAACAAACAACGTATTTCACAATGTACGTCGGGCTGGGAACCTATGAGGAGATGGCGACCGAAACGGAAGGAGGTACCGAGTCTCAAGGCGACAAGTTTACGACTTTGGAGGCTACCTGGAAGTCTTACATTCAATGGGTCAGTAGGACTTTCAAGTTTATTTCGACCGAAACGGAAGGAGGTCAGTTGGTCACTGAGAGTGAGTCCGGTGATGTTACTGTGACAGGCGCCACGCGACGCTACCCGATGGACCCCCGACTGGCTGTGTCTCCTCACTCCGGAAGAGGGAGCGCCGGCAAGTCGGAGAGAAGTCAGTTGGGTTGGAGAGAGAGGACGCACTGCTCGTCGTCCCTTTTCTCATCAAGGACCTGTCCCTTCTTTAGTTTTATCCCCCTCATTTTGTAATATTTCTATGGCTCCTTAATCTTTTTTATAATAAATCTTTTTAACGAAAGATCCAGCTTGTTGTATCTGAGTCAGAGTAGAAGAAACCGTGCCGGAAGAAGGCGCGCTTTACATTACGGAAATACATTTTTGTTGTTCCGTTGGGAGGCAGATTTGTAATATCAACATGTTTATTGGTGTCACTAAAATAAAACAATAGTTAAGACCTTGAAAGAGTGCATAGATCTTGTGGCCAAACGGTGAAAGAAAAGGCCGCACTTGCCCACAACACGATTGCCACACGTCCAGTGCCTTTTTGTTGGACGTCTTTGAAGCGAACGCCGGTGCGCATTGCTGAAAACAACTCTTATTAGGTTGGCCAACGTTTTATCGAGACTCACCGCAGACAGTCCAGACGATTCTTCCCTTTGTATATCATCTCGACTCGTTCCAACAGTCTATCGAAGCGCTTCAACTTCCCAATCGATCGAAAACGAGATGCCTTCCAATTGGTCGAAGATCATGCGTCGCCGCCGAGTAGTCGAATAGGAACTCGAATTCCGCATCCGTCATCAGTGCATCGTGCACTTCGATATATGGACAGTCGATTCCGTGTTTCCACACGAAAAGGTCCTTGATGCTCTTGACGCAGTCCAATAAAGAATCGATTGTGACATGGCACTCCACTTCGAAACACTCCACCAATCTTCGCGCCAACTCTTCCATTTGCTGATATGTCCACCTAACTTCATTGGGGCTCCAACTGCAGTCCGGGTTTTCATAATAAACCCGCGCTTCTTGGCCGGCAGTTGCGACGCTCATCCGTGTGTTGATGTCCATAAACACGCAGCAGAGTTTGACGGGCATCTCGAGACGTTTTACACATCTTCTGGCCGTTTTCGAGCCTTTCGCAATCTCGAGTCTGCAAACAGAAGACTAGAACTGAGCGAACATGAGTGAAAGGGGAACTTACATGGTGGTGTGATCGAGCTGATCGAACACGCACTTCAGGGGAATATGGGAGAGGGAGAAAAGTGGGAACGCGGCCATTGTCTCGACAGAAGTGAATGGGCAACAGACGAGAAGAGCGAAGGCCGAACAAATGCGAGTGGCCTCTCGCTGTTCCGAACGGACACGCCCCCTCCTCTTGGCAGCCCGTTCCTTTTGTGTGCTCTACCATATCCGTTCGAGGTCACATGCCACTCATCGTTAAGATGCAATCGGCATTACGTGGCTGACCCGCTGCCATCTCGTACATTACGCAACAAATATCCCAATGAGACCCATTAGAGTGCAACGTACGAGCCCCCCTTAGAATCGGAGTTGGCAGCGAGCCAAGGACACGCCTCCCAAACAGTTGCCACTGCAACTGCCGCACGCTATTTGGGCTCGTTTTTGACCAGGAACTTGAGGAATCCAAGTACCTTCTGCCATCTCGCACATTGCGCGTCAAATATCCCAATGGGAGCCATTAGAGTGCCCCGTACGAGCCCCTGAATAATAAATGAACAGATGGCAAGCGTGACCAGATGGTTTTATTCTATTAATGCACATATTGCAACGTGTGACAATAATAAAAACAGATTAGTAAGGCTTCGGATCCAGAGGCTTCAGCTCTTTCTCCAAAACGATTCCAGTGGAGATCTTACAATAGTGTCTTATTGCCGTATCATCGAGATTGGCCATAGATTGTTGCCATGTTTGTCCTAGAAACTTAATGTTTTGTAGTGAACGAGAGGATTGCTAAAGTATTGTCCCTTCAGGACCCGGTGGATCAGTTCTACTACATCAAGAGGATGGAGTTCGGATGGCCCGAGAATACAATGACTTGGACGGTGATTGGTGGATGATGGATCGAGTAATAAATACTTTATTTTCCAATTCTCAAAAAACTCGGGAAATTCATGAAAAATCGTAAAAAAAGTTGAGATTTTGATCATAGAGGGCTCTGGTTTTTGAGCCAGGACTCCGATCGATGTAAGGTTTCTGAAGACGTCACGGAGCTGAAATCTCAATGTTTAGCGAATGTTACAAAAACTTCGATGGAAAACCGCCGGGAAAGAGTACGATTGGGACTTCAAGATCACAACCGAATATGTATGTACAATAAATATCTAATCTTTCACTACAAAACATTAAGTTTCTAGGACAAACATGGCAACAATCTATGGCCAATCTCGATGATCGACGTGGCATGTCCGCCTGGCCTTGACCTCATGAAGGCCAGCTACGATGCGTATCGCCTTATCATCGGAGCATCGTTCGTTCAAATGGTGCCCAATAAACTGCAGTGGTATTCCGGGTTGTCCGCTTTTGAGACCTACACAAGGTCGGAGAAAATAGAGATTGAGAGTTGTCACGAGAAAATGAATAGTATCAATGAGTATGCAAACAAAATGAGTCAAAATGCCAAATTTGAGTTTCAGAAGACCTCGAGAAACAGTTCTGGCGCCCGGACAGTCGGTACAATCACACCTACCTTCAGGGATACAATATAATAGAAGAAGAGGGTCTCGCAACGGCAGACACCCACTTTTCGTTGTTTGTTCGCCTGCGCGCCGACTCGGACCTTTATTACGGCAATAAGACTGTTGGAATGGAAGGCGATTGGACGTTTTACATTGAATGGCAGCCCAGGGACCAGTTTTATTACATCAAGAGGATCGAATTCGGATGTCCGCAAGAAGTGGATGTGCAGAGAAACTACAGGAATTTGAACTATCCGCACTATTGGAAGATCTCCACTGGAATCGTTTTGGAGAAAGAGCTGAAGCCTCTGGATCCAGAACCTTACTAATCTGTTTTTATTATTGTCACACGTTGCAATATGTGCATTAATATAATAAAACCATCTGGTCACGCTTGCCATCTGTTCATTTATTATTCAGGGGCTCGTACGGGGCACTCTAATGGCTCCCATTGGGATATTTGACGCGCAATGTGCGAGATGGCAGAAGGTACTTGGATTCCTCAAGTTCCTGGTCAAAAACGAGCCCAAATAGCCTGCGGCAGTTGCAGTGGCAACTGTTTGGGAGGGGTGTCCTTGGCTCGCTGCCAACTCCGATTCTAAGGGGGGCTCGTACGTTGCACTCTAATGGGTCTCATTGGGATATTTGTTGCGCAATGTACGAGATGGCAGCAGGTCAGCCACGTAATGCCGATTGCATCTTAATGATGAGTGGCATGTGACCTCGAACGGATACGGTAGAGCACACAAAAGGAACGGGCTGCCAAGAGGAGGGGGCGTGTCCGTTCGGAACGGCGAGAGGCCACTCGCATTTGTTCGGCCTTCGCTCTTCTCGTCTGTTGCCCATTCACTTCTGTCGAGACAATGGCCGCGTTCCCACTTTTCTCCCTCTCCCATATTCCCCTGAAGTGCGTGTTCGATCAGCTCGATCACACCACCATGTAAGTTCCTCTTTCACTCATTTTCGCTCAGTTCTAGTGTTCTGTTTGCAGACTCGAGATTGCGAAAGGCTCGAAAACGGCCAAAAGATGTGTAAAACGTCTCGAGATGCCCGTCAAACTCTGCTGCGTGTTTATGGACATCAACACACGGATGAGCGTCGCGACTGCAGGCCAAGAAGCGCGGGTTTATTATGATAACCCGGACTGCAGTTGGAGCCCCAATGAAGTTAGGTGGACATATAAGCAAATGGAGGAATTGGCGCGAAGATTGGTGGAGTGTTTCGAAGTGGAGTGCCATGTCACAATCGATTCTTTATTGGACTGTGTCAAAAGCATCAAGGACCTTTTCGTGTGGAAACACGGAATCGACTGTCCATATATCGAAGTGCACGATGCACTGATGACGGATGCGGAATTCGAGTTCCTATTCGACTACTCGGCGGCGACGCATGATCTTCGACCAATTGGAAGGCATCTCGTTTTCGATCGATTGGGAAGTTGAAGCGCTTCGATAGACTGTTGGAACGAGTCGAGATGATATACAAAGGGAAGAATCGTCTGGACTGTCTGCGGTGAGTCTCGATAAAACGTTGGCCAACCTAATAAGAGTTGTTTTCAGCAATGCGCACCGGCGTTCGCTTCAAAGACGTCCAACAAAAAGGCACTGGACGTGTGGCAACCGTGTTGTGGGCAAGTGCGGCCTTTTCTTTCACCGTTTGGCCACAAGATCTATGCACTCTTTCTAACTATTGTTTTATTTTAGTGACACCAATAAACATGTTGATATTACTAAACTGCCTCCCAACCGAACAACAAAATGTATTTCCTTCCTTTGTTTGTCAGAGTACGGTGAGCAATTCGGTGTCAACACTGCTGCGTACCAGTGTTGAGCGGAATTCCGTCTTCCGTGGTTTTTTCTTCTTACCGTAAAAGAGTAATAGCCTTTCAGAAGCCATTTACTATCCCCGAAGAACGCGAATTTCCACGGGCGCGCCAAAAGATGGTGCACACAGAGAAAGAGAGAACAGTGACATTGGGTATAGATAACGGCCGCCGCGGGGTGTCTGGTCATTCATTCGCTTGTGTCTCCACCCGGAGACGCCACCATTCCCCCTATTTTTCTTTCGTTTCTTCTTTCCAACGTCTCCATCGGATTCCACTCGAAACCCCCCCAATCCTCCTATTTTCTCTACTTTTTCCAATTATTCTACTCAATACTGAACTTTTTGAAAAAGGTAATAAGAAAAGTTCATGATGATGATTTGTATCGATCGATTTTCAGAGACTTCAAACAAAAAGTACTGAAGCAGATGCGGAGATGCTCTGGATACGCTGGCGGATGATGAGGCCGTCCTTTATGACGGCCAAATGATCTTGGCCGGTCTCACGATCGCGCCCCAAAGGTTAGTTTCGTCTCGTTTTCATGACTTTTCTCTTATGTGTGCTTCATTTCAGAGCCGGAGAGTACCGGTTCAACGAGAAGTACTCCATGAGAATGAAGCTCAGGGAGTACAAGAACATGGAGATCACTGGGGACGAAGTGATTGTGGAGGACAAGGGAGGCGCCTATATCGCCTCCCTTCTGACAGTCATCAGGCTGCCATCGTAAGTTTTCTTTTCTTTTTTTTTTGCTCAAATCCATACGAACTATCGCTTTTCAGGCTGCTCGATCTGACGAGGGAACGACAGCGCCGAAAAGACTTCACAAAGTCGGAGAGGAAGCAGAAGAAGGAGCTGATCAAGAGGGAAACGGAGAAGAAAGAAAAGGAAGCGATTGAGGAGACACGAGTCCGATCGCCGCGCTTTCAATGTTGATCAATTTCTCTGTTATTCTGTGTTTCATAAATATATTATTTTTGAACAAGGCTTTCTTCACTTTCTTTACTTTTTGAATCACATTATTGAAGTTCCTTTCATTCGACGCACTCTCCATCCGCTGATTTGTCGACCTCGGTTCGAGCAAGGATCCACGTTTCAGATTCCGATAATCTCTGGTTTTCTTTTAGATTTTGGCTATTCCCCGGTACTGTTTGCGTTTTGCCAACCGACCCTTCCGTTTGCATAGTATCTTTCCGTGCTGGGTCGTAGAGTGACGTATGTTTGCTTGGGAACACTTCTCTTCTCGCTATCTCTCCCCAATTTCTCTATTTGCGCAGCGTTTGGAAACTTTTCGACCCGTTGATTTCATAACCGTTTATTGATTGGGCATTGGTTTTGAGGGATCACATTATTATTACAGGCAAGGGGCAAATTATACATCACAATATCCAAAGGGTAATGTAGTTCCGCTCAACTCTGATATCTACTGTTGAAAAAAAGGTTCGACATTAGAATCGGAGTTGGCAGCGAGCCAAGGACACGCCTCCCAAACAGTTTCCACTGCAACTGCCGCACGCTATTTGGGGGGCGTGTCTTTGGCTCGCTGCCAACTCCCATTCTAATGTCGAACCTCTTTTTCAATAGTAACCAAAAACGATTCGAAAATGAAACTCGAGAATTGTGGAGGCGAAACATTGGACAGTATCAACGAGATTGAGAAGAAATTCTGGGCGCCCGGCAGCAATTACAGTGCCACGTTCCTCGAGCATGTCGCAATGGACACCGAGGAGGGTTTGGCCAAGGAAGACACGTATTTCACAATGTACGTCGGGCTGGGAACCTATGAGGAGATGGCGACCGAAACGGAAGGAGGTACCGAATCTCAAGGCGACAAGTTTACGTCTTTGGAGGCTACCTGGAAGTTTTACATTCAATGGGTCAGTAGAACTTTCAAGTTTATTTCGACCGAAACGGAAGGAGGTCAGTTGGTCAGTGAGAGTGAGTCCGGTGATGTTACTGTGACAGGCGCCACGCGACGCTACCCGATGGACCCCCGACTGGCTGTGTCTCCTCACTCCGGAAGAGGGAGCGCCGGCAAGTCGGAGAGAAGTCAGTTGGGTTGGAGAGAGAGGACGCACTGCTCGTCGTCCCTTTTCTCAGCAAGGACCTGTCCCTTCTTTAGTTTTATCCCCCTTATTTTGTAATATTTCTATGGCTCCTTAATCGTTTTTATAACAAATCTTTTTAACGAAAGACCCAGCTTGTTGTATCTGAGTCAGAGTAGAAGAAACCGTGCCGGAAGAAGGCGGGCTTTACATTACGGAAATACATTTTTGTTGTTCCGTTGGGAGGCAGTTTTGTAATATCAACATGTTTATTGGTGTCACTAAAATAAAACAATAGTTAGAAAGAGTGCATAGATCGTGTGGCCAAACGGTGAAAGAAAAGGCCGCACTTGCCCACAACACGGTTGCCACACGTCCAGTGCCTTTTTGTTGGACGTCTTTGAAGCGAACGCCGGTGCGCATTGCTGAAAACAACTCTTATTAGGTTGGCCAACGTTTTATCGAGACTCACCGCAGACAGTCCAGACGATTCTTCCCTTTGTATATCATCTCGACTCGTTCCAACAGTCTATCGAAGCGCTTCAACTTCCCAATCGATCGAAAACGAGATGCCTTCCAATTGGTCGAAGATCATGCGTCGCCGCCGAGTAGTCGAATAGGAACTCGAATTCCGCATCCGTCATCAGTGCATCGTGCACTTCGATATATGGACAGTCGATTCCGTGTTTCCACACGAAAAGGTCCTTGATGCTCTTGACGCAGTCCAGTAAAGAATCGATTGTGACATGGCACTCCACTTCGAAACACTCGGTCAATCTTCGCGCCAACTCTTCCATTTGCTTATATGTCCACCTAACTTCATTGGGGCTCCAACTGCAGTCCGGGTTATCATAATAAACCCGCGCTTCTTGGCCGGCAGTTGCGACGCTCATCCGTGTGTTGATGTCCATAAACACGCAGCAGAGTTTTACGGGCATCTCGAGACGTTTTACACATCTTTTGGCCGTTTTCGAGCCTTTCGCAATCTCGAGTCTGCAAACAGAAGACTAGAACTGAGCGAAAATGAGTGAAAGGGGAACTTACATTGTAGTGTGATCGAGCTGATCCAACACGCACTTGAGGGGAATATGGGAGAGGGAGAAAAGTGGGAACGCGGCCATTGTCTCGACAGAAGTGAATGGGCAACAGACGAGAAGAGCGAAGGCCGAACAAATGCGAGTGGCCTCTCGCCGTTCCGAACGGACACGCCCCCTCCTCTTGGCAGCCCGTTCCTTTTGTGTGCTCTACCATATCCGTTCGAGGTCACATGCCACTCATCATTAAGATGCAATCGGCATTACGTGGCTGACCTGCTGCCATCTCGTACATTGCGCAACAAATATCTCAATGGTAGCCATTAGAGTGCAACGTACGAGCCCCCCTTAGAATCGGAGTTGGCAGCGAGCCAAGGACACGCCTTCCAAACAGTTTCCACTGCAACTGCCGCACGCTATTTGGGCTCGTTTTTGACCAGGAACTTGAGGAATCCAAGTACCTTCTGCCATCTCGCACATTGCGCGTCAAATATCCCAATGGGAGCCATTAGAGTGCCCCGTACGAGCCCCTGAATAATAAATGAACAGATGGCAAGCGTGACCAGATGGTTTTATTCTATTAATGCACATATTGCAACGTGTGACAATAATAAAAACAGATTAGTAAGGTTCTGGATCCAGAGGCTTCAGCTCTTTCTCCAAAACGATTCCAGTGGAGATCTTCCAATAGTGCGGATAGTTCAAATTCCTGTAGTTTCTCTGCACATCCACTTCTTGCGGACATCCGAATTCGATCCTCTTGATGTAATAAAACTGGTCCCTGGGCTGCCATTCAATGTAAAACGTCCAATCGCCTTCCATTCCAACAGTCTTATTGCCGTAATAAAGGTCCGAGTCGGCGCGCAGGCGAACAAACAACGAAAAGTGGGTGTCGAGGAGAGTTTCCGCTGCATATCCTTTCGATGTAGAGCATTCACATGCCAGCGTTCTGAATTGACGATAATCAGCGTTCTGACTTGTTGATGAGAGTCCCACCCCTTATATCTCGGGAAATTTATGAAAAACCGAAAAAAAAGTTGAGATTTTGATCACAGAGGGCTCTGATTTTTTGCCAAAAGTTTCTCACTATTGTATTCGATAATTTGAGCCAGGACTCCGATCGATGTAAGGTTTCTGAAGACGTCACGGAGCGGAAATCTCAATGTTTAGTGAATGGCATAAAAACTTCGATGGAAAACCGCCGGGAAAGAGTACGATTGGGACTTCAAGATCACAACCGAATATGTATGTACAATATCTAATCTTTCACTACAAAACATTAAGTTTCTAGGACAAACATGGCAACAATCTATGGCCAATCTCGATGATCGACGTGGCATGTCCGCCTGGCCTTGACCTCATGAAGGCCAGCTACGATGCGTATCGCCTTATCATCGGAGCATCGTTCGTTCAAATGGTGCCCAATAAACTGCAGTGGTATTCCGGGTTGTCCGCTTTTGAGACCTACACAAGGTCGGAGAAAATAGAGATTGAGAGTTGTCACGAGAAAATGAATAGTATCAGTGAGTATGCAAACAAAATGAGTCAAAATGCCAAATTTTAGTTTCAGAAGACCTCGAGAAACAGTTCTGGCGCCCGGACAGTCGGTACAATCACACCTACCTTCAGGGATACAATATAATAGAAGAAGAGGGTCTCGCAACGGCAGACACCCACTTTTCGTTGTTTGTTCGCCTGCGCGCCGACTCGGACCTTTATTACGGCAATAAGACTGTTGGAATGGAAGGCGATTGGACGTTTTACATTGAATGGCAGCCCAGGGACCAGTTTTATTACATCAAGAGGATCGAATTCGGATGTCCGCAAGAAGTGGATGTGCAGAGAAACTACAGGAATTTGAACTATCCGCACTATTGGAAGATCTCCACTGGAATCGTTTTGGAGAAAGAGCTGAAGCCTCTGGATCCAGAACCTTACTAATCTGTTTTTATTATTGTCACACGTTGCAATATGTGCATTAATAGAATAAAACCATCTGGTCACGCTTGCCATCTGTTCATTTATTATTCAGGGGCTCGTACGGGGCACTCTGGTGGGTCCCATTGTGATATTTGACGCGCAATGTGCGAGATGGCAGAAGGTACTTGGATTCCTCAAGTTCCTGGTCAAAAACGAGCACAAATAGCGTGCGGCAGTTGCAGTGGCAACTGTTTGGGAGGCGTGTCCTTGGCTCGCTGCCAACTCCGATTCTAAGGGGGGCTCGTACGTTGCACTCTAATGGCTACCATTGAGATATTTGTTGCGTAATGTACGAGATGGCAGCAGGACTCAGCCACGTAATGCCGATTGCATCTTAATGATGAGTGGCATGTGACCTCGAAAAGTAGAGCACACAAAAGGAACGGGCTGCCAAGAGGAGGGGGCGTGTCCGTTTGGAACGGCGAGAGGCCACTCGCATTTGTTCGGCCTTCGCTCTTCTCGTCTGTTGCCCATTCACTTCTGTCAAGACAATGGCCGCGTTCCCACTTTTCTCCCTCTCCCATATTCCCCTGAAGTGCGTGTTCGATCAGCTCGATCACACCACCATGTAAGTTCCCCTTTCACTCATTTTCGCTCAGTTCTAGTCTTCTGTTTGCAGACTCGAGATTGCGAAAGGCTCGAAAACGGCAAAAAGATGTGTAAAACGTCTCGAGATGCCCGTCAAACTCTGCTGCGTGTTTATGGACATCAACACACGGATGAGCGTCGCAACTGCAGGCCAAGAAGCGCGGGTTTATTATGATAACCCGGACTGCAGTTGGAGCCCCAATGAAGTAAGGTGGACATATCAGCAAATGGAAGAGTTGGCGCGAAGATTGACCGAGTGTTTCGAAGTGGAGTGCCATGTCACAATCGATTCTTTACTGGACTGCGTCAAGAGCATCAAGGACCTTTTCGTGTGGAAACACGGAATCGACTGTCCATATATCGAAGTGCACGATGCACTGATGACGGATGCGGAATTCGAGTTCCTATTCGACTACTCGGCGGCGACGCATGATATTCGACCAATTGGAAGGCATCTCGTTTTCGATCGATTGGGAAGTTGAAGCGCTTCGATAGACTGTTGGAACGAGTCGAGATGATATACAAAGGGAAGAATCGTCTGGACTGTCTGCGGTGAGTCTCGATAAAACGTTGGCCAACCTAATAAGAGTTGTTTTCAGCAATGCGCACCGGCGTTCGCTTCAAAGACGTCCAACAAAAAGGCACTGGACGTGTGGCAACCGTGTTGTGGCCAAGTGCGGCCTTTTCTTTCACCGTTTGGCCACAAGATCTATGCACTCTTTCAAGGTCTTAACTATTGTTTTATTTTAGTGACACCAATAAACATGTTGATATTACTAAACTGCCTTCCAACGGAACAACAAAAATGTATTTCCGTAATGTAAAGCGCGCCTTCTTCCGGCACGGTTTCTTCTACTCTGACTCAGATACAACAAGCTGGATCTTTCGTTAAAAAGATGTATTATAAAAAAGATTAAGGAGCCATAGAAATATTACAAAATAAGGGGGATAAAACTAAAGAAGGGACAGGTCCTTGCTGAGAAAAGGGACGACGAGCAGTGCGTCCTCTCTCTCCAACCCAACTGACTTCTCTCCGACTTGCCGGCGCTCCCTCTTCCGGAGTGAGGAGACACAGCCAGTCGGGGGTCCATCGGATAGCGTCGCGTGGCGCCTGTCACAGTAACATCACCGGACTCACTCTCACTGACCAACAAACTTCCATACTGTTTGTGCCAACAACCGAGCGGAGTAGCCGTGCAGCCCCTTTTTGTCAACTAAGTGTCTCTTTAAAAGTGGTATATAGGCCCACAAACTGTTACAATCGATGCCAATGGTTTTTTAAGGAGGGGGCAGCCAACAGATGGTGCACGCAGCACGGTGATTCTTTGCGAGGGTGACGAGGAAAATTCTAGTCCATTTGGCCCGGGGTCGCAGGCCGTGGTACTAGGCCACGGTTTCCGCCGAGTCCCCCGGCTGAACAAGAAATTATTAGGCCACGCCAGAAGTTAGGCCAGGAGGCCGAACCGAAGAAACTCGGCCATGGGGAATTTTTCACGAATTTCGCGCTTGTTTCATATTTTAGCGCTTGTTCTCTGTCAATTAATGCTTGTTTTCGGCTGAGTTTTGTATTTTTTTATCTCAAAAATGAAAGAACGCAGTTTATAGAAGCTTTATTATTTTTTAGTAATTGTTATCAACAGAGAAAAATTGCCAACAGCAAAAACCAATAACAGCGCTGTGTAATATTCCTAAAGAGCAGTAAAAACGTCTTCAAAACGCTGTCGGAAACAATTGCGGCTAAACAGAAAGCGCGCGCGCCAAACTTGCAAAATTGCGTGCGGCAATTGCGCAAGACCACGCCCCTTCTTTGAATGGTGGCCGAGTTTCTCACTACACCCTCGCAAAGAATCACCGTGCGCAGAGAAAGAGAGAACAGTGACATTGGGTATAAATAACGGCCGCCGCGGGGTGTCTGGTCATTCATTCGCTTGTGTCTCCACCTGGAGACACCACCATTCCCCCCTATTTTCTTTCGTTTCTTCTTTTCAACGTCTCCATCGGATTCCACTCGGAAACCCCCCAATCCCCCTATTTTCTCTATTTTTTTCCACTTATTCTACTCAATACTGAAATTTTTGAAAAAGGTAATAAGAGAGAAAAGTTCATTATGATGATTTGTATCGATCGATTTTCAGAGACTTCAAACAAAAAGTACTGAAGCAGATGCGTCCGAATTTTTACGACGTAAAGTGAGCAGACGAACCGGGCCGAAAAAGCCGAAGGCTCAGACATTCAACAGGATCAAGTTCGTCCAACATGATCGTTGTGGCCATCGCAGCTTTCCTGATCCTGATTGGAGCCTGCGCAGCATACAATCCTGTCGGAAATCGTATGATGAAAGAAGGCTTCTGCATACTGATGAAGACAACGTCCCAGCAGCAGTTGGATGAATGCCTACTTGGAGCGAGGCAAGAACAAGATATGAGATTGATCCAGGAGGGATTCGTGACCTTCGGAGAAATGGAAAGAGGCACGCGGTTGATCAATGAAGCCATCAAGGAGAGCATTGAGAATACTTTCGCAAGGATGAGTGTCGTGACTAGTCTCGACTTGTCAAGATCAAGGTCGACCGCTATGTTGACGTCGTGTACTACTTTCTGGTGAAGTACCGTGTCACGGTACCCACCGAGGACATCCTCTTCTTCATGGAGGGCTTCCCCAACGAGCTCTATCCGCTCTCGGTTCTTCGGGTGACTCCGCCCATCGTACCCCGTCGTTTGTAAACTCTGTCAGTAATAAACCGTATGCTGTTAATCGTTTTATTTGTGTAAAATGTCGAACAGTTGTATTTAGTGAAGCTCTGCGATAGTTGTGGTTAGTCTCGGCTGGGATTTCACTTGTGCTTTGACAATTTGGGCTTAGGTCCTTCAACGATTGGTTCGTTCTTTTGTGGTTCTTCATGAAGTACTGTCTCTTCTTGCATTTCGTTGGAGATGTTATCTACCATGGTGTATGGGCAGATGGAGATGTGGTAAATGTGGTATCGTTTTCCGCATTCGACGTGTTTGCAAAGCAGTTGTGAATTGCGCAAATTACGGCAGTTGGTTGGGTGGTGGCTGTCCGAGGTCAAACAGATGCGACAGATGTGGAGTCGTGATGTTTCTTGTATTTTGTTGAGTTGAGGGATCACGTTGCAATCCGAAGTAGGATGTTCTTTCTTGCAGAAGCGACATGTTGGTGGTCCGCGTTTGGGACGGCGAAGTTCACGAGCGGCTTGTTCGGTTAATGCCTTGAGTTGCCAGGTGACAGCTTGTCTCTTGGCTTCGTCTAGAACTTCTTGGGCCATTGAGCGTTTGGACATGTTGCAAACAGTTGGGTTTGATGTGTTGTGTTCTGTAAACACTTTGTTGGGTTTTGTATGTAGGGAGGGTGATACGATAATTATGCGACATAGAATTGAGTGAGTGTTAGTTACGTGGAAAATTGTTTTGAAAAATGGGTGTCTTCTGATTAGTTTGTGTATGGCAACTATTGAGATCAGTGGTTTTTGTGGATAATCGATGGTCGTTGTTGTTATCTGCGGAATCTTCGTCCTCCTATCAGGAGTCTGGTGATTGCAGGTAGGCAACACATGTAGATTGCTAGTCCTGTTAGGATGATCATGATTATCATGGATACAATTTCCACTGCTCCTTTTGTAATCGTATCAAGTATGCTTCGAAGATCTGGTAGTTGCCATGGGTGTAGATCTATAATAGATTTTTCAGAGTTTATAATTTGATTGAAGTATTCAATTATTGACCCATGAGATACAAACATTAATTTTTCTGTGATTTTGAACGTGTTGTTTTTAGAGCCACAGTTGCGCAGGCGGGAATGCCCAACAAAGGGATGGTGGGTGAATTTCAATGTGCAACCTATCAAGACGCTCTAAACTTCCGATGTGGATTCGATGAGCATTTGTGCAGTTGCATCGCGCAAGGAACCGTGCTCAGATGTCCGTGTGGACACATTCACCTCGATGCGGTGCTCAAGAAGACGCTACTACCGAGAAGTGAAGCAGGGATCGCCATACTAACGGAAGGAGGACTGATCAAAACGAAGCTGACAACGAGTTCTTTGGTTTCGATTCAACTACAGTTCAGGAATCAATCGATTCATCGGATCGTGAAAGACGACAACTGCAGCATTGCAACGACGACGATCACGGGTTGCTTCTCCTGTGGAAAAGGAGCGTTGTTGACTGCGACGTGTACCTCCATGGTTCACAAAAGGATCGAAGCGACAGTCAAGTGCCCGACGATTGGAGTGGATTTTCTAGAATGCGGTATCAACGGAGTGCGAGGGAAAATCAATTTCCATTCGACCCAGCGGAAGATCGAGGAAACTTGTTCCATTTCGTGTGGAACAGTTAAGCAGGAATTCTCCTTGCAAGGAGAACTGGCGGAAGAAGCAACGTTCGATGCGTCTGGACTTCGGGATCGGTTTGCGGAATTCACTCAGAAGATCGGGGAAGGAGGAAGTTTCGACTTCATCACGGGAAAGATAGCTGCCGTTTGGAGCACCATCACTTCATGGATCGGCTCGGGAATCGTCATCATGGTTGTGCTGGTTATCGGAGGAGTATGTTGTGTCCAGTGTGTCGGAGGAACGTCGGTTGGCTGGCGTTACATTCCCTTGGCCCGGGAGTGTCGCAGATCGAGATATCGACGCCTTAGGAGATGATCAATGACCACAGAACAGAGCATTCCCATCGACTCTCACGATAATAATAACCATCCCCATTCCTCACCGTTCCCAGGCACATTCACGGTGATTCGATTAGCGGAACTCCGTTAAATACCCCTGAATCGCTGTTCTCAGGATATGCTCTTCTATTCTTTCTTCTACTTTCTACATTCTTCGACTTCTACGATTCCTTCCGAATAAATCGTTACACCATAGCCCGCACCTGTTTGCTCTTTCTCCAAAACGATTCCAGTGGAGATCTTCCAATAGTGTCTCATTGCCGTATGATCGAGATTGGCCATAGATTGTTGCCATGTTTGTCCTAAAAACTTAATGTTTTGTAGTGAACGAGAGGATTGCTAAAGTATTGTCCCTTCAGGACCCGGTGGATCAGTTCTACTACATCAAGAGGATCAAGTTCGGATGGCCCGAGAATACAATGACTTGGACGGTGATTGGTGGATGATGGATCGAGTAATAAATACTTTATTTTCCAATTCTCAAAAAAGACGGCGTTTCCTCGATGGGCCACTCGTATTCTCGAACTTGGCCCGTCATACTTTGCATCGTCCTTTTCCAGATTTTTCTTCCATTTCTGACGATTCATACTCAGAAAATCCACGAATTGTTCTGAAAAGCATCATACATAGATATTGTGGTCCCTTCTAGAATACAAGAAAACATGATTTTGACAGTAATTGCAGACATTTTCGACCAGAATTGATTTTTTCATTTCTCAGCAGTTACACTTCCAAAAATTCATTTTTCGGTATCTCTAGACGTTCTATGTGTAAAAAATGTTAAAAGTATATAATAAAAGAACGAAAACTACGAATGACATGAAAATATTAGCGGAGATTCGTTGGAAACGCCGGCGGAACTCGAGGCGAATTCATGAACGGAGTGCCCCTAGCCATAATTAGCCCTAAATGTATTAATTCGGGGAGAATTGTGTCTTCCAATTTTTATTATATATGAGAGGAGAGTTTCCGGCGCATATCCTTTCGATGTAGAGCATTCACATGCCAGCGTTCTGAAATGACGATAATCAGCGTTCTGACTTGTTGATGAGAGTCGCACCCCTTATATCTCGGGAAATTTATGAAAAACCGAAAAAAAAGTTGAGATTTTGATCACAGAGGGCTCTGGTTTTTTGCCAAAAGTTGCTCACTCCTATGTTTGATGATTTGAGCCAGGACTCCGATCGATGTAAGGTTTCTGAAGACGTCACGGAGCGGAAATCTCAATGTTTAGCGAATGTTACAAAAACTTCGATGGAAAACCGCCGGGAAGAAGTACGATTGGGACTTCAAGATCACAACCGAATATGTATGTACAATATATAATATTTCACTACAAAACATTAAGTTTCTAGGACAAACATGGCAACAATCTATGGCCAATCTCGATGATCGACGTGGCATGTCCGCCTGGCCTTGACCTCATGAAGGCCAGCTACGATGCGTATCGCCTTATCATCGGAGCATCGTTCGTTCAAATGGTGCCCAATAAACTGCAGTGGTATTCCGGGTTGTCCGCTTTTGAGACCTACACAACGCGCAATGTGCGAGATGGCAGAAGGTACTTGGATTCCTCAAGTTCCTGGTCAAAAACGAGCCCAAATAGCGTGCGGCGGTTGCAGTGGAAACTGTTTGGGAGGCGTGTCCTTGGCTCGCTGCCAACTCCGATTCTAAGGGGGGCTCGTACGTTGCACTCTAATGGGTCTCATTGGGATATTTGTTGCGCAATGTACGAGATGGCAGCAGGACTCAGCCACGTAATGCCGATTGCATCTTAATGATGAGTGGCATGTGACCTCGAACGGATATGGTAGAGCACACAAAAGGAACGGGCTGCCAAGAGGAGGGGGCGTGTCCGTTCGGAACGGCGAGAGGCCACTCGCATTTGTTCGGCCTTCGCTCTTCTCGTCTGTTGCCCATTCACTTCTGCCGAGACAATGGCCGCGTTCCCACTTTTCTCCCTCTCCCATATTCCCCTGAAGTGCGTGTTCGATCAGCTCGATCACACTACAATGTAAGTTCCCCTTTCACTTATTTTCGCTCAGTTCTAGTCTTCTGTTTGCAGACTCGAGATTGCGAAAGTCTCGAAAACGGCCAAAAGAAGTGTAAGACGTCTCGAGATGCCCGTCAAACTCTGCTGCGTGTTTATGGACATCAACACACGGATGAGCGTCGCAACTGCAGGCCAAAAAGCGCGGGTTTATTATGAAAACCCGGACTGCAGTTGGAGCCTCAATGAAGTTAGGTGGACATATAAGCAAATGGAAGAGTTGGCGCGAAGATTGGTGGAGTGTTTCGAAGTGGAGTGCCATGTCACAATCGATTCTTTACTGGACTGCGTGAAGAGCATCAAGGACCTTTTCGTGTGGAAACACGGAATCGACTGTCCATATATCGAAGTGCACGATGCACTGATGACGGATGCGGAATTCGAGTTCCTATTCGACTACTCGGCGGCGACGCATGATATTCGACCAATTGGAAGGCATCTCGTTTTCGATCGATTGGGAAGTTGAAGCGCTTCGATAGACTGTTGGAACGAGTCGAGATGATATACAAAGGGAAGAATCGTCTGGACTGTCTGCGGTGAGTCTCGATAAAACGTTGGCCAACCTAATAAGAGTTGTTTTCAGCAATGCGCACCGGCGTTCGCTTCAAAGACGTCCAACAAAAAGGCACTGGACGTGTGGCAACCGTGTTGTGGCCAAGTGCGGCCTTTTCTTTCACCGTTTGGCCACAAGATCTATGCACTCTTTCAAGGTCTTAGCTATTGTTTTATTTTAGTGACACCAATAAACATGTTGATATTATAAATCTGCCTCCCAACGGAACAACAATATGTATTTCCTTCCTTTGTTTGTCAGAGTACGGTGAGCAATTCGGTGTCAACACTGCTGCGTACTCGGCATCGAATCTTACGACATTTGCAAATTAAACTTTTGTAACTGAAGCTTGAAGCCTACCGTAACATCACCGGACTCACTCTCAGTGACCAACTGACCTCCTTCCGTTTCGGTCGCAATCTCCTCATAGGTTCCCAGCCCGACGTACATTGTGAAATACGTGTCTTCTTTGGCCAAACCCTCCTCGGTGTCCATCGCGACACGCTCGAGGAACGTGGCATTGTAATTGCTGCCGGCGCCCAGAATTTCTTCTCAATCTCAACGGGGCACTCTAATGGCTCCCATTGGGATATTTGACGCGCAATGTGCGAGATGGCAGAAGGTACTTGGATTCCTCAAGTTCCTGGTCAAACACGGAGGCGAATGAACACGAAGCAATGTTGACGGTGTAAATGTTTTGTTTTTAGTTGTGCGAACAATAAAGTTGTGCGATTTTCTCTGTAAGACAACCGGCAGTTTGACAAGAATCCACATTTCTAAAATATCTGAAAATAGTCCGAAAACGTGCTGTGTTTTCCAGTTTTCTACGGGCGCAATTACAGACGGAGAGTCACAAGTTTTGAGGACTCTGTCTTGTGACGGAGAAAACTTCCATACTGTTTGTAGAATCAAAGAAGCGGAGTATCCGTGCAGCTCCCTTTTAAAAGTGGTATATAGGCCCACAAACTGTTTCAATCGATACCAATGGCCGCCAACAGATGGTGCACGCAGAGAAAGAGAGGACATTGACGTTGGGTATAAATAACGGCCGCCGCGGGGTGTCTGGTCATTCATTCGCTTGTGTCTCCACCCGGAGACACCACCATTCCCCCCTATTTTTTTTCGTTTCTTCTTTTCAACGTCTCCATCGGATTCCACTCGGAAACCCCCCAATCCCCCTATTTTCTCTATTTTTTTTCCACTTATTCTACTCAATACTGAAATTTTTGAAAAAGGTAATAAGAGAGAAAAGTTCATTATGATGATTTGTATCGATTGATTTTCAGAGACTTCAAACAAAAAGTACTGAAGCAGATGCGTCCGAATTGTTACGGCGTAAAGTGAGCAGACGAACCGGGCCGAAAAATCAGAAGGCTCAGACATTCAACTGGATCAAGTTCATCAAACATGATCGTTGCGGCCATCGCAGAGCATTGAGAATACTTTCGCAAGGATGAGACAGAGCCAGAAAATGAAAGTGGAAGAAGGTGGGAGGATGATGTACAAACACCACGATACGAGCTTCTCAAGAGGATTGCATCAATTCTACAAAACACTAATGAAATCGAATCTATACGAAACAGTGATTGTCGGATTGTCGTACGATGAAGCGTATGATGTCAGCGATAGTTGGGATTCGGTTCTTCTGGAGTCAGGTATTCATGGCTGCTACCTGGGCAGTGTTAGAGAAACAGATATTCGGGAAATTGGAGTCTTTGGCGCGAGTAACGGAAGCACATCAGGATAAAGACAAGATCAAAGTGACTCGGATTGGACCATCATGGTATTCCGTACCAACGATTCAAGTTTTATCCCAAATGAATATGCCATCGATATTTTCTGTCATGGTGATAACCTGGCATATCGTTCCGCCTATGTTGTATGCATCAAGTGCCTGTTTGGTAAATGCGATCGTATTCTACGCGATATGGAGATATCTGGATTCAGCATTTTTTGAGATTGCTTGCCAGAGATCGCAAGAAGGAGCCCTTGTAACACCCGGAGGGCAGACATGCCGATATTCGAGAATGGATGAATACCAAACTGGAAGGAGGACGATCCCATGGTTAGCATTCATATCGGCAGGTTTAAATGATGGAAACATTCGTGGAAGTTCAAGCGGAAGCAATCGTGTCAACATGTATACAGAAGTCACATCACTTCACTCGGGATTTCGACATCACTCATGAGTATTCTCATCGATGCGCGCTCGTCAACGATGCTACTGGTATCGTCAAGAGGATAGTGATGAACAAAGTGAAACGGCGTCCAAGTTGGATTTACATCAAGTAAGACATAGGCTTCTGACTGCATCATCAATCGTTCACAAACATTTTCAGGCGGGACGGAAATCTGTGAGCAGCAAACGTTCTACATGCGCGGTGACGATATCGTGTCGAGAAAACAATTTCAGCTGGTTCTCGCTGGTGAGATCGCGATGTTCGTTCGGCGATTCCGCGTCTCAAACACTCTGCCAATTGTGTCGATACACAAGATTGCGCAATGGAGAGCTTCATCATTGCGGCCGTTCATATGATCGTGTGGTACCGAAGCCCAAAATCGGATTGGATAGTATCGGAAGATGGCGGACACAGCACGTTGCAAAATACGAAGATCAAGATGAAAGGACTGAACTTATTCGGGTTACTTTTGTTAAAACTTCTCCCAGCAATAAATTATTTATAAAACACGTTTTTTAGCATTCGCGGGCGTTGGGAACGATTTTTAGACCCACTTCCTGGGGGATTACAGTATTCTAGCCGGCTTTCTTTGATTTCCACACATTTTCGTCTCTTCCATCACCCATTGGAGTACAATAGACAATTGTGAAACTTTGAAAGAACGTGGCCTGAGCCTCTGACGTTTGTCGAATCACTTCAATTATTGTTCGGTTCCCCGGCTCCAGAATGCTCCATCGTTATCTCCTACTTCTTCTCCTTCTTGGACCCGTCATAGACACTCTCAAGATCCGGAATGCGGTGAAAAAAGTGGGGAAACGATTTGGACTCGAGAACACTATCATTGAAACTTTTGAAGGTATCAGACTATCATTTCTTCAGCTAAAGTTTTGTTTAAATCTTCAGAAATTGCACTAAAAGAGCCATTCTACAATGCTTCCGACGAGGAGGTGGCTGAAATCAAGAAGGACCACGCGATGACCGTGAGCCAGTGGCTCCGAGGGCAGGCGTCGAGCGAGAATCCAGCGTCGCAGGCGTTTGGAGCCCTACTTATGTCGGTTCTGGATAAAGACATGAGTGCGGATGTCTGTGGAGCCACTCCGTTCACTTTTTGTTTGTACACAGTCCTAAAAGGGACCGACAATATTTGATGGTACTTTCAGACCAATTCGTCGACTTTCTCAAGTTGAGCCGTCCGAAGTGGAAGAAGAATCTGGAGAAGGACGATGCCGAGGTCAAAATTATGCCGGATAAAGACCGCGAGAAGCTCCGATTCGTGACCTCGTTCGTCCAAGAGTCCAAGTACGGATACACGTCGCGACAAATCTACGAGATCAACATGACGCTCAGTTTTCCGGACAAGAGGGGCAAAATATTGTACACAATATCGTCGATGTCTGTGAAAGGCGGATGCACCGAGCACGGCACCGTCGAAAAGGACAATATTCCGTCGTGGAGCATCGACACCGACGTCTGGACGACGTCGGATGTCTACAAGTTTCTGCTGCTCTTCACTCCGATCCCTTTCCGAGGTCAGCATCAGGACCCGCACAAAATCCCGAGTTTCTGGCTGAAAGGACTGGAAATCGACGAGCACTTGAGCGTGACGGTGTGCAATCCGAAGACGGGCAATACGAGAAGGTACACGCGCGACGAGTTTCTCCGGTGGTACGAGTTGTTCGGCAAGTTGTGGCATGCCAAGGATGACAAGGTAATCCGGCGGCGGGGAATGTCTGTCCTTAGACCATCTACTAGTTTTCAGAGGGAATTCGCAGATATCCAGAGGGTCCATCGAACTGAAGTCGATGTGATCGCTCGTGTCACCTATCGATTGGTGCCCGGGTTGGATTGGGATGGAAAGGCGAAGGAAGTGGACTGGAATATGCTGATAACGGGAAAATATGTGAGTCGTGTCGTTGTCTCGTTCTTCTTCTTACAATATCCGTTTTTCGCTAGGACATGCACGGCAACAGAGGTTGGTATCCGATCAAAGTGGATGTGTCGTGTCCCCCTGGCATAAACCTGCTCGAGGTGAACTACGAAGCCTACCGTAACATCACCGGACTCACTCTCGTTTCCATGATCCCATTCACGAAGAGGGTCTACCAAAATATTGGATTCCTCGACTATCTGATCAAAAACGGTTCCCAGGTGGAATTGTTGAATTGCGAAGGAGAACGGATGGACACAATCAAAGATCTGGAGAAGAATTTCTGGGATCCGATGAGCAATTATAGTTCGACGAGTCTTGAGAGCGTTTCGATGGATACCGAAGAGGGACTCGCGCGAGAAGACACGTATTTCACGATGTACGTCGGAATGCGCGCCTATGACCGCATTCCGCAGCGATTCGATGGAAGTGGCGATCGGACGAGCATCTTTGAGACCACGTGGCACTTTTACATTTACTGGGACGAGGTGGACATGTTCTACTACATTAAGAGGATCGAGTTTGGGTGTTTGGATGTGCAGAGAGTGACACGACAATTCGGATGGCCGCTTCGGGGGTACATTCGATTTTGAGTTTTACAACCGAATAAAACGTTTAAACTCTTGCTCGTCAAATCGAATCCCTAGTCCGCAATCACCGAGCGATGCACAGATTTGGAGCTACAGTAACCCGGGAAACGTGTAGCTTGCCCCACTAACCTCCAACGAAAGTGACAGTTTCCAACAAAAATGCAAAAGTTGTTTGCACCCGGCTCCAGAATGTTCGTTCGTTCCCTCCTTCCACTTCTTCTCCTCCTCGGACACCTCGCCGACGCCCGCGCACTCGGAAATGCGCTGAAAAGAGTGGGAAAACGATTTGGACTGGAGGCGAAGTACGTCTCGAAACTCAGCGGTAAGCCCCCAAACAACACCACAAAAAACCCCTTCTAACTTTTTTTTTTTTCGAGAATACGACCAACTGCGGGAGAACTATCAGAACGCGACGGATGAGCAGGTGGCCGAGATCAAGAAGGATCACGCGATTCGGATGAGCATTTGGCTGCGGGGACAGGCGTCGGACAAGAATCCCGACTGGCGGGTGTTCGAGGAGCAGTTGCTCGCCGTGCTGGACAAGGATCTGAGCGCCGACATTTGTGGATCCACGGCCTATGGTTATGGTGAGAAGGCCGCCAACATTAAAACGTCAACGACGACCGCCTCGTTTGCAGTCCAATTCGTGTCCTACCTCAAAAACAACCGTCGAAATTGGGAGGCGAGCCCGGAAAAGGACGAATCGTCGTACGAGGTGAAGCCGTCCGGCAAGAACGTCATTTCGATGACGAGCTCGTTCAAACAACGCTCCAAATACGGTTACTTTTCCACACAAGTCTATCAGATTCGATGGAAGTTGACTGTGAGTTGATGTTGGTTTATATGGTGCATCGGCGGGGCTCATAGGATTTAATATGCATCAAATCTAGATGTTTCCAGTTCCCGGAGGACCTGCCGCACGTCTACTACACGGTTTCCTCGATATCCGTGATGGGCGGATGTACGGAACACGGAGAAGTGGACCCGGCGCTCACGAACATGAAAGACGTGCAAACGGAGGTGTGGAACAACACGAACGCCCAAAAGTTCTTCCTCCTCTTCACGCCCGGTCCCTATCAAGGCACCGAGCAGAAAGCCGACCGGATCCCCCAGTTTTGGCTGAAACGGCTCGACAAAAGTGGGCGTCTGAAAGCGAGCGTATGCCGGGCGAATGGGACCGGAGCGGGCGAGTACACGGAAGGTTAGACGGAGGGAAAATTGACATTTTTGAATGGCCTGTTTTACAGACGAATTCTTTCGATGGTACCGCCGATTCACACTGCTATGGCACCCGAAACCCGCCAAGGACGGAAACTTTGTAACCTTTTTGTTGTTGTTGTGGTTTCCTTCTCAATTATTCTTGTTTCTGTTCAGACGACAGACTACGTGAAAATCCAGACGCTCGAGCACACGCCTGCGAGAATAATCGCGCGGGTGACGATGCAATTGCAGCCGGGAGTCGACGAGAAGGCCGACGAGACCGAGTGGGATTTCAAAGTGGTCGGCGATTATGTGAGTCCTAGAAAGTGTTTGTGAAATCTTGACATCTAGTACTGCGCTTTTGTAGTTGGCGACTTTTTTCTAGGACCAATCCCTGGGGTACTGTAGTCCTGGGAAGTTGGCGCTCTTCCGAGAAGGCTCGAACTAATCCCAACTTCCAAGAGCTACAGTACTCCAGGGAATGGTCCTAGAAAAATGTTGTCAACTACAAAATCGTAGTACTAGATGTCAAGATTATGCTCAAAAACGTTTAAAGTTCCAGAATGTGTCCTAACGCTACAATACCACTTTTTCCAGAACGTTCACGGCGACGAACTGTGGCACATCTCGGAGGTGGATGTGATGTGTCCGCCGGCGTTAACCGGCACTCTCCAGCAACACAACTACGAATCGTGTCGCGATATTGTGGCTGTCGGCTTCGCGTCGATGGTTTCAAATGAAATGCAATGGTCCACCGGGCTAGAGATCCTCAAACACTTTATAAACACCGCGACGATTGAGGTGGAGAGTTGTGGCGCCAAAATGGACAATTTGAGTGCGTTTTTAAAGGTATTTTGTTGGAAAGAACAACATTTTTTAGACGATCTGGAAAAGTATTTATGGCAGCAGGACGGTCCTTACAGTCATAAAATTATTGTAGGTCAACCTAGTGTACCCATTTTTTCAATGTTTCGCAATGACAGGGCTACACAATAGCGAGAGAAGGCGGTTTGACGGCCGACGACGACACGCACTTCTCGATGTTTGTGGGAATGCGCGGATGGAAGGACACTCCGAAGCTGGCCGCCCATTTTGAGGGCGAATGGAAACTGTTTGTGCATTGGGTACGTTTGGATTGTGGCGCCCATCTTGCAAATTTGTCTCTTCAGGACGAAAAAGATCAATTTTATTATATTCGAAAACTCGATTTCGCGTGTCCCATCGATTTGGTCAGACTTCACGAGTACGCGCCGATTACGAGAAATCAACTGGTTATGAACAGATTTGGCGTTTGACTTTCAACTCGGAGATTATCGATTGATGCTTCGAATAATAAACTCATTTATTATTAGCGCTGACTATTCACTCAAATTATTAGGCACACGATATGGCAAGGAAAGTGAAGAGGATACAAAGTTTTGCAAAAAAAAACAGTTTACAAATTAAAATGCTCTTTCGTTGGCAAAAAAGAGCATGGAATTGGCGAGATAAAAGATGATGCGAGAGACCGAATGAATGAGTTTGGTGTGCGTTTGGAACGAATTGTAGATGAGCAGGAACGCGCTGAGCCACGAGAGAATCGCTCCGAACAGGCGGAGCAGAGAGGCCTGTAACTTTGGGCGGCTACGGTAGATCAATGAAGTTTGGAGATTTTTGAAAATTTAAGTGCTGAATCGATAGTGTGCTCTACAACTTTGTAGTTGATAACAGCGCTCCACTATAATCCGAATATCGGAGCGCAGAGACGTAATTGCGAGAAACGTTCAACTACAAAGTTGTAGAGCACAAAATTGTCTATTGATTAGTCATCTAGCTTTTTGAAAAATATCAAAAACCGACCTGTCTCGCATCGAAATCGCCGTGTTGTCCGTTCTGGCAGACACTCGCAGACGTGGCCAGAATGCAGACATGAGAGGCCAGGAGGATGGTCAGAATTGTGGCCAAGAATGGGATTGCGACAAGAAGATCCTGGAGGAGATGGAGGAAATGGCCGAAAGAGAGGAAAACGGACAGAAGGAGGATGGGCGAGGAGACGGTGCCGACGAGGTCTCTGCAAGTACACAAATAGTTGAGTTGCAGAGAAGGAAAGAGGCAAAAAAGTTTATGCGCATGTTTATAGTGTCATGGATCTCCTCTTACCTATACGACAAATAGTAGAAAACATTGGAAATTGTGTAAAAGACGGCGGAGGTGGGCGCGGTCCGATTCACAGATTGGAAATACGTGGCAACGGCGGACATGAGGAACGAGAGGGCGGTTGCGATGCGGGTTCTGGAATGGTTGCAAAGTGTCCGGTTGCGCGATAAGCTCACTTTGGATTCATGGTGGTGGCGAGTGTGAGAATGGTGAGGACGACGAGTGGAAGAGAGAGGAGCACGTGGTGGTTTTTTTCGAACGACGAAGTTTCAATGTAGGCCAGAAGGGTCGAACCGCCGTAAATGGCCAGGCATTGCGCCGGTGATAACATCTGCAAGTTTTTGAGCATTTTTCAAGTTTTCGCTCAAAGATATACGAATAAGGAAAACCCTGTGCAAACGACCAAAACGAGCGCACGAAAATCGATAAAAGAGCAAAGTGTTTATTGTTAATAAAATTGCAGGTAAAGCTCGATACAAATACTCAAAAATGCTACAGAGAATTAGCGGAAAAGAAATCAGGGGAGGGGGCGGAGAAACTGTACAAAAATATGTCAAGAGAAGGAGAAAAAGTTCGGTCAGTTCACTTTGACCGACGACGATTTTTCGCTTTTCACTTTTTGCACTTTCACGGCCGCCAGCGAGTTTCCGTACAAAATGAGGTATTGGGCCGAGTAGTAGGTGGAGAGTACGATTAGCGACGGGGCGAGTTTCCAGACGCCCGTGTGCGACATTATCAGCACCGAATCGGAGATGTAGAACAGCGTGAAGCCGATCGCCCGGTACAGAAGGCCCTGTAAACGGGTTTTTTGCGTCTGCGCATTGAACCAGCTCTTTTAAACTTAAAAATCGATAACGTACCTCCTCATTTTGGGTGCTGGATCCGTTGAGGTACTGTGAGACGGCGATGAAGGTGCACGTGGAGAGAAGGAGCGAGTAGAGGGCGAACACGGCGACGGGGCCCTTGTGCTCGGGGAGCAGCGGCAGCAGGCACAGCTGCCCGATGACGACCGCCCACGCGAGCATCCCCAGCAGGAACTTGTTGTGGATTTTGGTCTCGTGGTGACGGAACAGGCTCTGCAAACTTTTTTCCCGTCTTTTTTCGCGTTTTACTGCGATTCTGCGCCATGACATCATATTTGACGACAATTTGCACAACTAACCAGGTAGCAGAGGTGTCCGAGGCCGAAAGCGAACGCGCCGAGGATGATTCCGTCCTGGTGCATTCCGATAACCCAATCGCCGACGCCTCCGAACACCAGACCGATGGCCGCCGTTTTCCGCTCCTCTTTTCCTAGGCCACCGCCATTCAGGTAGGCGAACGCCGCCAAAAGGATGATCGGCGTCACTTTCCTGCAAAAAATTGGGTTACTGTAGCTCCAATCGCGGAAACTGACCAGAAAGAGTAGGAGAGTGTGAAATGATCGTTGAAGCCGTTGGATTGATAGTAGAAGTTGGCGACCAACACGAAATACGCGAGGCCGATCGATGAGAATTGGGAACGCATCTGGAAATGATTCTTTTTTTCGGAGAACATGTTTCGTTCGAATAAAAACCGATTTCCAACGTGATTTGTCCAACAAAGCAATAATTTATTCAATTTCGTTGAAAGGGAGAAAACTTTGCAAAAAACTAAAGTCTAGGCAGCGAATTTCGATAGAAATGATAAGAAACTTCATTTTCGGACAGAATAATGTGGTTTTAAAATATCGGGACACTTAAAAATGGCATTTGGTTTTTTGAAGTGAACAGGTTCCGAAAGTACTGGTTTTCAGTGACCTTTTGGTCCAAAATGGGTGGAAAATGGACAAGTGGGTCTCAAGTGGAAAATGGAAGTTTTTAGTAGGTTACGGTTGGAAGCCAGAACTTTTCTAATCCATAAAAATCCACAAAAAAGCGGAAATTTTCAATTTGTCCGTATGTGCCCGTTCTGTCCCTTTTATGAGCACGTTTCCTTTTCTTATCACTGAAAATTGATGAAGAAATGGTGTTTGGCATTGAAATGCGCTTCTTCGCTTTCGAATATTGTCTAGCCGAACAAAAGTGGCCACAAACCACAAATCAATGCTTTTTCTGCAAAAAACACCCAGAATTTTGTATCAAGAACTAATAAAGTGTGACCCAGAACCTAAACAAACAATGCATAAGCCGGTCGGGTCGGGTGGGTGCCTAAAAAAAGTTTTTTTTTTCGGTTATTGAAGTGCTAAACCAGTTGTGTGTGGTCTACAAGAGGATTTGAAGAGGGGCGCCAAGGAGAAGCCGACTTTTTTCGAGCGTCGGCATTGTTCCTTAACTTTTTCTCTCAAAAACTATTAACACCCCTTATGACCTCACAAAAACAACTACGTCAATCATGAAAAAGCGGAAATGAGCTCGCGGAGCCCACACACGTGACACCGAGGGAACACGTGTGTTTGTTTGAACTATTCGCACTCAAACCCATGCGTTTCCTCTATTTTCCGATTTTTTCCGGCAAAACGGCGAATTTTGGGTTACTGTAGCTCCAAAGCTGTGCGCTTCCGGTGTTTGTGGACTTTACACCGGATTTTATGGGAAATCGGGGTTTTGGGAGGTTTTCGGGTTTGCAGAGAGTTTTTGTAGCTCTAAAAGTGTGCGAACATCGCATTTCACGGAGAAACAGGGGTTTAGGCTGGAAAATGCGAAAAGTGGGCGAGAAATGCATTTTTCAAGTGTAAAAATGGTGTTTTATTTACAGCGCTCAGCCGCCTCCTAATTTGACGGGAAAAAACAAGTTATCCGCGTCGATTCGGCCCATTTTCGTGTAATAATCTAATTTCTCGAGTTAATAGGCAAATACGTGTTTTCTTGCCAACAAACGTTCTTTAAAAATACTTTTCCAAGTAATTTAGAATAAATACTCGTGGAAGACAGCAGAAAATCGCCGAAAGACTTAGCAAAAAAGGCGGAAATTTTTCGGAGGCGTCAGAGTCGGTCGAGCACAAAAAAGTGCGAGGGAAAAGAGAAAAAGACGGAAAATGGAGTGTTCGCGCTCGTTGAGACGACGAGAGAATTCTGACGGCTTTTTTCTCTTTTTTTCATCCGGATATCGACGATTTCGTTTTTTTTATGCTCAAAACTGCCCATTTTTCGATGTATTTACACTTTAAAAATAGTGCTGCGCCTTTAAATGTTTTACAGTAACCTACCGTACTTTAAAGGCGCATAACCACACAATTTTCACGATTTCAATTAATTTTTAGCGATAAAACCAGATTTTGAGCTCAATTTCTTGCAAAGCGTTAAAAAAAACTGAAAACTACGTATTGTAGCCTAAAAATTTGCGTCCAAAAACGCGAAAATAACCCGTTTTACCTCATTTTTCTAACCGATAAAACGGTTCCGCCTCTCGTCGTTATCAGCTGATTTCCAATCAAAAATCAGCCACATTGTGTAGCTGAAATTCACAATTTACACACATAAAATGGCACAAAAAGATGAGAACAGGAGTGGAATACCTGAAAATCGGAGGGAAATTCGCCAAAGAATGCCTAAATTTTTATCGTTCGAGAAATGGCGAAAAATGGGATTTTAGGGGAAAATACAAGTTTTCGAGGGAGAGGCCGTTCCTACACAATATACACTACAAAAACGGGCGGGACAATAGAGGTTTTGCGGGAAAAATTGAAAAAAATCCAGATTTTCGTCGATATGAGTAGCCGTCTAGTTGCCTTTGAGCACTTGTTGTCTAAAATCGCCAACGCATTTTTCGAACGCCTGAAAGTTACGAGAATTGCGTAAAAATGAAGATTTTTATGGCATTTTCCGTTAAAGAACAATTTTTTAAAAAGCCGCCATTTTCAGACACAAACGAACCTCGGTAAGCGGGGCGCACTTCAAAATCCGTCCCGGATTGTCTTGGAGGCATCTGACGATCTCCTGAACGAAAAATTTACACAGAACTTTTAAAAAATGCAAATTGTCTGTACAGTTTCATTATCCTGGCACACATTTTCGCGGTGATAGGCGAAGAATTGTTTCTGGACGCGTTCGACGGTCTCGTCGAAAATCTTCTTTCGCTCCTCCAAATCATTTCCAGAAACTGGCGCCGGCGCCACAATTCCGGCCGTCTGAACATGAAAAATTCAGGTTTGGGTCAAGAACGCAACTTTTCCATTTCCAGACCTTTCTCTGCTGCAATTGGCTCAATTTGGCCATGTCCTCACGCAATCTGGCCTTCTCCTCACGCTCACGAGCTAATTCTTGTCTGGAATACAAAAAACTACAGATTTTCCGGAAAGATCTAGTAGAAACCTGAGTCGCTCGCTCTCGCCATCATTTCCGGCGACTCTCGTGGCGTTTACGCGCTTTACAACGTCGGAGGACACGCCGACAGTTCTGAAAATGCAATTCTCCCGTAAAATTGGCATTTTTCAATAAAACCAACTTGTATTCTTCGGGAACTTCGTTGCGATCGATGCGCACGACTTCGGGACGTGCTTCTTGTTCGGCACTTTGTTGGGCTCCCATCTGAAAATTCAAAATTTGCTGAAAATTGAAAAAAAGGCAAAAAATCTGGTTTCAAACGGATTTTTCAGAATGTTTGACGTTACTCTAGCGAAAAACAGATAGTTTTAATTTCAAAAATTACACAGTTTGCAGCAAGAAAAGATAAAAATCTGATCACCTCAAAAACCTGATAATCCGGGGATTTTCAGCAGAAATGGTGCAAAACGATAAAAATCGCGTAAAAATAATCGCTGGCGCATTTGCGTGTGGTTGGCGCGTCAGCAGTGTACGCTGGCGCATTTTCAGTGGCAGCCGGCGACTTTTGGAGTGTCACAATGTCGCCCGGTTTAGCAGAAGAGAATTCGTTGAAAATCAGAAGAGAACAAAAGCAAAATAGCTTAAAACACAAGAAGAAGTAAAAGTGTCTATTACCAGCGAGAAGCCTTGAGAAAACAATAGAAGCGTGCTGAAAGGAGCAGGAGCGCGTAGAAGGCAGGGAGAGAACGGATCGCACGGGGAATCCTCACTGGAAGATCAGCATCTGCAATCGAGCGGAGCCACTTGTGTCAGATTCGCCGCCGTCCTCTCCCTGCCTTCTACGCGCTCCCGCCCCTTCCAGTAGGCTTCTATTGCCTTCTCCATGCTTCTCTGAACCGTCGCCTATCAGAATTCCATTACGACAGCTTCGGATGCTAGGAGAGCAGCCACTGGAAGCGAGCAGAGCCACTTGCGTGCGATCCGCCCGCGTCGCTGTCCTCTCCCTGCCTTATACGTGCTCCTGCTGCTTGCCACACGCTTCTATTGTTTTCTCAAAGCTTCTCGTTGGTAAAATAGACACGTTTACATCTTCTTGTGTTTTTAAGCTTTTTTTTACTTTTGTTCTCTTCTTATCTTCAACGAATTCTCTTCTGCTAAACCGGGCGACATTACGACACTCCAAAGGTCGGCGACTAGTCGCTGGCGGCCAGTGAGTTCTGAAAAATTGGTTTTTGCTCTTCAAATCCGTCATTTCCGGGCCGTAAACGCACCGAATAACTAACTTTTCATCGATAAAATCCACCAATAGCCCTGTAATCTTGTAAAACTATCGAAAACCCACTCAAATCCGAGATTTTTATCGAAAAAACTAGACTCTATTTTCGGCGGCGAAAAATGATGACAAAACTTGCAGGCAATTCGCCAGTTTTCATAAATCTCCGTTCTTGATGGTTTCCTGCTGCCTTTCTGAATTTCCTTGTTTTCAGAAATGACCGAGAAGAACGACCGTATTCTGCTGCTTCATGCTCCGAAATTGCCGCTGGAAGAGCAAAAAGTCGCTGAGCTCACCGCCGACCTCCACGATTGGGCTCATGTAAGATATTCAGCTTAAAAATGTATAAACTTCTTTTGAAAATTTAGGCTAACGGGCTCGTAATGCGACTCGCAGCGGACAAATTGAGCAGCGAAGTGTGCCAAACGACGCCGTTGACCCTTCTTCCGTCGCCGTTCCCGAAAAATGTGTTCGAAGAGGCCGTGCGCATTCAAAATGTACATTTTCACAAGTTTACACGTTTTCACTGCAAAAACTAAGCATATTCTCTGAATTTCCACAAGTTTCTTGCAAACATCTCTCATTCGAATGCGCATTCCCACATTTTTTCGGAAGAAAAGCAATTTTCAGCCAAAAAAACTCAAAAATTTCATATTTGCAGCTGTACGCGTCTCTTTACCACACAATTGCGTACGAGTACGACTTTCTCATCAAAATCCATGAGAATGTGGTGAAAACCGACGATTTTACCCGGAATATGGTCGAAATTCTGAAAAAGGTCAAGGAACAAGGTAGGCACTTGCGAAAGATGATTTATTTATGATTTCAAACACTGAGAATCCAACGTTGCATAAAAAACGTTTCTAACACAATTTCCACCGAAAAATCGAGACATTTCGATAAAAAAAACAGAATTTCTCAAATAGTCCGCAAAGTTGTCGTAAGTTCACGCGCATTGGTGTTTGCGTTCAATGGGCCGGACGCTACGACAAACTTTGAAAATCATGTGTAAAACATTGGATAAAATGGCAATCTTCAAGCCGTTTTTTGGCTGAAAACAAGTAAAAGTAACAACAAACGAGACAAAAAATCAGATTATCTCAATTTTCAGGCCTAAAACAGCCGATAACGCTGGCGATCCAACGCTCGGATTACATGTGCCACAAAGACAATTTCTCGAAGGAATACGAGCTGAAACAGATTGAAATCAACAATATCGCTTCTTCGATGGGCGCCCACGCGCAACGCCTGACCGATTGGCACCGCAGAGTGCTCAGGGCCCTCGAAATCCCCGAAAATGTCATCGAAAAGGCGATTCCCGAGAATAAGCCCATTCCGATGATCGCCGAGGCGCTTTTCAAGGCTTGGTACGCAATTTTTATCCGAAAATGATAATTTTTATGAAAATTTTCATTTTTCAGGTCGCACTTCTCGAATCCGACGGCTCTGGTCCTCGTGGTCGTCGAGAATGTGAATCAAAATCAAATCGATCAGCGCCACGTGGAATACGAGCTGGAGAAACTCGGAGTGCCGCTCACCTCGATCGTCCGCCGAAATCTGACCCAGTGTCACACGCAGTACGCATTTTTCGCACTTTTTCGAGGAAAAATGAAAATCTTGCACTTTTTCTTCAAAAGTACACCGAAACTTGTTATTTTGTGCCAAATTCTGTGATAAACCGTGTTTTCCTTGCAGACTATCGCTGAACGAGTCGAACGATCTGATTTTGGAGGGACGTCAAGTGGCTATTGTGTATTTCCGTGCCGGATACTCACCCGATCATTATCCCTCCGAGAAAGGTTCGTTTTTTTACTCCTTTCCACAGGAGATTCATATTTTGGAGCCAAATCGTATATTTTGTTAATGTTTAGGGTTTTGCGCACATTCTGAGCCAAAAACGCGCAAAACACGTTCTGATTTAACTTTTCAAGGCTCTATTCAAATTTTATAATGAAAATCAACGTTTTGATTTAGTAGTAAGTACCCATTTTTGCAGAATGGGAAGCCCGCGAGCGAATGGAGCTCTCGACGGCGATTAAGACGCCGTGGATCGGACTGCAAGTGGCCAACACCAAAAAGACGCAACAAGTAGGCTTCATTTAGCACTTTCCCATCAAAAATGACATTTCAGACCGAATTTTGATAAATTTACCAAACATGTTGTTATTTCCAGGTGCTTTCCGAAGACGGAGTACTTGAGAGATTTGTGGGAAAGCCACGTGAGGCACGCGATATTCGGGCATCTTTTGCCGGAATGTGGGCTCTTGAGAATAAGGACGAGGTCTCGCAGAAGGTTATTCAGGTTAGACTTTCTTTATTTGAGAACAATTCCAGTTTCTTCGAAATTTTCAGGGCGCGCAAAAGCATCCGGAGGCATTTGTGCTGAAACCGCAAACGGAAGGAGGCGCCGCCCTTCACACGGGCGACGAAATGGTCAGAATGCTCAGAGAGCTGCCGGAAGAGCAGCGCGGAGCCTACATTCTCATGGAGAAGCTCAGGCCCATGATTATTGAGGTCGGGCGATTTGTTTTGCAATTTTTAACGATTATCGACTTTTTCAGAACTATTTGATTCTGGCGAAGAAGCCGGTGACATTTGCGAAATCGGTCAGCGAATTGGGCGTCTACGGCTACGCGTTCGGCGCTCAGGGAGCTCCGGAGCTCAAAACGGCCGGACATTTGTTGCGGACGAAGCCGGAATCGACGGAAATGGGCGGAGTCGCAGCCGGAAACGCAGTCGTCGATACTCCCTTCCTCTACGAATTTATTTGAATTCTTCTCCATTGATTCTGCAATTTTTATGTAAATTTTCCACAAAAAGCGTCTGAAAGTCTGAATTTTCTCAATTTTTAGGTGATTTTTTGTTAGATTGATACTGATAACTGTGATATAATAATGATAATGAGCCATATATTTATTGTTCTTGTTCGGACGGGGCTGGGCAATTGACCCCCAGGATTTCGGTCTGGAATTTCGGAATAAAGATATTTATTCAAGTAAAGAAGCGCATAAAATGCAAGAATGAAAAGCGCAGAGTACAGAGAAAATAAAGCAGAAATATTGCAAGCTTTTAATTGTGAGTATGGTAAATTCCAGTGGGAGCAGCGAAAAATCGATATTTTGTTCTGAAAGGACCCATTCAAAGGTACAGAGATGCAGGGAGAATGGAATGCAATCATTATTATTAAGGGAATAGCTGATGTCAGTGTGAGAAGCGATAATTTTCGCATGAAAACCGAAAAGTCGATACTTTCCCATTGAAAGGGACAGAGATGCGGAAAAAGGAAACATTTTGGAGTTTGTCTTACAGTGATTCAGGAGAGAAGGCATGCAATTATTATTATTATGTTTTTGCGGAGAAAGGCTCAATTTCTACCGAGTCGATTATATTCCTCGTGAGGAGGGAGAAAGGGATAATGTGCGAACAACGGAAAATCGAGTGGTGCGAGATTCCTCCGCGTGTTTTCTCCCCGCTGAAATTCTTGCATTTCCATAAATATTCTCATGCTCGGTGATTCATCCGCGTTGTTGCCGACGTTGTTGCCGACGTTGTTGCCGACGCTGCCGATGAACGAGATCGATTTCTTGAGCAGCGCCCGGAGAGTCTTCTCGCCAAACTCTTCGGCGTCGCGGCAAATCTCGACGCAGTCGGCCGGCGTGTCGATCGATTTGAGGCACGAATGCTGCAGATCGGCCAGGTTGAACTGCTCCGCGAGCACCAGTTTGCGGGTCATCGGCACGAGTTTCTCTTGTGAGAGGTACGTCTCGCACTGCTTCAGCACCATCTCCACGTTGTAGTAGTTGGCCAGCTCGAGCACTTCGACCACGTTCATGACTGAAAAAAAGGAGTTGGTTTGGGGAAAACATGTTCGATCTCTGAAGTACCGGGGGAAACCCTGAGAGTCTAGAATACCAACTCTCAAATATTGCTATGAATGCAAGACGTCGATGCATTCGCGCTACGTCGAAAGAAAGATACGCATGGTACAACCAGACTTACTTGTGAGATGTGCCTCCGACGAATGGATCAAAGAGAGAAAGGTCTGGAAAGACTCGGCGGTCGTTGGAATCACATTGACTTTCGCGGCTTTCGCTTCTTTGAAATCGCCGAGGAGCAAGGCACGGAAGACCGGAGAGTGATAGCTCAGGATCTGAAAATACATCAATCCCTGGAAAGTTTGTATGAATCTCCGACGTACCGCTCTGGAGACGTGGAATTCCTTTCTGCCGGCGACGAGGATCACATCGCTGAGTCGGTCGTCGACTCGATCGAAGTCGTGCTTCCGTTTCTGTCGGATGCCGACCATCTTGAGAAGTGTGACGTGGAGCTCTAACCGCATCAACTCGTCGCACACGAACTTCTCGGCGAGCTCTCCGCGAGTGGGCAGTCCCGTCCCGAATCGGATCGTTGAATTCGACGCGTGGAACACTCCGGTGGCCACCTGCTCGAAATTCACCGGATTCAGCGGACTCACTGCGATGATTTTGAGCAGCACTTTCGCTTCGATCGACCACAAATTCGACGTCGATTCTTTCGCGCACTTAAGAGAAATGCTGGGTCTTTCGTTCGCATTGTTATGCAACAGCATGGACCTGAAAATATGAATTGAATATGCATTCGAAAACTGTCCCTATTTTACCATTTCTCGCCAAAGTGTGTAAAAGGCATCGAGGTTTGATAGGCCTCATTGAATTTGAAACGATGTTTGATGGTGAATTGACACACCGGCTCCGACATTCTGGAAACAAAATGTTTTCCATTTCTAACCAGCTTTTACCGCAAAAACAGGCGGAAAATCGGAAAGTTACGATAAATCGAGTGCCGCTCGAAAAATCGATAAACCGAGTGCCGCTCGAAAAATCGATAAATTTGTGCGGGCCTTCCTTTTTTGTGCTCTCCGACTGAGTGCATGATCGAAATTTCAATTTTTATGGAAAAAAAATCGAAAAAAGCTTTCGACACACTTTTTTGGATAAGCTTTAAAAATATTTAACGATAAGACACACTGGCAGCGTAAAAATCTGGATAGGGATTCGAAAATACAGGGACGGACTAGTTCTTTCATTCTCGAAAACTAGTACACCGGAAACGGCCAAGGCCGTCAAGTATGCACAAATATGATTTTAGTGCAAATGCGCTCTAATGTCATTTCATATTTTTAACGTACGTTAAAAAACAATTGTTAACCAAACATTTAAGGAAAAAGAAACGATAACGGCAGAAAACGAGAAAAACAAGAACAATAATATCAATGTTGAATTTTTTTCATCGGTATCTCTTAATTTCGGCCTCCCACTGCTTTTTGACAGCTTCGTAGAGCCGCAGAGCCACGCGAGCGTCTGTGATCTGCAAAAATGGATATAAATATTATTATGAATTCACAAGAATGTGCAAACCGAGTCATGTTCTCCTTTTTGAATTTCGATTCCCAGCACTTCTTTCGCCAGTTTTTTGAGCGACGGACTCTGGAAATTGGTGGGATTTTTTTGCGAATTGAATATTAAACTTGATGTCTGACTGCTCTTTCGCGATCTCGGCCTTATCACTGACTTCAAGCTCTCTTTTCGTGATCACATAATAAATGCTCAGCTATTGCCCTGCTCCGCTCCAAGCAACTCTCGAAATGCTTCCGCTCTCGCTCCCCCCGCTCCTATCGGGAACTACGTCTATCCTCTACTCCATTACTCCTCTGAAGTTTTCTCTTCCTCTCCGTCGTCCGCCTTTGCTGAACTATACCGCTATACCGCTTTGTTACAAGAGTTCCCATTTCCTCCCGCCTTTGAGCTCTTTCCCTTACCCCATGCTGATGATTGGCCATATTTCGGAGGATCGAACATTTGGCGGTGTCCCGTGTCAACTTTCTCGTGTGATTCAGTTTGAGCACCTGGAAATAACGATTTTTCGGAATATTTTGCAAATTTATACGACACAAATCACTACAAACCCGAAAATCGTTGTGAACGGCATGTCCGACAATAATGCGTCCGTCGAGAATCTTCGAGATTTCGGTTTGGGCCCGATCGAACGGAATGGCGCGGTGCATGTTTTCCGGGCGGATTCCCGACACGGCCGTCCGGTAATCCGTCACTTTTTCCGACGGTTTCACAAATTTGTCGTACACAATTTTGCCGAGCTGGAAAATGGGAAATGTTGGGATTTCAAATCTGATGTTTTTCATTTTTTTAAAAACCTCATTAACGACGGAAATTCTCGCCAGAATGTCCGTGGATCCGTTCATGCCGGCGCCGACGTATTCGCAATCGATTGCCAGCACTTTTGTGAGTTCTCCTCTGAAATTTGAGCGTTCTCAATGAAAAAAATTCTATTATTCAAAGGATAACCTCTCATTGTCCTCAATCACGACCGGAATATCGTGGTGCACTTTTTTGGGCTCTGACGCCGTCGCGAGTGCCTCCTGGGCCCTTCGTTTGCGATTTTCGCGCTGTCTTTGCTTTTTCGACTGCACTTTTGTGAATCCTTCGTCTTTTCCTACTTTGTCCACCTTTTCGGCAGCTTTTTCTCGCTCCTTCTCCTCTTTTTCCTCTTTCAGCTTCATTTGAAGCACTTTCCAGGCCGGCGACAGATCTTTCGGGTCGATTTGCTTCGCGGCATGCTTTGATTCCATGATTTTTGCTGGAATTTATCGAAAGTGTGTAAAATAACAATATCAGATATTTATTTGACGGTAAAAACCAAAAAACCCGACGAAATACGAATAAATATGCCGGAAAATTGGCAAAAGAAAGTTTTTTATGGAAAAGTCTGCAATCCGACGTGACGATGAACACTGCGTACTCGACATCAGATCTGACGACACTCGCTCAGTTAACGGATAATGTCGAATTCGGCGGATTACAGCTGTTTCTCCGGCCATTTATCCGCGTCATTCGGTCAAATCCGACCTGAAATTTCAGATTTTATGCGAAAACATCGATAATTTACCTTCATTTCATCAGTAACGCAGGCCAACAGCAACCGCCACGCTTTAACGGTATCGTGGTTGAATTTGACGACGTCCTGGGATCCGATTATGAAAACTGATATCTCTCCGAACTGCTCAATCATAGTGCCGGTAAATCCACTTTCAGCCATCTTCAAAAAACAGGTTTTTTGGCTTGAGAACTTCTTTTTTTCAATTTTCATTACCTGAGCATGTTTCTCTCCATAATGTCGAATCATAGTGAGTTGCTCGTGAATATTGTCCAAATTTTCGATGAGTCGCTCAAAAATTCCGACCATACACTTGCAATGATCGTTTTCTGTTTTGACGAGCGGCGGAGAGGAGCGCTCGCGGCTCAGTGAGTTTACGAATGCGGTCGTGAGGAAGATGGAGCTGGAAATGAGAGAAATTAGAGAATTGACCTAAAAATTCGAATTCCTCTCCTAAATTAAACTGTTACAGAGGAAAAGTTCGATAGAGCGCACTTGCCTACTCTTCAGCTCTAATTTCACAGTTTCTGCGCGGAAATTTCGCAAAAAGCCGACTAACCGCATATCTGGACACTTATTCTCGAGTCTTCTGAAGATTTTCTCCATCAATTTCAGAAAAGTGCCTCCCGAATTCATCGCGTTGAAACTTTGCTGAAAATGATTGTTCTTGTGGTGAAACGCGGAAATTTGCGCGACTCACTCTCAACAATTTCTTCTGTTTGGGCGTCAAATTCAATTTGGGACATCTGTTGATTTGTGGGTTCACATTCGTGTCGGACAGCGATAATTGACGGGATAGCGGCTCTCTGGAAATGTACTTTTAGACAACACATTTTCTAAAACAATTTTTCTCACTTACAGAGCTCTGAACCGCATGCTTGTGAACATATTTTTAGCTTTCAAGAAAACAACACTGAAGCCGGGGCGGTTCGTAGAAAAAAGAAGAAAAAAAAATGACGAGATGCCTCCGAAAATTCGGGAAAAAGGCGTCTCAGAAGGGTCTAGCCGGCCGGTACTTGACAATTGATCATCTCTTTTCCCCCCGCTTTATTTCACCGGTCATCTTTGTCTTTCCCCAAAACAACATTTGGATTGAAGTATCGAGGGACCGAATTTCAGGCCGATCGGATCGGGTGGCGTCTAAACACCAACTGGTCCGCACCGTTTATGCTACAATCCATCGTTTCTCGGGTCTAACGTCACCCTTGGAGAATGCCAGAAAAGAAAAGGAATCATCATGGCGACTCCTCAGCAGGTGCCAGAGAGCGAATCACGAGAGAGGATAGAACGTGTCACGGCGACCAAAAGTGTAGAAAGGGGCGTGGCCTAATTTGAGACGCGTTTTCTGAAAATTGCCGCAATTCCAGCACTTTTCCGATATTTTTGTGTTTGATATCGACGAAAGAAGAGACATTAAAAAAGAGAAAACATTGAAATTTTCGTGAAAACGCCGCGTTTGAGACGTTTTTGGCATATTTCGCAATGCCGCAATTTCGGAATTTTTATACCGGCCGATCTGGATAGTTTTGAGACGAAGTGAGTGTCGGAAGTGATTAAGCACGTTAATACAAGTATTTTAAGCGTTCAAACGGCAAAAAGTATCGGCGAATGACTGAAATTCGCGTAATTTCAGCACAAAACTTGAAAATCGATTCAATTGATTCATTTCTGAATGAAACCTGCTCGTTTTTGGCTCAAAAAGTGCGCGCGATGATTAGTTTAACAAAGTTATGCAATCGCATCGTCGAAATCGTACAAAATGCGGGTAATTTTTGACGAAAAACATGAAAAAAATGGGGTTGAATTTCGAAATTTCGCGCCAAAATGGTTATAAACCGTGCAGAAAAATACGAAACGTGTTCATTTGTCTCAAAAACACTACCGATTTGAATGAAACACTGTCAAGTGGATTGAGGTCAATTTGGCAGAGTTCGTCAAGATGAAAGTTCGGGGTCTTACAGTTTAATCAATATAAACTCCACACAAATGTGCAGCCGTCGGATTTTTAGGTAAAAGTTCGCCAACTCACCGAAAATGAGTAATCTTTTCGAGAAGTGTCAGCATTCTCTCTCTCTCTCTCTCTCTGAAATTTTGCAAAAAGTGACGAGGAGACTTCGAAAAGCAACGATGATATATGAATAGAAGAGAATCGGCAAGAGTGATGAGAAAATGAGAGAAGTGAGCAAATTTTCCGCTCATCGGAGCACAAGAAGTTCGATTCGGTCAGATGACTGCCGAGTTGGAACCGGACTAATTGAACGCACAATATGTGTGGACTTTGACGCGCCTACACACTTTTTTCAGCCAGAAGAAAAAAAGCGGTGAAACGATGTGATATATTTACGCGCAGAGCGGATATCCCGATTAATGACGAGATTTTTGGTGGTTTAGTACGAAAGTGGGCTCAGAAATGAGCTCAAAAACCGAGTTTTGGATTTCGAGGCCATCGCCCGAAGTAGTTTGGTCATTTTTGCGATCTTTTGCATGTTAGTACGCGCCTCGCATTGAAAACCGGCAAGGGCAACACGTTTTTGACAGAATTTGGAAAGTTAGGCCATTTACAAAAATCGCTCGAATTTGACAAATGCGTAGAGTAACGCTTTCGAAAATGGTCTTTTCATACGCAATTTTCGACCAAAAATCGGTCGACAAAACTTGATGATTCATTTTGCGGGAATCAGACCAAAAAATGGTGATTAGGTGGGTGGGAATACGTAATCATGGGGAAAAAGAGGAATCAAAGACGGATTCGCGCTATTGTCTATCAACTTTTCCATGTCTGTGTGCGTCATCCGCAAAGAAATACGGAAATTTCATTCGAGAGTCGAGTGTGTGACGTCGGGCGGCAAAGTTTTCATGGGGTGGCCTAAACTCCCAATTCTAGGCCGTCACATGAATGTCCGTAAAGTGATGGTGCTTTTTTTTTCGAATTCTCCATGAAATTTGACGCCCAGACCTCGTTTTCCGGGCAAATTGGATCGGCGGCCTAGTTTTCCCACTTGGTGGCCTAACTTTGAAAACGAGGAAGTTGTGAGTAAGTGAATACTATCAAATTTTGAATTGAATCAACGAAAAGGCGAGAATGTCCCTCCCAAACAACTTTATTTTCGAAAAGAAGAAGTTGGAGCATGAAAATACGTCATTAAATCTTGTGAATTTTCGAGATGCGTCAGCGGAGATCAAAAATTGATAAATGCGGGACGGAGAAGTGTGTCATTTGGGAGCCTAGGCCACGGACGGAAAGTTCTAGGCCATCCTGCTAAAAATGGCCAGAATGATCGAATTAGTTTGCAGGCGAGTTCAAATACGAATCGAGATTATCGTTGAGGATTTGTGGCCAAGAAAAAAAAATGATTTGCTTTTTTCAGTTTGTAGACGGAAACATGTCATTTTTCCGTCCAAACAGACACGATTTCTAACGTGATCCGGAAGCTGGCGAGACGTAAGTGAGATCAAAGTACGTACTTCCGTCCGCGAGTTATTATATTGTCCTAAAATCTCCACTTTTTTTGGTTGGAAACGGGTGAGGGGCGGAGGTAAAGGGTTTGGGTCAGTTTTTCAACTTTTGAGTGAATATTGTACGGTTCAGAGACAGGATCTTGTTCTGAAATTTGTTTTGTGAATTCTTCGGGTCTAGTACTGTACTTTTGTAGTTGACACTTTTTTTGTACGACCATTCCCTGGGGTACTGTAGCTCCTGGAAGTTAGGCAACATTTTTAGTGCACTAAAGCTGTCCCAACTTCCAAGCGCTACAGTACCCCAGGGAGTGGTCCTAGAAAAAAGTGTTCAACTACAAAAATACTCTACTAGACTCTAAGATCCCACAAAACAAGTTTGGGACTGACAGGACGTCTTCGAACGCAGAAATATGCGTTCAAAGTTTGTTTGGACTCACGCGGGCACATCCAACGCATTCGACTTTTGAACCGACGGTCTCCGCGTACATTCGTCGCTCTTCCAGATTCTGTTCAACATTTGCAACACACTTTCACGTCTTCTGCAACGAACATTTTGAAATGGTGACAGAAATTCGTTCGGACATGCACTGGAGTCTATATAATCTCTCAGCTCCAATGAAAATCCTAATGCGTGGACGTATACCGTGAATCTATTGAAATTCCCGGTAAATGTACACAAATCCTTCGGGGAATTACGAATTATCGACTTCGTAATGCATAAAAGTGAACGGAAAGATTAGAATTTCAATTCAATGATTTTATGAATGGTTTTGTGAAGCTCATTACGGTGGCATAACTTTCCAATGTGCAAAAGTTAGGCCACTCCAACTTTGATGCGCTCTAACTCAATTTCGCCGTGTTTAGTGTCAATGCGAGCCTCAAATTTTGATCGTTTTTCCCATATCTACCCGGGATTACGGTACTTGCTCACCTCAACTCTCCGCCGGGTCCGACGACGACTGCTCCGTGGCCTCCTGGACCCCTTCTCGGCGAACTCGAAGCACTTCGCGAAAATCGTTCGGCGTACGAAGAGTTGGGACACAACTGAACACGAAACTCTTCTTTTTTGTGTGTTCTTGCTCACTTTTTGTGGAGCAAAAGGACTCACATTCTTTTGAGGAGGTGCTGTTTGATGATGGACTGTCAGACATTCGGCATTCGCCATTGTCGGCATTTCGTGAACGCTTACCTGCAACAAAAAACGGGGGGAAAATGAGCGAGACAAGCGGTTGGCGCGTTTTTGGTGCCCCTGGCGCACTTGTCGTCATGTCACATTTCAAATCAATCACGGATGACACACCTTTTCAACAAAACATTTCCCATAAATCTCTTTTTTGTTCGAATGTTCAAACGTCATCGGATTAGCCCAAAGAGTGTCTGGGAGTGGATCATAGTTTTTGAGGACCTTGAAAAATAAACGATACTCCAAGTTTTCCGGGCCAAAAACGAAAGCGTCGACAATTGTGGTGTTTGGTCCGCAATGACTGTGTAATGCAGAGATTTAGAGCTACAGTAACCCGGGAAACGTGGAAACTTACGGTTGGAATGGAAATCTTCTTGGTCGCAGTGGTTGACGGATGTTTGACGTACAAAGTGGACGGTCTTTGGCGGCGGATGATCGGAGACGGCGGAGAGTGATCCGGAGGGCTCCGCGTACTGAAATGATTGAATTTGGCGCACTAATTAGAGGTTGCGAATTGTATAATTGCTATTTTCGCGCCGAAAAGTATAAAATCGAGTGTTGACACAAATGTTTGATGCTTTGAAAGATGAGAAGAATGTGGCCGATGCACCATGCGCACAAGAGGACCCTAACTATGTCTTCCGGCTTTTCGGGTGCCAAAAAGCACAATTTGACTCCCGCATGTTTCCATTTCAATGCATTGTCTGAAAATGACACTCTTCCTGATCTTGACACATTCTACGGCCATTTCCTTTGGGAAAAGGTCATCGTGAGTGAGTCATTTGGCGAAAAACTGCCCAAGAAGAAGCGTACAGGGAACTGATATTAAAAGTGACACTTTTTTCGGGTTCCGAAAAGAAAACTGATCCGTGTTTGTGCCCGAGCACACGCCCCTCTCAAATTTGGCTAATTTGTGCGAAAATGTGCAAGTTTTTCCATAAGCGGAAGCGAAATTCCCCTCTCCCCGTGGCGAGGCACCGGAAGTGCGCCAACGCACCGAAAACGCGTCAGCGATAGAGAAAGCTCACAAAACACCAAAAAAGAAGCTAATTTCTGCCCTCCTTCAGCTCTATTTTTCCAATTTTCTTTGACAAAAGTGCAATTACTACAAGCTTCTGCTCATTTTCGCCAAACAACAAAGAAACACAATTTTCTCTCGTCTTTCTTTTTGAGAAGAAAACGAAGAAGATACAAATGAGAGAGTGACACGCGAGAATTCAAAAATTGGCCTTTATTTTATAGCCCGGAACTCGGAGAAAATGTGCATTTCTGTGTGCTGCCGTCATTTCGGCGGTCTGTGAATGCATTTCAAATGAATATATGTCGCCTTCGAGAAAAGGACCACACATAAATAGCAAAGTTGTTCGAATTAATTGCTGACAAACTCGTCGTGTTTTTCTTGTTATTTCTTCAAATGAATTGCCAATTTTTCCCCGATCTTTCACGAGTTCACGACATTTCGGCGATTTCTGCTATCAAAAACGTGCGCAAGGATTGGCGAATCCACAGGAGAAGACGAAATCCGCTCCGAATTGTTCGGCTCCTCCGATAGCTGGACGATCGGCGCCCACCTCACGTGAGCAAAGTATAATTAAGTGAGAAAATCAGTTTCCGCCGCCATTTTTAAGTACGTCTTGGCGCTTTCTCTCTCACTCTTTCTCGTTTTCCAACAGAAAACGATTTGCACAGAAATTTCGCCATTCCACATAAAAATGTCATGGGAAATTAGCTTCCGCTCGTTTGGAAAATGCGAACTTTCAGCGAAGGAAACAAATGAAGAATGTATCATCGAAAATTCTGTTGGGAAACACGGAATATTCGATTAGCAATTCTTCGCGTGTGTCATACGCACATTTTTTTTTATGAATTCGCGAAAAATGGGCGTACTAACCTCTGGGATCGTCGAAAAACCGCGTGTTTGTGGGTCACACTCATTTTTGCGGACGTTTCGAGAAGACCTGCAAAACATTGAGCATTTCAACAAGATAATGATGTATCGATGTCACAAATCATCGAGAATTCTATGAGCTCCGGATGAAAAAGATGGAAAATCCAATTATTTTGAGGCGAAAAAAACAGGTGATAACATTCTCTGATTGAAAAATGAAGACGGAACAACTGGTAGGACCACAACGGCGGAGGAATGAGTGAAAGTGGGCGTGGTCTAAAGAATCGAGGGAATCGAGGGGCCTAAAAATGTTCGACAAATTCACAAAGATATAAGGAAAACGTGTTGTTTATGGATTATAAAGTGGAAAAGAAGGCGGCGGGCGGAAAAAAAAACCGAGTGAAATGAGACAAAACAGAGAGCACAACGACGGGCGGGGCGCAACTTTCACGGCACTCGACTTTTTCCATTTTCCGCCCCTTCTTTTCCCTTTGTTTTGATCTCGGCATGGAGAAAACGCACCGGAAATGAGCTAGACTACTCCCTTTTACGCGTTTTCGGTGCCTTGGCGCACTCTCGGTGCACTCAACGGTTTGTCTCGTCAGAACATTCGGAGAACTAGTTGAATTGAGTTGACTTACCCAAATTCCCACGATATTTCTCAATTTTCGCTTCAAAAAAATATCAAATTTCACCACTTAATCATTACAGAAAACGACGGAAAATGCGAGAAATCAGGACAAATTGAATGAAGAGAGCATAAAAGGCGACGCATTTAAGTGGAGACAAGAAAAATGAGTGAAAGCGTTGAGAGAAGAAGTGTGGAGAAGGAGGCGGGCGACGAATTGCACAGCTCGCCTGAAAATGACACTTTTTGAGAGGTCTACACTATCGAATATTGATGGCGTTGCTTTGAACGCAGATTTTTTTGTTCTCAAAATTGTCTTGGGATATCTTGGGGTCTCGTAGGTTATTTTTGTAGTTGAACGTTTTTGGGTAAAATCAGTTCCCGGGGTACTGTAGTCTTTGGAAGTTGGGACACGAATTCACTGCACTAAACTTGTCGCAATGGGAGTGGTCCTACCAAAAAAAAGTTCAACTACAAACATCACCTACCAGACCTCAACATTTCCCAAAAAGCATTGTAGAACCTCATGACGTCTCTCAGCGGAGAAATCCTCATTCAAAGTTAGGCATCCTACCTTGGCAAAAGCACTGATTCGCCTGGAAGCTCAAGGACACGCCCCTTTTGGATCGGGACGAGATTTGGGCCGTGTCGACGCCAGTGGAGACGTTGAAAATCTGATCGGTCCACGAGCAGACGTCCTGGGCGAACGGGTTGAAGCTGGCGCACCCGCGGGACTCGTAGTTGTGGCCTGAAAGAGGTTACGGTAACTTTTAGAGAAATTGTTGTCAAATATGATGTATTCGAGTGTTACTGTGGAGACGCAAAGTGTCGCAAGATCCGGCGCATCGTCCACAACCACTCACCATTCATCTTTCCGATCGTTTTCGTGCAGTAGACGCCTTTGCAAGTGCCGCTGGTCCCTGCGGAACACTCGCCGGACCCATCGTACGCGCCACAACTCTTGCAAGTATGTACCGATCCTAGAAACTACAGTACGATTTGGGCGTATGGTAGTTTATACCTGAATTACAGGTGGCCACTCCGGTATTCGAAACCGTCGTGTCGATGAGCTTCTTGTTGCACTTGGTCTCCTCGGAAGTCGGCTTACAGAACGCGATTCCGGCCTGAAAGCAAATTGTCGTAAGATCTGAAGTCTAGTCGGCAAACATTGAACTCACATAGGCACTCGTCTGCTCCTTGTCCGAGCTGAGCGGCGTGACGGTCCCGTAGTCCGGCACCTGGTTCACCTCGCAAGTGCCCGTCTCATTCGTGACCGTAACCTTCATCTCGTCCCACACGAACTGCTCGTGGCACCCACGCACGTAGTTGTACACGTGCTCCACCGGAATCATCAGTTCGAAGCACGACGAGGCACAGTTCGGCGAGAGCAGCGAACTGTCGATCGCCGACGCGTCGGCGGTTGCGCAGCTGAAAGAATACATGAAAAAAGACCTCGTTAAATCGTTTAGGCGCCCACACGCTTTTCAGACTACTACAATACTCACTCTTTATCGAATTTCAGGCCGCTGGGCTTCAACGGAAAGCCCGTCTGGGCCCAATTCTCGTTCATCGACGGCGTCGCGCACTGAATGCACGTCTTGTCATCGGCCGAAACTTCTCGCCAGATCAGCAGGAGCACGACCAGCGAAACCATCGTTTTCGATGACGTCATCGCGAAGGATGCTTCTGGAAAAACGGGAGAATTGGAGAAGAAAAGGGCGGTTTGCGGTCGGATGACTTTGCACAATCGGTCACAACCTTTTATACATATTTATATTGGCGGCTCGCGAAAAAATTTGTTTTTTTTTCCTCGCGTGATTCATTTTATGATGTTTGTGAATGAAGACGTCTAGGAAGGGAAGGGTTTCGATGAAAAACAAAAATGCCATTTTTATTACTGTAGTCAGTCAACAAACTTTGACTTTTCACTGAAAATATTTGTTTTTCTCTGAAAGTGATGATGATGTTCCGTGGTGACTCACTTGAGTCACTTGAATTTGACGATACAATAGCGGTTCTTCACTTGTTGACTTTCAACGCAAATTTCTGCCTTGGGAGACGTCGTGTGGTTTTCAAAATTTTTTTGGGAAATCTTGGGGTCTAGTACTGTACTTTCGTAGTTGACCACTTTTTTGTACGAGCACTCCCTGAAGGACTGTAGCTCTCGAAAGTTAGGGCACACTTTCACTGAACTAAAGTTGCTCCGCCTTCCAAGAGCTACAGTACCCCAGAAGGTGATCGTACAGAAAAGTGGTCAACTACAAAAACATAGTATTAGATGTCAAGATTTCACAAAAAAAAGCTTCTGGAGCATTAGGATGTCAGCCAGGGGTACTGTAGCTCTTGTAAACTGTGGCAATTTCAGTGTAATGAAAATGCGGATTCTGCTTCAAATTTATAGCTGAAATGGGACAACATTCAAACAAAACTCAAAAATTAACAAGAACAAACAATTTCCCGTCATAAACTGGTCCTTTTTCTCTGGACCAGCTTGGCGAATGTCTCAGCGACGAGCAGCGGGAACACGAGAGTCGCCTCCGCGTGGACCTTCACCGCGCCCGCGCCCGGCTTCACTTTTCCCCAGCTGATCGCCTCGTCCGGTTGGGCGCCCGAGTCGCTGCCGTCAAACTCCTGGCCCGTGTTGATGAAGACCGTGTGGTCCGAGCCGTTTCGCATCAGATTCGCGTTGTTGATGTGATGCTTCACGACGCCTGCAAACGTTTCGTCGTTTCGTATCGAAGACTGGGCGAATTGTTTCGATATTTCTGGTACCTCCGCCCAAAATGATGCTTCCCGTTTTGAGACTTTTCACGGCAATCGTGTTGATGTGACGGACGTCTTCGACAATGTCCACACGCAGTCCGGGCGCGCTTTTCACCGAATGAAAGTACAGCATGTCGCCTGAAAATTGCAATTTTCTCAATTTGACGAACCTGACTCAGTGGCCGCATAGGTACCATAAGGTACCATAAGCGGCAACCATAAGACCCCCCCCCCCCCTGTGGAATAGGATTTTTAAACAATGTTTATCCAAGCTTCGTTTTATTGTATTTTCTGCTAAACATGTATGACCAGTATGACCCATAGAAGTAATTTAGATAGTTGAAGCAACTTGGAAACTTTGGCAGCCCCTCCCACGCGCCTGTCCCGAACTGCGGGCGGTCAACTCAAAACACCTATGAGTGGCCGAGTTTTGAAAAGTTGATACAGCTGGAGCTCCGAGAGCTTCAGGTGGTCCAACTTTCGAAAAGTGTGAAAACCCTGGGAAAGCTGGAGAAGAACCAGAAACCCTAGGCTTTCCAGGCAGTAGATGAAAATGTTCAGGTCCGTACCCAAAGATCCGTCGGTGAGCGCCGGACAGAACACCGGAATACGGTGTTTGGCGGCCCAGTACAATATGGACTCCTCATTCCCAATTCGTTCTCCGAGTCTCTGAATCAGTTTGGAGGGTGTCCAGTTGACTCCGCCCACTTGTTGCTCGGTCAGACATTCGTCCAATATCGGATTGAGCCAATCCTCGAACGCGCAATAGTTGTCGTTGGGAATCAGAACGTTTCCGGCTCTGTTCATTCCGTTCGCCCTCAACGTTTTGCCGTCCATCGTGAACGCGCCGAGGTAGGACGGTTTGAGGCATTTGATGAGGTCCTCTTCGATTCCGCCCGCCGACGTCACTATACAATCCACCAGATCGTGTTGGACCACGAAACGGAGCACCTGAAAGAAAAGAAATATTCTCCTGTGAGTGAACCCTTCAAAAATACCTCTCTAAGCCCGGAAGTGACTAAATTCGAAGTGTATCCGAGAAAAATCGTGCATGATTTCTTCTCCCTTCCCTCCGGATACGGTAGGTATTTCTCGTCCTCTGTCGAAAGTGCCGTTTCTCGCAGCGAGAGCATCGTATTAACTTGCTGGATTTGAAACTTTGAAAAAATGTCTAAAAATGTCGAGTTACCTGAATAGCCTGCGCGAGATGAGTGGCCTGAAATCCGGTGCTCAAATACGAGGCCATGACAGCGGAAAGCGAGAAATTATCGATTGATTCGTTGAAGTCGAATCCACGAATCGGAATCGAGCCTTCGGGAATTTGGCATGATTTCACGAGGACGGCTCCTTGCGCCGTCGCCAAATCCTCCTGAGACGGTCCTTTTGACGCGCCACTCATTTTCACTCTGAAAATGTGCTTTCCGCGTTTTTCTAGCGATTTTTACACAACATTATGCAATTTTGCACCGAACACAACTTAGCGGCCGAGTTTTGTAAAAATGCTGGCCATCATGGACGTGTAGTGCTCAAGATGGCCTAAACTTCTTAAAACTCGGCCGTAACATGAGAATTGTGAATGAAAAAAGGAAAAGATAATAATACATCCGATTGAACAAACAATTCAAGACAACGTGAACATTTTTCAATAAAAATGTATTTTCACAGGGGAGCAAGTGTAGTAGGCGGGGAAAATGGGGAATGTGGGGTGCAATAATGTTATTACAAAGTTTTACAGACTAAAAATGATTCTTCAAATCTCTCAATTTCTGCATTCCCTCAATCGGATCCTCGGCTCCCACTTTCTCTCGAATCTCCTTCGATTCTCGCACTCTCATGAACGGATTTGTCTCCTTCTCCTCCAAAATCGTGCTGGGCACCGTGAATTCTCCATTCTTCGTCCTTTCCAAAGCCCATTCCAACTTTTTCTGCACTTTCCGATTCGCCGGTTCCACGTGGGCGGCAAATTTGAGATTGGCGGCCGTGTACTCGTGTCCCGGATAGATCCACGTGGCATTCGGAAGGGCCGAAAGGACCGAGTTGAGGGCCGTGTCCATTTGCGGGGCGGTCCCTTCAAAGAAGCGTCCGCAGCCGGCGATGAAGAGCGTGTCGCCCGTGAACACGACGCCCACGCTTTCTTCCGAACTCGGATCCGTGACGTAGTAGCAGATGTGACCGCTTGTATGGCACGGAGTCGATAGGCATTCGATCTGCAAAAAAAACCCCGTTTCTTTTTTTGAATGTTCTGACGCAAAATTGCCTGCACCTTCAAATCGGCCAATTCGTGCGCGTCTCCGTGTTTCACGTGATTGTCGACGCCCGGAATGCGTTGATCGCCGCCAAAAATCGCAATTTTCGGGAACTCGCGGCGGAATCGCTCATTTCCGCCGCAATGGTCGTAGTGGTGATGGGTGGTTAGCACTCCCGAGATTTCGATCTGCAAAATATCGATTTTTGCTTTAAAAAAACGGGACTATTTTTATACTGTTAAAATCGCTAAAACCAACTCACTCCCTCATTTCTGGCCAGTTCTCCATAGTTTTCCTCGTTCACCAAATCCACCAAGAGCGCCTTTTTCGCCTCGGCACTCTTTTTCACAATATACATGAAATTGTCGGCTCGTCGGAGCAACGATTTCACGTATACCATGTTTTTCGGCTGCAATATGTATTATATGCTCAAAAGTTACAACAACAACAACAAGAAAATCATTTAAAAAGAGGTAACATTTCCGGTCGGAAAACAGAAAAATTCTTCAACTTCTTGCAACAAAAATACATATACAATTCATTTTTACACATATTCAATGGCAGAAACAATCGACAGAGATCAGAAATGGCTCAATTTTTGAGTTTTTGAGCAAAGACAACCAACAAATCTAGTAAATCTCCTGTTTTGGCTCATTTTTGACGGGCAGCCGCAGGTTCACGTGGTCCTTGGCCACCAAATAGAGAATGTCCGAGAGCGACTGCTCGTACTGCTGCTCTTCGGCTCTCGCGTGCATCCCCTGCGCGCCACGTGGCAGACTTTTGAATTTCGGTCCGAAGTTCATCGTCACCGACGCTCCTGCAACACAAATTTGTTGAACTTTTAGGCCCAAATAACTCACTCTGAAAAATGGACACCGACGGGAAATAGGTGCCGCCAAAGATGTTCTCAAACGCTTTTCCGCACGATTTTCCGTTGTGGAAAAATTCGACCTGCAAATGATTTTACGATTTAAAAAAATTGTTATGTGCAATTGACCGGGCCTTGTCCTGGACTTTTCACAAAAAATTCACTTTTGAACCACTTGCAACATTCCGATGGGGACCAAACTTCGCAGCCTTATTGGACTTGGATTCAAGTATATTGGATTCAAGTTTCAGACTGATCCGATTATCTGGTATCGAGATCCACATATCTCGGGACCAAATGATCGGACCGATGTGACACTCGGACCCAAGATACTTCAATCCAATTGCAAGAGGCCTGCAAAGTTTGGTCCCCATCGGACCATCGCAAGTGGTTTAAGATTCCTAGCCAAATTGCTCAGCCTTGCGTGACACCTTTAATAAAGTAGTTTTCTACAAAACGTACATAACTGCCGGGGACCGGTACCAAATGCTTGACGGCGACGGTCGAATCGCCCTGCACTTCGAAGAAAAGGTTCGATTTGAAATTGATGAGGTTGGCGTCTTTGAAAGAGGACGGAAGGTACGTTTCCGACGACTGATCCAGCGGGACCAGCAGCTGATCGTCCACCGGAAAGTGGATCAAGCAGCCCAGGATGTCACCGGCCTGCAACATTTTTATAAACGACGCTACAACGGAAAAGGACTGCAACGAAATAGAACTCTTAGTAGTCAAGCCTGAAACCCGGGGTAGCCGGGGAGCAGGCTTGTACCGCCATAATAAAATAGGGCAAATGTACCTTAAATCCAGCCGGATAATACGTTTTTCCTTTTCCATCGTGGAATTTCGTGCCTTTCTGCGATCTCCATCCGTACGAGAACTTGTTGTAGCCGCAGCATGCCTGGAGGACCGCTGCAAAACAGTTTCTGTTGAAGCTTATTCATCTTTCTAAGTTTCCGCAAAAGTGATGCATTTCATATAATTTTTCTGTTCCACTACATTCCATCATAATCGAAGTGAAAAAGGTGGAAAGAAAGTGAATGCATTGCTTTCAACGACAGTTTCTAGAAATTTCCTATCGAAAGACGCGCTGACGCACTGTTTTCTGACGAAAAATATCGACAACAACACGTTTCCTTCATGTTTTCCGATAAACGAAACAAGAACAATGAGAAAAACAAGTGAACATCGATAGTTTCGCGGTGCGCGGGTCGTAGGTCATATGGGTCTCGCAGCGATATTGGCAAAGTTTTCGGAGAAATGGGATGCGCCTTTAAAGTTACAGTGGGCGCGTTGCGGCCTTTGCGACGGCAGGCGAGGTTGGAGAAAAAAAAAGAGAATCGCTCTGGTCCTCCTCTCGGAAGGAAGGACCGCAGAACGGGACGCCAAAATGATGACAATTGGTGACCGGGTCAAGACCGTTCAAGGATTGTCACATAGATCAAACGATGTTTACGACTGTTTCGTTGGTTTTGTCATCATTTGTTTGTAGTCTGGCGCCGCGTTCTGCGGTCCTTCCGTCCGAGATGACTATCCGGCGAGAGCGATCCTCTTTTTTTTCTCCCCGTCCTCCTGGTCGGCCCAAAGACCGCAACGCGCGCTAGTTTTGAATGCGCGCCTATAAATTTGTCCGATCGCTGCGAGACCCTTCCGTATTTGACCTGCGCGGGCACCACGAAATACCGTATTTTCGGTCGATTCTAGAATTCTGTTCGCTGTTTTGTCTCTTTCAGAGTTGCCACGGGCCGGGCCGGGCCAAAATTTTCAAAACTCCGGCCCGGTTCAAAAAGCGGGAATCCAAATTTTGAACTATTGATTAAATAAAATGTTTGTTTTTCGTAGAACTAACGAATTTTGCAAGTATCGAGCATAAAAAAGAAATGTAGTTTAAAAAATAGTTTTTATTGGCATCAAAGCAAAAGTTTTAATTTTGATCCCCGCAAAAAAAAACGAAAAAAATAGATTTCCCCCAAAAATTTGAATTCGCGCCTTTTGAGCCGGGCCGACCCGTAATTTGACAAGTCTGGTCTCTTTTATCATTCTTTTTCTTGGAAAAGAGGTTGTTTTTTACGATTTTTTTTCCGCTTTTTGTGCCAGAGTGTGATTTTACGAAACGAATTTTTCGAAGAAACACCTAGAGTAACGTTAGAATTTTAGTTTGCCTCAATTTTATTTCCATCATATAATCCATTTCTTGACTAACCGTGCTGCTGGCTCCATCCGATGCGAATGGCCGAATTTCCGGGCTGTTCGTCGAAATTCACCTCGAAATACCAGGTTCCTTTGGAAATTCCGTGGCTGGCACGTGCCATCGCGTACCCTTCGAAGCCGGTCACCGCATTTTGGGGGCCAAGTGACAACTGCAATCGCGAAATGAACATTTTGTCGATGTTTGACAAAACGCACCTGAAAAGCTCTGTCATTCGACGAAACAGTCACAGTCGGATTCAAAAGAACACGATACTGAGCCGACGGGATTTTGTAGACGCCCGTGTTGTCCTGATGCCAATTTGTGCTGAAATTTTGCAACTTTCTCCAATTTCGCCCACTTTCCTCACTCTTCCGGCACGTTCGGATCGGTTTCCGTCAGAAAATAGCGATAATTGTCTTTGCTGAACGGAATGTCGACTTGCGCGCCGCCCGGAATCGCCGTCGACGAGTAATCGGCCGCCCTGGAAGAACTTTCGCAACTTTATACCGTTCTACACGTGAGGAGGGTTCGATTTTTACAAATTCACTCTTTCAAAGAAATATTTTCAAGAGGTTTCATCGAAAATTTCCTAATTTTGATTATCTTAGGCGTGTTGTTGCATTTTGTCACTCACAACTTTTGTTTCTTGCCGGGCGCGGTCGCTCCTTCGGCGTGCCGTCTTTTCGATGCGCCGCGCGTTTTCGGTCCCTCGATGGGCGGCAATTCTACGTGGCGAGGCTCCCGAACCTCTCTTTCCGACGCCGGACGTTTTCCGATCTGAATCTGGCCGGGCTTTAGCAAAAGTTTTTACACTTTCTCGTGCTTTTTCCGATAATTGCTTAATTTTTTTGAAAAATTGAGCATACCTGCTTGACGGCCTCGTGCAATGGACCTAAGAGCGCCAAATTCTTCTCGGCGAGCGCAAAAAGATCCTCATCCGACTCGTTTTGCTGAAAATTCGCAATTTTCTCATTTTGTCGCTCAAGATACGATGCTTACCACGAACACGTTTCGCTCTTTTTGCAGAATCACCGCCAAATTCGAATGCCACTGATGCCGTTTTTTGATCGCAGTGAGCATGTGCCAATTTTCGTCCATGTACGGTACGATTGTGTTGTTGAGGCTGAAAATTAGGGGGTTCTCAACGATTTTTAGGAATTTTCCACCTCAAAAAGGTTAAATCTTCGGGAATAATATCTGCGGACAGCTTTCCGACCTCATTCAGCTTGTCGGCGCTGAGTTTTGCAAAAACTGTCACACACATTTGCACCAAATCCGCTTTTTTTGGCTTCCATTCTTCGCCGAGCGGTCTGCACATCTTACAGGTGAATGTGTAGCACGTCATGAACGGTACTCCACTGCTGGTTCTGGAAAATTTGAATTTTGAGTAGTTTTTCAAAATTTTTGACACTCGTCAATTTTTTCAACCTACAAGCCTCCGTAATCGTTCAAACACCGCCCGTGAAACCATTTGAGGCACGTGGAGCACACTACCTCCACCGAACCCAATTCTCGCTTTCCATCACTGCAAAAAATTAATTTTCACAAATGCTGCCAAACTTGTTGATTTACCAGTAACAAACGGTGGTCGGAGCGGTTTTGGGCACTGCCGCACGTGACCGAGAGCCTTTTGAGCTGCGCATTGCTGAAAAATGAGCAAAACGTTAATTTTTTTTAGCGAAAAAGCAAAAATATTAAAAATTCGATGAGAGACAGTGTGAGAAACGTGGAGAGTGCAGAGAATCAGCCGCTTGGCAGCCAGCCAACACGAAGTAAGATTCGCAGGTTGGTTGGTGTACGGTAGCGCGACGCGACCGCGACGCAGCATTTTCGAAACGTTTCGTCGACGAAACTCCTCTTTCGCACCCCTTCCCCAGTGAAATCCGTTGGAAATTTACAACTTTTGTGAATTTTCGCCGAATTTTCGCGTTTTTCCGGCTAATATTCTCCGTTTTTTCGCCTGTCTCCATCGCTTTTTAACACAAATCCCCTCAAATCAAGAGCAAAAAATGATGGGAATCAAGAATTACAGGTCCGAAGAGGAGCACTTGCTCTCTCTATTGGACAAAGAACAGGGCCCGTTTGCGCGAGTCTCCCCGCAGGAGGATCCCGTCATTTTCTATAGTCCGACGTACGAACGCAAGCTTTTAATGGAGTACGGTTGCGATTTTGGCGGTGAGTCGTCGTCGCCCGATCATCAGAATGCCCGTGACGACGAGGAGGAGCAGGCGCTTTTCATAAAGCGGGAACAGAAACTCGATCCGTCGTGGTTCATGTCGCCATCAGAGTCCGAAGACGTTCCGTCCATCCACTCGACGACTCCGGAATTGCCGATTATCAGACAGAAGAAGCACGTCACCGCGTCGTCCCGATTCAACCCGTATTCGAGCGGTCCTCTCGTCAAAGTAAGTTATCTTTATCGATCCTTTCCTATTTGATTGTTTACTCATGGATTTTGATTGCGAAATTTCTTGTTTACCGTGTTATTTTCTTGCTATTTTGCTCAGTTTTTCAACAAATTTCGCGAAAAATCCGAGTAAACTGCCAACGGTAAGCCATCCCAACCCATCGCAATTCACTGACAATTTGCCTATTTGCCAACGTTTCAGGAGCCGTGTTCTATGAGAAACTTCCGCGGAAACCACCACTATAGAGACGAAGTAAACATGAATATGAATACATACCAAGTTTTAACCCCTCCCACTAGGCTCCCACATCTGATCAATTTCCGAACAATCCATAGTAATTCGTGCATTTTTCAGTCTCCGAAACGAGGACGTCCGTCGAAGGCGACGAGCAACACGAAGATGGCCAACTACGCGCGCAACTACCGTGAACAAAAGAAAAATGAGATGGCGACGATGCAGATGAGGAATCAGGAGCTCGAGGCGGAAGTCAAACTGCTGCTCGAGGAGAACTCTCAGATGAAGAAGACATTGGTGCGCGCGACGGAGGAGATCCAGCAGCTGAAGAAGGTGATCGACCAGGACTCGCAGATCGCGCGCGTCGTCGCCAACATGGGCGGCGCGCAGAGCAACGAGTTGACGCTCGGAGCCCGCCCGGGCGTCTGCGTGCACGTCGGATCGCTCGGCACGACCGTCGAGGTGTGCAAGGCGTGCGCCGACAACAACAAGGAGCGGCTCGACTCGAAGTTCAAGGTCGACGAGGAGCTCGAGCTCTTCGACGGTGACTTCACTGCTTTCGATCGGTTTTTGAACTGCTGAACGCTGCACTGTTTAGTATAGTTATTATTCTAGCATTCGAGTACCCGTCTCCCCCATTTTCTGTGAAATTTGGGCATTTTTTTGGCCAAATTGGCATTTTAAACGCAAAATACCGGTGAATATATTTCACAAAAACCTCCCATTTCTAAAACTGCCCCTTTGCTTTGTAATTTTTCTGAAGATTCTGACATTTATCCCCAAAAAAATGCCAAAATTCTCGAAAAATCCCCAAAAAATAAGCCTCCCATTGAAACGTGTCATTAGCCGAGATATGAAAAATAATTCCCTCTTTTCTAATTATTCTCGCGTTTTCCCATCGATTCTCTAATCCATACACATCTAGGACAAGCTCGCTTTGCTGTAAATTCCGGATTCTCCACCCATTTTCCATGTTAACCCATCAAATTTTACCTTTCGTTGTTCTTGATTCTTGAAGTTGTTGAAATTTTTCCATTCTCTTTCTCCTCTTTCTTCCCTCAAAAAATGTGTTAAAATAAAGAAAAAAAAATCAAAAAGTTATATAACTTGCCCATTTTTCTTGATTTTTTGTATCTCAACGTTTTGTAACGTTATCCATTCTTCGAAGGGGTCTCCCTCGCACTTTTAAACCATTCTTTGCAGAAATCACTCCACAATACTCCTGGGAAAGGTACGACGAAGCCGCGAGAATGTCGACGACGCAATTCGTGCAGATTGTGGTGGAGTACTCGGAGGAGACGGCGTGCTCGCCGAGCCCCTCAACTTCCAACTCCTCCTCCGGCTCTTCTACGCCAAAAAGCTCCGCTTCGGCTCCCAAACCCTCGAAAACGTCGAGAAAATCCTCAATGTGGCGCCAGTCGTCGCGAAAATCTCTGACCGGTACGAGAATCGGCACGTGTCGAGGCTACCAATTGTGGAAATTACAGCGGGTAGAGCAAAGTATGCTAAGAAGTATACTAGCGCCTCGTCGTCCTCCTCGAAAATGCGACTCGTGAAGTATAAGGTGGTTTAAATCGCGCTTTTGGCCCGAAATTTTGGAAAAGCTTGAGAGAACCTCACAAATTTCATCAATTTCATTGATTTCGACCCTGCTCGGACGATTTTAATGGAATTTTCAATGGTTTTGAGCCGCAACCTGTGTGAAAGCCGTAATTTTCATCGATTTTTGAGCAATTTAACTGCAAATAACCCCATTTTTCCCCTGAATTTCCACTCCAAATCATAATTTTGGCCGTATCTGTAGATTGATAAACAACACCAAGAGCGGTTAGCAGCCAGCAAGGCACGCGTTGAACGGTTGCAACGAGAAAGAGAGGAGTTGCTCGCAGGGAACAGCCAGCTCGCAATTATGGTAGGTTACAGTAAGAATGTTTTCCCATCCTAAATGATTTCTATTTCAGTGTGAGTCGGTGACGACGAGTGCGAGATCACTGCGCGAATCGTACGAACGGCAGAGATCCGTCTATCGGGCGATAATTTCGAGCGCGGCTCTTCTGGAGCACGTGGTCGTGGAGCCGGCGGAAGGAGAAGACGGAGAGGAGGCGGAAGACGAGGGATTCATCGGAACCATCTATTATTGATCCGAACTTTCCTTATTCTTTTCATGCTTTTCTCTTTATTATTGCCTTTTCCCCTCAAAACACCTGAAATTGAGCGATTTCCGCTGATGTTCAGACTTTCTCCGCCAGTTTTTCGCATTTTCCGAGTTGTACTGTATATAATTGAAGAAATGTGAAAATCTAATTGAAATTTGACGAAGATTGGTCTGAAATCGGCGGAAATTGCAAAAACCCAGAATTATTGTGCCGTTTTTAGTAGAATCCCCGCCGTTTAGTCGTCATGTTCTTAAGCCCCGTTCTTTTCCAGAAAAGTTTTAAGAAGCCCCGCCACCGGATTTTCATACGGTTTCCCTCTAAGCTCCGCCCCCTGCAAATGCCAAGAGAGTACAATGTGAAAGGCGAGGTAACCGTCGCGCCAGAAGCGACTGAAAACTTCCACTAAAAATAGGCAAAATGATCTAAAAGAGTCAACAAATATACGGTAGCAATTGAAAATTAAAGAAAAGAACAAAAAAACATTAAAACTGAAAAAGTTGGTTGAATAAACATTTTGAAAATTTTACAACTTTTTCTTATTTTGTGATGCTTGTTGGAGTGAAAGCGTTCTGGGATGGGCCCAGAAAATGGAAGACGGACAATTTGAAACCGACAATAAAGAGTGTCGAATGTTTTCATCTGGTTTTCATCTTCTGAATTTCTGAAGTATTTTGAGTATTCGCAATGTTTTTCTCTCATAGACATTGCTGTCACTTTGTCGTCAAATTCGGCGTGTAAAAATGGGCGCAAAAAAAGATAAATTTGCGCGAAAGTAGGTCACGGGGTCAAATGGCCACGTGGCCCTCCGCACCGCCCATTCCAACCCAATCCCAGTCGTTTTCTTCGCTTTTTAGCCTCTTGTTGCTCGTTGTTCTTGATCTTCGCCTGAAAATGTGCTGCAAATCTGTTTCGCATGTTAATGTTTTTTTTTATTTTGCCGATTTTGCGTTCAAATTTAGTCGATTTCCTCTGGACTACTACCGAAATTTTCGCTTCTCCGCCAACGTTTTGCCTAAAAACTAGATGTTATCAATGTTTCGCCGGATTTTTCGAAGTTTTTTGGCGCTACAACGTAATAGAACTGCGACAATAGAACTGTTTTTCGGTGGTGTGCGTCGGCATTTTGTTTTTGAAACTGAGCAATTGCCTATATTTCGATTCGACAATTCGATAGCAAGCTTCAAGAAAAATGCTTGAAAACTTCAGAAAACGATTATTCTACAGAAAGGCGCTTCAAACAGTTCTATTCTCAGGTAATAATAATAACAGTTCTATCACGTTGTACCGCCGGTTTTTCTCATTTCCCATCGAAACTTGTTGATTTTTTGCTTCTTACTACTTTGTATTAGTCTATGGCGTATTTTGAAGCTGAATTTATGCAGATTTTGTCAAATTTTCAACACACTTCTTCGTGTCCGTCATTTTCCCTTTTTCTCCCTCTCAATTTCCTCCAATTTACTTTGTTTTTTTTGCAGGGGAAATGCAAGCACAACAGCAGCTGAAATCAGGCGGGGATATTCCGAAAATATCGCCGAACCGCACGGGCCTCAATTCGCGTCGATCGATCAATAACGGCGGGAGCAATGCGAAAAAGTGCACGGGCGGTGCGGCTCCGTTTCTGGCGACCGACGTGACCACTCTGGACATTAACACCATGTTTCAGTCGAAGAAATTGAAGAGGAATGGAGCCGAACGGCCTGCGGTCGGAAGTGCGCCCAGCACGCCCACGCAAAACTCTTATCAGGTTGGAAATGGAAAATTGACCAATTTCTCCGCGAAATTCAAAATTTAACCCTATTTTTCATGTTTTTCGTCGAAAATCACACAAATTCTGTACGACTTACGCGATTGCGCATATTTTGAGCATAAAAATTTCAAAATTCATTCAGAAATAAATAACTTACATTGCTTTTGAGTTTTTTTGCTGAAAATGCGCGAATTTGAGTCATTATTGCTGCTGGAACGCTCAAAATTATTTCCGACACTAATTTTGTCGGAAAATTGTTCGGTTTGGCCGGAATATGCGACAAACGTTTCGAACGTGGCGTTTTTACGGAAATTGCAATGTCTACTTCTTCAAATGCATCGACCATCAAATTCGTCGATTTTTGATTCAAAAAGAGCTGAAATTGCAGAAGTTTCCCGAAAACCCGTCTCATTTTAAACATTTGGCCCGCGGCGAGTCGCGTATGCATCAGTTCACTTTCTCGCTTCATTTTTAAGAAATCTCATTTTTCAGTCGTCGGCGTTCAACTTCCCGACGTACCTGAATCCGACGTCGCTCTACTCGAACCTGGATCTGATGCACGCGGCGTCCGGAGGGGACCATCTGCCGCCGCTGATGAGCGTTCCCGCCTACAAACCCAACAATTTCATGCACGCATTCGGCACCGGCGACACGAATCCTTTGGATTTCGCACAGTTTACTGGTGAGAACAAATTTTGTTTTGAGAAAAGGCATTTTATTAATTGAAAGATGCCTTTAAAGAAAATCAATTAAAGTTTCTTCATTTTGATGGCGGTGAACGAAGTGGTTCCTCTCTTGCTGCTCGGGTAGAAATTGTGGTAGAGGGAGACGGTAAAGTCGGCGCAAGTCTCACATGTCCTTCTTCGGATAGTCCTTGAGAATTCCGGTGAAATGGCTCCCAATCGCCAGATTATTGTCGATGAGGAGCTGAAATTACTTACTTGTTTTTTCTACTCGAAAGCGTTTAAAAAAATACCCCTGTCAGTCTCAGCAGTGGGGTCGCGCTCGTCATGTCCAACGTGATGTTCACGAGCTGATTCTCCAACGCGTAATACCGGAGAAAGGTGTCTTCGCGAGGATTACCTGAGATTCCGCCACGGATCACCAGATGTTTAGCCCTTTGCACAATATCCAACCTAACAACGTCGGAACAGCATGGTGCAAGAGCTCGAGCTTCTCGAAACTGTGGTCCTTAATCCGATCGAACCACTCGTCGGAGTACATGTGCAGATCCCACGTGAGATTCTCGCATCTCACGAGCTCGAACGGATCACGGCATCGGTTCAACGTCAGATGTTTCACCTCGCTCTTCAAAAAGTGCGCGAGATAGATCCGCGCCACGTCCTTCTCCGTGTACATCAACGTAACCTCGGGCGCCAACCGACACGACACAGCCACGTTGTCCGTCCTGAAGATCTTCTTGAGCGAATCGTACGACCACATACGGGTAGAAGACATGATCGAGTGAATTGGAAACGGTTAGAATGGGAGAAAAGGAATAAAGGACCTGTGGAGGAGTAGGCCAACGAATGAATGAGGGATGTAATGTGAGTGGAGTGCACATTGCACACCTGTTGCAAGGTTAGGCGTACGGTAGAAATTACAAAACTACGAAACGAAAAAATGTTGAGTTTCCCGGCAAAAACCCAATATCCGCGCCCCTTAACGCTCCAATATTTGCAGAAGAGTTGAACGCGCTCCAGTCGATGTCCTCGTTCCCGACAAGCTCTCCGATGTCGCTCCAATCGCTGTTCTGTTCGGAAACGTCGCCGTTCCTGTCGGGATTCCACCAGCAGCATCAGCAGAAGAACGGTCTCCTCCACCAAACGATGGGACCGGCCCTATCGACAGTCTCCTCCTCCTCCACGTCCCGTTCGCCGAACGGACGCAAGAATCGGATGGTCGAGGTGAAAACGATCAACGATCGACCGGTCATTGTGGTCAGCGATCCGACAGCCGCCTCCGCAGCCGCTCGTTCTACCATCGTCCAGCTCAATCGCAACGTTTTGGGCATTTTGAAGGGGTTGCAAGCGATCAAGAAACGGCCGACTTCGCAAGAAGCACTCTACTCGCGGAAGGTGTTCATCGGAGGACTCCCGATTGATGTCACTGAAGGTTTGTGCGGAGAATATCCAAAATTCGTGAAATTTCGGTTCAAATTGCGAAAAGTCCTGTACCTTACGCGATTTGACAAAAAATCATTGAAAATCTTGCAATTTTCCACATGAAATCGCTTGCAGAAGAGGTGTGGACGACGTTCGGATCGTTCGGAAAAGTGCTCGTCGACTGGCCGCGCCGCCCCGAACACGGATCTCGCGGCGACTATTTCGACATGGAAATGGGACGTCGCAACTGTAAAACTCCACTGTTCAAGTCGAAATTTGCGAATTACTCTGATTTTCAGCCCGTTCGGTGTCCGGATACGTGTTTCTCGTGTTCCAGAATGAGCAATCCGTGCAGGAACTCGTGAATGCCTGCGAGTTTTACGAGAACAAGTATGGATTTATCGTTTTTTTTCAGTGCATTTGCAGTGTTGTCTTGCAGATACTACCTCCAACTGTCCTCGCCGACAATGAGCGACAAAGCGGTGCAAGTGCGTGCGTGGCGCCTCTCGGATATTGATTATTTCTGCGACGAGAAGTCGTTCGTCGACCACCGCCGCACCGTTTTCATTGGCGGAGTGCCACGTCCGACGCGCGCCTCCGATCTTGCCAGATGTCTCGAGGAACACTACGGAAAGGTGTCGTACGTCGGCATCGACATTGATCCGGAACTGAAGTACCCGAAAGGAGCCGCCCGTGTCACTTTTGCCACGGCTCAATCGTTTGTGAGAGCCATCTCGGGACGATTTGTGCAGGTCACCCACGCGGACACCAATAAACGAGTAGGTTTTTCCAGGAAAATTGTGATTTTGAAGAAAATCCACGATTGTGCGCCAATTTCAAGCAATTTATTGAGTTTCGACTATTTCAGGTGGAAATCAAGCCGTACGTGATGGAGGATCAGTACTGCGACGAGTGCCAGGGAAAACTGTGCAAACACAACTACGCGCCCTACTTTTGCGGCGATCCCGCGTGTCTGCAGTACTATTGTGAAGCCTGCTGGGACCGCATGCACTACGAAATGAGCGAACTGCGCAGCGAGCATCGGCCGATGGTCCGCACTGGAGATCAGACGCGGGTGAGCGGCATTTGAATAGATTTACAATATTATTTATGCTTCAGATTCTGCCACGTCCACCGCATCACTCCTCTGCGCATTTCCATCACCGTCAGCAACAGAACCACCACCAACTGCATCAGAATGCGGAGAGCACGTCGTTTATCTCGAGAATCGTCAATCGCCATCACTCTTCCCCGAATACCGGAACCGCGAAACCGTTTTCCGCGATCCCAACCGCTATTGGATATTGATATTATAATATTAGAAGATAAAAAGTCTGTAGAATTAATTTTCCTCCCCTCCCGTTTTATCTGCACCCCCTCCCTGAATACACTGAGATTTTAAACCAGAAGAATTATTATTTTTTAAATTTTTTGAAAACAGCTATTCCTCCCCCGTTCATTTTGTGCCTCTAAACGTACCATACATTTCATGTGTAACCACAATGTAACATCTCTCATGTTTTATCGACTTTTTGCCCTGGCCGCTCCCAAACCCTCCCCCTACACAGTAGGCTATCATTTTATCATGTCATATTTAGAGATTATTGATTTTTTAACGCATTTTTTTGCCATTTTGTGTTGGATTTCCCCCCACTTATTGTTGCAAGTACGCTCTACCGAACCAAATTTCCAACATGTTCGATAGAGCGAACTTTCACCCCCGAATTCAATTGAATTGCAAACAGACAATTAAAGATACTCGTGTTTCATTCCCGCCCCCAGCAAATATTTATATTTATATAGATTGCATTGAATTGAATTTTTCAAAAATTTAAATTAATATTATTGAGCTGTATGCTCCCATCCTCCGCGAAAATGATTAGAATAATAACAATAATGTTTTGTTGTCTCCCCCGATGAGTTTTCCTAATAAAACGCCAATTTTTGCCAATTTTCTGCATAATTTTGGCTAATTTCGCGGGTTTATAAGGCGAAACTGGCTCGCAGGAGTATCGACAGCGAAAATGCCGATTTCCGAGCTGGAAAAGGTTAGTCTGAATCGGTTTGTAGTTGTGAAATGTCCTCGGACACTTTGCAACCGATTAATTTTGAATGTTTGCAGAAATCGACGGGCCTTTCGTTCGAAATCGCTGCCGAAGAGATGCGACGTCTGAAAGCGGCCCCATCGGAAAGGGAACAAATGAAATTGTACGGACTGTACAAGCAGGCCCTCCACGGAAACATTCCCAACGAAGATATCTATCGTAAGTGCGCTCTAAAGAGAATTTGCGTTTTCTCGAAGAAGTCCGATGAAAATTCGGCTTTTTTACATAAAAAAAATAGGAAAAAAGCAATTGCGGTCTAATGAGACACGTTTTCAGCGATTCCGGCGGGCGACGAGCGCGGAATGAAAAAGTACGCGGCGTGGAAGGCGCAAAAAGAGATGAATCCGGAGAGATGTCGCCAGGATTACGTGAGGATCGCCGAGGAGATGATCAGAAAGTACGGACGGAAGATTGTGCGAACCAAGTGGAATTCCGAAGTGTGGTCCGTCGATTATTGATTGATTTTTGGGAGAACTTTGAATAAATGACTCTTTTTTCTTTCGCCAAAAAAACAGATGAAAAAGTCAGATGAACTTTGAGGCTGTATCGACTGTATCGTCGGGAGACGTCCCATAACCTTCAACATACAGCACAAACAGGGAGTGGTCCTAGAAAAAAGAGACCAACTAGAAAAGGACAGTACTAGACAGGAACTCTAGTCTTGCTCGTCTCTTCGTGTTGAGACTCGGTCGGCGGCCTAGAATCCGGCGGCCGAGGGTCCAGTACTCGTTCAAAGTTTGCGTTTTCAAACAATTTCAAATTGCCCGCCAAAGTGCACTACATAGGTTGCATTTGCTTTATTATTCAAACACCGGTAATGGTCAGATCAGTGTCAGTTCCGCTGGAATTCGAGGTGCTCGTGTTGGTGGTGATTGGCGAGTAAATCGCGTGGCTTTTCTTGAATCGATCCATCCGAAGCACTCGTGAATCTGGACACATTATCGATTTTTCGCGTGGAAGAGGTTTTCTAGGCCACATACCTTGAATATTCAGTGGAATTATGGATTTTGACGATTGGACCGTCGCCGGATCGTTCGAAAGCGACGCAACATTGAACAGAGAGTCTTCGTCGTCGGCGCACTCAAAAAATCGATAATTTTCCACTGAACACATAAATTCGAAAATACCGGATAATCCTGCGGACTCTTCTTTCCGCGCCTCGCTTTCCGCACCTTTGTCTTCAGCCGCGACACGTACTCCGCGGGCGGCGTCGGCAAAATTCGGACGGCGCCGAGCCGCTCCTCGTCGCTGAACTCGTACGGACCCATCGGACTTTCGTGCTCTGAGACGGGGACTAGGTTTTGCGGCGAAAAAGTTGGGCCACGCTTTTTTTCGCGAATTTCTCATAAAACTGGTACTTTGGAAAATGCGAAAATGAGCTGTAAACGCGCTCGATTGTTAAATGTTTGCAAACAAGTGCGTTTTTGTGACTTTTTCCGCTCTGCTACAAAAAGATTCAAATTGGCGCCAGACCGTCGTCCTCGGAATTCCATCCGTTTTGTGTGGATTCTGGCGACAAAACCGTCGAAATCGGCGTCTTCAAATCCTCGTCTTTTGCGTTGAAAATGAAAAATTTGGCCAGATTTTTCGTCGGTTTCTTGTCCTTTTTCTCCTTTTTTTCAGGCTTTTTTATCTGGAAATAACTTCTCGGAGACGTTTGACCAATAAAACAAACAAACGTTTTTCTCGATTCTCTTCCGATTTTCCACCTTTTTTGGCATCGTCTCCGGCACCGTACACACGTAAATTTCGACTTGCTCGGCTTGAGAGTCTGCAAAACAGAGCAGCAGAACAACAATTTTTTGCTTTTGAACAACTCTCACGATCTCCTTTGAATTTCCAGGGCGTTTTGAGGCAGGAGACGAGTACGAAACTGACTAGACAGGGAAAAGTTACGGTTAACAACCACAGTTCTTGTTGCATTTCAAATCGAGTTTTACGGGGGGCGAGAAATGAGAAATAACTCGTTTTTTGTGATTTTATGGGACTTTCACGCTTCTAAATCTCCCCTCCTGAAGAAAATGTTACCTTCTTTATGCATAGCAAGACTTTTGGGACCTGGGCCCGCCGCAAGCGGCTAGATTTCGAATGAAATCTATCGAAAATTTCTATCGAGAAACAAAGAGGTTTGAGTTAATAAAACATTTATTAGTAAAACTTTAAAACAATTTTTTAAAATATTCCTCTAAGAGACACAATATTAATCTCTGGCAGTGTGGAGAGTAGAGAGGGACGACAACGAGCGAGCCGTTCGAATGCTCTCGTGGTCAGTCTGCAAAAACCAACGAGTAAGAGTCATCGGATGATGTGCACTCAATACCTCTTTTACGTGGAACGACTCTCTCCATTCTCTGAGCTTGCTCAAAATCGATGCAGTGAACGTGGCGTCGGCCGTCTCGGCAGCCCTCTTATTCACATATTCGATCACCTCCCTCCTCACATCCTCGCCGACTGTGTCGTATTCGGCCAAGTTTCGCAAATCAGTCACGCACGCAACATTCTGCTCATCCGTCATTTGTTTATTCTCACTCAGATCCTCCCATGCGAGACGAGTCGCCAGGATCTGTGTCAAGTAGAGCAGATTTCCACCGTTGGGTCCACTGAATGCTCCGAATCGGTACTTTTGCATCTCGCGCACGAATCTCGGCAGACTCGCCAATTGGTCTTGTTGAATCATTTGGATGAGCAGCCAAACGCCGGCAAAACAGCAAGCACGATCCGTTCCCATGGAGCTATGCACGAACACCCGACCCTGTAATCGGATACGGTCGGAATGAGTTCCCTATATTGCTCACCACTCACCTTTTTATTTCGGAGTTTATGGATCACCGTGCAAATGTCCTCAATGAGATCAGAGTCGAACAGAGACGGAGTCATTCCTTTTTCCATTTAGGAAACTGATAGACGGTCACCAAGTGCTGGCAAGCCTTTCCATCTACAGGTCCCGTAAGGAGGAGCTCCTTTCTGATCACCTCCTTTCCATCGTGTCTCTCCAACACTTTCACTGCGATGTCGCCAAACGATAAGACCTCATTCTTGTCATTCGGAATGTAATTGGCCCAACGTATCTCTCCATCCTCGACGTTACTGCCGCACACAACGACAGTCTCGATTTTCATCTTCATGCAGTTGATGAGCAGATCTTGTCGGGTGTCTGCCATATTTTCGGCAGCGCTGGAAGGTCCTTGGCCGACGAGAATGGGTCTGTCAAGTGGCTGAGAGATCTCATTCATGTGGAAGAAGTTGCTGAGTCCTTTGATGGATTGGGAAACACACTTCAAACCGCCGCTGAAAAAAAAAGTTCACAGTGAAAATGAATGCAAAATATGGCGGAACAAACCGGCATCTGTCCAAATGCTTTTCTCCTTCAATAAATTCGTTTTGGCCGTACTCGTCCACACGCTCCGCTGATGTAAAGTGGTCGAACCAATTTGAGGCTGCACTTTTGGGCCGCTGGATCAAGGCACCTTTCACTTTCAGTAGAAGAAGTGGAGAGTATCCCCAGTTGCTCACAAAATTCTTAACATTATTTGGCATTGAGATCTCTGCGATGGAATCCTTCCGCGCTGAAAAATTTCGAAGATCAGTGTTGACGACAGATTATGGTGACAATACCAAGCGCCTGGGCTTTCCTCCTTTTTTCCCAAATTTTCTTAGCCTTCTTCTTTCTTTCTTGTCTTAGCCTCTGCGCGTGCACAGTTCCTATGATCCCGTGTCGGTTCGGCTTCACTTGTTCCCTTCGGTTCCTACGCCTATTTCCTTCAACATTCTCTTCAACAATCTCTTCCACAATCGGCTGCTGTTCATTTTCTGCTTTAATAACGGCTTCTGAGTCTTTTGGCTTCTGGAACTGCTGTTGCTCGTTCACCGTTTCTCCTTTATTCTCTTTTTTTTCATTTCCCGGTAGATCAACGACCGCCTCGCTTGGAGCTTCTTGAGTCTTAACGTGGTTTTCATCGGTCCGATCGATCAACGGCGTCTTTTCATCCGATTTTGCCTTCTTCGCCCACCATCTACATCTTCCACGACACCAACACACTACAAGAACGATCATGCCGACAATCAACGCGACAATCGCTATAATGATAGGAATATCCACTCTGAAATCGAAAGTAATAGAAGTCATAGCTGTTAAAGTTGAGATTACCCCATGTAGGCGGTGAAAAGGAATATGTATTCGGCAGTTGAAGTGGCGATTGTAAACGGAGTCGAAGTTCTGAAAAAAATAAGTTAGGGGATGGAAGAGCCGGAAAGTTAGTCCACTCACGGAGAAACAATTGGCTTGACGGTCGACGTTGTTGGCTTCTTGGCTGGCGGAATCGGAGCATTTGGAATTGGAGCAGACTTGCTGACGTTCGCGAAAATCGTATCCATAGTGCTAAGACTGGTTTCTACCGTCTTCAAAGATGGGCCGAAACGGGAAAAGTCCAAGTCGGCACTCCTCACGGCGATCAGAGCTTGATTCACAGAGTCGACGAGTGTAGTTGTCGGAGCAACCGTCTTCAGTTTTTCCAATGCAGACAGCCTCGCCTCCACGTGCAAATCCACTGATTTCATATTGAAGAAATGACTGAAGAAGAGCTTCCACTTTGCAAATCCAGAAGTCGTCGCTCTTCTCATTCTCTTCGGGGAAATCGCGCGGTCCTTCCGAGTCTTCAGATCGAGGAGCAGTTCTGTCACCTCCGTCTTGGTCTGATCGAAGTCGCCCCACAGATTTTGAATCTCCGCCTTCACACTCGGATCCTGGATCTTCGCAATCTCGCCGGTGACCTTTGATCCGACCTTCAGGAAGTTCTCGAACTTATCCTTCTGTTTCAGAGCCTTGTCGACGTTCACCACTGCGTGCACCGAGTCTCCGAACACTTTCGCCTCTTTTCCGAGTCCTCCGAGTGCCTTCAACTTCATCACTTCCGCCACGTCTTCCTTCTTCTTCATCTCGTCCGGCACTGAATCCAACGACTTCAGAACTGGTTTCGATCCGGAAATGGCGTCGGTGACAGTCTTCAGATTGGCGGTGAATTGGGTGTCCTTCCCGAAGATTCTTATCTTTTTGGTCACTTTGATCGACGTGCTCAACGATTGCATCTTCGGCGCCAGTCCCTTGTAGCACTCGAACATTTGCACGTAGTCTCTGCTGTTCTGCACAAACGTGTCAATCTCCGATTCCTTCCCTGCGAGCTCCTCGACCAACGGCGGCAATTCGGCGGCTTTCAGTGTGGTTTTGATTTTACTGAGCACGGATTTCAGGCCGACCAGAGTGGACTTCATTTTGTCGAGGTGTGGGAAGTCCTTTGCTTTTTCAATGATTAACTTCAGCTCATCTACTTCAGGGTTATTTGGGTCTTTGAAGACGATCAATTGAGCCAGTTGGTCGAACGGATCAATGTACTTCAGATGTTCGGCCTGTTCCAGAGCTCTCAAGGCAGGAACAAACTGGACAAGATGATCGTGAAGAGAAGTCGACGCCGTGATGAGAAACGTTATGGGGTGAAACTTTGAGGAGAGAACAGGAGCCGATAGAGAGCAGCTGCTCATCTTCGAAATGTCGTCGGCAGAGATCTGGTCCACCGAATGAACCTTTCTGATGTCTTCGTGCACAAGAACAGCTCGTCTAACAGCTTCCGATTGCGCAGGATCCGCGAGCGGTTTCCAGTTCGTCTCCAGAGACGTCGTCTTGTCCGCAACGACATTCAGAGGCTCCAATCCAGACGAGACGACGTTCGAAGGGAATCCATCATTGAGTGACGTCTTCTGAACATCCGTCGGCAACGTCTTCAGATCGGCGTATCCGTGGGCATATCCGGAAGTGAAGACAAGGTTCTTCTGGGCAGCAGGATCAGTCTGGGAGTCCACAAGTGTCTGCATGCTGGCCAGGTCCGGACGGATGGCTTCTGACTCGTCAAAGAGGCCCCTGGTGGACGAGAAGCCGGTGAGCAGGGCATCCTTTTCAGGTTGGACGAGTACAACCAACTCGCTCGATCTTTTTAAGTGAATATCGATAATCGCCATTATCTGGCCTTGTGACGTCGCGGAAAGCGATCCAGTGTCCAGAAGAGGAGCGTACTTCAGCAGGATCTCGAAAAGCTTTACAAATTTTTCGATTTCGGTTTTGTACGACGGCAATAATTTGTGGAGGGTCAAATAGTGTGCTGCGTAAAATATGACCGGCTGGCTGTTGTTGCTGACTGATAATATAACTTTATCCAGATTCCCGATAACTTCCTCAATGAACGGAAGGATCGTGTCCAGGCTGCTCACGTCGATTGGGTCCCGTGAAATCGCATTGACGTGTAGGAAGTAGTCCTTGGCTTTCTTCACATCGCTCACGGAGCTGATTTTCTTGTAGTGGAGCGTCCATTCGGTCACCAATTCAATCATCTTCTCGGCCTTCTGTTCCGCTTGATTGTCGGGAATTTTCAGCGCCACTTCCTTGACTTTCCCGAAGAACGCATTCACTTTGACATCATCGAACTGCGCCAACTGTTTGAGATCGGAAGAAGGGATTCGCATCAGTTCGGAGAAGGCCTTGTCGGCGGGGATCGATCCGTCGATGAGTCCGTTCTGGAGGGCAATCGAAGTGACGATATGGGCAGTCCCACCCAGTTCCCCGACCATTCCGTCGAAGTCGGTGGCTGAAAATTGGAAAGTGTTCTGATTGGAATTCGGACGGATCGATCGCTCACTTTGTGCGGCTCTCGGCTTCCGGACGCCAGTTCCCGATGCACTCAACCCATTTACGGTCCCACTGAAATCGGCGACTGAAAGATACAATTCAAAGTTTTGTCTGCAATCCGTTGACGATTCCACTCACCTCGTGCGGCTTCCGCCTTCCCGAAACCGACTTTTGGTCCGGATTCTGGGCGATTGACGTCATTAACTGTCGCGTCGGAATCAATGTCTAAAGGAAACGATTCTCAGTTCTGAATTTCACTGAAATCCACTCACTTCTAAGCTCTCTCGCCCTCCGAACGTCAACTATTTGTCCAGATTCGGGATGTGTGTTGTCGGGAATGTCCGGCCCTAAAAATTGCTGCTTTTCATCAGAAATTTACAAAAAAATCGCCACTCACTGTCATATGCTGTGCCACGAGCTTGTGTGTCGTTTTTCAGCATCTGTTCATTATTATCAACTTCTGAAATTGACGAAACTGATGAAAAAACATTCGAAAATTGTATTCAAACTCACGTTGAAAAGCTATTTTGATGGCAAACATAACAAAGATAGTCCAAATTAGAAAGCACTTCATTGTATTTCAACGATTGAGTCTGAAAATCGGGAAAATTAAGTGGAGAAAGGCTGATGCCACGTGGCAGTGAGCGAAAAAGATACATTGTCAACTGGAGAGTCATTTTCTGTGAAATTCTTTCGAAAACATCCGTAATTTTACACTTTTACTATTCGAAAATTGCGGAATTTCACGGATATTTCAGTACTTTAGTGAATTGGCGAGTAGGCTATGATTGGATTGTGGGAAAATTTGATTTTTTATCGAGGAATTTGGAGGTTTTACAAGTACAACACGAAATTGTCCTTTTTTCCACTTCATAACAAATTTTACCTAGGAAAAGTGACCAAGCAGCGTGCTTCTATGAAAGATGTTTGAAAAATTAAAATTGCAGACAGGAAAAGTCATTTGCAAGCGAATCATTGTAAATCTGAGAAAATCAAGGCGAAAAAGAAGACATCTTCTCGAAAAAATCGGAATGAATAGAAAAAAAAGACGGGCGGCGTGCCACGTGGCGTGCCACGTAGCGTGATCTACTTTTCAATGGAGCGCACTTGCATAGTCAAAACGTGGAAACTGAAATTCAACGGAAAATGACGGCGTTTTCGGAGAATCGACAGTGCAAGTTCACAAAAAATGTACAGAATGAATGAAAAAATGATTTTTATTGGCTAACAGATTAAAAAACCGGGTGAAAAGAGCCAAAAAGCATTAAATTCGAAATACAAAAATGATTTCCGACCTGCACCTCCTGCGAGTCGACATCCGCACGAAAATTCAAATTGTCGCCAGACCATGACAATAGTTTCCGACAAAAGCATCGCCAAGAATCCATTTCGGATCCCCCCCGTCTCCACTCGTTCCATAGAAAGAAAGTGCGCATTGACCGTTCTCCAGGTCCAAATCGACAACATAATCCTCGAATTTGATGGTATATTAAAACTTATGTCGCTGAACAGAGCGTCAAAAGTTACATCTTTGGACACTTATATCTCACAATCCAATGATTTTTTCAAAAGCTGGTCAACCGCAAATCTCCAATAACCCTCCTTAGACCTAAAAATTTATTTCAACTGCATGCTGTGCCGTTAAATTTCTACCGTACCCCGGAGTGTCGTACGGCACATTGTTTAGCGGAGAAAATCCAGAAAAACACTCATTCTTCGTCGTTTTTCTTCGTTTTCTTTCAAATTTTCGCGTGTTTTCAGATGTCGTGGCACGTGTGCACCATCTGCGACGGCTGCATCGACAAAGGCACACCAGAAACACCGAAACTTACCGTTCAAAAAGTTGGTTTTGTCGGAAAGCCATTTTTTTTTAGAAAAAACTGAAATTCCAGAAGGTAAACTACCACGAGGCGTCAGAAAACCGTCAATTCCGCATCACAATCGTTCGGCAGTGCGCGGAGGCAACGGAAAACGGACTGGAAGCGCTGGAAGCGGCCGATCCGGCGGGGGACGGCCGGAAATCGGAATCCGTTCATTTCTATGTCGATCTAACCGAATTGACCACTATTTGCCCGTATTTTCAGCAATTTCAAAAGGTTTGTGCAAAAGCGTGAATCGAAACATGAAAAAAACTAAGAAAAAACATAATTCTTTAAAAATCTCTGTTAAAATATATGTTTGCAGCATTGCTACGTGGAATTCTCGACGAACTGCACATCCACGTGGATCTCATCCACTTCAACTTCCTCTTCCGCTCCGTGCCCCGCCCACACATTCTCGTCTCCGATCTCCCCGCGCTCGTTCCACTCTTTCCTCGAATCCGCGTGCCCGGCGCTCTACTCGATCCGTCCGGTCCCGCTTTCGCTCGATTCGGTGCCGCCGGTCCTCGAGATCCTCTCCCACTTCCACTCGGAACCGCTTCTGACCAACTGCGAGCGCTTCCTGATGGCGGTGCCATTCGGATCGCTCGACCCGGCGCTCCTCATCCGGATCCTCCACCGCGGACTGTGCGTCAGTCTCGACCATCGCATTCTCGCCCGAATATTGTGCGTCTGCCTCATGAACACCCACAAAATGGCCGACGTGTCGCAGGAGTTGCACGGAACCGTCGGCGCCGTCTTCGCACAGGCTTTCGTCGCGTTAGTTGTGGGGGTTTTTTTGGATTTTCTCTTAAAATTTTCAGAAACGCTGCGAAAGGGTTCCGACACGTGAAACCGCTGGAGCAGGAGTCGCAATTGTGGCCGGAAGCGATGCGGAATCTGATGGGCGGCGCCGATTCGACGCGGAAAACGGCCGGACAGCCGAAGCGGAACGGACGCGGAAAGAATCAGCGGAAGGGATGCGATCACGCCAACGAATCGTGCGTTTTTGGCAGGGCTGACCAATTGACCTCGACTTTTGGACGACTTGCAATATACTGCTCGGACCCAAACTTTGCAGCCGTATTGGACTTGGATTCAAGTATACTGGGTTCAAGGTTCAGACCGATCGGATCGTTTACTGTCGATATATAGTGCTTGAGGGCCAATTTCGGTGAATGATCCACATATCTCGGGATCAGATGATCCGATCGGGCTGAAACTCGGTCCCAATATACTCTAATCCAAGTCCAATAACTTATTGGCAATAAGACTGCAAAGTTTGGGTCCGATCGGATGATTGCAAGTGGTCCAAAAGACCAGGCCAATTGGCCAGCCATGGTTTTTGGGGAAAACATTCGATGAGATTTAAAAACAATGATTTTTTTCTTTCCGAGCTGGAAAAGGTTAGTTTGAATCGGTTTGTGGTTGCGAAACGTCATCGGACACTTTACAGCCGATTAATTTTGAATGTTGGCAGAAATCGACGGGCCTTTCGTTCGAAATCGCTGCCGAAGAGATGCGACGTCTGAAAGCGGCCCCATCGGAAAGGGAACAAATGAAATTGTACGGACTGTACAAGCAGGCCCTCCACGGAAACATTCCCAACGAAGATATCTATCGTAAGTGCGCTCTAAAGAGAAGTTGCGTTTTCTCGAAGAAGTCCGATGAAAATTCGGTTTTTTTACATAAAAAAAATAGGAAAAAAGCAATTGCGGTCTATTGAGACACGTTTTCAGCGATTCCGGCGGGCGACGAGCGCGGAATGAAAAAGTACGCGGCGTGGAAGGCGCAAAAAGAGATGAATCCGGAGAGATGTCGCCAGGATTACGTGAAGATCGCCGAGGAGATGATCAGAAAGTACGGACGGAAGATTGTGCGAACCAAGTGGAATTCCGAAGTGTGGTCCGTCGATTATTGATTGATTTTTGGGAGAACTTTGAATAAATGACTCTTTTTTCTTTCGCCAAAAAAACAGATGAAAAAGTCAGATGAACTTTGAGGGGTTACTGTATCGTCGGGAGACGTCCCATAACCTTCAACATACAGCACAAACAGGGAGTGGTCCTTTCAAAAAAAGAGACCAACTAGAAAAGGACAGTACTAGACAGGAACTCTAGTCTTGCTCGTCTCTTCGTGTTGAGACTCGGTCGGCGGCCTAGAGTCCGGCGGCCGAGGGTCCAGTACTCGTTCAAAGTTTGCGTTTTCAAACAATTTCAAATTGCCCGCCAAAGTGCACTACATAGGTTGCATTTGCTTTATTATTCAAACACCGGTAATGGTCAGATCAGTGTCAGTTCCGCTGGAAGATTCAAATTGGCGCCAGACCGTCGTCCTCGGAATTCCATCCGTTTTGCGTGGATTCGGGCGACAAAACCGTCGAAATCGGCGTCTTCATATCCTCGTCTTTTGCGTTGAAAATGAAAAATTTGGCCAGATTTTTCGTCGGTTTCTTGTCTTTTTTCTCCTTTTTTCAGGCTTTTTTATCTGGAAATAACTTCTCGGAGACGTTTGACTGAGTTAATAAAACATTTATTAGTAAAACTTTAAAACAATTTTTTAAAATATTCCTCTAGGAGACATAATAGAATCGCTGAATCATCTCTGCTCATTTCTTGATTAATTTCTGGCAGTGTGGAGAGTAGAGAGGGACGACAACGAGCGAGCCGTTCGAATGCTCTCGTGGTCAGTCTGCAAAAACCAACGAGTAAGAGTCATCGGATGATGTGCACTCAATACCTCTTTTACGTGGAACGACTCTCTCCATTCTCTGAGCTTGCTCAAAATCGATGCAGTGAACGTGGCGTCGGCCGTCTCGGCAGCCCTCTTATTCACATATTCGATCACCTCCCTCCTCACATCCTCGCCGACTGTGTCGTATTCGGCCAAGTTTCGCAAATCAGTCACGCACGCAACATTCTGCTCATCCGTCATTTCTTCATCCTCCCATGGGAGACGAGTCGCCAGGATCTGTGTCAAGTAGAGCAGATTTCCACCATTGGGTCCACTGAATGCTCCGAATCGGTACTTTTGCATCTCGCGCACGAATCTCGGCAGACTCGCCAATTGGTCTTGTTGAATCATTTGGATGAGCAGCCAAACGCCGGCAAAACAGCAAGCACGATCCGTTCCCATGGAGCTATGCACGAACACCCGACCCTGTAATCGGATACGGTCGGAATGAGTTCCCTATATTGCTCACCACTCACCTTTTTATTTCGGAGTTTATGGATCACCGTGCAAATGTCCTCAATGAGATCAGAGTCGAACAGAGACGGAGTCATTCCTTTTTTCCATTTAGGAAACTGATAGACGGTCACCAAGTGCTGGCAAGCCTTTCCATCTACAGGTCCCGTAAGGAGGAGCTCCTTTCTGATCACCTCCTTTCCATCGTGTCTCTCCAACACTTTCACTGCGATGTCGCCAAACGATAAGACCTCATTCTTGTCATTCGGAATGTAATTGGCCCAACGTATCTCTCCATCCTCGACGTTACTGCCGCACACAACGACAGTCTCGATTTTCATCTTTATGCAGTTGATGAGCAGATCTTGTCGGGTGTCTGCCATATTTTCGGCAGCGCTGGAAGGTCCTTGGCCGACGAGAATGGGTCTGTCAAGTGGCTGAGAGATCTCATTCATGTGGAAGAAGTTGCTGAGTCCTTTGATGGATTGGGAAACACACTTCAATCCGCCGCTGAAAAAAAAGTTCACAGTGAAAATGAATGCAAAATATGGCGGAAAAAACCGGCATCTGTCCAAATGCTTTTCTCCTTCAATGAATTCGTTTTGGCCGTACTCGTCCACACGCTCCGCTGATGTAAAGTGGTCGAACCAATTTGAGACTGCACTTTTGAGCCGCTGGATCAAGGCACCTTTCACTTTCAGTAGAAGAAGTGGAGAGTATCCCCAGTTGCTCACAAAATTCTTAACATTATTTGGCATTGAGATCTCTGCGATGGAATCCTTCCGCGCTGAAAAATTTCGAAGATCAGTGTTGACGACAGATTATGGTGACAATACCAAGCGCCTGGGCTTTCCTCCTTTTTTCACAAATTTTCTTAGCCTTCTTCTTTCTTTCTTCTCTTAGCCTCTGAGCTTGCAGAGTTCCTGTGATCCCGTGTCGGTTCGGCTTCACTTGTTCCCTTCGGTTCCTAAGCCTATTTCCTTCAACATTCTCTTCAACATTCTCTTCCACAATCGGCTGCTGTTCATTTTCTGCTTTAATAACGGCTTCTGAGTCTTTTGGCTTCTGGAACTGCTGTTGCTCGTTCACCGTTTCTCCTTTATTCTCTTTTTTTTCATTTCCCGGTAGATCAACGACCGCCTCGCTTGGAGCTTCTTGAGTCTTAACGTGGTTTTCATCGGTCCGATCGATCAACAGCGTCTTTTCATCCGATTTTGCCTTCTTCGCCCACCATCTACATCTTTCATGACGCCAACACACTAAAAGAACGAGCATGCCGACAATCAACGCGACAATCACTGTAAAGATAGGAACATCCCATCTGAAATCGAAAGTAATAGAAGTCATAGCTGTTAATGTTGAGATTACCCCATGTAGGGGGTGGAAATGAATATGTATCCGGCAGTTGGAGTGGCGATTGTAAACGGAGACGAAGTTCTGAAAAAAATAAGTTAGGGGATGGAAGAGCCGGAAAGTTAGTCCACTCACGGAGAAACAATTGGCTTGACGGTCGACGTTGTTGGCTTCTTGGCTGGCGGAATCGGAGCATTTGGAATTGGAGCAGACTTGCTGACGTTCGCGAAAATCGTATCCATAGTGCTAAGACTGGTTTCTACCGTCTTCAAAGATGGGCCGAAACGGGAAAAGTCAAAGTCGGCACTCTTCACGGCGATCAGAGCTTGATTCACAGAGTCGACGAGTGTGGCTGTCGGAGAAACCGTCTTCAGTTTTTCCAATGCAGACAGCCTCGCCTCCACGTGCAAATCCACTGATTTCATATTGAAGAAATGACTGAAGAAGAGCTTCCACTTTGCAAATCCAGAAGTCGTCGCTCTTCTCATTGTTTTCGGGGAAATCGCGCGGTCCTTCCGAGTCTTCAGATCGAGGAGCAGTTCTGTCACCTCCGTCTTGGTCTGATCGAAGTCGCCCCACAGATTTTGAATCTCCGCCTTCACACTCGGATCTTGGATCTTCGCAATATCGGCGGTGGCCTCTGATCCGACCTCCAGGAAGTTCTCGAACTTATCCTTCTGTTTCAGAGCCTTGTCGACGTTCACCACTGCGTGCACCGAGTCTCCGAACACTTTCGCCTCTTTTCCGAGTCCTCCGAGTGCCTTCAACTTCATCACTTCCGCCACGTCTTCCTTCTTCTTCATCTCGTCCGGCACTGAATCCAAAGACTTCAGAACTGGTTTCGATCCGGAAATGGCGTCGGTGACAGTCTTCAGATTGGCGGTGAATTGGGTGTCCTTCCCGAGGATTCTCATGTTTTTGGTCACTTTGATCGACGTGCTCAACGATTGCATCTTCGGCGCCAGTCCCTTATAGCACTCGAACATTTGCACGTAGTCTCTGCTGTTCTGCACAAACGTGTCAATCTCCGATTCCTTCCCTGCGAGCTCCTCGACCAACGGCGGCAATTCGGCGGCTTTCAGTGTGGTTTTGATTTTACTGAGCACGGATTTCAGGCCGACCAGAGTGGACTTCATTTTGTCGAGGTGTGGGAAGTCCTTTGCTTTTTCAATGATTAACTTCAGCTCATCTACTTCAGGGTTATTTGGGTCTTTGAAGACGATCAATTGAGCCAGTTGGTCGAACGGATCAATGTACTTCAGATGTTCGGCCTGTTCCAGAGCTCTCAAGGCAGGAACAAACTGGACAAGATGATCGTGAAGAGAAGTCGACGCCGTGATGAGAAACGTTATGGGGTGAAACTTTGAGGAGAGAACAGGAGCCGATAGAGAGCAGCTGCTCATCTTCGAAATGTCGTCGGCAGAGATCTGGTCCACCGAATGAACCTTTCTGATGTCTTTGTGCACAAGAACAGCTCGTCTAACAGCTTCCGATTGCGCAGGATCCGCGAGCGGTTTCCAGTTCGTCTCCAGAGACGTCGTCTTGTCCGCAACGACATTCAGAGGCTCCAATCCAGACGAGACGACGTTCGAAGGGAATCCATCATTGAGTGACGTCTTCTGAACATCCGTCGGCAACGTCTTCAGATCGGCGTATCCGTGGACATATCCGGAAGTGAAGACAAGGTTCTTCTGGGCAGCAGGATCAGTCTGGGAGTCCACAAGTGCCTGCATGCTGGCCAGGTCCGGACGGATGGCTTCTGACTCGTCAAAGAGGCCCCTGGTGGACGAGAAGCCGGTGAGCAGGTCATCCTTTTCAAGTTGGTCGAGTACAACCAACTCGCTCGATCTTCTGAAGTGATTATCGATAATCGCCATTATCTGGCCTTGTGACGTCGCGGAAAGCGATCCAGTGTCCAGAAGAGGAGCGTACTTCAGCAGGATCTCGAAAAGCTTTACAAATTTTTCGATTTCGGTTTTGTACGACGGCAATAATTCGTGGAGGTTCGAATAGTATGGTGTGTAATAGTTGACCGATTTGCTGTTGTTGCTGACTGATAATATAACTTTATCCAGATTCAGGATAACTTTCTCAATGAACGGAAGGATCGTGTCCAGGCTGCTCACGTCGATTGGGTCCTGTGAAATCGCATTAACGTGTAGGAAGTAGTCCTTGGCTTTCTTCATATCGCTCACGGAGCTGATTTTCTTGTAGTGGAGAGTCCATTCGGTCACCAATCCAATCATCTTCTCGGCCTTCTGTTCCGCTTGATCGTCGAGCATTTTCAGCGCCACTTCCTTGACTTTCCCGAAGAACGCATTCACTTTGATATCATCGAACTGCGCCAACTGTTTGAGATCGGAAGAAGGGATTCGCATCAGTTCGGAGAAGGCCTTGTCGGCGGGGATCGATCCGTCGATGAGTCCGTTCTGGAGGGCAATCGAAGTGACGATATGGGCAGTCCCACCCAGTTCCCCGACCATTCCGTCGAAGTCGGTGGCTGAAAATTGGAAAGTGTTCTGATTGGAATTCGGACGGGGTGATCGCTCACGTTGTGCGGCTCTCGGCTCCCGGACGCCAGTTCCCGATGCACTCAACCCATTGACGGTCCCACTGAAATCGGCGACTGAAAGATACAATTCAAAGTTTTGTCTGCAATCAATCCGACGGCGATTCCACTCACCTCGTGAGGCTTCCGCCTTCCCGACACCGACTTTTGGTCCGGATTCTGGGCGATTGACGTCATTAACTGTCGCGTCGGAATCAATGTCTAAAGGAAACGTTCATTATCTGTTCATTATTATCAACTTCTGAAATTGACGAAACTGATAAAAAATATTTGAAAATTGTATTCAAACTCACGTTGAAAAGCTATTTTGACGGCAAATATAACAAAGATAGTCCAAATTAGAAAGCACTTCATTGTATTTCAACGATTGAGTCTGAAAATCGGGAAAATTAAGTGGAGAAAGGCTGATGCCACGTGGCAGTGAGCGAAAAAGATACATTGTCAACTGGAGAGTCATTTTCTGTGAAATTCTTTCGAAAACATCCGTAATTTTACACTTTTACTATTCGAAAATTGCGGAATTTTACGGATACTTCAGTACTTTAGTGAATTGGCGAGTAGGCTATGATTGGATTGTGGGAAAATTTGATTTTTTATCGAGGAATTTGGAGGTTTTACAAGTACAACACGAAATTGTCCTTTTTTCCACTTCATAACAAATTTTACCTAGGAAAAGTGACCAAGCAGCGTGCTTCTATGAAAGATGTCTGAAAAATTAAAATTGCAGACAGGAAAAGTCATTTGCAAGCGAATCATTGTAAATCTGAGAAAATCAAGGCGAAAAAGAAGACGTCTTCTCGAAAAAATCGGAATGAATAAAAAAAAAAGACGGGCGGCGTGCCACGTGGCGTGCCACGTGGCGTGATCTACTTTTCAATGGAGCGCACTTGCATAGTCAAAACGTGGCAACTGAAATTCAACGGAAAATGACGGCTTTTTCGGAGAATCGACAGTGCAAGTTCACAAAAATGTACAGAAAGAATGAAAAAATGATTTTTATTGGCTAACAAATTAAAAAACCGGGTGAAAAGAGTCAAAAAGCATTAAATTCGAAATACAAAAATGATTTCCGACCTGCACCTCCTGCGAGTCGACATCCGCACGAAAATTCAAATTGTCGCCAGACCATCGTTTTCGGAATTCAAAAATTCTAAGTTTTCTCGAATTACTTCCAATTTTCCAATTTTTGTCGCAGTTTGTCGCAGTCGCGTACCGCTTCTAAAATTCGAATCAATGGTCTCAACGTTCTTAAGAGTCCTCTCGTCAATTTCTGAAATTGGTCAATCGATAATTTGAACTTTTGAAACTGTGATAGTGTTATCATTGATCATTTTAATCTTAAAAGAGGCGATTATCATTTAATACAAGGATGTGTCAGACAGTTCTAAAATGATAACATGTCTTAAAGTGCAGAGGTCATGGCATACTTATTTTATGTTATTAAGAAAGGTGAAACAGTCAGATGTAACAAGTACATCTCTATTCTTCAATGTTATCAATAACTGCGCTTCTTTTGTGCGAAACCGAGATTCGAGTGACCCGGGTGTTACCAAAATCGAAAACATGACAATAGTTTTCGACAAAAGCATCGCCAAGAATCCATTTCGGATCCCCTCCGTCTCCACTCGTTCCATAGAAAGAAAGTGCGCATTGACCGTTCTCCAGGTCCAAATCGACAACATAATCCTCGAATTTGATGGTATATTAAAACTTATGTCGCTGAACAGAGCGTCAAAAGTTACACCTTTGGACACTTATATCTCACAATTCAATGATTTTTTCAAAAGCTGGTCAACCGCAAATCTCCAATAACCCTCCTTAGACCTAAAAATTTATTTCAACTGCATGCTGTGCCGTTAAATTTCTACCGTACCCCGGAGTGTCGTACGGCACATTGTTTAGCGGAGAAAATCCAGAAAAACACTCATTCTTCGTCGTTTTTCTTCGTTTTCTTTCAAATTTTCGCGTGTTTTCAGATGTCGTGGCACGTGTGCACCATCTGCGACGGCTGCATCGACAAAGGCACACCAGAAACACCGAAACTTACCGTTCAAAAAGTTGGTTTTGTCGGAAAACCATTTTTTTTTTTAGAAAAAACTGAATTTCCAGAAGGTAAACTACCACGAGGCGTCAGAAAACCGTCAATTCCGCATCACAATCGTTCGGCAGTGCGCGGAGGCAACGGAAAACGGACTGGAAGCGCTGGAAGCGGCCGATCCGGCGGGGGACGGCCGGAAATCGGAATCCGTTCATTTCTATGTCGATCTAACCGAATTGACCACTATTTGCCCGTATTTTCAGCAATTTCAAAAGGTTTGTGCAAAAGCGTGAATCGAAACATGAAAAAAACTAGGAAAAAACATGATTCTTTAAAAATCTCTGTAAAAATATATATTTGCAGCATTGCTACGTGGAATTCTCGACGAACTGCACATCCACGTGGATCTCATCCACTTCAACTTCCTCTTCCGCTCCGTGCCCCGCCCACACATTCTCGTCTCAGATCTCCCCGCGCTCGTTCCACTCTTTCCTCGAATCCGCGTGCCCGGCGCTTTACTCGATCCGTCCGGTCCCGCTTTCGCTCGATTCGGTGCCGCCGGTCCTCGAGATCCTCTCCCACTTCCACTCGGAACCGCTTCTGACCAACTGCGAGCGCTTCCTGATGGCGGTGCCATTCGGATCGCTCGACCCGGCGCTCCTCATCCGGATCCTCCACCGCGGACTGTGCGTCAGTCTCGACCATCGCATTCTCGCCCGAATATTGTGCGTCTGCCTCATGAACACCCACAAAATGGCCGACGTGTCGCAGGAGTTGCACGGAACCGTCGGCGCCGTCTTCGCACAGGCTTTCGTCGCGTTAGTTGTGGGGGGTTTTTGGATTTTCTCTTAAAAATTTTCAGAAACGCTGCGAAAGGGTTCCGACACGTGAAACCGCTGGAGCAGGAGTCGCAATTGTGGCCGGAAGCGATGCGGAATCTGATGGGCGGCGCCGATTCGACGCGGAAAAACGGCCGGACAGCCGAAGCGGAACGGACGCGGAAAGAATCAGCGGAAGGGATGCGATCACGCCAACGAATCGTGCGTTTTTGGCAGGGCTGACCAATTGACCTCGACTTTTGGACGACTTGCAATATACTGCTCGGACCCAAACTTTGCAGCCGTATTGGACTTGGATTCAAGTATACTGGGTTCAAGGTTCAGACCGATCGGATCGTTTACTGTCGATATATAGTGCTTGAGGGCCAATTTCAGTCAATGATCCACATATCTCGGGATCAGATGATCCGATCAAGCTGAAACTCGGACCCAATATACTCGAATCCAAGTCCAATAAGGCTAAAAGTTTTGGTCCGATCGGATGATTGCAAGTGGTCCAAAAGACCAGGCCAATTGGCCAGCCATGGTTTTTGGGGAAAACATTCGGTGAGATTTAAAAACAATGATTTTTTTTCCAGATTCGAGTGCATTTTGTGCTTCGATCAGCGATGCGGAAAGTGCAAGGGAGAGACTGCCTTTTGCTATAAGGTTCTTTAATTTTTGAATTGAATTGAATTGAAAAAAACGTGAGAAACTCAAAGCTCAAACAAGTTTTTGTTTGCAGGCGCTGGACAATTTCCTGTACGAAGTGCGTGTGCAGCTGTACCCGCACACGTACCGACCCCATTTGGACCGTGATTTGCTTCGCGAGGACCGCATCAACGACTACATTCTCCGTCACCAACTGCAGCCGCTCCCCTAGAATATTCTCGTCTTTTAACCGATTTTACACTGTAAATACCCAAACTTCCGCCCGAAATGCACCTTCATATCATGTTTTGTACATATTTTTCCCCTTTGAGAACAATGTGGCCTACGCGCAAAAATGCACAATAAACAAACATAGAAAGGGGGTGGCACTGTCTCCCCAATTTCAGTTCTGAACCTCAAAAACTGAAATTTCTCAGTCATTTTTGCATTTTATGAGCTGTCTCTGTGCTCAAAATTACCGCCGTTGTCTGCTGAACAATCGTGAGGCAACTATTTTCTGAAAATTTCCGAAAGCTTCGCGAAGGCGAGACAGTTTTTTGCTATTTTTTCAGCCTGGAAATGACAGAGACCGAGCTGAGCTCGCCGACGATTTTCGAAATAATGAAGGACGAAATAACGGAGGGAAAACATGAAAAATTGAAAAAAATTCGAGGAGTCGTGGAATTTCACATTCATTTGGACGGAAAAGAGCGCGCCGTTTGGAGTGAGTTTTTTTTTCGAATTTCAAAGAAAAATTGACCGGTTTTTCGAACGAACGACCTGCTTTCCGTTGCTTGAGAAATTGTAAAAGGTAGAAGAGAGAGAGAGAGAGAGACGCAGACGGTTGACACTTAAAGGCGCATATCATCAAATCTTTCTTTCTTCTTACTGAACTGAACGAATAAAGCAGACTTGCCAAATCCCGGGCCGGGCCAGCAAATCGTCGGCCCGGAAGTTAGACCTCAAAAAAAATATGCAAAAAAAATATGAAGGAAGAGGAAAACGCGTGCGGCAAAATTGCTAAAATGGCGTGCCAGAGTTGCAATCAATCGCTCCGCCCACTCTTGAGAAAATTTTCGTAATTTTTGTGAAAATTTTGCGACTTTAAACAGCAATTTTTTTAGGTGCATCCTCCCGGGCCGGGCCGGGCCGGAAAATTTCCAATTTTGGCCCGGCCCGTTGCAAGTCTGGAATAAAGGTAATGCCGAGATATGTGGCCTAAAAGCCTTTCTCGGGACCGGATAATCCGATCGGTCTGAAACTTGGTCCCAATGGCCCTCAATAAAAGTGCAACAAACCTGCAAAGTTTGGGTCCGATCGGAATGATGCAAGTGGTTTAAAAGTGCAGGTCAAGGGTCGACCAACGAAAAGTCCGTTTTTTCAGCCATAGATCTCCGCGAATTTCCCGGCCATGTTTTTGAGGGAACATCGCCGAAAGGGACCAGAATAAACGCGACGGTTACGGTAAGTGCTCGCAAAGAAAACATTTCAGAGAAAAATATAAAATTTTCAGATCGAGGACGACAAATTCGTAAAACTGTGCCTCGGCGAGCTGGAACCAGTTCAGGGATTCATGAGCGGAAAGTTCAAAGTGAAAGGCGACATTTTGATGATGCAAAAGCTGAACACGGTCATGAGGGGCGTCCGCAAAAGTGTCCTCTAATTTCTTCTTTTCGCTCGGTTACTTTATCTGGAAGAGTACAATAAAACTGACATTTGTGAGGAGAGTGAAGAATAAATTTGCAGAAAAAAAGATGGAAAAATGGCAAAAAATCAATGTGAAAGAATGAAAATCATTCAAATTTGATAAGTGATTCGGAAGTGTTCTTTTTTTTGGGGGGTGCAACTAGAAGGCCTTCAGGTGAGGAAATTGACTAAAGTTGGGGAAGAAGGGTCAAAGACCGGTAAAAAACTACCGTAATCTGGGGTGGGGAGTGGAAAATGAGGAAAAAAGAGGGGGCAGAGAGTCAATACATTTTGTGCAGATAGCAGTAGTTTTGTGGTTTTCTCTAGCAATTGCATCCAGAGTTCTGCTGATTTTGCTGGTTCGAGTTGAGACGAATTTGGTCCGGAAATTCGGGGAAATCGTTGGTTTCCTGCAAGAATTGGTATATTTTAAGGAAAACATGAGATTTCGACACAAAAATTACACCAAATCGCATTGTTCGTGATATTACCTGTGATTCTCTGGCGAGTGCGTCGCGAGCGATCGCAAGGAACGCGGCCTCGACGTTGAGCGCCTCCTTTGCCGAAACCTCGTAGTACGGAATGTTTCCCTTCGTCTGGCACCACGATTGGGCCCTCTTTGAGGAGACGGCTCGCTGCGCCTCCAAATCCACCTTGTTTCCGAGCAAAACGAACGGGAAGTGGTCCGGGTCGCGTGGGCTGCAAATTCGAGACATTTACAATAGTTGAACCAATTTTAAGGGAATTTGATTCTGTATCGAAAAACCGGGCACATTTTCCGGTTTTTCAGCGCTAGAGTATGAAAATCTTAATTTCCGCTCCGTTCTTCGCTATTTCCACGAACCTCGCCTGAATGAGAAACTCGTCGCGCCACGAGTCGAGCGATTTGAACGAGGCGGCGTTAGTGACGTCGAAAGCGAGCACGCAGCAGTCGGCTCCTCGGTAGAACGCCACGCCGAGCGACTGGAAACGCTCCTGGCCAGCCGTGTCCCAAATCTGAAGGCGAACATTTGAATTTCAAATGAAAATAGACGAAAAGACGACTATTCCGAAAAAATTACAGCAAAATCTACCAGTAATCTGGAATTACCTGAAGCGTGACAGTCCGATCGTCAATATTGACGTCACGAGTCAAAAAATCGGCTCCAATCGTTGCCTGAAACTATTTTTTGAGCAACATTCGCCCGGAAATCCATTTCTCACCTTGTACTGATTGCTGAAGCGCCGATTCACGTACTGATTCATGAGCGACGTCTTTCCGACGCCCGAATCGCCGAGAATGATCACCTTGAGAAGGGCCTTCTTTCTGGTTCCCGACATTTTCGCAAATTATTGATTGATTGCGGTGAAAGCTGCAATGTTGGCGGGAATTATCAGGAAAACGGCGGGAAAAAGCGATAAGAGAATGACGATAACGAGGTATCAGGAGGATTTCTTGGAAACCTCAAGAATGAGAAAATTGTAGAAAAGTAGGAGACTGACAAATTTTTGGATTGAAAACCGGCATAAAAACAGGAATTGATTGTTCAGAAAGGCGATGAGCACGGGAAAGAAAAAGAGAACAATGTGGATGAAAATACAGAGTATAATACAGTTCTGACTGGAAAAATAGAGAGTGTCAGAGACGAAAAGTGGTTAATAAAAAATGAGGAAACATGATGAAAGTGGTGGATTAATCGGCCAAAAAATTGCATTTTAAAGGTCAAAATCGCGATATTTGCCGATATTCTCGGCCGGATGCCACGTGCGGTCGGGACAATCGTAGTGCTCGTGATCCTTGATCCGATCCGTCGACAGCACGTGCAAAGGGTTGAACTGACAGAATTTCGCTTCCAATCGCCGCGATTCTGTGCTAGACTGAAAGAAAATGCGGTTGAAACGGCATATTTTAAATTTCCGTGTTCTTTTTGAAAATCAAAATTTCCGACGAATTTCCGGTTCAAAAGTACACTTCCCGATCACAACGTTCAATCACAAGATAAAGGCGGACGTTAAACTAAATCACATGACTCGATCAATCAATCGGTTACGAAATCAATCAATTCTATCACTTTTTCATTGAAAAAATCTCATTTCCGCCCCATTTTCCGGGCGACAAACCTCATAGTACCAGTTGGTGATGGGCCGTGACTCAGTCTGAAACCGTTTCGTCGGCTTCACCTGGTACCCGTGTCCCATACTCGACTTTTGATGATTTTGATGAGTGTGTGAAGGTCGAGGCGCTGAAAAATTGCGAAATTGAGGGGAACAGTAGAGAAATGTGCTAGAAAATTTGAAAAACTGGAAATGCGCAAAAACCTACGAAAAATTAATTTTCACCTAGAAAATCAGAAAAATTCAGCAAAAACAAAAGCACAGATTTTTTTGTAGAAAATCGTTAAAAAACCAATTTCAAGTCTGAAAATCGGTCAAAAAGTGCCCTACCGATGGCCCGATTGTTCTGGTGTTGTCGGGACGCTTCCGCCGGCTGCCGATCGGCCATTTCTGCTATTGTGTCGATCTGAAACAAAAGCGACGCGTATTCTTTGTGAAAAAGTGTAAAAGTGCACGTGACAGGCGCCTTCTTGTCAGCTGTCTGCGCCCCGAAAAATGAGCGACAGCGCACGCGACGCGACACGCACGCTTCTCAGTGGAGCGCACTTGCATCACCGCACATGTGACTTTGACGGTTTTCCCCACCGAAAATCGCCGTTCTTTAAAGGATTCGAAGCTAAGAGTTCGGACAAAAACAAGAAATTATCAACTATTTCCCAATGAGAACTGGTTTTGAGCAAGCGGAAGTACAAGAAAACACACCACTTTCAGATAGAATTCCCCATTAGCGTGTTCGTCAGAAGAATGGTCAAAGTAGAAGCGGCGCCGTGCTCCTAGAGCTTCCGAACAAGAAAAAGACGGGCTTCTGGAAGATTTTCTGTGTTTTTTGGCTGAAAAAAATACCGGTTGGAACAAAAACTCCGATGGGAAGGTTAACAATAAAATAAATGGCAAGAGGAACAGAAATATAGACGGTGTGGACGATTACCTGTCAAACAGTTATGAGAAACGAAATTGCAAAAGTTTTCCAAGAACGCGTCTCAACGCCGGCCGGCTCTTCCGAATGTTGATCACCGCCGCGATTGTGCAATAAAAGTGCGAAGAATCCATTCAAATTATTAGAAAGCACACACACACACACGCACACACAAAAAAATAAAGAGTTCACACATTTCGAGCTGTCCTCCTCACTTCTTCTGGCTCTTCTTCGACTTTGACTTGTCTTTGGCGGTCGTCGTCTGGAGCACCTCCACATTTTTCAACTTCTCTTTCAACTCCTGCTCGGCCTTGGCTGCATTTTCCCTTTTTCTACGGGCTAACTCGTCTCCGTTTGTCCGGAAGCATTATAACCGTCTCGAACGAACGTTCTCTGTTCTTGCACAAAGTGATCGATATTTTCAACAATAACCCTTTCGCGGTGCGTATCAGCCTGGAAGCAAAACAAGCTTTTTTGTCAAACAGATACCATTTTCTCACTCTCACTGCCATTATCATTTTGACACTCATATTTAACAGAGAAGTATCCGATTTGTTAGCTGTTCGGGAACGCTGAGTGGCAGAAATTGCTTAAACTTTATGAGATTTTAGCGCAAAGTTTAAGCAGTTTTTGCGCAAAATTTAAATTAGATATTGTATAAAGTTAAAGCAATTTCTGACGGACACTATCTGTTAAATGGATTTCGATTTAATTAGAGCCAATTTCCGGTTGATTTTGCTCGCTGGGCCCGAAAACGCTCAGACTTTGCAAGTACGCTCCAGTGAGAAGTGGGTCACGCCCACGTACTTAGCGCACCGCCCGTCTTTTCTCATTTTGCAAATCAATGGCTTTTTCGAATAAATGATCGGCGTTTTTAAGTTTTTTGGCGCTACAACAGATTATAACTTGAACGAAATAGAGCTGTTACGAATTAGAACGAATTAGAAGCTTGACATGACCTCTGGCTACTGCCGGCCAATGGTCATGTCAAGCCATTGTTCCTTCCCCCACCCACATTCCCCCTCTTTTTTTCTCTTCTTTCTTTTTTGTTGTAATTTTATTCCTAGGTGGCTGAAGAGAATAAATGAGTTATTATTATTATTAACGACGCTAAAATTCCGTTCAATTTCTAATTCGCTGTAACGCCGTTTTTTTCCTGCGATTTTCGACCGTTTTCTTGTGCAAATGCACGTGTGTTCATTCAGAACTCCCGCCATAAAAATTTGAATTTATTTTCAAAGGGCGCTACGCACCGATTCAAAATTTTCGTTTGCCGCCTTTTCGCCGGCGTACGCCCATTGGCTGCGTGTCGCCCCTGTGCAAACACCGTTCTAGATATTTTGCGTACTTGGCACCAGATACTACGCAAATTTTAGGCCAGCTGTTTATTTATTCAAATTAGAGAGTGCGAGATTGAAGAGACGCCGACGATGTTCGGTAGGGCGCGCTTGCATGCGCGTAACAGTTCGAACGCTCGTGCAAATGGTGTGTGCACTTTCCGTTTCGCCCGCATTTTGAACCCTTCTCCCAAACATTTTGGAATTTTTCCAGAAAATATCCGAAATTTTTCGAGTTGTTAGTCTTCTAGTTGAAATTGTTCTCTCTTTGTGTAAATGTGTTGTTTTCTTGTCAAAAAGAGCACTTTTCCAGAAATTTACCGCCGCGGCGAGATCAAAAAGTGGTAAATACCGATTTTTCAAGAAGATGTCTTCTTTTTCGCCTCGATTTTCTCAAATTTACAATTATTATCTTGCAAACGTCTTTCCCTGTTTAAAATTTCACTTTTTCAAACATTTTTTTATATAGAAATACGCCGGTTAGTCTGTTTTCTTAGGTAATATCTGTTATGAAGTCGAAAAAGGGGAAGTTTTACATGTTCTTGTAAAAACTCGAGAGTTCACTCGCTAATTTACTAAATTACTCAAATATTCGTGCAATTTTCTGCAATTTTCTCATGGTAAAAGTAAAAATGCCGGGTGTTTTCGAAAGAATTTCACAGAAAATGACTCTCCAGTTGACAACGTATCTTTTTCGCTCACTGCCACGTGGCATCAGCATTTCTCCACCTAGTTTTCCCGATTTTCAGACTCAATCGTTGAAATACAATGAAGCGATCATCTTTGTTATATTTGCTATCAAAATAGCTTACCAACGTGAGTTTTGAATTCAATTTTCGAATATTTTTGAACAATTTCGCCAATTTCCGAAGCGAATAATAATAATAATGAACAGATGCTGAAAAGCGAGAAGAGAGATCGTGGGGAGTGATTTTAGTCAAATTCAGAACTGTGAACCGTGTCTTTCAGACAATGATTCCGACGGGACCGTTCAATCGCCCAGAATTCGGACTAGAAGTCGGTTTCAGGAAGACGAAAGCCGCACGAGGTGAGTGGAATCGCTGTCGGACTCTTTGCCACGTGGCATCCAATGTTTGTGTATCGATCTGTAAAACGAAATTAGGTTTCCACTGTTTTCGCCTTTTCCTGAACACACTCGCCGCTATTGTTCGTTCGTTTTCGTAGAGGTCCCAAACTGGTTGGAACTTACTTGTTAGTGTGACCGTCTGTTTATATCGGGAGACGAACGAGACAATAACAATGTGTTCATCCTGCGTGCTGAGGGAGAAAGCGGGCACTGATAGTAGGCAGATACGGAAACAGGTTCGAAATCGGATCGACACGAAAAACGGTGTTTCCCTGCCGCACTTCTCTGAGCACTATAAAGCGCACTTTTGTGTTGCCACTCTGACGCGTTTTCGGTGCGTTCACGCACAACTCTTCCAGTTCTATTGTCGATTTGCAGTCAATTGTCTGACAGAAGTGTTCGTGGGGGGCGGCGGAGGAACAATGAAAATGGCGCGGAACCAACCGAAAAAGGGGGGTCCTTGTGATGTAAAACTATTCCATTTTCACTCAGTTTGTCCAGTTGTCTATCTCAAGAATTGGATTGTTGTTGGTTTTGGACGTCGCCAAAACAAACTTTATTTTAATCCTACAGTATCCGGCCGTAGTCCTAAAGTACAGAACTTTAATAGTAATCCTTGAATCTACGGGTATCATCACCCTGGTCCTGGTCGCAGAGCCTACAGTAATCTTTAGCATGTACCGTTTTTTTTGTCCCAGTTTTTGGTACGGTATCCTAACTTCTAGTACCCTTTACTACCGTAATCCTTTGCTTGCATACGACCCAAATCTACAGTAATAGCAAATTGTGAAAGCAGAAATGGGTACAGTAATCCTTCATTCAACTTTATAGGTTCAAATCTACAGTCAAACTGCACGCTGGGATACTGTAGAATCATCAGGAGCTACTGTAATTCTACAGTAACCTAAACAGTAATTTTGACTACCGTACTTACAACTACAGTAATTCTTCAATACCTCTCTGTAGGATTACAGTAGCTCCCAGGATTACTGTACTTCATCTCTCTCTCTCTCTCTCTCTCTCTTTCACTCCCTCATTTTCTGACGTAACATTGGGCTATTCAGTCCGGTTACGGTCCTCCTCCGTCGCTTTTCCGCGCGGAAACAGTGTCAGTAGTTCCACTTGTTCACTATGCAAAAACATCTGAGAGAGAGAGAGAGAGAGAGAGAGAGAGAGAGAGTAATCAAACGGGTTTCGATTAGACTGAACATCTCCTTCTTCTTCTTCTTCTTCTTCTTCTCCCCCTCCCTCTTCTCCTCATTCCTTGTCTATAATTATGAGAATTAGGTAGTCTACTCGAAAGGATCTGGTGGTAGGGGTTACTGTAGCTGTAGTTGACGTTGCAAAAGGTACTGGTTACTGTAGTTTGTTGAAAGTCTAGTAGGATACCTTATACCTTACCCTAGACTATTGTAGAATGCCAAAATTTGGCTCAGTAGGAGTACGGTAGTTGTTTTTGGCGTGGCAAGAGGTCTAGCAGGATTACTGTACATCTAGCTGAATTTTTTCAAGGTACGGTAGTTGTAAAGGCCACTGTAGATCCAACTTTTCACGTGCCATGAAACCAGCCTCTAATCCCAAGAAATTCGAACCAAAAACGTTTAGATCTACTTTGAAGCTCAACGTTAAGGTACTGCCCCGGATTACTGTAGCCCGTTGACAAGTGCCCCCTCCCCAGTTGATATTGTCGTCTTCCCAAAACATAATCACAATCAGGCTAATCAGTGTCCCCGTTGATTCGTTCGGAATCCGCCGTCGGAATCCTGTCATTCTGGCGGCCCCCTCCTCCGATATTTCGGTTTTATCGGAACAAGCGAGAACCGGATATCTCTGCCTTATTCGACCGACCAACCGAAGAAGAAGAAGAAGAAGAAGAAGAAGAAGAAGGAAAAGGGGAGGAAAGCGGCGGCCGTCGGTTTCGGTTATCGGCGTGACCGATTCAGTTGAGACCCCCATCCAGCTGCGTCCGATTCTAGCCGGTCGGGTTCTCCGACGCAGATTTGTGCGTTGACGCAATCTCAAACGTCGATGAGGAAGGTCATGATGCAGTTTTTAGCGTTAACCCAAGTTATAAGAGCAATTATTTCTATCTGCCCTTTCTCGAAGCGTTTCTAGAGTTCCGACGCAGATTTATTCGTCGAAAAGCTTGAAAAGTTCGCCGGTTTCTCGCCGTTATCATCGAAATGTCTTATCAGAACAGCCCTCTGCTATCTTTCATCTCTTTTTGTTTCCGGTTGTTGACCGGTCAGCAACCGGACTACAAAGTGTCCAGTTGCAAAGTGTCCAACAAGATTAGACTCCTAGTACCTAAAAGTTCCTTCCGATTATTCAGTTTGCCCCATCTTTTCATTGTCCAATTTATTGCCTCTTTTCAATTCTCTCTCTTTCTCTCTTTCTCTCTTTCTCTCTTGCTCTTTCTTCCCTAAAATTGGTGCTCGTTCACAAGTTTCCGGAAAGCCGGCGGTCCGTCTCCGCCGCCCAAATCCAATCGTCTCCCCCTCCCTCCTTTCCCCTTTTCCTTCCATTTCCTATTTCCCCTCCCGCTTCTTCTTCTTCTTCTTCTTCTCCTTCTCCTTCTTCTCCTTCTTCTTCTTCTTTTCCGTTCTTCCCCTCCTTATTTTGCTTTCGCTAATCCCTCTCCCTTCTCGAGAACCTTCGTTCCGCGCGGAATACTGACCGTCAACGCGGAAAAGGAAGAGGGAGGTACACTTTGCAACCAAGTATCGCAACTTTTGGATGCAAAGCGTCTTCACTTGAGTTTGGACGTTTCGCAACTGAAGACACTTTGCATCAAGATGACTTGTTCTCAAAGATTGGACGTTTTGCCACTCAACTCATCATTAAATCCAAGGCGATTTGTTCGTCATCGCTCGTTTTTTCTTTAGATTCTCTAGCTGAACAATAGTTGCAAAACGTCCATCTTATCAAAAGTAAAGTGGACAAGACGTTTTGCAACCATCTCCTGTTTCCTTCGCATCTCCCTTTTCTGCACTTTTGGACAGCGTTGTTTTCCTCTAATCTTTCATTTTTTACAAAGTTGCCTAGTTGCTTGGTTGCAAAACGTCCAGTTTTGATTGCCAAGTGTTCTTCAGTTGCAAAGTGTCCATGAGACGCTTCGCAACCATCACTACGTCCGTTTTTTCTCCACTTTTCTTCCACTCGCCTTGCCTTTATCTTTCCGGTTGATTTCAGTCCTCCAGGTGGAATATTTCCAGTTGCAAAACGTCCAGTTGTGGTTTCCAAGTGTCCATACACTCCTTCCGCCTCGATTCCGTATCCTAACGGCCTCAAGATTCGTGCAAGAGCCCATTTCTGCTCCATCTTCCGGAAGTCTCCCTCCCCGTTATTACTCTCTCTCTCTCTCTCTCTCTCTCTCTCTCTCTCTCTCTCTCTCTCTCTCTTCCTCTCTCTCTCCGGAAGCTTTTCCGCTTCCCTTCCGCGTCCATTCCGCTCCGTCTGTTCGCCTAATTTTCGTCTCACCCCCCACGACGACGGCGTCGCCCTTTTCCGGCAACAAGAAGAAGAAGAGAGAGAGAGAGAGAGAGAGAGAGAGAGAAGGGGTTGCCGGACCGGAATCGGAAAAGTGGAAAGGGAAAGAGAGAGAGAGAGAGAGGGGAAGGCTACCAAGACGAAATCTCCGTCCTAGTGCCCGTTTTCCGCCGTTTTGACTTCCGTCTCGACAAATTTCTGCCCACTATGCCATAAAAATGAATTTTTTTTTGTTAGAAAATTATAATGTCAATCCACTTTCCATTTTCTCCGTTTCCATGGTTTCTCTTCTTTCTCATTTTGCACTTGTCGGTTAGTCATGAGCCTTTCAGTTTCAAAATTGCAAAAATTACAATAATCCTACCCGTCCTTACCTTACGAAAGACAATTTTTGGGAAAATTTCATCAGCCAGAGTGCCTTCTGAGCCCATAAATAGCTCCTTCTCTTTGATGTTCCACTTTTTCGCTTCCTGGCGGTCTTTGTCCGCAATTTTCTAGTGCGACGGCTAAACATTTGCAGAAAAACGCCAATTTTGGAAGTTTACAATAGCGGGAAACATTTTATGAATATTGGGAAACTGTGGACGGATACTGCGCTTTGTGAAACGAGATATCTGTGTCAAATTTGTTTTCTGAAACCTCGCCTCGGGGCCTAGTACTGTTTTTTTGTAGTTGATCACTTTATTTTTCTTTCTGGAGTACTGCAGTCTCTGGAAGTTGGGAAGCGTCCAGTGTCGGTTGCAAACTGTCCTGCTGGACATTTTGCAACCATCCCTAAGTTAGAAACGATCCGAAAAAGTTGGAGCTCCTCCCGCTGTTCTGTAAAAAACCGGAAACCACTTACCTCCTCCTACCTAACCCCGTGGCCCTCCTTCAATAAAAATCGGAAAAGTTTTGCGTGGCGCCGATCGGGTTGGCTCACAAACTTTCCACTCCCTCTCTCTCTCTCTCTCTCTCTCTCTCTCTCTTCTCTCTCTCTCTTTCTATTGGCACTGTGTGTGAGCCGATCGGATTGCGCAATAACCGGGGAGAGGGGAAGAGGCGAAAGTTTACTTTCCACTAATTTTTGTGTTTGTCTAACCCCGTGTGCCATTGGGGACCGTGCGCCCGCCGGTTTTCCGTTCTTCTCTCTCTGTTTGTATTACTGTAACTACTCTCTCTCTCTCTCTCTCTCTCTCTCTCTCTCTCTCTCTCTCTTTAGCCACCGCTTACTTTACTGACAGTTCTTGAAAGAGAAAGAGAGAGAGAGAGTTGGTTGACTTTTTTTCGATGACAGCCCCTTTGCCCCCAAATTCCGGGCGGCGCCAAGATCCCCCGGAGTTGGGTTTCATTTCATTTCGGTTTTTTTGTCGGTTTTCTCTACTTGCGACTCTTCCTACTTTTAGCCGTTTAGTACTGTTTGTTTTTCAGTAAGTAGACGTTTTGCAACCAAGACTTTTTGCAACTGGACAGGTTGCAAAGTGTCTGGCACCCAGAATCTACATAGTAAAACCTTGCAGGTCCTAGAGCTTCGAACGTTCAATAGAAAAACTTGAATAGCTCAGTGGCAAAGTGTCCTGGTTGCAGAAAGTCCAAAGCCCAGCAAACTAAAGAAAACGCTTATGCCTTTAGAATTTCAGCTAAACTCTCCCATGGTATCAAAAATTGTAACGGTTTCAAAACGTCCGCCAGTTGTGAAGTGTCCAGAGTGTCTAAGACCTACCGTAATCAAAGGTTCTCCTGTAAAAAGTTATCAAATCACGCACAAATGATCAGGAAGAAACCACCGAATGTCTCCACTTTCCAACACGAGCGGTCCTCGACCGACCGACACAATCCAGTCCCTCTCTCTCTCTCTCTCTCTCTCTCTCTCTCTTTTCCGCAATCCGGATTTCTTGCCTTTTCGGGTGGAGGGGGGCGCCGCGGATCAACGGCTTCTTATCTGATATGATTCGCTTTCTCTCTCTCTCTCTCTCTTCCTCTTCCTCTTCCTCTTCTTCAACGGAAGAAAGCAGTCTCCTGACGACCGGCCCAGACACCACTCCCTCCTGCTGTGAAGAAGAAGAAGAAGAAGAAGAAGAAGCGGATACGTTTGTGGCGGGAAATGGCGTTAGTTTCCTTCCTTTTCCGCGACCGTTTCGGCCTGGTATCCAATTGGGACCGAGTTTTCGGTTTCTAGGCCATCTAGACATGCGTAGGACCTTCAATTCTCTCAGTTTTAGCGTTTTCATAACAGTTTCGAGCCTCAAATCAAATATTGTTCAGTTTTCCGGCTCCCATACCACTTTAGAGCAGTTTTTGGGTTCTCTAGACCACTTACCGATCTGTTTCCACTTTTTTTGGGTTCCAAGCCATCGAGGCCCGCATGTAGACTTCGAAATTACAAAAAACGGCAAAACTGAAGATTTACGGTTTTCCTAGGCCATTGAAACGGTAAAAATTTCCCCAAAAATCAAGACATTTCGGTTCCTATACGCTTTTTGTCAAATTTTCACTGAAAATACCTTTTTTCCACTCTTTTCCCCAAAAAACTCTAAAATATCCGATCAGTTCCGATATCATCAATCGTCTCGTCCGCAAAACCGTAATCGGTCGGAAACTCGTTGACAACGGGTCTTATCACTCTCTCTCTCTCTTTCTATTCAGCTTCTTCTTCTTCTTCTTCTTCTTCTTCTTCTCCCCTTTTTTCCCTCATCCGATCCGTTTTTAAAAATCGAGTTCGCTGCGAACACCGTCACAACAAAATGCACACTTTTGAGCCTATCGAAATCCGCCCCCCCGAACCGATGGGGACCGGAAAAAAATAGCCATCGCTCTGTTTTCTCCTTGATTTCACCCCGTTTCCCCCGAATTTTTTGCGTTTTTCTCCGGGAAAAACGCCCACGCAACCGGTTTTTGGTAGTTTATCATCAGATTAGATTACGTACACTCCGATGATGGCGTCTTTTGGTGTTGTAAACTTTTTATTACGTAGTACATACATGTATGTTGACTGGAAAACAAGGAAACGGTTTCGAAAGGGGGGGAACTTGAAGAGTTTTAGGTTTTAATGTGGAAATTCAACGTTGGCACCTCAGAATCCCTTAAAATCACGTTTTGTAGGTTACGGTAGGCGCAAAAGTCTGCGGTCCGCCATTTTAGCGTCATGGTGCATGCACAGCTCCATTTCTGGCGACAACCTTCACAAAAATTCCGAAAATCATCTCGTTTTTCTCATCGATATTCTTCAGTTTTCCCTCCATAACTCTCCCCGATTCCACCACTTTCTTTGCAGATGGCGTTCCAGCCGGCGTTCAACGCGCGTCTCATCAGTGAGGTGCGCAAGTACCCGTGTCTTTACAACCACTCGCGACGTGGCAGCGGGGACACGATGGAGAGGCAGCGGCTGTGGGAGTCTATCGCCAAGAACATTGACGCGAACTGCGCCGCCGAGTTCGCCAAGAAACGGTGGTTGCAGCTGAGGGACCGCTACCGCAAGGAACTCAAGATCGCCATCAAAAACGGGTTCGTGACGCCCGTCCGGTGGTGTTATTTCAATCAGTTGTCCTGGTTGGACCCCTATTTGAAGGATAATATGTGAGTTTTTTTGGGGGGCAGCAAAAATGCCCGACAAAATATTTGGCCGATGCACCAACCAACCATCTCGTTTTGCAGTGGTCAAGTGGCGGACGAGGGCAAGAAGACGACAATAGAGGAGAGTTCGTCGGCGCCGTTCAACTGGTTCGGCTTCCCTTCGCTCACGACGATAAAGGACGAGATGGAGGACGAGGACAGCGAGGATCCGGCCCTCGAATCGTCGGTTCTGGACCGTCTTCTGGCACAGACCGCGCAGAGATTGGACAGTATTTCGCCGGAGATCGAGAACGACGAGTCGGGGACGCAGTCTTTGGACGGCAACGATCGGATCGACGTGGAGGGCATGGATTCGGACGAGAAGTCGTTGAAGGGCGAGCTGGAGGAAGAGGAATTGGGCGGCGAGGTCGAGGAGGAGGAGGACAAAAAGCCGGCCATCTCTTCCATGTTGGAGGTGCTCCAGAAGCCGTCCGTCGAGACGCTCATCGCCGCGAATCAGGCGAGATTCGCGCATCACCTCGCCGCGCAGCTCACCGGAATGTCGTCGATGCTCCATGGCGCGAAGAAGTCGGAGAGTGCGGCGACGCCCATTTTCAAAGAGAGCTCGTCGCCAGTGCAGCAGAGGGCGCAGACTCCGCCCCCTTCCACCTCGTCCAATGGAGCGCACTTTCATCCGTACAAAGAGGCGATGCTGCGGAATAGACATCATTCACGGCAAGCAGAGCAGTTGATGAGACACCACTTGCAGCAGGTACTGTACTTTTCTGGGGGCTCTTGAAACATTGAATATTTTTCAAATTTTCCGTTTTTCAGGTGGGTCGTGTGGCTCTCGAATGGTTAAACGACGAGGATTTGTTGTACAGCCGAATAATTGGCCTCAAACTGAAGAAAATGGATCCGAAGAAGCGAAAAAAGGTGGGGATTATCGATTATTTGCACAATTTCGCAATCATCCGTAATTTTGCAGGTGCGCGACCAAATAATGTCGCTTTTGGAGGAGACGGACGACGGCGGCGACAACGAGGATTCGTGCAGTTCGCACAGTCCGTCGGCGCGGGACCACGACGAAGAGTGCCACGTGGAGCCGGCGGAGAGCGAGGTGTCGCCGACGTCTCTGCAAATTTAATTCATTATCGATTTTTGTTCGCATTTTTCAAGGTGCTCAACTCGTAGAATGTACTTTCTGTTAGTGATGTGAGTTTTCGTGTGTCTAGTCAGCGCATTTTTCACTTTTCTCGCGCGGGAAATCCGAATTCCCACGTGAAACCCTACTTTTCCAGTTCTTGCCTGTATATTTTTGGAAACAACAAAAAATTATGAGAATAAAACGTGTATTTTTTCGACGGACACACAATTATTGCTGAACAATGAAGGTTCCGATTCACGACGACGGCGCCGGCGGTTTTCGCACGAAATGGGAGGAGATGACGACTTGCAAATGGGTACGGTAGGCACGAGTGAGCCCAACCCGACCACAATTCGCAGATTATCATCGGTGGCGGCTTTTTCTGGGCCATCTTCACTCTTCTCCTCGGATTTTACAACTATTGCGCCATTCAGAAGCCTTCGCCGGCCATTTCGTTCGAAGAAGCGCTTTGTGCGGTGCGTTTAACGGAAAAAAACATTTCTTTCTCAAACTTTTACCTGTTTTTGCCCTTCTAAAAGCCAAATTTGCCCATATTCAATTCAAAAACAAGATGTTTCCCTTCAAAATTGAAATTCCACGAGAAGGTCAAGTCTGCAAGTCCAACGGTGTTTGCAGATTTTCATTTACCGTAACCTGAAAATGTTTTTTTTTCACATGTGTGTTTGCTGAAAAACCGTAAAGTTTAGCCGTTTTGCAGATGAAGAATTACAAAAAAGTTGATAAAATTGCAGGAAGAAGAAGCGTTGATGTCGACGAGATCGCAAAATTCGCACAGATCGGCCAAGTAGTCGACGAGAAGCGCCAAAAATTGAATTTTTTTGAGAATGCGCTAATAAAGAAAGGTAGATCAAATGTTGTGTTCTTTTATTCAAAAAAAAATATATCGGCATTGTTCTTCGATTCTTCCGCCTTTCCGATGATTCACTCAAAATTTGCATAATCCGATTGAGAAATGTTTTTTCGGCGAACAAAAACCACATAAAAATGACGCATTTTTAAGGTAAAAAATGCGAAAATTTTCTTTCCTCATTACCAGTTCCCTCAAAAAAGTAAACTCTCACTGATTCTCAATCTTTTACGCAAAACATAATCCGAGATTATCGCTAATTTTTCGACACCAGAACACACAACGTTTTTTTTGGATATTTTTGATCTTCGGCCTATTTCTTTAAATTGTTTAGGCAGATTCAGGTGTCAAATCCTCTTTATTTCAATTGTTATCCAAAAGAAATTCATATTTCGTTGTTTGAGTCCTAAACGGTCACAAATTGTACATTGTGTCCGGCGATTTATAGATTTACGTTTACAAAACTTTTTTTTGTAAACAAAAGTATTATCTGTTCATCTAAACCAAATCTCTTCAGTTTGATCGTGAACTTTCGGTGATTTTTTGATTTTTTCTGCAAAGGATTACTGTACTCTGCAAATTGCCGTTGGATCGAATGCTTTGTGTGCAGTCACGTGCGTTTCAGTGCCAAAAATACGTTTTTCAACGCGAAAAAGTGGCGCTGAACAAAAAACAAGCACTTTTCGGGTTTGGCCTTTTGAGCCGCCCATGTGTTCGTCATTTTTGCCATTCCATTGTAAAGTTTTGAGCTGATAAGATATTATTTATAGAAATTTTTATGGCACCAACATAAGGAGAGAAATGACCTTTCTAGTAATTCTTGAGGCCAAAAATTGTGCGTTTTTTCATTTTCCCATCAAAAACTGGAATTTCAGGCCAATGTTATTGTTCTTGAAAACAGAAAGCAATGTTTGCCGTTGTGATTGCAAATGTACCATGCTTTTGGCCTACTCTGACACAAAAACAACAAAAAATCGCAAATTTCTCCGATTTTTCTGCGCTTCGGCTACAACATTGTCACTTTTATTCGTCGAATCACCGCCGTGACGGCTAATCGATTTTCCCGGTCACATTTCCATTTTTTCTTCGTTCATTCTCTTTGCAAGTGTCATTTCGCTGCTTTTCCTGAGATTTCCGTCCATTTTCCGCCCGACTAAACCGGTTTTTCCTCATCCATTCCATTCCATTCCATTTTCTGCCCGCAATTTCGTCTCTGATTGTCTCGCGCCAAAAAGCGGGGCGTGGCCTGTTTTGATCATATTCGGCCGATGTGCGGTATTTAAAATGAAACTGAACTTCTCACTTTTTGCCATTCTTTGCAGTGAACTTTGGTAATCCGCACCGGTTTTCTATTCGGTTTTATCCCTCCGAACAGTTGAACCGCACACTTTTTGTAGTTTGTGATCGAAATCGTTGCACTGCGCTGGAAACAAACCACGGAAAACACAAGAATCGGAGGTTCTCTCGATAAACGACCCTATTCCAGTTGGCAAATCCAAACAAATCCACTTTTATTTCCTTTCTCTCCACACATGCCTATCAACCGGTTTTTCACACCTTTTCCCACTGAAAAACACGAGTTTTTCACACGGAAGCTCACTTTTTATCATTCTCTCACAAATTCGATCGTTTTAAGACCAAAAAAGTGAACTCAAAACATTTCGTTTCGACACCGAAGAACACAACAAACAAGATCTTGTGATTTATCACTTTTTCCTTCATCTTCGTGCCCATCTGACCTATTTTTTATTCTGAATTTCAGTGCGAAATGACGCTGGCAAGTGTGGAAATGCGTCCGCCGTCCTCGAATTCTTCGAGCGCCTCCTCGTCTGCCGATTCTCGGCCCGCCGAGAAGAACATTTCGATGATCGAATTCAAGGATTCGAGTATCCCATCCACCGCGTCGGCTAGTGGTTCGTTTTAAGACCAAAACGGGTATTGGCAAATGTCAGACTTGTGATGGTTCAGCGTACTTACCTTACAGACTTTTTGGATTTGATTTGAAGTACCTACTTCGATCGGTCTGAAATTTGGACCCTAGGTACTTTTATGCAAAGCCAGGAAGCCTGTACAGTTTGCAACCTTCCAAATAGAGTCGAATGCTCAAAGGTTCAACAATTATTCCTACAGAAAGCGGTTCACAAGAGGATGTGGAGCAGACGGACTGGAGTGCAGTCCTCATGGCCGCCCTCGTCACGTTCATCGCCGCCATCGAGAATACGGTAGTCGGGATGAGCGAGTGGCCCTACATGAATCAGGTACGTTCGGACTGTCTCTGTTTCGAGTGTCAGCCTCAGGCAGAGCTGATTCTTTCATACTCGTGTCCTCAGCGTTAACCGCCAAGCAGAGTTGAGCCGTTCTATGAACATCTTGCTTTCTTTGCTTTTCTCGTCAGGAAATTGACGTTGATGCAAAACATTTCCCGTACTTGCGCTAAGCTCCGCCCTTTTTGTGCTAATTTCGCTGTTTTCGACAAAAACGAATGAATTGCACTTGAAGTCGGCGGTTAGTTACGGTTGACAACACGATGTCTCATGACAGGGCCTAAAATAACAACTGGAATATGAGGTCGGCACTTTGAAGTGAAACTGGATTCGTTTGGGAGTGACTATGCCACATTTTGGTTGATAATCTATCCAATGTTTTGGAAAGATTATGCGATGAACGTAGAAGTGCTAAAAAAAGAATACAGTTTGTTGCAGATCGACAAAGAAGCGGACGCGCAGTTCTTCGGCAACGCGACGGCCGCGTCGAAGCTCTTCCACGCCGTCTCGGCGCTCTTCTTCGCGGTGTGGTGCCAGCGGAAACAGTCGTTCCGCTGGCCCCTGATCACCGGAAGGGCCGTTGCGTTCGGCGCGTGCTGCCTCTATTTGTGCGTCGAAATGTTCGATCACGGAAGGAGATATGTGATGGCCGTCTGCTACATCCTTTTCGGAATTGCGGCCAGTGAGTTTTAGCGCTTGGATGTTAGGGCAACTTAAGTGATAGTACCCCAGAAAGTGGTCTACAAAAATACAGTACTAGACCCCGAAGATTGTACAAAAGAGGCTACAATACTCATTCTCAGGCAGCTCGACGATTCTGCGTGCCTACGTGGCCGCGCTTTCCGTGTCCAAAGATCGTCCGCAGGCCTATTCGGCCCTCCAGGCCGCCACAATGATCTCCATTATTGTCGGACCGGGTAAGCCGTGGAAAAGTAACATTGCTTCTTTTATAAAAAAGGTCTCCAGTGATCCAGGCGGCGTTCTCCGCGATCGTCTACCCGGGATACGCGCTGTTCCTGCTGCCCAAAATCAAGTTCCACATTTATTCGGCGCCGATTTGGGTGGCCGCACTCACCAACTTCGTCTCCGTCGCCATCATTTGGTTCCTGCTCAAAGAGCTGCCCAAGCGAGCCAGGAACACAATGAGTACGTAAGCCAAATAACGAAAAAAGTGAAAGCTAGTTGAAGTTTGCATTCGTCGTTTTGACATCAATTTGAACTGAAAATTGAGTTTACCGTTTTGAAAACAGGTTCTGGCTGAAATGTTTCGATGTTTTCTGCCCTAAAATCCTTTTTCCATTCCAGAACACAATCAATCAATGTTCACGATCGCCGGAATGACGGCCCGCATCGAGCGCGTCTCGGCGATGAACCTCAACTGGCCGGTGGTGCTCCTTTGCTGGCTGCAGAAGATGCTGGCGACGCTCTCGATAGTCACCCTCACCACACTCACCTCCATCATCTTCCTCACCAACTACGGATGGGGCCGCGAGCGCACCGTCCTCACCATGTCCGTCACGATGGGCGCCGTCGGGGTGTTCGCCGTCGCCATCGCCGCACTCTACTTCTTCTGCAAACTCGGCGATTTGTAAGTTGTGCAGCATATTGTTCTTATTTTCGCAAATGCGCTCCGAACGAGACCTGCCGTCGCGAGCTTTCGCCGTTCATAATATAATAATAAGTTTATGCTCACAGCCTGCAACAACGCTGGGCGTTCCTCATCGGATTGGTGATCTTCCTGTCGATGTACCTGCTGGCGTTCCCGTGGAGATTCGTGAGTCGGCCGGTGGCCGCGTACGACGTGGCGGCAGACCTCGGCTGCAACTCGACCGTCTACTCGTGGTGCGACACCTCCTTCGCCCCCGCGCCCCTCGTTTTGCTCACCGTCATCGCGCTCGTCATGGGCATCGGAATTCCGCTGTCGATGATCGCGTTGGACGCCATTTACTCAAAGTGCTTGGGTCCGATTAACCAGGTTCGCGTTTTGCTGCAAGTTATTTAGCAGAAACAAGTGAAAATTAAGAATATGCATTGTTTGTCCTTGAAAATCTGCGAAAATTTTAGGCCACATTGTTCTGTAACGTAGTTTTTTGTTTGCAGAGTGTGATGCAAGGAGCCATGATTGTCGCCGAAGACGTCATTCTTATACTCGGACCGATTTACTCTTCGTATGTCATTTTTTTCAAATTTTTTGCCAGAAATCAAGAATAACCGATTGAAAATGGCAAAAAACGAACTATTCCCATTTTTGCAGCGGAGTATACAAACATTTCGGCTTCGAGACGTTGTGGACGTGCAACGGAGTGATTGTGTTCGTCGGAACGCTCCTCTGGCTCTTCAACTTCCCAAAACTCGAGCCTTTTTCGTAAATGGACAATATGAGAAGGGATATTCATTTCTTTAAATTCTATTGTGATAATTTATGCATACCTTGTATTTAGTTTTGGACCGCCCGGGTTTTTATTTATTTGTTGTCGTTTTAAAATATAAATCAGATTTATATGGGAAAAATGTGAAAAAGAGAAGGTTCCCTCGCCCCTCACTGGCCGCCGGCGACCTTTGAAGTGTCGTGGCCGAGATCCACACCCTTGTCAATGGCCTCTTGGCCCGGGTGCGAGTGCTGCACGCGTAGCGCAGGCGGGAAGAGTGCCGGCCGCGCCCCGGTTCGATTCTCACCAACATTAATGTTGCCGAAGATGAGCAATTGAGCATATCACTGACTGTTGGTGAGGTGTATTTACAACCTGAGGCTTTTTGTTTTTCATTTTGGAAAAGAAACAGTTGTGTGGGAAACATCGAAAATTCGCGGTAGATAACGTTTTCACGAAAGAAATTAGAAAAAAACACTATTCAGTGTTTTAAATTTATTAATTTTTTACTCTTCTCTGTTTCCAGACGTTTTTCCGTTGTTTTTCCAGCAAAAACATCGTGTTTTCAGTGTTCTCGCAATAAAAACATTTTCCCGTCTGCAATCCGACGTGACGGTGTTTGCGGAATTGCGCGTCAGTTTCGAATAATTATTTCTTTGCACTGAAAATTTACGGTTTTTGACACTCTATTTTGCACTTTCTTCATTTTTCCTCCTTTTTATATAGAAAGTTAAAGAAATTCATTTTTTCATCCAATTTTAAACAAAGTATAGCCATTATCCACCAAAAATCCTAAGTTTCTCAGATTCTTTGTAAAATTTCACAAAAAGCCAGCTATTTCCCATTCTCCGTCTGTTTCAGACCGAAAACTGTCAATTTAGAATCTGTTAATCTGATTTTTACGCCAGAAATTTCTCAAAAACTTCAATTTCCCTCACAAATTACCGATTTTTTCCCAAATTCCTACTAACCTCTAAATTTTCGTTCAGAAATGTCGGTGGAGCAGTTCATCAACGACAAGCTCCACTCGATCGTCGGCATTTCGGACCGATCGATATGTCAGTACGTGCACGCGCTGGCAAAACAGTCGAAAACAGCCGGCGACCTTGTGCAAAAGCTGCGCGATGCCGGCGACTTTCCCATCACACCCGCAATTCAGTCGTTTGCCGAAGAGCTGTGGACGCGGATCCCCCGCGCTGCGCCGCCCACGCGTCAGAAGGGTCCAACGGCCGCAGAACTCGCCGAGCAAGAGCTCCGACGGCTGAACCGCGCGGTCGGAGTGCTCCATGACGATTCGGGTGGCTTCGAGGCGAAGAGCAAGGCGAAGAACAGTAGAAAACGACGGGAAAGTAGTTCGGACGAAGAGGAAAAGGCGCCGAAGAAGGCGCAAAAGACGAGGAAGGCTGAAGAATCAGACGACTCTGACATTGAGGCGATAGAGGCGAAACTCGACGCGGATCTCGCCGAAAGAGACGCGTTGGCGGCGAGAATCAACAAAAAAGACAAGGAACGGACGCGGAATGTGATGGAGAAGAATCGCGACGACAACAAGGACAAGGAGGGCAATTCGATGGACAAACTGAGGGAGGAGTCGAGGAGACAGTACCTGAAGAAGAGGAAGGTGGACAAGTTGGAGGAGCTGGCCGCCATCGTGCACGACGATCAGACCCTGTTCGCCAATGAGAAATTGACGAAGCGGGAGCGCGAGGACATGGAATACCGCAAAAAGGTGCTCGAGTACGCGACCGCACACGAGAAGGCCGGAGATGTTATGAAGATCAAGAGGTACTTCTTAGAAGACATGCGTGTAGTTTTTTCGAACTTTAGACGCGGCATCATGCGACTTTTTTCAATTAGACAAAACAAGTTTCTATGAATAAAATTGCATTTTTTAAAAGAACCTAAAAAACCTCAGGTACCACCTGCCGGACGCGGGATCGAAGCCACAAGAATACGCGGATGAAGAGGAGGAAGAGTTCCGGCCAGGCGGCGACGGAGCTAAATGGGAGGAGGAGCAGCTGATGGCCTCGATGCTGCATCTTGGCGCGAAGGACCGGAAGCGGAAGGAAGAGGAGTTCGAGTTGCTTCTCGACGAGCAGATCGACTTCATCCAGGCGCTGCAGATGCCGGGAACGGGCGACGAGGAGGCGAAGAAGGAGTCGGAGGCCGAAAAACGGAAGATGAGCATCGAAGAGACGCGGCGGTCCCTGCCCGTGTACGCATTCCGCGACGCGTTCATCGAGGCGGTTCGCGAGAATCAGGTGCTTATTATCGAGGGAGAGACGGGCTCCGGCAAGACGACCCAACTGCCGCAGTACCTTTTCGAGGCGGGCTTCTGCGAGGGCGGCAAGAGGATCGGGTGCACGCAGCCGAGGAGGGTCGCCGCCATGTCCGTCGCGTCCAGGGTCGCCGATGAGGTCGGATGCAAACTCGGAACACAGGTACGGTGGATTTGAATGGAAAATCGGGAACTGTTTAGAGGAAACCAATGTTACTTTAATTCGCATCGCACTGTTTTCTACTGCAAATGTGGCCGAACTTTTCACTTTTCTTCAAACTCGGTCTCGAGATCAGTTTCTCAACAGAGCGCGATTGTAGTGGAAATCCCCCCATAATAAAACAAATTGCAGGTCGGCTACAGTATCCGTTTCGAGGATTGCACATCAGAAAAGACGGTGCTCAAGTACATGACAGACGGAATGCTCCTCAGAGAGTTTCTCAACGAGCCCGATCTCGCTTCTTACAGGTACTTTTTAAACTAAAAATTATCAGCTACCATTCGTTATTACTTCTTAGCCTACTGTATCACCCTGATTTTTCTTCAGAATTTTGCAAAGCCGTTCTAAAAGTACTTCCCTAGTTAGACGATTTTCAACTTTGTTTGCAGTGTGATGATGATCGACGAGGCGCACGAACGTACTCTGCACACGGACATCCTGTTCGGTCTCGTCAAAGACATTGCCCGTTTCCGGAAGGACCTGAAACTGCTCATCTCGTCGGCGACACTCGACGCCGAGAAGTTCTCCTCGTTCTTCGACGACGCGCCGATCTTCCGGATCCCGGGCCGGCGGTTCCCCGTGGACATGTACTACACGCAGGCGCCCGAAGCCGACTACCTCGACGCGGCCATCGTCTCCGTCATGCAGATCCACATGACACAGCCGTTGCCAGGCGATATTCTCGTCTTCTTGACGGGTCAGGAGGAGATCGAGACGGTCCAGGAGGCGCTCATCGAGAAGTCGAAGGCGCTGGGCTCAAAGATCAAGGAACTCATCCCCCTGCCCGTCTACGCGAACCTTCCCAGCGATCTGCAGGCCAAGATCTTTGAACCGACGCCCAAGAATTCCAGAAAAGTGAGTAAAATTTTCTATTTGTTTTTTATCCAATTCCCCTTGTATTTTAAGGTGGTGCTGGCGACGAACATCGCGGAAACGTCGGTAACGATCGACGGCATCAGTTTCGTCATCGACCCGGGCTTCTCGAAACAGAATTCTTTCGACGCGCGCAGCGGAGTGGAGCACCTCCACGTGGTGACAATCTCAAAGGCGGCGGCGAATCAGAGGGCCGGACGAGCGGGCCGCACGGGACCGGGAAAGTGCTTCCGACTGTACACCGCGTGGGCGTACAAACACGAACTCGAGGAGCAGCCGATCCCCGAGATCCAGCGGACCAACCTCGGCAACGTGGTGCTGATGCTCAAGTCTCTGGGCATCCACGACCTCGTCCACTTTGACTTCCTCGACCCGCCGCCGCAAGAGACCCTCGTGATCGCACTGGAACAGTTGTACGCCCTCGGCGCACTCAATCACAGGGGCGAACTGACGAAGTTGGGGCGGCGAATGGCCGAGTTCCCGTGCGATCCGTGCATGAGCAAAATGATCATCGCGAGCGAGAAGTACGAGTGCTCCGAGGAGATCCTCACCGTCGCCGCCATGCTCTCTTGCAACGCCGCCGTCTTTTACCGGTACGCCGGGGCGGAAAAAGCAGACTTGTCAAGTACAAGCCGGGAAACATATAGAAGAAGATCTCAATTTTTTTAGAACCTTATCTTCTCAAAAAATCTAAAATCAGATTTCGTTTGTAGACCGAAAGCGCAAGTGATCCACGCGGATTCGGCGCGGAAAGGCTTCTGGAGTCCGGCGGGCGACCACATCACTCTAATGAACGTCTACAATAAATGGAAGGAATCGGGATTCTCGCAGAGATGGTAATCATCGTCATTTTGCCCCAAAAACCTTTTTTTTCTATCCAGAACAGAGACGGGCGCGGGGAAAAGCGACTAGTGCGAATTCACTCAAGCCTTTTCGGCGGCGGGTCCCGGGACTCCCGCCGCTATTTTTGAGCTACGGTGTCCTTCACTTCAGCTGTGTCGGGGCGTTTGGCCTGAAATTAAATCGCACAGCTGAAGTGATCTACACCGTAATCCGAAAGTCGCGGCGGGAAGGAACCGCCGCCGCAAAAACTTGAGTGATTTTCGCGCCAAAACGCTTAACGTCGCCTTTCGCCCATCTCTGATCCAGAAATCCTTTTCTACTGCAAAAACACGTGGATTTCAGGTGCGTCGAGAACTATGTGCAGCACAGGACGATGAAAAGAGCACGAGACGTGCGGGACCAGCTCGTCGGACTGCTCGAAAGAGTCGAAATTGAGCCCGTACATACCTTTGTGGCTTTTTGGGGTTCTCTGAAATTATTACTTTCAGAAATCGTCGACGGACACGATTAAAATCCGAAAAGCCATCACTGCCGGATACTTTTACAACGTCTCGAAACTCGACAATAGCGGTCAGTTGTGTTAGATCATTTCCCCTGAAAACTGCTCCAAAAGTGACCCGATAATGAGCAACGTCATGATTTTCCCCATTTTAGTCATGATACTAGTGTTCCACACGTAAACATGACGACTCTTTCATATTTCCGGATAAATTTGACACGTTGAGCCTAATTCCCCGTCATTCGATCCATTTTGAGTCTTATTAGTGAATCAAAACAACAAATGGCGATTTTGCAGTGATTTTCCATTTTTTTAAACTAACATTTGACATAAATCCATTAATTTAATTTGCAGGTCACTACAAAACGGTGAAACACAAGCACACGACACATCCGCACCCGAATTCGTGTCTCTTCGAGGAAACGCCACGATGGGTCGTCTATTATGAACTCGTTTTTACGAGCAAAGAATTCATGAGAGAGGTTCGACGCTTTTCCGGACGAATTCCCCCGTTTCTACATCCCTGCAACGCTGAAAATTCACTTTTAGAGCTCTTATTTTAATTCAGAGTGATATTTCCCGCTCAGAATATCATTTCTCAGAAATCTAGGTCCCTTGTCATCGTTTTTCGACAACGATGAGATGCGATTCAATTTGCTATTCCGATCCGATTTGCGCCCTTTCATCCGTTGCAGACGGCGCGTGAGAATGCGTGGGAGTGATCGACTCAAAAATCGCACTCTTCGTGGGAAAATTGTGATGAAGTGCTACTCTTGTAGCCAGCAAATCGTGTTATGTGGCCAATTGCGAAACTTTCGAGAATTTCTGTGCCACGGAAATGACGAATAGCTCAGTCCTCTAGAAATTCGTCAAATTCGTCATTTTTGTGCCAGATTTTCCGGAACTTTTGCAATTTCCAGTAGAACCTCTACCCGACAACAGTAATCCGCTAGAGAGATGACGTGGCATGTTTTGAGACGCTCGTTAGACGCGTATTTTGGTCGATCGATGTTTTTGTGCGAGATTTTTGACGTTTGCCAGAGAGAGAGAGAGAGTAAAAGCCAAAAATCACGCAATTGTTCGTTTGCAGATGTCCGAAATCGAAAGCGCCTGGCTTTTGGAGGTCGCGCCCCACTACTACAAGGTAATTATCCGTTTGTTGCCGAAACATTGTGTCAAACAAAAGACGTTTTTTTGCAGGGACGAGAACTGGAAGATCCGACGAACAAAAAGATGCCGAAGCAGCGCGGAAAATCGGCCAAAGAGCTCGAGCGATGAGCCAAATTTTTGTTGTTGTTTTTAAACAGGTTTCTGTCTTGTTTTCGATTGTGTTTGTAAAAAATTGCGAAGAACAACAAGAGGAATGATTTATTGTTTTAATTGTAATTCACAGTTCTCTGTTCCCCCTTTTCTTCTTCTTCTTCTTCTTCTTTTATTGTTGTCATTTTCACCAGGAGGGTTGCGAGTTGAATCGGAACTGCTGATCGGCTCCGTATCCGCGATAGAAGCTGTTCTCGTAGCCATCGTAGGCGGCCGGATCCGAACGGATGAGACGGACCGAACGCGACGGCAACTCGAAGAGTCCTTAAAGGTTTTGCACTTTTTTTTTGAAACAATCAAATTCGTATAAAATTCATAATTTGCTAATTTAAATCTAGAGAAAAAATTGGCTAAACTTTGAACTTTTTGATCGTAGCAAAAACTCCTATTAAAATTCTGTACACTTTTTCTCTGGAAAAGGGGGTACAAAATTAGTATTCCAAATAGTATATTGTACACTTTTGAGTCAAATGACATCATCTCGAAAACAAAAATCCCTTGAGACTATCAGTACTCTTCCTTTCTTGGAAAGACAATATGAAAAGTTGTGCACTTTAAAGGTGGATTATTACGGTACTGATATAGTTAGTTGTAGAGAATCTACGAAAACCGGAAGTTTTCTGAAATTGACACCCTACCTGGAGCCGCTGAAACTGACAGCATTAGGAGAACGGCGAGCAGGAGGGCGAAGAGCGTTTTGAGCATTTTTCTACTGAAAAAAAAACACAATTTAATAAGATTTTTATAAGGAAAAATGGGCGGCTTGAACGGATTGAACCTAATAAAATTTACCAAGAAACAATAATTTTCCATGAACAAAAGAAATTGAGTTATTCGGCAACCCCCCATGCTTCTCTGAAGCCTCTTTTACGATGAAAACGGGGAGCGGGGCTCCCCGAGCAAATAGGGGCGGAGCCTAAAGTTGTGAAAGTGGGTGGGGCCTTGTGACGGAGAGAAATTGCATTTTCTTTAAAAAATAGATGGCCTAACTTTCTCAATGATGACCTAGAAACCCAAGTGTTCGATGTTTTGAGGGAAAATGGACTTTTACCCTGAGAAATCCAAGAAAAAGCGGAAAACTAGAACACTTTGTTGATGGCCTAGAAACCCAACTCACGCAGATTACGGGGATAATCTTTTGGATGGAAAAAAAGAAGAAAAAGTCATCGAGAATGAATCACACGAAAACAACAGACAAGAAATCTGACAAAAACACATCATATTCTCATTATGGAATCCTCTCGAGACACACAACAATAGGCGAAAGATGTGCAAAACACGGATTGAGGGTTTCTAGGCCACCGACGCGGAAACTTAGGCCATCGCGTTTTTATGAGGAAAAAACGGGGTTTCACGTGGAGAGCAAGACAAAAAAGGGTTGGTAGGTCAGGGAAATTAAGCAAAAAGCAACGAAAAGTCCGATTTGGGAAGTTAGGCCATCGAGTGCAAATCCTAGGCCATTTATCATCTAAGCTACAATATTTGGAATTCTAGGCCGCGGCGAGCACTCCGATTGATTGGAAATTGATGAACGGCTGATCCCCAGTTGATGCGGCGCCACTCTAATATTATTTGATTCTCTAAAATCCATCTGACAATCCCGTCTTATTTGTGGAGGAGGACCCCGCCGGATTACTGTATTTCGTATAAAAGAAGAGCACCGAGCGATCTGGTTGAAAACTGGCCAAAAAAGAAGCGCGGAAGAATGCTCACGAATTTCTGGAATTTCGTCTTTATTTTCATCATTTTCTGCTGGATACCGCCCACGCAATCGGCGGACAAGATTACGGTAGGTGGCCTAGGTTTTGCACACGGCCGGTGGCCGAACTTTTCCATCTCGACTCATTTTGATCATTTTCGAAGCGTCGAATGTGTGCGAAAACAAAACAAAACCTAAAATATGAGTGAGTCAGTCACAGACACGGAACAAACTTTTCGGTCACGTGACCCACCGAAATTTGGCCAATTTTCAGTTGAAAATCGGAAGTATCGGCTCGAAAGAAAACGGAAAAATGTTGGCCGATATTGTGGAGATGGCGAAGAGACGGATGCGCAGAGAAGCGGTGCTCGACGACGAATTCGACATTGAGTAAGGTCGGATCACCACGCGTTTTTCCATGCTTTTCATCGCCAAACATTTTTCGTGCAAAAAAATCGCCTTAAATCGCTCGAAACCAAGAATGCGCCAGGGCACGAGAAACGCGCCAGGGCACGAGAAACGCGTCTTCTTCCAGAGTTCTGAACGTGGAAGGGTGCGGAGCGTCGTTCGAAGGAGTCGCCGCCGCCGCCGAACTCTATCACGTCAACAAAGTCGACGCCTTCTTCGGACCCTACTGTACTAAAGGTACGCGTGGCCTAGCTTTTCCTCTTCCCCGCCGCCCTCAACTTCCATTACGCATTTGTTAGCAATAAAAAGGCGGGAAAAATGCAATTAAAAGGGGAAATTCCGTGAGAAAGAGCCAACAAGTTTCACTTTTAATGTCATTTCGACGAGCGGCAAAACGTGCACATTCATTAGAACGCAAAAACGGAAAAAAAACGGGAAGGAGTGACGTTTTTGTGAATGTATAATATCAACTTTGTTTGGTCGATGAGTTCCTAGCACTTATTTGCGAATATTATGCATCTTTTCGAGGTTTGTGTATTAGATGGATATAATTTGAAGAGAAATGGGAAAATGAAATGTTTTTTTCCATTTTTCCACTCAAAAGTTCAACGTGAAGTTGAGCATTTTTAATTAACATCCTTTTCTTCGAAAATAAAGCCGCCGGATTGCATAGAAAAATGCTCCAACTTTGAACGGGTACTGTAGCTTTAGGAGACGTGCTATTGAGACCAAAACGTTTTTGAGTAATCTTGGGGTCTAGTAGAGTATTTTTGTAGTTGACACTTTTTCTCTAGAACCTCTCCCTCGAGTACTGTAGATCTTGGAAGTTCGGACAAGTTTAGTGTACTAAAATTGTATCCTAACTTCCAGGGACTACGGTACTTTAGGCTGCGGGTGTAGGAGAAATGTGTCAACTGTGAAATTTTAGTACTTGCTATAAACTTTACTTTTGTAGTTGATCACTTCTTTCTAGAATCACTCCCTGCGGTACTGTAGCGCTTAGAAGTTGGGCCTAGTTCAAGGCCGTTCAAAACTGCTCAAACTTCCAAGCGCTACAGTACCCCAAGGATTGGTCCTAGAAAAAAGTGACCAACTACAAAAATACACCACTAGACCCCAAGATTTCTCAAAAAAAAATTTGGGACCGATACCTCGTTTCACAAAGCTACAGTATCCGTTCAAAGTTGGTCCATGTCCCTTGGTCCTCTAGAACATCATAAAAACGTTGTTTTTTGTCAATTCCAAATAATCACACTTCCAGAGCTGTCCCCGGTGGCGACAATGGCCTCGTACTGGAATATTCCGATCCTCGCCTACACGGCCATCTCCTCCGACTTCTCCGATTCGCGAATCTACAAGACGCTCGTCCGCACCTCCTTCCAGTCTCTCGATTCGATATCCGACGCGACCGCCGCTTTCCTGGCGCACAATAATCTGACAAAAGCTGCAATCGTCTCGAATATCGGACCGGATTCGTTCGAAAAAGTGCAAAATTTGGAGAGGGCACTGCGGGAGAAAGGGATTACGGTAACTCGGAGGGTCATGTTCGAGGAGGCCGCGAGTGCCGAGGAACTGCTCGATAACGGGTACATGGACGAGTTGAAGGACAATAGTCGCGGTGAGTCACAGATCATTTCCACGAGTACTGTAGTCCTTGGAAGTTGGCACAACTTTTGAATCGCCTGGAGTAGTCCCAACTTCAAAGAGCTACCGTACTCCAGAGAGTAGTCCTAGCAGAAAGTGATCAACTACAAAAGTAAAGTTCACAACGTGAACTATCTTTTCATAGTTGACACTTTTTTTCTACAACCACTCTCTGGGGTACTGTAGCTCTTGGAAGTTAGGTCCACAATTTCAATGCACCAAACTTGTCCCAACTTCCAAGAGCTACCGTACCCCAGTGAGTGGTTCTAGAAAAAAGTGATCAACTACAAAAATACAGTACTAGACAAGATGTATTCACAAAACAATTTTGAAACCAGTAGCACTTTCCCTAAAGCTACAGTACTCCTACAAAATTGGTGAGCATTTATGAAGTGAGCAGGAGTTCTTTTGGAAAACAGCAATTTAGCAAAGTGTTCATTGAACTTCCCTTTCAAAATCTGTTCTTACAGTAATCCTGCCGGTGTTCTCTTCCACTCGAGACCTGTCTACCGTATTCCGCAACGCTACCGTACTCTCGCAAATGTCCTCCGCCGATTTCGTCTACATTCACCCCCTAATGCTGACGAAATCCGCCGGCGAGCCGCCCGTTTTCTACGGAAAATCGTCGCAGACTATTGTGAAATCACAATTTGCGAACACAATTCAAATCTACAACTCCTACGGATTTTCCGACGATTTATTGGATGAATTTCTGAAGACTTTCGAGGGAAAACGCGTTTTTATCGAGGAAAAGGACCTTTTCAACTATGTGGCACTTTATGAGAGCTTTTTGGTTTTCGCGAAGCTCTCGAAAAAGTATCTGGGAATGAAGGACGTGGAAACGGATAATAACGGACGGAAGATCGATGGAAAAGCGTTTTGGAACATGGTCAGAGGGACCACTTTTGAAGGTGAGCGCTGAAAAAAGCTGTGCTCCATATATTGTCGCTCTATTTCTCATTTTTTTGTTCTCCATTCAAAGAAACTTTCAGGTGTTCGCGGCAACATTTCGTTCGACAATTCTGCTCAGAGAATGAGCTCGTTTAGCGCGTTTTATGTGGACTCTCGAAGGGATCAGGTACGCAATTGTTTAGAGCGAGATTGTTACAAACAAAACGGTTCAGATCCGAACAGTAGCTCTCATAAACTCGACAAAAACCGAAAAAAATTGCGGAGAAATTGTTTGTGCCGAGCTGGTAAGTACCGTATCTTTGAACGGGTACTGTAGCTTTAGGAGACGTGCTATTAGGCCCAAAATCGTTCTTTGAAATCTTGGGGTCTAGTAGTGTATTTTTGTAGTTGATCACTTTTTTCTAGGACCACTCTCTAGGGGTACTGTAGTCCCTGGAAGTTGGGACAAGTTTAGTGCACTAAAATTGTGTCCCAACTTCGAAGAGCTACAGTACTGCAGGGAGTGGTTTTAGGAAAAAAGTGTCCACTATGAAACTTTAGTACTTTCTTTGAACTTCACTTTTGTAGTTGATCACTTGTTTCTAGAATCACTTCCTGGGGTACTGTAGCGCTTAGAAATTGGGACGAGTTCAAGGCCGTTCAAAACTGCTCAAACTTCCAAGCGCTACAGTACCCCAAGGATTGGTCCCAGAAAAAAGTGATCAACTACAAAAACACACTACTAGACGCCAAGATTTCTCAAAAATTTTTTGATCCTAATAGCACGTCTCCTAAAGCTACAATACTCGTTCAAAGTTGACCGGTTTTTTGACAGGTCGTAAGTGACGTCGTGACTAAATACTGGTCAACTTCCACCGGAAAACTGCCCGAATCGGAGCCCGAATGTGGTTTCAAAGGCGAAAATTGTGATTACACGCAGACAATCGTCCTCTCAACCGCTATTGTCTGTCTGACAATGTTGATCATTCTTGGCTTCTGGCTCAAACGCATTTGGTTAGTAATCGTTCATTTGAAAAACAATTTGTGAGTTTAAGTGAAACGAAGCAACTCGAAAAGATGCCATGGCGCATTTTCCGTGGCGACGTGCAAATTCTGGACGAGGAACAGGCGAAATCCGTGATCTCGATAAACTCGAACACGACGAAGATGTCACAAGTGGAGGCGAAACTCATCAAAAATCACGCGATTGTCGGAGTCAACACTCACGCAGTCTACGATATTTACGAGCAGAGACAGGCGATTCGGTTCCGCAGGGACGACCTGATTCTGCTGACCAAGGTGCGCAACTTTTCAGACCACTCGCAAAAAACCGAATTTATCTGTGCTCTCAGTGAAGATATGAAAAAGTTGTCAACTGAAAAAATGTTCAGTATGACATTTTGAACATTTTATTAGTTGACAACTTTTCGGTATCTCTTGTGGCTACGGAGTTACATGTAGTTTTGCAGATGAAACAGGCGGTGCACGACAACATCAACCCGTTCATCGGAATGTCGTTCAACGAAAAGAGCGAACTGCTCCTACTTTGGAAATTCTGCTCCCGCGGCACCCTCCAGGACGTCATCTACTGTGAGAAGTTCGAGTTGGACGAGAAGTTTCAGGGCGCATTTGTGCGCGACATAACGATGGGACTCGAGTATTTGCACTCGTCGCCCATCGGCTATCACGGCGGCCTCGCCAGTTGGACCGCGTTGATCGACAAGAACTGGATGATCAAACTGACCGATTACGCGGTTTGCGATCCGCTCAAACGGTGGGAGAAGCACGGACGCATCGATTGTAAAGTGGACAACGAGTCGGAGCAAAAGTGGCAGAAATCGGGTGAGCCAGTTTGGAAGAGCGGTGTGAGAAACGTGCAAATAAATTGTTGTCAGCAAGTCTATACGTGCCTCCGGACATCCGCACCGCCAACGAGACGAATCGGACGCGTCGGATGGACCAGCAATGGCAGCATCAGTCGCTTCTTCGCCGCCAACAGGCCGACATCTACGCGTTCGGCGTCATCATCTACGAGATTCTGTTCAGAAGTATGCCCTACGACGATCGGCTCGATCTCACAGGTTCGTCTTCTCATTTTGCACAACGACAATATCATTGCATTCACACGTTTTGAAGAGTTGGCGCAGAAAGCGGCCGAAGGCGAAAAGATTCAGAAGCCGCAAATTCAACGCAACAAAAAGTTGAATCCCGATATGATTGCACTGTTGCAGGTGAGTTAGGGGGGGCCTAGAAATGCCCAAACTTTGAAGGGGTACTGTAGGCTTTTGCAGACGAACTATTGACCCCAAAATTTTTTTGTAAACAAACCTTGTCTAGTAGTGTATTTTTGTAGTTGAAACTTTTTCTCTAGAACCTCTCCCCGGAGTACTGTAGCTCTTGGAAGTTGGGACAACATAAGTACGCTTAAATTGTGTCCTTACTTCCCAGAGCTACAGTACTCTAGGGAGTGCTTCTAGAAAAAAGTGATCAACTACAAAAATACTCTACTGGACCCCGAAAGTTCACAAAAAAAAGTTGGGACCAACAGGACATCTCGCAAAGCTACAGTACCCGTTCAAAGTTGACCAACTTTTCAGGACTGCTGGAGTGATCAACCCGACATGCGACCGACGATCCGGCGGGTCCGTTTGGCCACCGAAATTGCGCTGAAAACGTATCGGACCGCCCAAAAAACCTCCTAAAGTTCCATTTCTTATAGAAAAGGAAATCTGGTGGACAGTATGATGCGAATGATGGAGGAATACGCGAATAATCTGGAGAAGCTGGTCGGCGAGCGCACAAAAATGGCCGAGGAGGCGAATTTGAGGGCCGAGAGATTGCTCTTCCAGCTTCTGCCAAAGTGATATTGTCGAGTTCTCAAATATTGTCAATCTGAAATGTGTTCCAGAGGCATAGCGATTGAGTTAAAGGCCGGAAGGACAGTGGAACCGAAGTTGTACCCGTCGGCCACCGTCATGTTCAGCGATATTGCCGGATTCACAAAGTTGTGCTCACAGTCCAGTCCAATCGAGGTAACCGCGAATGCGTCAAGGCACCAAAAGCACGTCATTGCAGGTGGTGACGCTGCTGAACAAGTTGTACTCGGAGTTCGACACGGTCATCAACAAGCACGACTCGTACAAAGTGGAGACGATCGGCGACGCGTACATGGTCGTCTCCGGCATTCCGACGGAGAACGGCAAGCGCCACGTGGCCAACATCTCCTCGGTCACTCTGGATATTGTGGAGCTGCTGAAGCGGTTCGAGGTGCCGCACCGGAGGGACTACCGGCTCACCATCCGGCTCGGATTCGCGACCGGAGCAGTTGCGGCCGGAGTCGTCGGACTCAACTCGCCCCGATATTGTCTGTTCGGAGAGACGGTACGGGCGTTTGGGATCCTAGGCCACCAATGAGAAAGTTAGGCCACCACAATTGTTTGATGCTCTAGACCATCAACATCGTTTAAAAGTCTAGGCTACCTGATTTGAGCCTACTAATTTCTGTTCCAGGTAAACATCGCCTCAATAATGGAATCCTCTGGGGAGGGCGGTCGAATCCAAATGTCCGAGTGCTCCAAATCGTTGCTCTCCGCAGAGTACCCGGAATTTGTGACCGAGATTCGAGGCGTCAACAAATCTGTGGTACTTTTTTCACCTTCCACCACCACTTTTCCAATGCAAAACGACAATTTGCAGAACAAAGACGACTTTTGCACGTTCTGGTTGATCGGCAAAGACGAGGAATACTTTCAGAAGAGAAACTTGTTGGAATGAGCATTTTTGTGTTTGCATTTATTATTATTATTCTTTCCATTGCATTTATAATAATAACTTTTAATCTTCATTTATTCTATCATTAGAACATTTCAGAACAAATCGATACGATGGGCAGTAAATTGAAAATCCTGAAGAAAATTTGATTTGGAGAAGAAGAAAAGTCTTTAGCTGAAAAAAATGCTGAAAAGAAAAATTGCGACTCCATAATGCCGAAAAACGAGAAAAGCTATCACATTGGTTCAGTTTTTTTCTCGGTGTTTTATGTGTCTGCCACATGTTTTCACGCTTTTCTGCTTTCTCATCCATTTGAACTGAAACTTTTACAAAACTCTTGTCCAACTAGATAATGACAAGTAGGACAAAAAAAGTTAAAGTCTTTGGCCGGTCCTGAACTTTACTAAACCCGATGGCAAAAGCGCGTCGAAGAAGACGCTTCAGAAAATTAAATTAGGCTCCTCCGCAGAGGCTCACAGAGTGGAAACGGAGAGAGAGAAGAGGAGCGGGCCGGAATGTTTATTTATTCGGAGAAAGAACGAAAAGAGCGGAGGCACTGTCCTTCTCCTCCGAATGACCCCCCTTTCCGAAAGTTGTGTCCACCCTCCCCCAATTCTTTCGGCGTCTCCGTCTCTTTCTTTCACTCTCTCTCTCTCTCTCTTTCTGTTCATCATCATCATTCTCCTCTTTTTCCGCTTTTCTTTTCCTCATCACCCGCCAACAACAAACCGGCTGGGCACGGCGAAACGAGAAGAAAAAACAGCGAAGAGGAGAAAAACGACATCGATCTTTTTTTTTGTTTTTGTTGGCCCTCTTGTTTTTCAGTTTTATGGCCTTTTGTGCGGATTTTGAGCAGTTTTTTCCCCAGACTTTAATGTGTTGTACAGTTTCGCTAAATTTTTAGCGAATTTCGAAAAAAACTTCAGAAATTAACGGCTTCGGCGAGTTTGGATTGAAATTCAACTCGGCTTCTTAGCCGTTTCGATTAAAATGTACTTTTTCAATGAAAAATCACATTGCCACCCTAAAATTGTGAAAAACAACAGAGAATTTGGGGGAAAACAGGTGAAATTGTTGTTTTGCAATCATAAATGTACTTACTTTGGCGCCGTTTTCATGATTTTTACCAAAAACAACAATTCCTCTGTTTTAGCAGATTTCCGCAGCCGTTTTTGTTGTTATTACCCCATTTTATCACCGACCATCAAAATTTTGCAACAAACATGTCTTTTTGCTATTTTTTTAGCAGCCGAAAAACGTTTTTGATGATGCTCGTCAATTGAAATGCTTTGTACGCAGTGGTGAACATTAGACGCACAGTTTCTCGGCTACCGTAATCTTTTAATTTTTCCCATCTGGAAACCGTCATCTTTTTCGCTGAAAAAGTGCATTCAAAGTCTGAAATTCCGTATGTTTTGTTCAGATCGATGACGGTGTCAAACAGTGGTATGGCGATGCCGACAATGCCGCCGAAGATCGACTTTTCCGAGGCGATTCAGGTAATTTCGTTAAAGTCTTGCTTTTAAAATTTCTAAAAAATTCCAGGATTCTCCACGATTCCGGGCGGCTCTTGCCCAACATGCCGCATACTTTAATCGACTTGAAAATCGATTAAACGAGGTAAAAACATATTTTTTTGAGGAAAATGTGAGTTTGACTTAAAAAGTCAATTTTCAGATGCTCCGTCACATTACCGCCATGATTGACTTCAGTAAGAATTATGTGAACACTTTTTAGTAAGTTTAAACTGATTTTCTGTTCAAAAATTCGAAAAATTTGCAGCAAACTAACGGTATCGGTAAATCAGTTGTGCGACGAGAGTTTTTCGGGCAATCCGCTCGCCACCACCACTTTTTCGGCGCTTTCCGAGGCGTACGCCCACACGGTCAACCTCTACCGCACCTACTACGACCACTCGAACGTCGTTCTCTTCACCAAATTGTCGAATTTCATCAAAAAGTGAGCAGCTTTTTTGATTTGAGGCTAAACTTTGGAGTTTGACACGAGAAAGTTTTGCAGTGAGCTGGCAAAAGTGGCAGAATCGCGTGCGCACTTCGACAACATGTCCCAATCGATGGACGATGCACTCGTCAAAAATGCGAGCATTTCGAGACAGAAACCCGCCGACGCGGCCGACGGACGCAATGCTCTCACTGCGGTAGGTCACTAATTAAAGAAGTAAAACTCACATTTCCCTCTGCAAAATTCCAAAAAAAAAAAATGCGTTTCGCTGCAGTTCCAATTGATTCGGTCAACAAAGTGTGGCGAAAAGCGAAAAAGAGCACTCGAAATGCGGAAATTGCAGAGAGAAAAAGAGTAAAGAATAGGCATTTACTTTACAGGTCGGCGCGTGTTTTGCCCACACAACTCTCGACTACGTGGCACACATTAATATTGCACATGCGCACAAGGATCACATGATTTTGGACGCGGTACGCCAAGAATCTTGGTGTCGTGCACTAGAAACGTGACATGATTTTAAAGTAAAGTTCAAAGTGGAGTATTTATGTTCTCAAAGTTCCGCGATTATCGATTTTTCGTGCGGCACTCGCATAGCTCGGTCTGAAGTCGGATTCTGATCTTTATGGACGAGGATACCGAAATAAAAATTCAATTTTGGCGGCCGGGGGACTAGAAAACTCCACCCGTCGTTTACTTTTCGTAGTCGCCTTCGCTTTTTTTCCGAATTTGGCACCTTGGGAACATGAATTCCCCACTTTGAACTTCTTTTTGAAATCATGTTACTTTTTGAGTGCACGGCACCTTCAAACCAATTCAATTCGATTTGCAGCTGTGGACACTTGTGCGTGAGTCGTCGGCGTTCTTCTCGAAGGGACACGCGACGTTCGACGAGTGGACGGCCGTGGACAACGGCTCCGTCGCCGACACCATCCAGACGTTCGCCGCCAAATCAAAGCTGATCGAGAGGAAGATGCAGGACGTGCACTCCCTTGTGCCCAAGGTGTGTTCCGAGCGTACCGCGGCATTTCGTGGCTCCTCTCGTTTCGCAACTTATTCCGCAACCAGCGTGTAACAGATGTTTCATGCGAAAATCAAGGCCTGGCCAGATAATCATGGCCGAGCCGTGCTGTGTGAAGATTTCAAGCCAGACTTGGATGTCAGAGCCATGCTGAGCGGAGCCGGTTGCGAAACGTTAGAGTTGATGCGATTGTTGATCTTGTTTCGAGCCGAGACGTTCGGGACGTTTCTGAAAATAAGCAAATGGTTGGTCAGGTTTTTCAAAAGTACGGTTGCCAAAAACTGTCATGTGCTTGTGAAAACCACAGAATTTGCTATCGTTTCGCCGAATCGGAGACTTTATAATAGTGCCTTTTCCACGACTATCAAAAGTAGGAACAAGGAAATCTATTCAATTTTTCATTTCTGGAGCAAATCTGATAGTTTCAGGCCCAAAATTGTAGATTTGATAAATCTATGCTCGTGCATACAAAAATCGTGTCATTTCCGACAAAAATCATGAAAAGTAGGCCTGAAATTTGAATTCGCGCCGAAATTGTGATAAACTAGTTGGACGATCCAAAGATGAAAATGATGACTCATTTCTGCCTCTTTTATGCCCTGACGTATCATTCTGCCTCTAAACAGATTGAAGATCACGGAAACGGTGGCTTCTTTGCAAATTTTCCGCGTTTCCCGGTCGATGCACCATGTGGAACAATGATTTCTGACGCATTTCCAGTGCGCTGACGCCCTTTCGAATAGCTGAAACTCTTGAACAAACAGAGGACGAAAGACCGGGCGATAAATGTTTTCCGCCTATCGTTTTGTGCGGAAAAAAGGCATGTGAACATGGAAAATTTTCCGACTTTCCCCCGATTTCACTGATTTTCTGCCTTTCTCTGCGTCTCCGTCCGCCTTTTTTCGGTCAATTCATCATATAATTGTTGTAACGTCGCCTATTTTTCCGACTTCCCACAAAAAAGAAACGCAAAAACTCTGCTCCAATTTTCTTTTGACTCTTTGCATAACAATCGAAATTCCAGTCGAAATTTGCCTAAAACCCACCCCATTTTCGGCCTATTCACATGACTTTTTCGACTGAAAATGATCCAGTTTTTGGCTGGAAAAATGGACAATTTCATAACCCCTTTTTACCCTCCTTTGTGTCGGCGCCGTGATGATTCACAAAAGAAACCGAAAGAAAAGTGCGTCTTAGACAGTTTTTATCGATAAAGTTTTGTGTGATTATGTGAAAATCGATAAACATCCATTTATGAAGCGTTAGGCCTGAGTCGCTAGGATTTTGCTCTCTCTGGACCCAATTTGGGGCCTTGATCCGACCAGGGACCGCGGAGCCGGACCTGATATCCATTTTGGGTATCAGTGTCAGAGTAGTCAACATGTAGAGTTTCGCGGACATTGCCTCTTAATATTGTCGTAATGTGCACATTTTAGTGATAAGATAATGACGGAAAATTAGTCATTGCGCTCTGTTCCGATGCTCAGACACAATTTCAGCATGTTCTCCTGCAAAATTAGCAAATTCGAAAAAAAAGCTTGTTGACACAGGTGTCAGTGAAAGTCCCCGCAGAAATTGCCTTGTTATCTCATGATCTCTCATTTTCCCGCTAAAAAATAACTTTCCTCAATTGCCCGTCTCTTTTTCTAGTCGCCGAATGTAAAATGTCGACGATAACTGCCACGTCATCCAATTCTTCATCAATAACTCACCACCGGACCGTTTCGGAACTCATCACATTTTTCACGTATCAAGAAGAGGATGCCGATCCGGTCGATGCGCCATATGAACCATTTCGACGCGCCACAAAAGAGTACAATAGCGGAATACGGACGTCGAGAGTAATATCGAGAACGTTGACGATAAGCACGGAAATGAAAGAGAGAATCGATCGGATCGAGCAGGAACGACGGGAGGAACGAATTCGAGCGGAGAGGGAACGGATTCGCAATGCACAATATCAGAACGGAATGGAAATGCAGAAGATGACGAGCCAATCGAAGCGAGAACGGATGAGAAAAGCGGCGAAACGAACGAAAGGACGCATTTCCAGCATTCTGAGGGATTCCGTCCATTTGGGAGGCACTTCTTATTCTCCAGAATCACCGAAAAAGTATGGACGTGGATGCTCGATGGAATTGACGCCCTCGCAAAATGGACAGAAAAAAGGATCAGGAAATGCGGATTACAGCAGATTGTCCGCATCGCTCTCTGATTCGAGACTGTTGGACAGAGGCGCAAATGTTCGTGAAAATAAGAGATTTTGGAACAAATAACCTGACCTTCACCTGACCAACCATTGAACAACCCCTGAAAAGAACAGAATTGTTGTCAACAAAAAGATTGCAGGAAATGTTCCAACACCCGCCGGGAATGCCGAACGAACCGGACGTCATGATGGAGGGATATCTGATGAAGCAGGCCTCGAACGCGTTCAAACGCTGGAATCGGCGCTGGTTTCAGATCAAGGACAACAAATTGGTAGGTCAAATTGAGAGAGTTTTCGCGCCTGTGTCGCCCCCAGACTTGTGTTTTATAAGCCATGTTACCGGAAATTTTTCACATTTTCTCCAGAAAATCAGTGTTTTTTGCAGCTGTACTCGCACCGATCGAACGAGACGGAACCGCCGACGGTGATGGAGGAGAACCTGCGGCTGTGCCTGGTACGCCCGGCGCCGGCGAGTGTCGACCGGCTCGGCTGCTTCGAACTCGTCACTCCGACCCGCTGCCACCTGCTGCAGGCCGACTCGGAGTCCCTTTGCAACGACTGGATGCGCGCCCTCCAGAGGACCATTATGGACCTGCACGAGAGCGATTCCTTGGTGAGACTGGCTAGTTTTTTGATCGTTTTGACCGTTCATGTTTTTCACGAAAAAAGCGGACAATAGCTGAGGTTTTCTAAAAACGCACATCCGTGCAGCTTTGATCGTCCTGAAAATGATGAATGTATTGCAGAACGATGCGTCGCCGAGCCCACGCAACAAGTCGGTTTCGGCCTCCTCGGGCGCCGCGAACAACTCCTCGTCGGCCCTGAATCCCGCGGATTTCGACATTGCCAAAGGAAGATCCGTGTCTGATCCGGCGGCTGCTGGTGAGATTTTTACGCCTTTTAGACGCAAACTGATGGAAAATGTTCGTAATTCGACGTGCTCGAAGAACATGACGGAATTAGAATTGATTGTGAAGAAAAAAGAATTTATTAATTTTGAAAATCGACTTAAAGCTTCTTGAGTTTGACGACGGTGAAGCTAGTCGTTCCCGGCTTGTCCTCGTTGTGAAAGTTACGGTAGATCGAGATGGTGTAGCCGTCGGCAGATCCCAAAACTACTCGCTCCCTGAAAGAAACCAATTATTTATTGGCACAACATTTTCAAATCTTACCCGAATCGGTCGTACGTGGATCCGATCCAGTACCGCAGAAAGTACTCGAACGTGGACACTTTGACGCCCGGAAAGTTCTTGAAGACTCCCGTAAAGTGACTTCCGATCGACAGATCATTGAGGATTAGGAACTGAAAATTGGGCATTGTTATTTCACAGAAGATATTGTGAATTACTCACGTCAGCCATTCGTAGAAGCGGAGCACTGCTGGACATATCCAAAGTGATATTGACCAACTGACTCTTGAGCACGTCGTATCGCATTGCCACGTCTTCGTTCGGAATGGCGGCGATTTCGGCGCGCACCACCAGTTTCTTCGCCTTCTTCGCGACGGCCAAACCAACGACATTCGAGCATTTACAAGAATCCACTAGCTCGAGCCTCTCAAACGTGTGATCCTTGATCCGATCGAACCATTCTGGGCAGTACGAATCGAGGTGCCACGTCAAATTGTCACACTTGAGGTCCGTGACGAACTCGAATGGGTCCTGGCACCGAATGAGCGTCAGATGCTTCACGGGTCTCTCCAGATAGTGGGCCAGATACTTTTTGGCCACATTCTTGTCCTCGAACGTTTTCGTCTTCCATGGCGCCGCCTCGCAGATCACCGTGACCTTCTCCGTTTGGGAGTCGTACTTGAACTGCCAGTTCACTCCGTCAACCGTGAGCTTCGAGTTCTGGCCCGGATCCTGCTCGAAGACGACTTGGTTGAAGTTCCAAGCCTTAATCTTCGTGATCACTCGCAGCGAGCGGTCGAACGAGGAGAGTGGGGCACTGAAATGATATTATGGTCATGATACCGTACAATAAGGGATGACTTACATATTTCCGTACTTGGAGTACTTGGCGATTTTCTTGAGGCAATCGTACGAGAACATTATTGGTGGAGAGTAGGAAGTGGAGAGTAGAATATGAATGTTAGGAGTGGTGCACACCGAGCTATATATATATGTAGACGCGTTCGGTTAGAATGTGGTGATGTGCAGATCGGATATGTGCACATTAGTAACCGAGACGTAATTTGTAACGGGAGGGGGGAATCCTTTGAAGGACCTCGAGGTGGATGTGTGCAGTTCAAATTGTTATGGATATCCATAGAAAAGTAGTTTCGTAGTCAAAAACGTCGAACATTTCTTGCGGTGTGTTTGTCGCCTGCCGTTGTCAACAATTTTGCCGATTTTCGACACAAGAAATCCTGGAAAAAGTGCTCACTTTATGAAAATAACACGTCTTTAAGCTCTCAAGACCTCGAGTTATCAAAATAAACTGAAAAGTTCCACCAGAATCCACAGAATATTATCGATTGCAGACTCGTCGACCTCGCTGACCTCGTTCGCCGGGTCCTCTGCGGCCCTTTCGCACTCCTCGGCGCACTGCTCGTCCACTTCGAACCCGAAGACGTCGACGTTCGAGCAGATCCGTCGGGTGGCCGGGAACGAAGTGTGCGCGGACTGTCACTCGCCCGCCCCCAAATGGGTCTCCATCAACCTCGGAGTCGTGCTGTGCATCGAGTGCTCGGGAGTGCACAGATCGCTGGGAGTGCAGGTCTCCAAAGTCCGATCGCTGACGATGGACTCGATCGATAACGAACTGCGCGACGTGCTTTTGGCACTCGGAAATCGACAGGTACGGGTTTTTACTTTGAAATCGAATAAAAAAAACACGATGATTTTTACAGGTGAATGCGATATTCCTGGCGCACGTGCCGTCGTCGAACGTGATTCCGCCGCCCGCACACGCAAACTCGCCCCGTCCGGTGCGAGAGGCGTGGATAAAGGCCAAGTACGTGGAGAGACGGTTCGCGGTGGCCGAGGACGAGCGGGCGAGAAGTTCGGCCACGAACAGAGGCGAGCATCTGAAGCACAAGACGAGCGGAGGGAGCGGAGTCAACCGGAGCTCCTCTTATGCCGATGTTCAGGAGGCCGAAGCGGACAATAGAGCCAGAATTGAGGCCGATCCGTGGAGTGGTACGTTTTTTAAATTTCTTTGTGAAACATTGAAATATTTCTAATATTTCCAGCGGATCTGACGATCCCGATCTCGCCGATTTCGAAGAGATTGTCGGCATGCGGCTCGGACACGGCACTCGACACCGTCGCATCGGTCCAGCTGAATCCGGAGGCGACGACGTGGCACGCGGTGAAGGAGGCGTGCGAATCGGGCGATCTGCTGTCGCTGCTGAAGGCGCACGCGCAGGGATTCGACCTGATCGGACTGCACGCGGGCACCACCGCCCTGCACATTGCCACGCGGCACGGACAGACCGCCGCCGTCGAGTTCCTGCTGTTGAATGGCGCGAAACTGAACATGCTCGACGAGAAACTCAACACCGCACTGCATTTGGCCACCCAGGAGGCACACACACTGTTAGTCGGCAACTTGGGCTTTGAAATTATGAAAATACGGCTTTTGGTCACCAGAACTCTTTCCGCCAGACTCTGAGTTTAACCTGAATGTGTCATGTTCTGTTCGTTTACAAAAATACGTCGAATTGCAAGAATGGAAGAGTTTTCACACCAGAACTTTCTTGGCCACAACTTTGACTGTGAGCTTTTCAAGGCCTCCCGATGCCTGAACGCTTCACCCATTTGCAATGATCAGATCGGACCCAAACTTTGGAGACATCTTGTACTTGGATTCAAGTATATTGGGTCCAAGTTTCAGACTGATCGGATCATTTACTCTCGAGATATAAGGATCAGAGGCCGAAAAGACCGGGTTTTTAGCAAAGATTGCGGGGCCCTTTTCGGCCTCAAACCAGCATATCTCAGGACTTGATAATGCGATCAATCTGAAACGTAGACCCAACATAATTCAACCCAAGTCCAAGAAGCCTTGAGTCCGATTGGAATGTTGCAGTTGGGTCAACAGGGGAAAAATCGAAAATGTCCAATTTTTAGACAAAAATATTTGCAGACAAGTGTGCCAACTGCTGAAACGTGGCGCCGACAACAATCTGGCGAACGTGGACGGAAAAACGCCGTTGGACATTGCGATGGAGTGCACGCACGCCGATATTGTCACTTTGTTAGTGTTGCTGCTCCGGTTGCCAGCCGGAATAGCCAAGCTCCGCCGATTTAAAAGTCGATAGAACGGATATATTTGCAGATTCCGTGTGACAATAATGCGAAACGAGTTCAACGCGGACTACAACAATCCGATGGACGAGACGATGGAGGTGGTCATCTCGGACATTGCACAACGGGCGGTCGCGGAGAAGGAGCAACGGAAGACGGCTTCGTTGAAAGAGGAGACCAGCGACATTTAGAAGCACCCCATCTCTCTTAACTTTTGTATTCTTCTGCCATAATTTTCCCCTCTTTCTCTCTCTATCGCTTCCCCTCTTTTGTTTGTAAATACGCTTCTTCTTTGCTTCTTTACCTTTTTCAGACCATATGTGAGTGAGCCATGAATCTAAATCAAGATGAGCAGTTAAAAATTGATTGTTTGCAAAGGATTTTTATTTTGGAAACGTTTAGCGGGGGAAGAGAACGAAAAGACATTGAAAGTATGAGCCGTTACAGAAAATGTTAGAAAATCGGGAACTTTGACACGTGAATGAATGGATGAAGGGTAGGAAAAAGAAAAGAAATGGATAGTATTATAGTTTGTGTCGTTTTGCGAGTGCGGCGATTGCCTCGGCGGCGGGCCGTTTGAGGGTGGCTTCCGGACGTCTGTGCACATTCCGATTGATTGCCACCGCCGCCATTCTCGGGTCGAAGGCGAACGGTGCCGGCTGGCTCACCGGCTGGTCCCGTTGGTTCTTGCGACGAGGTTTGTTCGTGGTTGGAGCAGAGGACGGTTGACGTGGAGCACGGGGTTTCTTCGTAGCTGGAGCCTTGGCGGGAACTGGAGCACGGGGTTTCCTCGTCGTTTTCGGAGCAGCAGCAGCAGAAGTTGTGGACTTTTTGACGGCAGGAGCACTTGGTTTCGGAGCAGGAGCCGCTGAAGTTGTGGGCTTTTTGATGGCAGGAGCACTTGGTTTCGGAGCAGGAGCCGCTGAAGTTGTGGACTTTTTGATGGCAGGAGCACTTGGTTTCGGAGCAGGAGCCGCTGAAGTTGTGGGCTTTTTGATGGCAGGAGCACTTGGTTTCGGAGCAGGAGCCGCTGAAGTTGTGGACTTTTTGATGGCAGGAGCACTTGGTTTCGGAGCAGGAGCCGCTGAAGTTGTGGGCTTTTTGATGGCAGGAGCACTTGGTTTCGGAGCAGCAGCAGGGACCAGTTGAGCCGGAGGAACTGGAGACGGCTGACGTGGAATTGCCGGCGGAGCACTCGGAGTTTTAGGCAGCTTCGGAACGGACGGAAGTTGTGCACTTGCTGGAGGCGGTGGCGGAACTGGCGACGGCTCCCGGTTCTCCTTATCCTCCTCATCAGATTCATCCGAATCGGATTCATCCGAATCGGATTCCTCCTCCTCATCAGATTCATCGGAATCGCACTTTTCGGACTTATGGGCCTCCCACATTGCGCGCATCATTTCAGCATTCTTCGACGGAGCATTGGGACGGACGGGTCGGACCGGCAGAGGCATGTCTTCTTCCGATTCGGATTCGGAAAGATCGAGGCCGTACTTGCAGAGATTGGAAGACATAGTTGGTTGGGAATAGAATGACAAAGTGAGAAGTGTGTCACTGAGGTGTGAGTTGTGACGCCAAAACGGATATATATATGTTTTGTGAGTGGGCGGAGCAACAGGGAAGATCCGTTTTAGGGGGGGGGATTGGAGGTATACTGGGAAAACACCCGGTGGTCCTTTTAAGACCACCCAGTGTTTATTCCCAAAGACAACTTTGAGTACAGGCTGTGGGGTCGTAAATTCATAACTGAAGGCATAGATGTCAGGAAACTGCCTCGAGGAAGGTATGCATAGGGAACACACCGAAAGAGGTCGGGAGATTGGTTGGCAAAGGACGGGAAAGTGATTTCAGGAAGGAAAAGGAACGAAACTTTCTTGGTTTTGTTGCAGTTTATCATGTACATTTCGATTCCGATATCATCAAAACGCTGGTGGACGGCCAGTGTCACCCCGACAACATGGAAACTTCTTTTCTGAAAGATAGATCAAGGAGGAGTGCTTTCAAGTGGTCCAATCTGTCTGAAATGCATTCCAATGGCGCTAGAAGAGGGGTGATAGTCTGAAACAGTATCAGCGCAAAGAAAAGGTGTGAATCTGACTTTAAAATCGGATTCAGCACATCAAAAACTACCGAATTGCGTTGTTACATGGCCGGCGGATTTGTTTTCATCTTAAGATGGCAATCTCATCATAAACCCCGTCTGTTTGTTTGGGAAAACCATGACAGTTCGGCTCAAACTGACAGTACCAATGGATTCTAAGAGGTCGCATCTTATGATTCCACGAACTCCTGATTCAGGGCACTCTTCAAAAAGGAATCATTCCATGGACCTTCCAGCAATCCGCTGCAATCCACAAGAGTGTCTCCACAATCAATTTGTTTTCATCCAAGAAGATCAAAGTCCTGAATTGGCCAGCCAACTCTCCGGACCTCAACCCAGTCGGAAACGTTTGGGGATTACTTGCTAAGCAGTTTCAAACAGTTGACGAGCTCAAGGATGTTATTTGGAACGAATGGGGCAAGCTCTCGCCAACCTATTTGGAGTCTCTGACAAAGAGAATGCCGAACCGACTGAGCCAAGTGATCCAAAAGTTTGGAGGAACAACTTCTTATTAATTATTTCATGTTCTGTGAACATTTAATAAGTTTCCTTTGTTAATAAAACATTTTAAAACAAAAATTGTTCAAAGATTTCGATTTTGTCCGGAAGAACTTAACATCTATGCGAACAACAATATAATTGGATCGCTTTGTTAGAAATTCAATAAAAACACAAATGAATAATGAAACTTTAATAATACAACCCAAAAACCGGAACATTATCTGAACAAAGCATAAAAAGTTTAAAAATCCCTCTATTTTTGGGGGTGTCCTATCTTTATGACGCGCCCGATTTTAAGACTTTTCAGTGCTGTAGCTTCAGTTTTTGACGTAGGAATTTAAAAAATTGGTTTCGTAGGTTGCTTTGGATACTGAATCGAATGGCATTCACAGTTTTTCTCGAAAATGTTTAGTTCTCTCTAGGACGTCATTTTAGGGGGCTGTGTCCTATGTTTATGACGCGCACTGTAGGTGAATGAGGAGTCTGTGGCCACCTACGGTCACCCGGTGATACTGAATCATAAGATGTGATTGGATGCATGTAGTCGACCTCTTAGAATCCATTGGTACTGTCAGTTTGAGCCGAACTGTCATGGTTTTCCCAAACAAACAGACGGGGTCTATGATGATATTGCCATCTTGAGATGAAAGCAAATCCGCCGGACATGTAACAACGCAATTCGATAGTTTTTGATATGCTGAATCCGATTTTGAAGTCAGATTTACACCTTTTCTTTGCGCTGATACTGTTTCAGACTATCACCCCTCTTCTAGTGCCATTGGAGTGCATTTCAGACAGATTGGACCACTTGAAAGCACTCCTCCTTGATCTATCTTTCAGAAAAGAAGTTTCCATGTTTTCGAGGTGACACTGGCCGTCCACCAGCGTTTTGATGATATCGGAATCGAAATGTACATGATAAACTGCAACAAAACCAAGGAAGTTTCGTTCCTTTTCCTTCCTGAAATCACTTTCCCGTCCTTTGCCAACCAATCTCCCGACCTCTTTCGGTGTGTTCCCTATGCATACCTTCCTCGAGGCAGTTTCCTGACATTTATGCCTCGAGTTATGAATTTACGACCCCACAGCCGGGTAAGCCAGTGTCCAAAGTTGTCTTTGGGAATAAACACTGGGTGGTCTTAAAAGGACCACCAGGTGTTTTCCCAGTATACCTCCAATCCCCCTAAAACGGATCTTCCCTGTTGCTCCGCCCACTCACAAAACATATATATATCCGTTTTTGCGTCACAACTCATACCTCAGTGACACACTTCTCACTTTGTCTTTCTATTCCAAACCAACTATGTCTTCTCCGTCCAAGCTCGCCAAGTACGGTCTCGATCTTTCCGAATCCGAATCGGAAGAAGACATGCCTCTGCCGGTCCGACCCGTCCGTCCCAATGCTCCGTCGAAGAATGCCCAAATGATGCGCGCAATGTGGGAGGCCCATAAGTCCGAAAAGTCCGATTCCGATGAATCTGATGAGGAGGAGGAATCCGATTCGGATGAATCCGATTCGGAGGATAAGGAGAACCGGGAGCCGTCGCCAGTTCCACCACCGCCTCCAGCAAGTGCACAACTTCCGTCCGCTCCGAAGCTGCCTAAAACTCCGATTGCTCCGCCGGCAGTTCCACGTCAACCGTCTCCAGTCCCTCCGGCTCAACTGGTCCCTGCTGCTGCTCCGAAACCAAGTGCTCCTGCCATCAAAAAGTCTACAACCTCTGCTGCTGCTGCTCCGAAAACGACGAGGAAACCCCGTGCTCCAGTTCCCGCCAAGGCTCCAGCTACGAAGAAACCCCGTGCTCCACGTCAACCGTCCTCTGCTCCAACCACGAACAAACCTCGTCGCAAGAACCAACGGGACCAGCCGGTGAGCCAGCCGGCACCGTTCGCCTTCGACCCGAGAATGGCGGCGGTGGCAATCAATCGGAATGTGCACAGACGTCCGGAAGCCACCCTCAAACGGCCCGCCGCCGAGGCAATCGCCGCACTCGCAAAACGACACAAACTATAATACTATCCATTTCTTTTATTTTTCCTACCCTTCACCCATTCATTCACGTGTCAAAGTCTCCGATTTTCTAACATTCTCTGTAACGGCTCATACTTTCAATGTCTTTTCGTTCTCTTCCCCCGCTAAACGTTTCCAAAATAAAAATCCTTTGCAAACAATCAATTTTTAACTGCTCATCTTGATTTAGATTCATGGGTCACCCACATGGGTCTGGGTCACATGGGTCACATGGGTCTGAAAAAGGTAAAGAAGCAAAGAAGAAGCGTATTTACAAACAAAAGAGGGGAAGCGATAGAGAGAGAGAAAGAGGGGAAAATTATGGCAGAAGAATACAAAAGTTAAGAGAGATGGGGTGCTTCTAAATGTCGCTGGTCTCCTCTTTCAACGAAGCCGTCTTCCGTTGCTCCTTCTCCGCGACCGCCCGTTGTGCAATGTCCGAGATGACCACCTCCATCGTCTCGTCCATCGGATTGTTGTAGTCCGCGTTGAACTCGTTTCGCATTATTGTCACACGGAATCTGCAAATATATCCGTTCTATCGACTTTTAAATCGGCGGAGCTTGGCTATTCCGGCTGGCTGTCGGGTGGTAAACACCCTGGTGCCATTTCGGTCACAAGCGCACAGTGTGCGCCGTGCGCCGCACACATTCTCCTTATGAATCCACGTCATTCAAGACACGCTCAATTCAAATGCATCGTATCGCAAAACACGCTTCCGAGCGGGTGCTGGCGCACAAAATGGCGAGAAATGCGCAAGCGAGCTCTCTTTGGTTTCTTGGCCTAAAAATAGTTTCGAGAGGTTCTTTGGAGTTTTTGGCACCGGGGTCGACCGGTGCGTTTTTATGTCTTGTGGCCGCATAGGCGGTGTATAATTTGTTTCTCGTTGTAATAAAGCAGGTGAACAGCCATTTCAGTGTTTTGTTGGTGAGTGTATAAGAGTGAGTACTGTTCGTGTCTGAGAAAGAGCACGACTTGGGGGCCGAACACCGAATCGATTCCGGGGACGACCGTCAACGAAAAAGGAAGGATTCTCCGAGAAGAAAAGAAGATTTTCTGAAGCGACAAGAAAAGAAGAGTTTCTGAAGCCAAGAGAAAGAAGAGAAAGCGTGCAGGTTCTGTGTCGATAAAACCGCCAGAACTTGAACGCAGAAAAAGAAGAAATCGAGTGAAGAGACTCAGTGACGGGTACTGAGTCAACGAATTGTCTGGAGAGGAAACTTTGTGTCAGTATAACGGCAGAGTTCCCTTGAAAGTCAGCGATTATCGATTTTCTGGAGAAAAACGGAGATTGAGTCCCAATCAACGGTTTTTTCGCAGAAAATTGATCTCGGTTGGAGAGAAAAGAGCTCGAATTGCACTGTGACTCGTTTTCGAGAAGAGAAATAATACGTGGCCTGGGAAAATCCCGAAATTCTCGAAAATTTGAAGACCTTTTGAGAAATTGAAGGAAAAAAGGAAAGAAAAAGAGGGAATCGGTGAAATTCCAGTGATTATCGTCGATCACAACAAAGTATTCCTGATTGAAGTAAATTTTCGCTGATTTTATCGATTGGTGTCGAATTTCTTCGAGTTTGTCGAATTTCGTCGAGTTTGTCGAAGACCAGAAATCAAGTGTCAGCTGGATTTACTTGCGTGTCAAATCTTTCATCGTCTAATTATCGCTTGAATAGTGAAAATACGTGAAAGAAAAGGAACTCGTTTTGCAGGAAATGGCGTCCACCAGTCGCACTGAGGAGATTGCTGAGAGCGAGTTTTCAAATAGTTCCAAGGACCAGGAAGATCTCCTGAGTTTTCCAAAGACGGACGGGGACGAGCTCGAGCACATGGACTGGGTACGATTTAAAAATAGCAGGGGAAAAGAATAATGAGATGATGAAAAGAGACATGACGCAACACCTCAGAACTTTTGCCAAGTTAAATGAATCGGAAACGAAGAAAATAATCAATAAATTCATGGAAGTAGCAGAGAAAAGAGAGATGGTGATTGCGAAAAGAGAAGCCTACATTGATAAACTTCGCGAAGACAAGAGAGTCCTGGAGTATTACTATGCTCATTTGCAGGCCAATGAGCAGCAAGTGCAGCAAATGGAGCAGATGCAGCAGGAGATGCAAGCGCTCCGAAGACAGTTGGAAGAGGCGCAGAAGCAGCTGACCAAAGAGCAGAACACTGGCGTACGAGTGGTATCGGAGGTAACCAGAATGAAGGAAGAGAGAGAAGAAAGACTGTTGGAATTACAGAACGCGGAGGCGGAAGGCAAGAGGTTGCGCGCGAGAGTGTCGAAACTTCTGACGGAAGCTGAGGAAAGGAAATTCCGAGTCAATGAGGTGAAGCAGCAGAACGAAGAGTTGAAGAAAGAGATCGACTTCCTGAAGAGACAGTCGGCGACCAACACGTACTCTAGGCGCGGTGAGCTAACAGAAAAGGAAGCCAAAAAACAGGAAGATGTTCAGACCAAGGCCGACGAGTTCCACCGGAGGACAACCACCGAAGAGCAGAGGACTTCAACGTCTCGTAAGTGGGGGAAGAAAAGTGGGAGGAGCCGAGAAGGGAAACCACTAGGCGGTACCACGAGGAAACCCAGGAAATTATTGATGATAATAATGAATGGGAAAGAAGAGAGTATAGGAGGAGGAGTATTCCCATCCAACTATGTCTTCTCCGTCCGATCTCTCCAAGTACGGTCTCGATCTTTCCGAATCCGAATCCGAAGAAGACGTGCCTCTGCCGGTCCGACCCGTCCATCCCAATGCTCCGTCGAAGAATGCTCAAATGATGCGCGCAATGTGGGAGGCCCACAAGTCCGAAAAGTCCGATTCGGATGAATCCGATTCGGAGGAATCCGATTCCGATGAATCCGATTCGGATAAATCCGCTGAGGAGGATAAGGAGAACCGGGAGCCGTCGCCAATTCCACCACCGCCTCCAGCAAGTGCACAACTTCCGTCCGCTCCGAAGCTGCCTAAAACTCCGAGAGCTCCGCCGGCAATTCCACGTCAACCGTCTCCAGTCCCTCAGGCTCAACTGGTCCCTGCTGCTGCTCCGAAAACGACGAGGAAACCCCGTGCTCCAGTTCCCGCCAAGGCTCCAGCTACGAACAAACCCTGTGCTCCACGTCAACCGTCCTCTGCTCCAGCTACGAACAAACCTCGTCGCAAGAACCAACAATTTGAACTGCACACATCCACCTCGAGGTCCTTCAAAGGACTCCCCCCTCCCCTTTACAATTTACGTCTCGGTTACTAATGTGCACATATCCGATCTGCACATCACCACATTCTAACCGAACGCGTCTACATATATATAGCTCGGTGTGCACCACTCCTCATCAAACATTCATATTCTACTTTCCACGAGAGATCAACAATGTTCTCGTACGATTGCCTCAAGCAAATCGCCAAGTACTCCAAGTACGGAAATATGTAAGTCATCCCTTATTGTACGGTATCATGACCATAATATCATTTCAGTGCCCCACTCTCCTCGTTCGACCGCTCGCTGCGAGTGATCACGAAGATCAAGGCGTGGAACTTCGAAAAAGTCGTCTTCGAGCAAGATCCGGACCAGAACTCGAAGCTCACGGTTGACGGAGTGAACTGGCAGTTCAAGTACGACTCCCAAACAGAGAAGGTCACGGTGATCTGCGAGGCGGCGCCATGGAAGACGAAAACGTTCGAGGACAAGAATGTGGCCAAAAAGTATCTGGCCCACTATCTGGAGAGACCCGTGAAGCATCTGACGCTCATTCGGTGCCAGGACCCATTCGAGTTCGTCACGGACCTCAAGTGTGACAATTTGACGTGGCATCTCGATTCGTACTGCCCAGAATGGTTCGATCGGATCAAGGATCACACGTTTGAGAGGCTCGAGCTAGTGGATTCTTGTAAATGCTCGAATGTCGTTGGTTTGGCCGTCGCGAAGAAGGCGAAGAAACTGGTGGTGCGCGCCGAAATCGCCGCCATTCCGAACGAAGACGTGGCAATGCGATACGACGTGCTCAAGAGTCAGTTGGTCAATATCACTTTGGATATGTCCAGCAGTGCTCCGCTTCTACGAATGGCTGACGTGAGTAATTCACAATATCTTCTGTGAAATAACAATGCCCAATTTTCAGTTCCTAATCCTCAATGATCTGCCGATCGGAAGTCACTTTACGGGAGTCTTCAAGAACTTTCCGGGCGTCAAAGTGTCCACGTTCGAGTACTTTCTGCGGTACTGGATCGGATCCACGTACGACCGATTCGGGTAAGATTTGAGCATTGAAAATGTTGTGCCAATAAATAATTGGTTTCTTTCAGGGAGCGAGTAGTTTTGGGATCTGCCGACGGCTACACCATCTCGATCTACCGTAACTTTCACAACGAGGACAAGCCGGGAACGACTAGCTTCACCGTCGTCAAACTCAAGAAGCTTTAAGTCGATTTTCAAAGTTGATAAATTCTTTTTTTTTCACAATCAATTTTAATTTCGTCGTGTTCTTCGAGCACGTCGAATTACGAGCATTTTCCATCAGTTTGCGTCTAAAAGGCGTAAAAATCTCACCAGCAGCCGCCGGATCAGACACGGATCTTCCTTTGGCAATGTCGAAATCCGCGGGGTTCAGGGCCGACGAGGAGTTGTTCGCGGCGCCCGAGGAGGCCGAAACCGACTTGTTGCGTGGGCTCGGCGACGCATCGTTCTGCAATACATTAATCATTTCACGAACATTTGCGCCTCTGTCCAACAGTCACCTCTTCTTGATACGTGAAAATTGTGATAAGTTCCGAAACGGTCCGGTGGTGAGTTATTGATGAAGAATTGGATTCCGTGTGACAATAATGCGAAACGAGTTCAACGCGGACTACAACAATCCGATGGACGAGACGATGGAGGTGGTCATCTCGGACATTGCACAACGGGCGGTCGCGGAGAAGGAGCAACGGAAGACGGCTTCGTTGAAAGAGGAGACCAGCGACATTTAGAAGCACCCCATCTCTCTTAACTTTTGTATTCTTCTGCCATAATTTTCCCCTCTTTCTCTCTCTCTATCGCTTCCCCTCTTTTGTTTGTAAATACGCTTCTTCCTTGCTTCTTTACCTTTTTCCGACCATATGTGAGTGAGCCATGAATCTAAATCAAGATGAGCAGTTAAAAATTGATTGTTTGCAAAGGATTTTTATTTTGGAAACGTTTAGCGGGGGAAGAGAACGAAAAGACATTGAAAGTATGAGCCGTTACAGAAAATGTTAGAAAATCGGGAACTTTGACACGTGAATGAATGGATGAAGGGTAGGAAAAAGAAAAGAAATGGATAGTATTATAGTTTGTGTCGTTTTGCGAGTGCGGCGATTGCCTCGGCGGCGGGCCGTTTGAGGGTGGCTTCCGGACGTCTGTGCACATTCCGATTGATTGCCACCGCCGCCATTCTCGGGTCGAAGGCGAACGGTGCCGGCTGGCTCACCGGCTGGTCCCGTTGGTTCTTGCGACGAGGTTTGTTCGTGGTTGGAGCAGAGGACGGTTGACGTGGAGCACGGGGTTTCTTCGTAGCTGGAGCCTTGGCGGGAACTGGAGCACGGGGTTTCTTCGTAGCTGGAGCCTTGGCGGGAACTGGAGCACGGGGTTTCCTCGTCGTTTTCGGAGCAGCAGCAGCAGAGGTTGTAGACTTTTTGACGGCAGGAGCACTTGGTTTCGGAGCAGGAGCAGCAGAAGTTGTGGACTTTTTGACGGCAGGAGCACTTGGTTTCGGAGCAGGAGCAGCAGAAGTTGTGGACTTTTTGACGGCAGGAGCACTTGGTTTCGGAGCAGAAGCAGGGACCAGTTGAGCCGGAGGGACTGGAGACGGCTGACGTGGAATTGCCGGCGGAGCACTCGGAGTTTTAGGCAGCTTCGGAACGGACGGAAGTTGTGCACTTGCTGGAGGCGGTGGTGGAACTGGCGACGGCTCCCGGTTCTCCTTATCCTCCGAATCGGATTCCTCCTCCTCATCAGATTCATCGGAATCGGACTTTTCGGACTTGTGGGCCTCCCACATTGCGCGCATCATTTCAGCATTCTTCGACGGAGCATTGGGACGGACGGGTCGGACCGGCAGAGGCATGTCTTCTTCGGATTCGGATTCGGAAAGATCGAGGCCGTACTTGCAGAGATTGGAAGACATAGTTGGTTGGGAATAGAATGACAAAGTGAGAAGTGTGTCACTGAGGTGTGAGTTGTGACGCAAAAACGGATATTTATATGTTTTGTGAGTGGGCGGAGCAACAGGGAAGATCCGTTTTAGGGGGGGATTGGAGGTATACTGGGAAAACACCCGGTGGTCCTTTTAAGACCGCCCGGCTGTGGGGTCGTAAATTCATAACTCGAGGCATAGATGTCAGGAAACTGCCTCGAGGAAGGTATGCATAGGGAACACACCGAAAGAGGTCGGGAGATTGGTTGGCAAAGGACGGGAAAGTGATTTCAGGAAGGAAAAGGAACGAAACTTCCTTGGTTTTGTTGCAGTTTATCATGTACATTTCGATTCCGATATCATCAAAACGCTGGTGGACGGCCAGTGTCACCCCGAAAACATGGAAACTTCTTTTCTGAAAGATAGATCAAGGAGGAGTGCTTTCAAGTGGTCCAATCTGTCTGAAATGCACTCCAATGGCACTAGAACAGGGGTGATAGTCTGAAACAGTATCAGCGCAAAGAAAAGGTGTGAATCTGACTTCAATATCGGATTCAGCACATCAAAAACGATCGAATTGCGTTGTTACATGGCCGGTGGATTTGCTTTCATCTTAAGATGGCAATCTCATCATAAACCCCGTCTGTTTGTTTGGGAAAACCATGACAGTTCGGCTCAAACTGACAGTACCAATGGATTCGAAGAGGTCGACTACATGCATCCAATCACATCTTATGATTCAGTATCACCGGGTGACCGTAGGTGGCCACAGACTCCTCATTCACGCGTCATAAAGATAGGGCACAGCCCCCTAAAATGATGTCCTAGAGACAACTAAGCACATTTTCAAGTAAAACTGTGAATGCCATTCGATTAAGCATCTTCAAACAGTTGACGAGCTCAAGGATGTGAATTGGGACGAATGGGGCAAGCTCTCGCCAACCTATTTGGAGTCTCTGACGAAGAAATCAAACTCCATGTGGATCTCCATTGGGGGAAAAATGCGAAAGTTTACTTTCAGCATGATAACGCTCGTCCCCATGTCGCCAGAAAGACCAAAATTGAACTCTCTGGATAATCATGTCTCACCCGCCGTACAGCTCAGACCTGGCCCCCTCTGACTACCATCTCTTCAGTCACCTCCAACGCCATCTCAGTGGAAGGAAGGAAGGTATCCACAAGTTGGTGACACGTTGGCAGACAGTCATCGAAAAACATGGGCAATATATCTAATTAATCGGATAACTCTTTGACCTGTTTCACAATTAATTTTTCTGAATCCAAAAATGACTGGAACTTTCCGAACAACCTAATATTATTACACATATTATAATATTAAAAACAGATTAGTAAGGCTTCGGATCCAGAGGCTTCAGCTCTTTCTCCGAGGAGTCCGTGGCCACCCGACCTCTTAGAATCCATTGGTAGTGTCAGTTTGAGCCGAACTGTCATGGTTTTCCCAAACAAACAGACGGGCTCTATGATGATATTTCTTTGCGCTGATACTGTTTCAGACTATCACCCCTCTTCTAGTGCCATTGGAGTGCATTTCAGACAGATTGGACCACTTGAAAGCACTCCTTGATCTATCTTTCAGAAAAGAAGTTTCCATGTTTTCGGGGTGACACTGGCCGTCCACCAGCGTTTTGATGATATCGGAATCGAAATGTACATGATAAACTGCAACAAAACCAAGAAAGTTTCGTTCCTTTTCCTTCCTGAAATCACTTTCCCGTCCTTTGCCAACCAATCTTCCGACCTCTTTCGGTGTGTTCCCTATGCATACCTTCCTCGAGGCAGTTTCCTGACATCTATGTCTCGAGTTATGAATTTACGACCCCACAGCCTGTACTCAAAGTTGTCTTTGGGAATAAACACTGGGCGGTCTTAAAAGGACCACCGGGTGTTTTCCCAGTATACCTCCAATCCCCCCCTAAAACGGATCTTCCCTGTTGCTCCGCCCACTCACAAAACATATATATATCCGTTTTAGCGTCACAACTCACACCTCAGTGAGACACTTCTCACTTTGTCTTATTATTCCAAACCAACTATGTCTTCTCCGTCCAAGCTCGCCAAGTACGGTCTCGATCTTTCCGAATCCGAATCGGAAGAAGACATGCCTCTGCCGGTCCGACCCGTCCGTCCCAATGCTCCGTCGAAGAATGCTGAAATGATGCGCGCAATGTGGGAGGCCCACAAGTCCGAAAAGTCCGATTCCGATGAATCTGATGAGGAGGAGGAATCCGATGAGGAGGAATCCGATTCGGATGAATCCGATGAGGAGGATAAGGAGAACCGGGAGCCGTCGCCAGTTCCACCACCGCCTCCAGCAAGTGCACAACTTCCGTCCGTTCCGAAGCTGCCTAAAACTCCGAGTGCTCCGCCGGCAGTTCCACGTCAACCGTCTCCAGTTCCTCCGGCTCAACTGGTCCCTGCTCCTGCTCCGAAACCAAGTGCTCCTGCCGTCAAAAAGTCCACAACTTCAGCGGCTCCTGCTCCGAAAACGACGAGGAAACCCCGTGCTCCAGTTCCCGCCAAGGCTCCAGCTACGAACAAACCCCGTGCTCCAGTTCCCGCCAAGGCTCCAGCTACGAACAAACCCCGTGCTCCACGTCAACCGTCCTCTGCTCCAACCACGAACAAACCTCGTCGCAAGAAGCAACGGGACCAGCCGGTGAGCCAGCCGGCACCGTTCGCCTTCGACCCGAGAATGGCGGCGGTGGCAATCAATCGGAATGTGCACAGACGTCCGGAAGCCACCCTCAAACGGCCCGCCGCCGAGGCAATCGCCGCACTCGCAAAACGACACAAACTATAATACTATCCATTTCTTTTCTTTTTCCTACCCTTCATCCATTCATTCACGTGTCAAAGTTCCCGATTTTCTAACATTTTCTGTAATTTTCCTACGTTTGTCTCTCTTTCATTGAGAAGTTTCATCAATAAAAAGAACATGAGAAAAACATTTGTTTTGGGTTCTGCTCAAATAGACTCAAAATTAAAAGTTCAAGAGAAAAAGGTTCATTCAACAAGTGGAAATGCTTAAACATCCGCTTTCATCTCTTCCTCCAATGGTTTCTCCTCCTCCACATCGTCGCCGACTTCCGCCGTTTCGAACAGTTTTCCCCACCAGACAGCCTGCAAGAAAACACTTGAATGGAACCCCCATACCGTATATTCATGACAGTATATCTCAGCTGCCGGTTGAGATATCGAAAAGTTGTCAACTGATAAATTGTTCAAAAGGACATTTTGCACCTTTTATCAGTTGACAACTTTTCGATATCTCAACCGGTAGCTGAGATATGGGAATTGGAAGGCATACATTTTTTCTCTATGACTCGGGGTGCTACATTCTTGGTCCCAACATCAAAAATGTTTAGAAAGAAGCGAGGAATCGAATGAACTCGCTTCCCAAAAAACTCACGGCACCAGCGGCGACGGCCATTCCGACCGCAATTCCGACGGCGACATCGCTCCAATGGTGTTTATTGTCGGTGATGCGAGTGCAGCAAATGAACAATCCTCCGATCATGACCAAAGTTTGCAACAGAGCCACGAGCACATTGTTGCGGATTGCCGGCTTGAGGCGTGCTTGCAAGTACAGCACAACCCAGAAGGCCGAGAACATGGCCGTGGCCGAGTGTCCGCTGTAGAAGCTCTTCCGTGCTTCGTCGACCTCTTCCGCGTGTCCTTGACACGTGTACTCGAGCACAAAAGTGTTCGCATTTTGGGGGTGGATGGAGCAGTTATCGATGGGAAGCGGATTGCAGATTTGATGGAAGTAGGGACGGAGACGGCCCACGAACGATTTCACGTACTTTACGAGCACTTCGTTCATTATGAAGCCCACTTGGTTGTAACCTGAAGAGAGATAAAAGTGCGAAATGACGCATTCTCGCTTCGAAAGTGCGGTAGGGCGCACTTGCTTTCGTGGCGAGACCCGTAGCTTACCCAGAAAAGTGACAACTGTGACCAGGTATTGTGGAACATTCCATTTTCCGATTTTAAAAGTTGGCTTTTCGCCTTCGGACGGACAATAGAAATTCCGAAAGGCTTCCACAAGGATGACGGTGCAGAAAATCAATAAAATACTGTAAATTCGGAGGTGCAAAGTGGGCACTTGTTCCCGCTTTTGCTCGTAATGAATCGACGGGTCCACACAGAAGAATCCACGTTTTGTCGTCCCGATAATGCTTATTATCGGTTCCGAAACGAAATCTGCAAATATTACCGTAATCCGCTCGATTTAAAGGCGCATAACTTACAAAACGCGTACAAAACGATGAAATTGAGGAGAAAAGTCCAGAAATTGATGTGAATTATCGATCCGACACGACGGAACACTTGCATTTCGGCTGAAATTGAATACGATTGTATTATTCGTTCAAACGACGGTTTGCAATATCAAAAATGTCGTTATTGTCCGATTTTCCACTCAGAAACGTTCTTCGATTTCCGTCGGAACAATATTATGCGTTCGCGAATAAAACCATTCTTTATGCGCCTTTAAAACTATGGGTTTTCGTGTCAAGACCCAAAATGAGAATACAAAAAATTGAATGCAAACAACTTTTTGAAACGGTTAATCCGTATCCAAATCCAAATCCAAATCCGTTGAACCCGAACTTTATAGTCAGTTTTATCGCTTGTGAAACAATTTTTATTCAAATCATGTACATAAATTGACGTCATCATATGCAAAAACAAAAGAGTGTATATTTGTAATTTATCGAAAGACGACAGTGCGCAGAGTGTCCTCGTCCCTCACTTCCATCAGCGCCTCGGATCCGTCGTTGAAGCGGTACGAAATGCCGCCGTCGATCACCAAGTGCGCGTCGTATCCGCGCGATTTTATGCGGATCTTGTCCGCAAATCCACGTGGATCCGTCGGTGGGAACGTCGCGTTGAAGATCGGATCACGGACCGAGAACGCCAGTTCTGGAAATGAGAAAATGATTCAAGTAGGAGTGCTACAAATAGAGTCCAAAACTAAAAACGAACGTCTGCGATCGGGATCGAAGATGAGTTGCTGGTTGAATTTGGTGCAAATCTCGCTGACGGCGTTCTTGTCCTCGTGCGGGATCTGCGGCAGTTTGCAGTGCTCGGCCACAATTCGCATGAGGTCCTGCACGCACTGCTCCGTCAGTTTGTTGATGTTAAAGTGCCACGAGGTGGAGCCGGTGCCCGTGCAGATCGTGATTCCCGAGCTCTTCTGCTTCAGCATCGGCTCCTCGTTCAGTCCGATTTCGTAGTAGGAGACGCGCGAGGAGAGGCTCTCTCCGATGAACACCTCGTTAAGCGCCAGCACCGGCAACTCCACCGTCTCTTTCTCCACTGTCGGCGCCTCCGAGATCGTTCGTTTTTTACTGCAAGATGAGATAATTTTTCAGTTTTCTAATTCATTCACGGTTCATTCACGGTGAAGGAGTAGCCAGGACTATCAGTAACTATCAGTCTTGACTCAAAAGAAAACTTTCGGCGTTGTTAGAATCTAGCAGACTTGCCAAATCCCGGGCCGGCCCGCCGGGCCGGGCCAGCAAATCGTCGGCCCGGCCCGGCCCGGTCGGCCCACTCTTGAGAAAATTTTCGTAATTTTTGTGAAAATTTTGCGACTTTAAACAGCAATTTCTATTTTTTAACAGGTTTTTATGCTATAACATTGCCTTTTTAAGTCTATAAAATTTTAAGTCTATAAAATTATGTTCGTTTCGAAGTTCTAGTTCGCTTTGAATTTTTAGGTGCATCCTCCCGGGCCGACCGGGCCGGGCCGGGCCGGAAAAATTTCCAATTTTGGCCCGGCCCGGCCCGGCCCGTTGCAAGTCTGGAATCTAGATTTTCAGATGGATTTTTAAAGTCAATTCCTGTAGTACACAAGAGCTTTAGAAACTAATCTCCGCGTGTGAAATACATGATTTGATTTCAACAATTTGTATAAAATCAGGTCAGCAGATTCTGACAACACAAAAATGATCTCTTGGTTCATTACACCGCACTTTCTTCACGCTACAACGTAATAGAACTTGAACGGAAAAATGACTGTTACGGAAGAGCTGTGTGATAAAACTGTGCGGAACAAAACTGTATTGAGATAGAACCGCACGAAATACAACTCTATTTTCATGGTTTTTGCGATTAAAACCGTGTCGATAGAGTTGTATTTCGTGCCAGTTCTATTCCGCACAGATCTATCAAAGAGCGAGTTTCATTTCGTACAGAGAGTGAACGAGTTTGCGTTTCAACCGGATAAAAAAACGGGGGCGAGAGAGAAGTGATTTGCGTCTCTGTCTTTTCGCGCACAAATCGCGTTTCCCTCGTCCCCGGTTTTTTCTCTATGCAATTTTTCAGTCAACGCGAACCGGATCGCACGCCCAGGCCTGATTTCGTAGCGGTTCTTTTACGTTCATGTTATATTTTGTTGTAGCGTCCACTTTTCTAGTCAGCTAATGAATCAGATAATCCGATCAGACTGCAAATTTCTATGAAGCAGTACGACTTATCGATAACTAATGTGCGATCTATATTGTTTCAATTTGCACCAAAATAGAACGTTGCATTGATTCCCGGAAAACTCACACAGGCGGCGACAGGGACATGCACTCCTCCACGTCGGTCTCCCTGGCCGGACTCCTCGGATTGTCCGTCCACCGCGTCGTCGTCGGATCGCGATTCAGTTGCTGGTCGTGCAATTCGATCGCATCGCCCACTCCGTCGTCGCCCGTCACCGTGATTCGGATGCGTTGGCGGTACAGCCATCTGCAAGCGGACAGTATTACAAAAGTTACTTGTTGTTTGCCTAGAATAGAGCTGTATGGAATTGCGTTTACTTCGTTTTCAGGGGTACAAAAATTGACTTCCATACAGTTCTGTTGCACACGACCAACAGCATAATAACCAGTGTATAACTTTGAAAAATGCTAAAAGTCTCAAGTAAACTGACTCGAAGTTGCCGCTGAAGAGTCTCTTGAGTGCTGCGGCCAGATTCTCCTCAGGCAGTTTTCTCATCAGACACATGTAGCCCTCGGAGCCCTGCGGATCTGTGTTTATTCCGATCACCGGCTTCCGCTTCGTGCGCACTTTCGACGACGCCATCAGGAATGTGCCATCACCGCCTGAAAGATTAAAAAAATTTCTTACACTTCTGAGAGATTCTCAAATACCTGCCGAAAAGACGGCGTCGGCCCAGTCGACGGCTTCCTGAGTGTATCCGAATCGGCGAACGAGTCGTGATTCGATTCCGGCATTCCTGAAACGAAGCATTTTTATTTTCTCGTTGTTTCCTTGAAACATACTCAAGTTCCCTTTGCAGAGTACTCAAATACGAGTGATGAATTTTGTGCTTCGACAATAGCCGATTGTAGTCCGATCCGCGTTTTTTGAGCTGCAAATTTCCGCAATTTTTCAAACATTTTTCAAAATACAGTGAACCAACAATATTGGCGAGCTGCTCGTCGTCGCATCCCTTGTTCGTCTTCTTCTCGAACTCGTATCTCGTGAGTTTGCTCAGAATTAGCACTTTTTTCGGCTGGAAACTCGGCTTTTCCATGTTTCCGATCGATCGCTTCGATTGCGTATTTTGTGTTTGGTAGAGGGCGGCGGCCAGCGAGCGCGGCAGTCTCATGTGGTCTGGAAAAGTGCGTTTGTTTTTTCTTCGGCGCCATTCCTAATTTACCGCATTTCCTGACAAGGGTTAACATTTTTCGCAGCCAAATTTTCAGTGTTTTCGCACAGTTATCGATGTTTTTTGTACAAACAAGGGCAAGGTCACGTTTGTGAAGAAAACTAACAACATTTTCGAAAAATGATGGAAAACTCGATACGAGTTAAAGAATTCAACAGTCATGCAAAAGAGAAATGGGCCAGGCGCTATGACAAATCTGTCAAAAATCGATAACGTACTCGTCGGATCGACCCAATATCTGCCGGATTCTCCTTCGTCGACAACCGGACGTGGCGTCACGATTTTGGGAGCGACGGACGGTTGAGCACTGCACAGGATTGCGTTGCGCAGGTGTTGATTCACCTGCAATTCCGAACAATTTATTTTGTTGGTAAAACATTCATCAAAATCATTTTCAGCGTATGTTTTCTAGTGCTTGCTGTAGTGTGGTCCATGTATTTGCGCTGTGAGACCCATTTATTGATCTATCGAACCCGTTCGTTTCGATGGCCATCACCAAACTCCATACATCACCCGATGGTCTTCTTCTTTAAAGATCGTCTCTCGGAGATGATTAGATTGTTATTGATGGTATTGATGTCATCATAAATTAGACCGCTCTTCTATAAAGATGGTCTTTGTGTCCGAAAATAGATTACCTGTTCAACGTGTTGCGCTCGAATTCGAATTCTCATTTTTGCGCACTATCAGCTCTCGGTATCCGTTCGCTTTTCGTTCGGTGGCGAAAAATAGTGGGGCAGATTTTTAAACTTTTGACTTTGACTTTGATGCATTCGCCGGCGTGGCTAGCACGTGGCACAACCAGAAACGTGGACGGAGGGAAAAGCGGGGCTGGAATTTGAGCGGAAATTGAACGTGAGCACGAAAAATGAAAGAAGTTCTGAATTCCAAAAAGAAAAGAGAGATTAAGGAAAGGAAGAAATATAGAAATTGCTAGAAAACTGGACACAAACAGTTTTGCATCTTCAGCAGCAGCAGCAGCGAGGGAGGGATGGGAATGGACTGTCAGACTGACACGCTACCGGTCCGTCTCGTCGTCTCGCCACTCTCTCGCATCTCCGTACTCTCTCCTCTTATCGTGTTATCATTCTTTGTCACAGAAAGCGCCGAGTGTGGACCGACTTGCAATGAAATGATGATATATTGGATTGGATTGGATGATGTGACGAACATTTTCGAAATCATGCCGTCAGAATGTTCAAAAGTCCTCTTGGGAACGATGCACAAATGCACTGATCTTTCGGAATCCTATTACTTTAAATACACAGTATCGAACTTTTTTTTTCAACATTTTTTCAACAACATTTCGAATCCTCAAGGCATGAAATCGTTGAGAATCGAGCTTGAAATTCACACTTTAAAAAAGTTTCAGATCGATTCTAGGTTCCAGAAACTATCTTCTGATGGTAGCTCGTTTCCCGGATTCTTCTGAATCTCTTTTCTAGAACAAGGAAAAAAGCACTTCCTCGTTGAAAGCGTGGAAATAGAAGAAAAACAAGACGGCGCGGGCCCGTTTGTGATGCTACAATGAAATGGGAAAGTGGGAGGGGTGGGAATCCGACTTTTTCACGTTTAGGTCAGATGGTCGAATCACACGGTCCGAAAGATCACTCAAAGAGGGGCGGACTGGTTTTGTTTCGAGGAAACTAGACAAGATGGAACAAAACAAGTGGGCGGGGCTTGGCTATACTGCTCAACCTTGATAAAATGATGTCTTTTTGCAACAACAAAAAAACCACGTCAACAGACTGACTATACATTTTTCTTATCAACTGAAATGAAACTGACCGTCAGATGGCCGGTTTACTGACTGATAAGGGCGTGGGAGTTGGAAATGGAGAGCCTAGACCGAGAAAGTACAATGGAGTGTAAGTTTCTGACAACATCCAAGAAAGTCAATGTAAAGTCCAATGATTGATGACGTGGTAAACCGATATTGGCCAATATCCTCACGAAAAACTCACACGTGATAAAGGGAAAGTGACATGAAAATGTCTCTCAAGGAATTTTTGAAGCGGTCCGAACACGAGATGAGGTGGGTCGGTCATCGGTCGAAACGACGGAGAAGAACGAAAACATCTGATTTGATAATAGGACATTCACGAGGCGATAGATTTTCAGTGTGAAACATTGCGGTTTTAACAGTTTCTATGAAATCAAAATCTCCAGTTGAATGACTATTCCTAAAGTAAATGTTCCCCTGAACTGAATTTCTTGAGCTATTGGAGTTTTGTCCAGTGTTTAGTATGCAATGCTTCACTTCCAATCCTTATGTTTATTGTAAAGCCCACCCTAAAGCGCTTTGAAGTTTGAATTGCGATGTGATCGGCCAAGACTCTTGTTTTCTAGGACTAAAGATTGTTTTTGCTTCAAATCGGATTTAGGCTTGCTTCGAAACCGATCCGTTGGTCCACAACATTGCAAAGTCGACCCCATAGCGCGATCGCGTTGTTTTCTGCGGACGTTCTTCTGCAATCGCCCTCTCCGATTTCGTCAACCGCCATCATCCGCCCTACAAATTCTTTCGGCCACGTGGGCCTCGATTTACCGCTGATTGTTTGAACTTTTGTGTGTGAACTTTGTGCTTATATCGTTTTTCGGGTAGTTTCGTAGTATTGCATCAATAGAGTAGGCCCAAATTAGATCAACTATCGTCTATTTTTGGGTCATCAGATGATGAAATGTGTGTGTATGATAAATAAAAGATCGCGTGAGAATCAGGAAGTCTATCCGATAGGGAGAGGGTCTCGCAGCGAAAATTTCAGCAGAAAACGGTAGCTTACTTTTCAGACTTTCCCTCGATATTTTTCGAATTCGGATATTGGCCTGACTGTAACAAAATGTTAAACAATTTGAAAAGATTACCCAAAAAATAACAATTGCGCAATGTCGAAAAATGCTAAAACCAATCGATAATAAAAACTGAAGGAATTTTTACATTTTATTAGTTTTTTGAGTGTATCGCAGAAAAACAGAGGGGAAAACCGGCAAGAAGTATCAGATATTCGTGAGTAATTATTCCGGTTAGCGGGTGGAATCATTATGCGGAAAGGGCATTTCGAGCGGCGGATATGCGGGTTAAAAATCACAAAAATGAGGGAGACAAGCACTAAAAAATATTCTAAACATCCCAAATTTTCGAATGTGTGTGTCATGAGAACAAGCGGAAAAGTTCAAATTTAGATGCGGCACGGCGTGAATTTTCTCGGCTCCGACTCCTGCTCCAATCGGATCAATTTGACGCCCGACATGAACCGCGCGTGACTGTTCACCAAATTCTTCGGCGTTTTCGGATCCAAATCGACAATTTTGATGGAAAATGCGAACTGGCGGCCGTTCGGGAGGCGGATCACGTCCGCACGCGTCGCAAATGGTGCGTGCGCGGGCGGCAGCAGGCGCAGGGATATCATTACCTGCAAAAATGGAAACATTTTAGACAATAACAGTTTAAAACGCTCACCGAGCAATCCTTCATCGTCGCGGCCACAAAGTACCTCCGCAACTGCTGCACGTACTCTTGTTGCTCCGCACTCTCGGTTTTCTGTGCTCTCGGCTCCAGAATCGAATCGATTCCGATCCGGGTCAGTGCCGCTTTGTCCAGGAGGCTCGCCTGCAAAACTCTAGTTGCAAACGACAATTTTTCGTGTGAATTACCTGCAAATGCGGCTCCGTTCGCTCGTAAATCGCGTGCGCCCGTACTATTCCGATCTCGTCGACCTTTTGAGCTCTCAGAATTTGTCCGAGCACCGAATCGTGGCGCAGACCGAACTTCTTCTTCGATTGGCTTCCCGACAGCGCTAGACATAGCTGAAAATCAGTGTTTTTTGTTGCTCTATCGCAATCCCACGTGAAAACTCGGCCGCGGCCGCGAATTTTTCTAATCTAGCAGTTTCTTGTCCCAAAATCCTAATTTCCCCAACTGACCACAGAAATGAGATCGTCGGAAGTGGCGTCTTTGCGCGGGAACAGTGTCTCCGTGAAATTGTTCCGATCCAGCAGCTTCTCGTCCGAATGCACCTGATTTCCGTCCACGAATATGCGCAAATTCCTGTGCGGAACGAGGAAGAGCGAGTGGATCGCCTTGCGCATTCGGGAATAACTGCCGGAGAATAGATCCAGCGGGCAGAAGTCGTACATTTCCGAAAAGTTCGATTGGCCACACGACTTTTCGATCTGCAAATTGGATCTTCTAGCCACAATTTCGCGGGGAAAATCGCTTAAATTGGCTGGCACAGTGGCCATACGCAGTATGCTCCTAAAATTATGATCCAATGAAAAATCACCTGCAGAATGCAATTATTGCAGTGCGGAACGTCGACGTTCGGATGATTTTGAAGAAATCCCTGCTTTGGCTTGATTTCCACCTGTAAAATGGGGAAAAGTCAATAAAATCTCTAAATAATTGTGAGTACCGTAATAGTGGAGCTATTGTGGTGTTCGAGAATGTTCATGGGCAGTTGGGTGGCGTCGAGCATCTGCAACGACGTCAACCTCTTGGGATTCGTCACTATCACCGCGCCGTGCACTCGTTGGAACGTGTTCGTCGGCAAAAACGAGTACTCTTCTGGCAATTCGAACAAATCTTCGAATTTATCGATTTTTCTGTTCGCCGGCAGGCTCGGGATCTGGAAATATTCGAATATTTAACAAACTGTTTTAAAATTGAAATATTTGAAGCGTTTCGCGGGAAAACTCGATTTGTATTGGCTGGCACAGTGCCAGTGTACAAACGCGATACACAATTTCAATGCAGCGCACTTGCAGCACATTCGAACAAAAAATAAGACGGACCTTAGCCAACTGGTGCACATCGACAGTGTCGAACTCGACAATATTCATTCCGACCAGGTATTCCTCACCGAAAAATGGCCGGACAATTCTGAAAAGTCTAGAAAATTGATAGAAAGTCTGGAAACGAAGAGCGTACCGTTCCATGTAGTTATTGACGAGTTCGCTTCTCGCCTTCACCGTCATCAGACCACTTTTTCGGGCCTTTGCGAATCTCCAGACTATTCTGCAAAAAGAAACATTTGTTTTATATATTATGACGGCATTTTTCTGCAATCGCGCTCTACCGCAGTTCCACGTGAAAACCCGGCCGCGACCGCGACCTTTTCCATTTTAGCACTGGATTCACGTGGTGTGCGGTATAGCGCGATTGCAGTCAAATAACGCACCGCTAATAATTTTCAGAGCTTCCTACCTGATTCCAGTGAGTTTGTGCCTCGCACTTATCACGAAATTCGCGCGTCCTTCGCCGCGAAAGCAAAACGATCGATAGTCGCGGGGCTCCACGAGCGTCTGGAAATGATGATTTTACGGATTTTTCTACATCAATTTCAAAAAATGCCTCACCTTGCCCGACTGATGAATTTGCATTTCTGGGTGCTCCTCGCTCAATTTCTCAGCTGAAAAAGGTCCAGAAAATGATGGAAAAGTGATGTCAGGTAGACCGATTATATACGGGCGGAAAGGCCAACAAAAGTGGTGAATCATCATCGGGCGGAAGCAAAACAAAACCGAAAAAAGTCTGTGTTGTATTACGAAACGTTTTCGTCGTCTATTTACTTGCCGTCGCGTGAGACGCAGACGGTTCGCCAATCATCTGACTTGGCATTCAGCCAGGTCAAATGACCGTTTATATCACTTTCAAATCGGTTATTATTCAACAAAAAATCGTTTCCCAGCCGAAAAAATGATTTTTCCGCTCACAAAACAAAACTTGTCGCTCAAAAAACCAACAAAATGACGAGCTTTAATATTTTTCCATAAAGAGCCCAAAAAACCGAGCAAAAACGGAGGAAATTCACGATTTTTGGTCAAAAAAGGGGACTTGTTTACGGCGAGCCTGGTGCAAACGCGCTCCGATGAACAAACTGGCACAGCTGCATAGGGCCAATTATCCGGCGGATATCGCCGATTTTCGGCTTGTTCTTTGGTTTTTTGGACTATTATCGCGCAGAAAATTCGCATTTTTCACTGATAACCGTGCCAAACGACCGGAAAAGCGGTCTGATAAGGTTTTTGTGTAAGAAATGGGGACTAATCCGGATTTGCCCGGGGGATTTGTGCCGGATGATATTAATTAACGAGACACCTGATTTTGCGGTTATTTTTAGATTTTTTTTTTGGCCGGGAAATTGGAAAATCACATCGCTTGTTCCCTTTTGTTTTGAGAGAGAACGCGACGCGCCGAAAATGGATGAGAATCGAACAATTGGCGATTTTTTTGAGACAAGAAATGGAATTCGTCCGAGGCCTCGGGGAATCGATCGCGACCGGTCGAAGAAGCTGAACCCTGAATGCAGATCGGAATGCAGCAAAAGCTTGGGCTTTCTTCAAGAAAGAAAGCGGGAAAAAAGTGATTATGAAATCCGTTTCGTTGACATTTTTGTATGAATCATCCCGGCTTCGAAATATCCTATTTCGCAATTCTGCAATAGAAAATTCTGACGTTATCAAAAATGAACGCTTCTTGAAATGGAACCGCCACAGAATATTATTGCTCTCTCAAACATGTTAAAAGGTAAAAATCGTCTTTCTTTCACCCAAACAATTCCCATAACCGATTGTTGTCCTAATCCAAATCCGCTTGCATCATTTGTTTACCACCGCTTTCTCTCCGATCCCAACTCGGATTGGCGCCCGCCGAGAACATCAAAATACGTGCAAAACTGCCCGTTTCCCTCTCGCTTCTCTCCCACACTCTCTCACTTTTCCGTTTTTCTCTGCTCCCCAACCTTTCTCACTCAAAAAAAATCGAATTTTCTTCTTATTTTCCTCTCTTTCTCCCCATTTTTGTTGTCAAAATAGTCAATTGTCGCTTATCAAACAGTATCGATCGACTGACTTTTTCATGTGTTTTCTGGTGTCTGATCACCTTTAAAAGTCAATCGAAAGGCCATTAGACGGAAGAAGGAGATGGGCGGTTTGTGGTTTTTCTCGCTTTCCGAATTTTTTGCTGATTTGACACACTTAAATATCCCAGAAATTCAAGGATTTCCTTACATCTTCGCATTCTTCTCCACAGCTGGTCGATATTTTTTGATTTTACAAAACATGCAAAAAAGCATACTTGTGATTGGTGATGTTCGAAGCCTTCTGCAATTTTATCGTTTTTTGGCGAAAAATATCGTGAAAAAGACATTTCAATCCATATTTTCTAATGAACGGCACAGCAATGAATTGTTTCGCGATGCGCGCGTAGATCGAAAAAACTAAGGGTCTCGCAGCGATCGGACAAATTTATGGGCGCGCATTCAAAACGAGCGCGCGTTGCGGTCCTTTGAGACGACTGGAAGGACGGGGAGAAAAAAAGAGGATCGTTCTGGCCAGAGAGTCCTCTCGGACGGAAGGACCGCAGAACGCGACGCCAGACTACGAACAGATGATGACAAAACCAACGAAACAGTCGTAAACATCGTTTGATCTCTGCGACATTCTTGAACGGTCCCTGACCCGGTCATTATAGTCATCACTCTGGCGTCGCGTTCTGCGGTCCTTCCGTCCGAGAGGACCATTTTCCCTAACCGATCCTCTTTTTTCTCCCCGTCCACCCAGTCGTCCAAAAGACCGCAACGCGCGTTCATTTTGAATGCGCGCCCATAAATTTGTCCGATCGCTGCGAGACCCTAAGATTTTTCGATCTATGCGAGCACCGCGAAACTATTACCATTTGGCCAGTCCTCGCTGTTTCTCTCCGGGTTTTTTCTTCTGTCGCAACGTTTCCACTGAAAACCGTAAATTCGCCCATTTTCAGAACCCAACGAAACAATGGCCCGCAAGTTTTTCGTCGGAGGAAACTGGAAGATGAACGGCGATTTCGCCACCGTCGACGGAATCATCACGTTCCTCAACCAGTCGGCCGGTGAGCAATTGACAGAATTAATCGATAAAATCCGCGGTTTTTCCAGGAAATGAGTCGGTGGACATTGTGGTCGCACCGCCGGCGCCGTACCTCGCGCACGCAAAGGCGAACCTGAAGGCTGGCGTGCTCGTGGCCGCTCAGAACTGCTACAAAGTGCCGAAGGGCGCGTTCACCGGAGAGATCTCGCCGGCGATGATCAAGGACTTGGGACTCGAGTGGGTCATCCTCGGACACTCGGAGCGGCGCCACGTATTCGGCGAGAGCGACGCGGTGAGCAATGGGTTCTAGGAGAAATTTAGAATTTCCCCGATTTGCCTCATAATACACCAATTTGGTGAAAATCTGTGCTTTTGGGGATTGATGCGGAACAACGCCAACGTACACTTTTGCAGTTGATCGCCGAGAAGACGGTGCACGCGCTGGAGTCGGGCATCAAAGTGATCTACTGCATCGGAGAGAAACTCGAGGAGCGCGAGGCTGGACACACGAAGGATGTGCGTGCAAATTTCGATAATTTGATTAGAAATTCTGAGAAATCCCCGAATATTCTAATATTTTCCAGACTTGTCGAAACTCGGCCTGTCCTGAGTTCAAGTCTAGTACCAAAACCCGGTCCGACTCACGACAATTCTGATTTTCAATTATTTTTTTTTTCAAATATCGGTGTTTCAGGTGAACTTCCGTCAACTGCAGGCGATCGTCGACAAGGGCGTCTCGTGGGAGAACATTGTGGTCGCCTACGAACCGGTGTGGGCCATCGGGACCGGAAAGACGGCCTCGCCGGAACAGGCCCAAGAGGTCCACGAGTGGATCCGCGCCTTCCTCAAGGAGAAGGTTCGCTCTTTTCTTCTTGGCATAAAATCATTTTTGAGCCTTTTGGATTCAGTATGAATACATTGTTATTTGTATATTTTGCATTGCAGGTCTCGCCAGCGGTGGCCGACGCGACGCGCATCATCTACGGAGGATCGGTGACGGCCGAGAACGCGGCCGAACTCGGCAAAAAGGCCGATATTGACGGATTCCTGGTCGGAGGCGCCTCGCTGAAGCCCGACTTTGTCAAGATCATCAACGCCAGATCCTAAATTATTGAAAAACATCGTTCGCAATTTTTTTTGCACTCTTTTTCAAATGTATTCATAGAAAATAGCTGCTCACTAAAATGTATTATTCTCCGCTCCCCCCAGTTTTCTCTTTTTTCTCGTCGTAACATAAATAGTCTTGCCTGCATATTATAATTTTTTTTCGAATTCTTCTGAAATTGGTAGGTTTGTTGTGCGACTAACAATGCAAAATATCTTGTGGAATTGAGAAAAACGGGTTTTTTAAAAGGAAATATTTTAGATGAGTAATCAATACATCAATGAGCCGATCACGAGTGGAAAGGTGAGAGAAATCGTTAAGGTTTGCAGAGAAATGCATTGTTTTTAGGTAACCCTCGAGACGACGGCGGGAGACATTGAAATCGAGTTGTGGACGAAAGAAGCGCCGCTCGCGTGCCGGAATTTCATTCAATTATGCATGGAGAACTACTACAAAGGATGCGTTTTTCATCGACTCGTCAAAAGTAACACTTTCCGGATTCGCTGGCATTTCTTCTGGCAAAAGGCCGGCACAGGCTTTTTGAAGGCCTGCCGAGTCCTGGATTTTTGCACTACTTGCATAGATCAGATCGGGATCAAACTTTGCAGGCCTCTTGGACATGGGTTAATGTATGTTGGGACCAAGTTTCAGACCGATCGGATCATCTGGTCCCGAGATATATGGATCATCAGCCGCAAGCCCCGGATCCACTTATCTCGAGACCAGATGATCCGATCGGTCTGAAACTTGGTCCCAATGGACTTTAACCCAAGTCCAAGAGGCCTGCAAAGTTTGGTCCCGATCTGATCATTGCAAGTGGGTCAAAAGTGCGGCCAATTGCCCATTCCTATGCAAAACAAACGTTTTTTTTTGCAGATTTTATCCTGCAAGGAGGCGATCCGACTGGCACCGGAACTAGCGGAGAGAGCATTTATGGGAAGCCGTTCAAGGTTCGACTCATTTCAGACTGTTCCCCGGGTTTTAATTTGTCAAAAGTTGAGTTTAGGATGAACTGCACCAACGTCTCAAGTTCAACCGGCGCGGCATCGTCGGAATGGCGAACGCGGGCCGCGACGACAACGGATCGCAGTTCTTTTTCACGATCGGAGACCGCGGCGCGCCGGAACTCGACCGCAAACACACAGTATTCGGAAAGATCACCGGGCCCACTCTGTTCAACATGCTCAAAATGACCGAGGTGGAGACGGAAGGAGACCGCCCGGTCACTCTCTATAAGATCACGGGCGCACGCATCGACAACAATCCGTTCGAGGATATCAAACCGAGAGAGAAAAAGAAGAAGGAGAAGGGAGAGAAGAAGAAGGAGCAGAGGGTCGTCGAGACGAAGAAGACGAACCTGCTCTCGTTTGGAGACGAAGCCGACGAGGATGAGGAACAGTTGACCATCTTCAATAAGGTAGTGTACAGGGCCCAAACTTTGCAGGCTTCTTAAACTTGGATTAAAGTATTTTGGGTCCAAGTTTAAGACCGATTCGATAATTTACTCTCGAGATCAGAAGGATCAGATGCCGAAAAGACCGCAATTTTGCAAGCAATATCTCTACGGACCATATGATCCGATCGGTCTGAAACTTGGACTCTAGATACTTTAATACAAGTCCAATGGACGGTATTTACGGTACGCATTCCAATCCTTGCAGAAAACGGCGCACAAGCCAAAGTCGGCGCACGACGTGCACGACAACGACTCGATCGGATTGTCGAAGCAGGCGGCGGTGACGCGCGACGAAATGAGCAACTACTGTCCAGAGGACGAGGACGCCGTTAAGGACACCACGTCGGTGTCGTCGATCCGAGAGAAACTGCTCAAGAAGAGCCAGAAACGAAAGGTCCCGCTCCGATCTTGGTCCCTTGAAAAAAGTTGCTGTTTGTAGATGGAAGACGGACCGAAAGCGGGCGAAGATGAGGACTACGAACAGCTGATTGCGGACGAGAAACGGGCGAAGGAGCAGAATGAAATGTGGGTGGAATAGGTGGAATGCAGACAACGAACACGCATTTTCAGTGATAAAATGAATTCGGAGCTGAAAGAGATGCAGAAAGAGTACATAAAGGCGTTGCGGCCGGTCAAGGAGAAGAAGAAGAAGGTTAAAGGTACGGAACGTTCTGGAAGATTTTGAGGGTTTTCGGGGCTTGAGAAAAAAATGTGGTTTGTTTTAGGGGATCTCTCCCTTTTCGCAACTTTCAGTACGATTCCCAACTTGCCGTTTTGCAACCAATTCCGCAACTGGCTTAAAAGCATTAAAAGTACTATCGGGCCCGATAATGTAGAAAATGCTACGTTTTTGAAGTTTTGGACTGCATCGAATGTGCCAAAAGCTTTAAAACGATGAAAAATTTTGTCAATTTTGCAGACGAGACGCTGTCGGAAGCGATGCAATCGTATCAAGAGCTGAAGATGAAGTTCAAGTCGAAGACGAAGAATGTGGTGAAGCAGAAGGACGCGCAACGCGAAGGACAGACGATGCAAATGCTCGAGCGGTTCAAGAAACGGCTCGGCGCCTCCAATCAGGAGGCCATCCTGTTCGACCGCAAAATTCAGGTATCGAAACTATTATTCCGGTGTTTTTCTCGTAAAAACCCGATTTTTGTGCTAACAAGTCTCGCTGATCTTCCGCACGGTTTCCATCAAAATGTGATGAATTCGAGCGCCAGTTCAAAAACGAGTCTCTAAAACACTCTAAATAAGCTCCTCTAGAAGCAAAAAAAACTGATGAAATTCGTGTCGAGACTTCAATTGTTTTAGGTGAAAGAAGAAGAGCCGAAACGAGTGGAAGATGGAGAAGAAGCGGCTGAGGGAGAGGAGAAAAAGTTTGGAATGGACTTGGACGCCGAGGATATTCAGGGCACTTCGTGGTTTGAAAACGGGAATCAATCTGGAAATATGCTCTTTCTTTTGCAGGATGTCCCACCGTTTCAAAGCAGAAGACGTGGTGCTGTCGTCGCGGGCAAAGGACGCGAACTTGCGCGAGGAGAGCGAGGACTGGTACCACATCACCGATCCGCGCAACAAAATGGCCAAGAGACGGCGTGGCGAACAATGATTAATTTGATTTTATTGTTTGTCTCCGTGTGCTTTCTTTTCATTATCTCATTTCCATTTTTCAACAAGAAAACTGTCAAAAGTTTCATTGAAAACTCTCTTGCGATACGGGCCAGAAATCACTTTTAAGGCCTGCAGCAGTCTCACGAGGCGCCTGAGCCTGTTCTGCATGCTACTGATATGCTGATCTCTTGGCGAGCTCGCCCATTTTGTCATGTAAGCCTCTGTTATAAGCTGAAAAAGAGAACGAGAGAAAATCTTAGAAAGCGATTGAATTTCTTGGTTACGCGTTGCTCAAAAATTGTTTACAACGAGCAACTTTTGCGAAAGTACTCGTAAACAGTTGAACTTGTTGAAACCATGCACAAAATTGCGAGAAAAAAAGAAAGAGAGACAGAAGAAGAGGTAGAAAGAGAAATACAGAAAAATAGGAGCAGAAAAAAGCAGAGATCCTGGATCAGAAGCTTTCCTATTCATTTTCGGTGTTTTTTCGGAATTGATATTGATGAACGAAATAGAGTTCCTACTTTCGTCAACATGTCAGAACGCTGATTATCGTCAATTCAGAACGCTGGCATGTGAATGCTCTACATCGAAAGGATCATATATAATAACAATTGCAAGACACAATTCTCCACGAATTAATAAATTTAGGGCTAATTAGGGGAACATTCACGAGTTTTCCATTTTCGGGCGCCCTGCCGGCCGGGATCCTTTATGGGTCCATAGAGGAATTTTCTTCTTTCCGTTCTTTTTCCAGCACTGTTGTCATTTCATCGAAACACTCGTCTTTCCATTTCCAGATCATCGTTACCAGTCTTTCATTTCTTTTCTTCTATAGAATTCTACTCTTTGCGCAGTCCTGGTTTCGAATCAATCGATTCGCACAACGACATTTATCTAATCACAAAAAGAGGGGTACTAACATCGAATGAAGTGTGTGTGTGTGTTTGAGGATAATTTACAGATTATAATACTTTTCCAAGCAAAAAAGGAACGTTCCTGAATCGCCACCAGCTGGGCAAAAAGGGGCGGATCTCAATTTGAGAAAAAGACAAAATATATTTCAGAAAAAAGTGCATGTTTTAGAAGAGTCCACGTCGGCGCTTCGGAATCGACTGCTGCTCCGCCTCCTCCTCGCTGATCTCGCGGATCAGTGGGCCTCCGATGCGATTCGAGTGCGACGAGCGAGATCTGCAAACAAATAGGTGACGTCTTCAATTATTTTAACGAGACAAATTTCAGGCTCTAAATTCTCCGTTTTCCCCCTAAAAGCGGTGGCTTACTGTTGCGGTTCCTCCTCTTCGGGCAGCGTCACAATCGGGGCCCTTCCGCCGGATCCCACGTCCGTTCTCCTTCTGCCGTCATCGATTTCCCTCTGATTTCCACTTCGTCCGTGTCTTCCAGTACTCGGATTTCGGATTCGCGTCGAGAATTCACGATCAAAGTCCTCGGCGTTGGCTGCAAAAAAAAACGATTTTCTCCTGAAATTTCCGAATTTCGCCCTGTGAGTGATGCCCACCGAAGTTTCCAATTGTTTATCAAATTAAACGGCATCCGTTTTGACAATGAAATGTGTTCTAATGGATAATCGAAAAAAAAAGGGGACAAAGAGAAGTAGAGACGATTTTTGATTTTCGAAAACCGGATGGGCAACAAACAGCTGTGTCGTCAAAAAATGTGTGTGATCGGAGAGGGACCACACCCACGCGGAAATGAGAAGAAATGGGTGAAAAAGCTGAAAAATGCCATGGACCCGTGACCGTCACCAGTCCATGCTAATTTTTCTAGAAAACGCGACGGCTTACCCTCGTCCAAATTCACGAATCTCTGTTGTTTTCGCACATTTCCCTCGCGGTCGCGTTTTTTGTCGATGAAATGCGAACGCTCGCCGATCGAATGACCGATCGTCATCGACGATTCGCCGTTCTTGTCGACGCGTCTGCAAAATACACTCTCGTGGCCTAGTTTTAGTTTTCGAGGCCATTGTGCCGAAAAAGCTTCAAAACCGAACAGAAGTGCTGATTTTTTCGCGTAAAAAGCGTACCTCTTGGTCTCGGTGACATCGCCGGCCCTGCGGACGGTCTGCTGCTCGACACGCGGCCGCCCGTCCGGTCCGATCGTCATCACACTCGTGCTCATGAACATGTTCGACGCTTGCGACGGATCCGGCACCATCATTGGCATGCCCTGAAACTCATTTTGCATAAAAACACTCGTTTCGATTCATTTTCTATTGATTTATGCGCAAATACTGTATTAGAACATGTTTCTCGAGTTCGGAACGATGTCAGCCATCAAAATACACGAAAATGTTCAAGAGACAGTACGTTTCCAGGATTTTGACGGTTTTACGCCTTAGCTCCACTCAATTTAAGCCGATTTTTTTACCATTCCGCCAAAAAGGCCTCCAAAAGGGGCGAACGGGTTCATCTCGAGTTCGTGGCGTCGGCGGGTCGGCGGTTGGCCGGTTCCGTCGGTAATCGCCGCGCCGAACGGACCGCCCATCATGCCGCCGAACGGAGAGCCCATCATGCCGCCGAACGGACCGCCGAGCATTCCGCGCAGCATTCCGCCCGTCATCATGTTCATTTCGTTCATCATTTGAGAGTGCATTTGGCTGCAAATTTGTTCGATTTTTTCAAGAATTTCCGCCCAAAAACCAACCCGAAATTTCGCATCGGATGCATTGGAAATTCGTCGTCGTCGTTGAACATTTCTCCGATTTTTTTCTGAAAGTTAACATTTTCTAACGAAATTTTTAGAGAATTTCGAAGGAAAAGTGTCGATTGTTGCAGATAGATGGACGAGCAAACAACCCATTGAGTGACAGCATTAGGATAAGAAATTGATAAGAGGAACATTCTAGAAAGGGAAAAAAGTGAATTTTGGTGTCAACAGTTAGGAATTGACAAGGACTGGGCACATTTCGGCTCAGGCTTTTTGAGGCCTGGACTTTTGACCCACTTGCAATGATCTGAACGGGTCCAGACTTTGCAGGCTTTTAGGACTGAGATTGGAGTATATTGGGTCCGAATTTCAGACCGGTCGGATCGCCTCGTCCCGAGATACATTGACTCCAAGAAGCCTGCGAAGTTTGGGACCAATCGAACAATTGCAAGCGTGTCAAAAGCCGGCCGGCCTTTTACACAGATCACAAAAAATGGTAAAAACTAGCATATTCATGTTCGGAACATGAGCAAAAAAGAACGGAAACACGAGAATGTAGACTCTAATCCTCTTATGACTAACCAGTTGGTGATGTTTGGAAAGCGGTCAAATTAGAAATGAATTCGATCTTGCCCACCTTTTGAAGGCATGTTGAAGGCTTGTCGAAAAAGGTTCAAACTACAAATGATTACATTTCAAAAAGTAATCGAACACGTCTGTTTGACGATTGAATGCGACACACGGTGTTGTAGAATTCGAACATTGAACAAAAGAGCCTAGCAAGCGACAGTTTGGCGCGAAATTAAAATGTTAACCTCAAATTTAGTATAGAACAATTTTATAGGCAAAAACAAACTTGTTAAGCGCAAGACCGTCAAATTTGGACGAGTCGCAACTCGGATTTATCCGTTTGAAGTTTTTTGTCAAAAACAGCGAGAATTTGAGTTATTTTTGTTGTTCGCGGGCTCAAAATGCTTGTATTTACGCAATTTATCACTTGCAAAACAACTTGCCTGAAAACGGTCAGAAATGCGCCAAAACGTCAGAAAATTCGATAATTCTTCTGTTTTCATCGCTTTTGACCTATTAAGGAAAAGTAAGCTCTGGACACGATGTTACATCACAAAATGCATAAAATCGATAATTTCTAGAGTCGAGAATGTTCTAGAAACGTGAAAATTGGGCGCGGAAAACGCGGACGAATGTCTTCTTTTACTTTTTGTTGCTGCAAAGTAAAAACGAGGGCGTTTTGTCTCTCTTTCCGATGGAAACGAGAGCGAGAGAAAGAGAGAAAGAAAGAGTTGTTTGTGGTCGATGTGTCGGCCCCTCCCAGCTGTCATTCGGTGGGGACCGAGAGACGGAGAGAGTGCAGAGAACAGAGACTCTTCGAGAATGTTCCTGTGCTTATTCGCTTGCAAATAATTGGAAGCGCGGCGAAATCGGGAAACAGTCCACAGTTTTGTTTGTACAAAATGATAAAGCAAGTAAGAAAAATCCGAAAATCAACGTTTTCAGAGAGATAATTCAAAACTTTGGATAAAACGACCGGACAAATGTGTTCGTTACCATTATTAGAGCAAGAGAATCGAATGGGGATACCGGAGAAAATATGAATAAAAATCCCAACAAATAGCACAAGATAAGGCGAAAACATGTCAAATATATCCGAGTGGGATGGCGTCGGTTTTGGGGCGCAACGGCTTCAAATAAACGTCGATCGGCCGCTCGAATCCTTTGGATTTCGCACCGGCCACCCCCATTTTCTCGACCGACTCGAAGCCGACCGTCTCGATGAGCCACATCTCGAAATCCTCGGGTTTGAATTCGATTTTCGAGTAGTTCGCCATCAACTCCTCGTTCATTTTCGCACGTTTTCGGTACGTTTCGAATTGTTGCGGTTCGATGATGAGACGGCCGCCTGAAAACAGAAAAATTAGGAGGATGTATATTTAAAGTCGAAAAAGTACCGGGCTGAAGCTGTGCGTAGGCTCTCTTCAGGAATCGACGCATTCCGTCGTCGCCCCAGTTCAGATGGATCCATTTTGTGATGGAAAGTGCGAGAATGACGTCGAATTCTGGCTGAATCATATCGAGCATCTCGTCCGACTCCAGCACGTAGTTCTCCTTTTTAAACCAGACATTGTCGGGAAATTTGGTGGAAAACGAGCGCGGCTCTGCTTTTTTCTGCGATATTGTGCCGAATTGGACGCCGAACGAGGCGGGGAACTTTCCGGCGACCTGCAACATTTTTGTAAACAATTTTGAGAAAATCAGGAAGAAACAGTACCTGCAAGTCATGATCACAATAATGTCGTATATTTTTGCGGGCGACTCCAATCAGATGCTCATCAATGTCAATTCCCAGAATGCGACGAGGAGAAAAGTCTTTTGCGATCGATAATGTTAGAAATCCCACGTTGCACCCTGAAAATAACATTTTGCGACTTTAAAATGTTGTATTAAAACAACAAAAAACTGACCAATGTCGAGAACGGATTTGCGTTCGAACCACTCTTTCTGGAAGACGGTCAGTCGTTTGTCGGATTCGCCCGGATTCAGACGCACTCCGTAATATCGATCGAAATTTCCGTAGCGGTACTTTCGATTGAAGTATTCCGTTTTGTTTTTGCGGAATTCCACCGCGTCCTTTTGATCTTTCGTCAAATGTGGCCGGCGCGCGTCTTTCTTCGGCGAATTGTTCTGGTTTTTCTGGAAAAATGCAATTTTTAAGTGCTTTCTAAGCCGAAAAATGAAATATTTGTTTTTCTTACGTCTGTACACATTTTTCACGCTCTATCAGCAAAAACATACCTTTGGCGAGAGCTGCGGCGTCGAAAGCTCGAAATTCGCCTTTTCCCGCTCGGCGCGCTCTTTTTCCAGAATCCGGTCCTCTTTTTCGAGTCGCCGCCGCTTCTGACGCTCCGGAGTCGGTTCCAGAAGGCCCAGACGCTCTTTTTCGAGCTCCGGATTCTCGGACAACTCGATTTCAATGTTCAGCGGATCGGTTTTTGAGCCGCCCGGTGCAAAAGTGTCGCGATAGAAGCGTTTGCGGCCGCGGTAGGCGCCACGACGAATGCCAGACATTTCTTTGGGCTGAAAATTTGAAAAGTCGACGAAAATCGACCGAAAACTGCCAGAATATCGTTTCGAAATGCATTCAAATTCGGCAGGGGGACTAGGAAACTCCTCGGCCGCGGCTATGCCTCATTTCGGAGGGAAATTCAAATAAAAGCGGATTGTTCGGTTTTTCACCATTTTGCCTCGAAAAAACACGGAAAAACAGCAGAATAAAAATAAAAACTCTTATTTCATAATTTACACACACATAATTCTTCGGAAAAATCCATAAATAATCATTGGTCGTAGCTATAGTGCGAATTCGTGTCGAGACCCACAATAGGGCAATATTGGTCATCGTCGGCGGCGTCCGCATTCGAGTACCTATTCTCAATCACCAAACACACTGCTTTTCGATGTTTGCTATGTCGATAGCCGTACAGAAAGTAGGAAACTGCGCCTGAAATTGCAAACGCGCTCTAATGAGACATTTTTCGAAATTTGCAATAAACCTATAATAAAAACAGCCGTCAAATGGCCTAATGTACGTGTGGGAACACTTGCGGAGAACGAAATAAGCAGCAGAAACAGTGCGAACAGGGAGGCCGTCGGGAAAAGTGTCACTTTTGATTCTTTTCTGAAAAAGTACATTTTTAGGCGTACAAATTTCAAATTTCCGATTTACTTGTACAAATAATCGTTGGTTTGCAGCCGATTGATATTGATCGAGAACAGAACGATGCCCGCCGCGAAACAGACACTCACAATCCAACATGCGGCCGTGTGCGCCGCGAAGTTCCGTAAATACGCGGCAAATGAGATTGTCGTCACGCAAAAAAGCGTCAAAAGTCGGCGAGAACGGCGGAGAATCGAAAAACTGACATCCGGAGAGGGTGGGCGTGGCGCCGACGAGGAGAACGTCGAAAAGAACGGCAGTTCGGGCTCTTCGTTGGCGAACAGGTGCACTTCTTGCGAATTGTAGTCTGAAAACGTATTTTCTGCATTTTTCCGTCAGATGCAATGTTTTGGACGCATTTTCGGGTCAACGAGCATACCATCATCGTTTTCGGCGCCGCACTGTTCGGCAACACAATTATGCGCGTGTTTTCTGTGCTTCTTCTTGCATTGCTCCTCGATCGAGTTGTATTGCGACACGGATTTGGCGAGAACCGGCCGACGTTCCTCGTTTTCGCGTTCTTTCTCTTCCTGCAATCAAAAAATGTGCAAATTGTCGTGAAATCGGGTGCACAACGAGCGCCTACCCGATCGAGCCGTCTCTGCAGCCGTTCCGTCTCCATCTTCGTGGCCTTCATGTAGAGAAAGGCGGTGGTGTCGAACGAGGAGCGACTGCTGCTCACTTCGCTTTCCTCCTCCTCACGCACTTCCGACGCGCTCTCCGCCGCGATCGAAATGCCGTCGTCGATGTGCACGCACGTGCGTTTCTTGCCGATCGTCTTGTAGCTGCTCGTCTCCTCGGGGATGCCGATCTGCTCCGGATGGTAGTGCTGGATGAAGACGAGCACAATCTGAAGAGGCAACCAGATACCGTCAACACTGTGATAGAAGGGGAGAGCTTCGATGGCGTGTATCTCAGCTACCGGTAGAGATGTCAAAATGTCGTCAACTGAGAAAATGTTCAGTACAGAATTGTGTACATTCTGTTTCTACGGACCGCTGAGCTACACTGTGCCCTTCTATTCACCGTAATGGCCATCTTGACTGGCGCCATAAAGATGACAAAATTGAGGAGGACGTTCTTCTGGATCATGGCGCAAAGGGCGACGAGTGCGGTGCAGAGAAGGACGGCAAAATAGGGACTTTTTGTGGAAGTGTCCCTCGCGTACGGGATGAGACGGTCTGCAAACGGAGGTGGGTCTTTAAAGGATGCGAGGGGTTACTGTACCGTGACAGAGGGCCGCAATGACACGCGTGGCCGGCAGGAAAGACGCCAAAACTCCGCCGGAAAGGGCACAAACCGAACAGACCGACAGCATGTACCTGCAAATATCGATTTATTGTACTCGCGTGAAGCTTTCAAACCCAAAAGAAAAAAAAAAAAAACTACTCGAGTTTCTAAGCGGGAACCAAAGAAAAAGCGGAAATGGATCGACGAACCGCATTCGGACGAACCCCTGCTCGTAGTAGGATCTGAATGCGTGGGAGGTGATTGGCGACTGGGACGCGCTTTCGTGATGCACCATCGGAAATCGACGCACCCAGTACTTTGGCGGAGGCGACGACGATCTGATAGTGAGAGGAGAAAACGGGGCGGAAATTCGGAAAGTTCACGAAAATTCATGCGGAAACTGTGCAATTCTCTATTTTTTGTGCATTTCCGTGCAAAATTGGGATGAAAAACGATATTTTTACACGGTTTTCCCAACTCACTTTGCCGCCGGAATGTTGATGACCGAAAACACTTCGGGAATCATGATGCCCTCGGACAACGCCGTCACATTTGTCGACAAACTGAAAGTTGCTTACGGTAAGTCGGGAAGGATTACTGTAGGAGTGGCGCACCTGAAAGTGACGGAAAGCACGAAGAAGATGGTGGTGAGGGTGAGCACGAGGAACGACAATATACTCGAAATTCGCTTTCGCGGATTCTTCGTCTCTTCCAGGAGGCACGACGTGCTCTCGATGCCCGTGTAACAGGCGCACAGGGCACAGATTGCGTAGAGTACCTGGCGGGCAAAAAGTAGGTCACACAGTGAGTAGGTCACGTCAAAACTCACGCCCCGATATCCGAAATGAAAAAAGTCGGCGCGTATCCAATTCTCGGGATCCGAATGGAAGAATGCGACCATCGTACACGAGGCGGCGATGAGAAGAGTGACGGCGAGAAGCGAGACGCAGATGGTGCCGACGACTCGGAGCGAGCAGAGCAGCAGGAAGAGCGTGATGACGGCCGAGACGACGGTCAGCACGTCGACTCGCGGCGAGAGGATCGACGAGTCGGCGGAGAACACCGAGAACGTCAGCGATTTGGCGGGGAGCCCGCGGAACAGCAGGTTCTGGAAACGGAAGGAGCGCGTACTAACTTAGCCCTAGATTTGATGACCTCTTGGCCAACTTTTAGGAAAAGAAGGTCCACTAGGCCACGAAACTCACAAAGTGATCGGCCCACGCCTTGCAAAACAGTCCGGCCTGTCCGATATAATCGGCCAGACTCAACCAGGCGACCAAATAAGCGGGAAACTCGCCAATAACCGCGTAGGCGAAATGATATTGTACACAATTCTTGGGCATCGTGCACGACAGTTCCGACAAGTGAGCGGCTGAGAAACCGTGTCTTTTTTTTGGTGCTAGAAAACAAAAGGCCAACCGGAAAAGAAGACGATCAAAAAGGCGAAGATGAGGGCGAGAACGGTGCTCGGGCCGGCGATTTGTGTGAGCGAAAAGGGCAAAATGATGAAGAGCATGAGGGCGACGCTCTTGATGGCGGCCAACGCGACGACGAGCGGCACGCCGAGCCGCCGCGCCCATTCCGAGTGCCGCAGGAACTGCTCGTCGATTCGCCGTCTTCGGAACACTCGCGCCAGCCATGACGGGACCATCCTGGAAACGAGCTGATTGATACTGAGGGGGAACCGAAAACGAGGTCGGTTTACGGTAATTTTGACCTACTTTTTTTTGCGTATTTAGGTCTGAATGGCAGAAAAAGAAGCGGGAAAAGTCTTGAAAAATGGTCAGAAAGGCAATCTCCTCCTCGCGGCTTTAGCCCTTCATCCCCCCATTCGCCCATTCCAATTCCCATAACTCCCCCCCCATTCTCAGAGCCGCCTAACTGCTCTTTTCCCTTAATAGTAGCTTTATTCGAAGAGGTTTAGCGGAAAAAAGAGGGGAGACGAAATGGAGAAAGACAATATTCATTTGGATTGGAATTCGAACGGCCAAATTTTGGTGAGGGGGGGAACAACAGAAGCGAGAAGCGGACAATAGCAGAGTTTGCGCCGAGATTTCCGGCCCGTTCCCATGGGACACTTTTTGTCGGAAAGTGACAAGTTTTCGCGAAAACTTGCTTGCTGTCTGCCTTCCGAACAACTTAAAAACCGCGTTTTTTCCCCCTGTAACCATGGCCGGTTGCCACGTGTTTTGAGCGAGCGAAAACCAAGATTTTTGAAGTCTGGAATGTAGTGGAAATGGGAATTCTAGTCGCCATAGCTTTCCTGGGAGCCGATTTTTCCGGCCGTACACGGTGAGAGCTTGAAAAATCTGGAAAAATAGAATGCCAGGGTTTTGTGTGCGTGCCGCTTGCCAGTTATGACCGACGTGCCGTGCATATTCCGTCTTTCAAGCAAAAGTTTCGAAAAAGTTGTAGAATTTTTAAACTTTTGCGTGGGCGTAGACACAAAAACGGGCAAAAAATGGATACCGCGTGTGGGAAAAGAAAAAAGCTTTTTTTCAGGCCAACTACTATGAAGAGGGTCGCGTGTCAAGAAGAAGCAGGAATATTGTGGGCTCACGGGAAAATGGAAATGGTGTTGTTCTTTTTCTTCGCTCCGCCCACTTTATCTTCTCGACGAAACGAGGACGACAATTTGCGAATTGTGATAGTCAAAAAGTTGGTTCTCGATAAGCGAGACATAAAAGTTGAGGGAAAGATACAAAAAGACGGGTGCGAGTGACTCTTTCGGGTGCCCAGAAATCGAATCAGAGACGCTCTTGTGTCATGTTTTTGCCGCTTGGCGACTTGATTCAATTTCAGGCGGCAAAATACGCGTTTTCAGTGAGGAAACCAGTTGAAAAAGCGTTTTGTGGAAAGTGTCGTGAGATCCGGTGTCAGGTACGCATTGTCATTGTCACGAATCCGAGTGAAACACCAAAAATGGGCGAGAAAATCGGAAAAAAATGCGAAGGAGAGAGAGAGAGAGAGAGAGAAAAGAGCGCTCGCCCACAAATTGGATTGACTTTTCTTTTTTCGCATTGGATAATCGGAGGAAGCGACGCAAATCTTGTTTTCTTCCTTTTTCCCGTTTTCGAAAGTTCATCCGGACGACATTTATGCACAGAAACGGATTTTTCACTGAAAAGACGGTTACTGTAGCTCCTAAAGTCCCTAAACACCGGATTTGACGACCAAACGCAGAAAAACTCCAACAAAACGTTTTCCAGGCTTTTCGAGGATAATTAGGGCCTCCAGAGGGACGTCCAAATTGTTCATTTCCCCCCAACTGACAAGAAATTGTTCTTCTTCTTCTTCTTCTTTTCGTTTGTCAATCAAACAACAGGCTTCGAGCCCTAAATTGGATCACAAGAGACGGATATTTTTCCCAAATGTTTTGGCTGGGAAAAAAAAACGTTTTTGGCTACCCGCCTCCCAGAAAAAATGAGGAAAAAAGTGGATTTTTCCAGAAAAAAGAGAGAATGTTGACAAAAAGGCATCTAACAAGCCGTACGAATTTGAGAAGTCTCTGGAGAAAACGAAGAAGCCTCGAAAGGAGAAGAAAGTCGGACGGCTCATATTTTCTCCCTTCTCACTAGTCTGAGAAGTCTGAAGTCTCTCACGATTTGTCAGACGATTTTCCGTCGAAATGCGCTCGCTTCTCCTCGTTTTTCTACTCGTCGCACCGATGTTCGGTGGGTTTAAGCTATTTGTCGTGGGATTCGGTGTTTGCGGGCTTTTCCGCCTACCGTAATCTTTCATATCGATGGGCTTTGGCGATTTGCATGATTTTTCTGCTTTCTGGACAAAAAAGATACCCTAGATTGCAGAAAAGTTCATTTTTGCACATATTTGGCGTTATCGTAACCCCTAAGAGCGTAGAATTTTACAGCTGAAATCCGAATTCCACTTTTCGGCGGCTCCATCACCATCCGCAACAATTCCGACGGAAGTTTCACAGTGGCCACCGAAAAAGTAGCTAAATTTCGTAATTTTCCGATATTTCCTTCCAGAAACTCCCGAAAAACGTCGAGAAACACACAAAGTTCACTCTGATCAATGGCACGGTCGCCGATTTCGGTGAGTGTGCAGTGGTTGCCGAACAGGCACTATTTTTGACGACAAAATGCCGAAAAGGTGCAATTCTTCCAGAAACTTCGACAAATTCAAGCGGAATCGCATGGAAAATCGAGGAAAACCCGGAACATCAGCCGAAAAAGCGGCCTTCTCAGCGGCGCCCTAAATCCGACGTTCTCAATGCGTTGCTTTCAATGTTTGGCCGATTTTGACTCCAAAAAAGGCGAGACTCAATAAAATTTTCATCCATTCACAAATAATACAAAAAAAGCGATAATTGCAGTTTCAATTTTGTTCACCAATCCATTTCCAGGTACGATTTGAGAAATTTCTCGTGAATTTCCGTAAAAATCGCATCGCAGTGACGGATTTCGTAGCGGAGCATCTGAAAATTACGCGATTTCGGGGAAAAGTGCGGTGTGGCGCACTTACATCACGCTCGTCGTTCACTTCGTCCCGTTTTCCCTTCAGCTTATCGAATTGCGCGCAGATTTTGTCGATGAGATCGAATTTGGCGGTGATGAGATGGATGAGCTCGCCCTCGAGCACGCACCGGTGACCGAGCGGGATCTTGCGCTCCTGAAAGTTTGAAAAAATATTTGAGATGTTTTGTTTTTGACTCACACAGTGCTCCTCCCAAATCTCGAGTCCCTGGGCGGCCTTGTCGAGCAACTCGGTGAGAATCTCAAAACGGTCCTCCTCAAGACTACGGTCTTCTTTCGGCAGAGCCCAGAGCGTTCGTTCGACCTGTTTGATGCGTCTCTCGAACTCCACGAACCGACGCGCTAGATCCGGAAGGTAGCGGCGGGCGATCGCGTCGGGGATCTAAAACTGTTTTCCGAGTGTGTCTCGGAGACCGTGAAAGATACAAGAAAATGGATAGAAATAAAAGTGATCAGCATACAATTTCCCACCATTTGATATACAGTATGTCTATGAAACATTGTTTCGCCCACCTCCTTCATGTTCTTGTACACCGTCTTCGCGTCCTTTTTCTTCAACTCCTCGTAGAACTCGGCGTCGATGCCCTCGACCGGTTGATCCAATCCCATTTCGCGAACAATGTCATGGAGGGGAAAGTCGACGGCCTCCGGAACACCTTCCAACGGCTTCGAACGCTTCGCGCGCTCCTCCTCCAGCAATTTCTGCTCCAAATCCGATAAAGGAGGGATTATGGAGTACTTCTGAACGGAGATTTTCGCTTTGCGGTATTGAAAATGGCAAGAAATCTGCGATTTTTAGTCCAGAGTGATAAATTCGCTCACTCTGTCGTTGATATCCTGCTCCATTTGGTCGGCATCCAAATGGAGCTCCGAGAGCTGGTCGCGCACGTTTTCCAAGACGTCCAGCATCGAAAACTGATTGTTGTTGACTTTTCTGGACCCTTCCATCAGTGTTCCCGATTCTTGTTTCCAGGATTTCACGTCGAAATGCAAACTGTTTGAATAAAAACTTTTTTTGCAGAAAATGCTCACAATGCCCAACTTTTCAAAGGTCCAAACCGGTAAAGTCAGAAATGTCTACACACGAGAAAAGGGGCAGCAGTCTGGACATTTCCGACTTTACCGCAACTGTAACACGTTGTCAGGTTGCCCCCAGTGTCTCCATTACTTCTGTGGGCTATGTTCTTCTAGCTTGTCTCAATTGCATACACGAGAACACTTCTTTCGTAAATTTTTTCAGGTTCCTTGTTCATTTTTAGGCCCGAATTTCAGAATTTCAGCTTCCTATTCAATTTTTTCCGCCAATTTCTCGTTTGACCAACGAGAGAGTGTACGGAACGAGAAGACGCAGAGAGTGTGCAAGTGCGCTCCAGCGAACTCACCGCCAAATCGTGGCAGTTTAAAATTGGATTTTCGACGCTCCACCCGCTTTTCGTGTTGATTTTTCGTTTTTCCGCACTTTTCGGACAAAATTAATTTCAGCGATGGAAGAAGACGGTCCACCGCCGGAATACCCAAAAATTCCAGCTGAAAAACCGCCGGAAACGAGTAAAAAGTGAGAAACTATCGATTTTTTCCGGATTTCTTCAATTCTCCCGCAGAAATCGACGTCGATCGGCGCTCAGCGATCAGATAATGAGCACATTTATGGATTCGGCGAACGAGGCGACAATGAGCCCAGTAGAGCCGAAAATTCGTCCGAAACGAACGGTCCGCATGATCCAGGAGGCGCTGCGAGGGCCCATGAAGCCGGTGCAAGTCGTGCAGAGGGTCAAACCCGTCAGATACTCGGTCAGTAGATTCTGCAAAACATAACCACAAATGTTGAAGATTATTGGATGTTTATCCGATTTTGTGCCGAAGTGTTGCATTAAAAAATTGCAGTTCGATTTGGGCGAGCGTGTAGAGACGAAATCGTGTCTGAAGCCGTCGACGGCTCCGATTTTGATTCGAAAAGGTCCCGTACCGGCGAATAGGACGATAACTCAACGAACGGCCCACAAAATTGTGGCCAAGTACCGAAAGAGCGAGGACGCGAGAGTTCCGGCCGTCAAAACGGACAGGCAGATCAAGTTTCATCGGAATTGCACGATACGAATCATGACTCCGCGTCCCGAATATGTTAGTTCAATTAAACATATAGAGCTAAACAATGCAGATTGTTTTCTGATTTCTTAAAGCAATTTCCATTAAATTTGCCAGATAAGGTTCAAAAACTTGAATTTCCATGCTTTCAGAACCCGGACGATCTGAAAATGCCGCATTCGGACGACGAGGAGGACAAGCCGATGAATCCGAACCGCGAGCGCCTGAGCACTGTGCAATTACGTCTGACGCCCACCTCCGAGGCACAAGTACGTAGGAAACGTGAAAGAAACTCTTTCTGTGAACTTTCAGATTGTTTTTTGCATTTCAGAAAACACTCAGATAATCTTTGACACAGTTAGGCCTAAAAAGCGAATGTTTTTCAGATCGACGACCTTCCGAATCGTCAAATAGTGCAATTCAACGCAGAAATGGTATTCGGAGACGTGGAAAATGCTCCGACGGCTCGAGAATCCACGTCATCCAATTCTTCCTCGAATATTCCTGAGAAGAAGAAGACGTCGCGCAGGAAATCGCTGATCCGTGGAGCCGCGTCGCCTCTGAAGTTCCCGCCGATGGCTCTGATCGAAAAACCGAGATTCGACGACGAGGACGGCGTTGATGAGGTCCGCATTCGTTTTTTCTAAATATTTGAAGCATTGTAGTCTGGAGCCTGAAAATGTCTGATGAACACGATATTTAGAGTTCTTGAGGCCTCTACTTTTGACCCACTTGCAATAATCCGATCGGACCCAAACTTTTCAGGATTGTGTCCGCTCGCATCCTTGTGGGGTGGATCAAAATCCAGGCCTCGGCAGGCTTTCAAATAGCCTGGGCCGGCCTTTTGCCCAGGCCTGGAATTTTCGGGATTCTAGGCCATGAAATAGAATCCCAGGCCACAGTTTTTTCTTGCAGATATCCGAGCCGAAACGCAAATCGTCGCGTCGTTCGGTGCGCCTGAATCCGCATTCGAAATCGTCGGAATCCTCATCGGAATCGGACATTTTGGAGGAAATAATCGAGGAAAAACGGGCGGTGATCGAAGAGATCAAGACGAAAAATCGACGGAAAAGCGGATTTGTGGAGGCGGAAAAAGCGGAGAAACCGAAAAATTCGAAAAGAAAATCGGGATTTTTGATGATGAAAAACGATGAAAAAACAGAGGACAAGGGCAAAATTTCGGCGTTTTTCGCGCCGAAATCGACGAATTTGGAAACGGAAAAATCGAGAGAAAAGAGCCGAAAAAGGCGGTCGACACGATTTGTGCTCAAAGATTTGGAGCCATGCGCTTCGGAAGGCGCCACGACGTCTTCCGAGCCGATTCCGAAGATTCCGAAGAGCACGGAGCCCGATTTGACGGGAAATGAAGCCCAGAAAGAGCCGGAAGTCGTGGGAACGCCGAAAAGTGTGAAAATTCCGGCCATGTTCATCAAATCGACGAAAAAATGCGAAGAAAAGGGGGAGAAAATTAGTGGAGAGGCTTCGCCGGCTCCCGCCAAGCTTTTCTCGCTATTTGCGCCGAAACCACCAAAGCCGACACCAGTCAAAAGTTCGGATATTGTCGATTTGACGAAATCTCCAAAATGCGCGGAAAAAAAGGGTGCGATTCGGCTGGAATCACCGGCGGAATCGTACGAATTTTTCACAAAAATGCCCATCTTTCCGTCGATTTTCGCGCCGCAGTGGGAGGAGGAGAAAAACGGGTTGAAATTGCGAGAAACGCCCGTGGATTTGATGAAAATCGATGAGAAATGCGAATTTCGAATGAACTTCGACGAGGAAATCAACCTGAAGTCGGCGTTTTCGACAGAGAACGCGCCCGAATCGATGCGGAAAATGGAGAATTTGGACGGGAATTGTGCGTTGAGCGTGCGGCCGTCGCGGATGGAATCGCTGAATGCGGGCGCGGAGAGCGGCGAGCAAATTGTACGATGGCTGCGGAAATGGAAACGAAAGGTGCGGAAAGAGGCCGAGAAAGAGGCGAAGAAGGAGCGGAAGGGCAAGAAGAAGAAGAAGAAGAAAGAGGAGGAGGACGAGGATGAGGAGGAGGATGAGGAGTATCAGGTCGGCGACGGCGACGAACTGCTCGAGAACCCACTCGTACTCATCGGACCCACCGGAGTCGGCAAAACTGCACTCGTACGCCTGTTCTGGGGTTTTTTGGGATTGATAAACGTATACTTTTGCAGATCCGTGCGTTGGCGAAGCAAGAAAACATGCGGATTCTGTGCACAGGACCCGAATCGGATCGTTCCGGTCTCAAATTGAAGCAAAAGTTGGAGGAGGCCACAATTTCGCATCGGGTGGACCAGCAATCGCACCGGACTCTGCAGTTCTTTCAAAAAACGCGGCCGCCGACGGAATACCGCCTGAAATCGGAGGAGCCGAAGGAATCCACGCAGACGCTGGTCGTTTTCGAGCACGTCGACGTCTTCTTCGACGGACTCGACCGGAACTCCCGCGGAGCACTGCTCGAACTCGTCAACGACGCCGTCGTTCCGATCGTTTTCACGTGCGAGAGGGAGTGGACACGCAGGACAGGTGGTGTGGAGCTGCGGAGACCGCCCCTCGAGGTCTGGTTGGACAGGAAACGGCACGAGACACAACAGTATGTACAGGTAACTTTTAGCGATTTTCTAGAGTTTACGGCATTTTTAATATATTTTTTTTGTTGCAGAACCTGATCTACTCGTGCCGCGGCGTCTACATCGACGATCCGACAATGTCGCAGCTCGCCGAGTCGGTCTCGCACGATCTGAACGCCCTCATCCAACAGTCGCACTTTTATTCACTCGATCCCACCCGTCCCCTCCCGCTCACCTCCCGCCACCTCGTTCCCAGCGGATTCGACGTCGAATGGGAGCCGAAGAACGGAAAACGGACGGAAATTTCGGGTTTGTCGAAGATCGAGTCGATTCTCGACGATTACGCGGAATTTCTGCCGGACGGACACGTGGATTTGCGAGAGATCGAAGGAATCGAACGGATTTGGGACGCGGAGAAGCGAAAGGCGGCTGATGCGGAACGGAGCCGCGCGGAAGACGTCCGCGCCGCCCACGAAGCACTCGGCGGCCGGTTTTCGCGGCGAGACCTTGTTTTGGACGTGCTGCCGATGCTGCGGCCGATGGATCGCGTGGAGACGGCAAAAATCGCACGGAATCGACGACATTTGCACCATTTCAAAGAGCATTCGGAGATGGCCACCGACGGAGACACACTTGTGGACGTCGTCAGACGATGGAAATAATTTTTCGGATTTTCTGGATTTTCAAGTATGATTTTTCACGAGCTTGGACTGTATTATGAGTAACTACTAGTAAATTAAAAATTATTGATTGAAAATCTCTCTCTCTCTCTTTTTTTGTATTTCAACTTTATCCCGCTGAGCTTTACCGTCTCTCTCTCTCCTTTTGATGAATGAAACAAATGCGACGATTGTCTGTCTCATCGGACTTTTCTCAAAATCTCGTCGACAATCGGATCGGCGGATCCCAAGTTCGGAATGACGGCGAACACCATCAGTGTGGCGCCGAAAATGAGAAACGTGAAGAGGAAGAGCGAGAATCGGTCGATGACCATCGCCATGAATCGCCAGTTCAGAGTCTCCTCCTCTTCTTCTTCGTCGTCCTCCAGTTTTTGCTGCAAGAACAGTGGGTGGTTTTTCAGCGTTTTCAGCTTTCTAATGATGCAATTCGCATTGGAGCGCATTTGCATCATTTCAATTCAAAATGCTTCAAATAAGAAGGAAACTTACGCGAAAAGTCTGTAAAAATCCGATAATTTCCTCGAAATACGGCACGCACGAATCGACGACAATTTGGCTGTTGACCAAAAGTCTCGGCCGGACATTTTTCGGCTCCTCGAGCATTTTTTCGTGTTCTTCTGCCCGCGTTTGGTCGCCGGACCCTTTGGATTCATTGTCCTCCTCTTTGCTTTTTTTCCGTCGATGCGGCCGTCGAAATGTGTGCTCCGGGCGGCTCATTAGAAGAAACCACGGCAGCCATTCGAGGAAGACGAAGCGGGTCTGCAAAATTTGACATAATTATACTCATTCGATAGGAAATTTGTTTTTGTTGTTGCACATTTCGAAAAATACCGACTCACCCAATCGCCCATTTTGTGCATTTTAGGATGTCGATAGAAAATAGTGATGTTAATGAGTGAAACACAGATGGAAAGGGCCAAAATGCCCATGGAAAGCGAGAAAAACGCAATGATGACGGGGATGGATTCAGAAGTGGGCGGAGTCACTTCGGACACCATTTGATGGAAAACCATGACTGAGAGGAAGTTGGTGATCTCTGAAATGTAGAAATTATCCAAGAACAATCCACGTTTTTCTGAGATTTATTGATTTTTCGCGGGGAGGGGTGATTGTTGAGGTCTAACTCGAAAACTAGAAAAGATACGAGTATGTGGCAAGAGAGAAAATTGATCAGCGTGAAATTTGCAATCGAATGAGTATAATCATCAACTATTTTTTATGACAAAAATTTTTCGGACCACTTTTCAAGTACTCAAGACAAACATTTTTCTGCAAAAGAAAAAAAACGAACGCAGCGTGATCTTTTCACCGCACTCGGGCGGCATGGTGAATCCCAAAATGTTGCTCAGCGAGATCAAGATGGACGGGATGATCCAGTTCATGCCGTAGTACAGTACTCTCCGCTTCAAGTGCATATGAAAATAGAGCTCCACGTAGGTTTCGTCGAGAAAAGTCGTCGATTTTCGCATTGCGGGCGTCGCGAGCAAGTCGAACTCTCCGTTCGGCACGTAATATTGTAGGTCCATTTTGTGCTGTCCCGACAGATCCGCATCGTCGATTTGCAGGTCCAATTTCTTGCCATAAGTCCACGAACCGAACTGGAATTAGGGTTGGTGGCCGACGTTTGGTTTTCTAGGCCACGACTCACTTTCAAATAGCAAACTTGTTCATCGAACGGAAACCAGGTCATTGAGAGCGAACACGAGACTTGCATAATACCTGGAAGACGGAGAATTTTGATTGTTTCACGTAGTAACATTCAAATTTCCCCCGCCGAAAGCGCTTACTGACCGGGCGGCGCGAACAGAACGGATCCGTCGTTCGAGACGACCATGTTGACGGGAAAACTGGCGTCAAAGTGCTCATTGGCACTGTTGAACAGCAGAATGTCGGGCTTCCAGAGCGTTCCGTACGCGATTTGGAGTGTCGTGATGTTACCGTACTCCTCCGGCGACCACCTCATTTTGTAGTCGTGCCACGTGTACTGCGTCCACACCACCAGAGTTATCACCTGCCGAAGTGTGTGAGCTTTTGCAACTTTCTTCTCACATCTCACCTGATTTTTCTCGTCCACATCGACCAATTGTTGTAAAATGAGTCGTAACTTCACGTTCACCGGCTTGCGATGATCTAAAACGGGCCGTTCCATCGGATCGTACCTGAACAACAACGATGCACCATGCGGACGCGCGCTTTCTACCAAACCCTTCTCGAAGATCCTTGAGCAGACGATACTCGTCATCACTGCCGTAGACCAAAATTATGAGCAGACCGAAGAAAATCAATAGTTTCCATGTCATGAGTCGACAGAAACACCGTAACAATATTTGTGCAAGTGTTCGGATGTGCGAATGAAAATGATATCCACTTGAGAGAAGGTGTCAATAAGAACTGTATTATGATTGGGAAAAGAGTAAAAGTGTACAAAATTGTGGAAGATTACATCTTGTTTAACATTTGTGATTCGAGATGTGCCCATCGGATTAGTGATTAATCAAACAAAACGGGGAAAGAGATGTGTGTTCGGGTAATGGACAAGAGAAACAAATCAATCAATCAATCAATCAATAACATTCTTTTCCGTGTTTTTCGAGCATTTCGACGCGGCTTCTCTGAAAATGTGTCGGGAATAGGAGAGGAAAGTCTGGAAAGAGAGTTGTAGTTAGCTGCTTCTGAAGTCCACGTTCTCAATGATTCGCTGAACGACAAGTGGTTGGAGTTGAGCGGGAATATAATCTGAAAACAGGGAATTCTCATACAGCTCTGTGGCAGGTACCCTTTTCGTCCGTAATACGCTCTAATAGCCCCCTTCTCCGGAGAACGGCCCGCGTAGAGTGTGTGTGTCGAATCAAGAGACGCAGAGAAGCCAGAGAAAAGGTCACTGACCCCAAGCGCGTTCGGTTATGTGTTTCGAGGTCGACCGATTGCATCTCACAAGCGCCCATACAAGCCGAACGCGCGCATTCATCCGTCTTCCTGCAGAAAATGGGTGGAAACGTGTCCGTCCAGTTGCCAAGCGTCGCGAGTGTACGAATCGTCGAACTTGCCGACATCGAAGACAGGTTTTTTCGCTATAAATTTTGTGATATTCATCAATGTCAACGTTTTCAGAGAAAATTTCGCCAAGTGCTCGAGTAGATGCGCCAGGTTCAACGCGTCGGTCAAATGTGTCTACGAGCAATTCGCAGTGAGACAGAACGAGGATTACGTCGAATTTACACGATTCGGAGTGAGAAGCGCCGAACCGAGAGATGTAATTAATCGATTCGAGTCTGTCGTGGACGCCATTGAAGCTCTGAAAACAATGCTCTCCCGGAAATCGAGTATTCTCATGTTGAAGGTGAATGCAGAACATTATTCGTTCGGACACCCTCGAGAAGAACTGGACAGGTTGCTGCGCTCACTCGGATATCAGTTGAACGTCCGGCAGGTGCAAGTAACCAGTTTTACGCTGCCCCTATGTCTCCCGACTGTTCTCAAGCATCTGTGCCCGAGAACACTAAAGTCGTGCTCGGTGGATAACACCTATTCGTGGACCAGTCCGGAAGTTTACAAAACGGAGGCGTGGAAACAACTGGAGGAACTATCGATTTGTGGCAATATCATTTCATTCGAACACTGCTGGCACATTCCGATACTCACACTTGATGAATTCGGAGGGTATCTCGAGAAGGAAGAAGTTCAGAACATCACTCGGGTAACCATTTTCTATTCGATCCACAAAAACCACAAAAACAATTTCAGCATTTTCTCGAAGACGATCAATTGAAAGTGTGGAAGTATCAGGGATTTCCAATGTACGAGGATAAAATCGAGGAGCTGTTCGGATACATCAGGCCGGCGAATCGTGACGGCGAGAACTACAAGTTCGACTTCTCCGCCAAACTTCCTCTATTTGTTTTTTGTCATGATACATTTGTGATTTTTAGTAGAAACAGGAATGAAGCGGTATCCTTTTATTTTTGTGATTCTTTTTCTTCTTCTCATCAAGACGTTCATTGTCTACCAGGGATGTTGGGTTGCAGAACAGGCGCCTGTTGCAGGGAAACGTTTTCTGATAGCTGATTCTTTTTTTTTTGAAAATTCAAGTCAGGCAGGAAAAAACTGGTTTTTACCTGCAAATTCTTCATTAAAATTAGTTTTTTGCAATAAAAGTTGATTTTTGCATTGTCTTAACATAACCATTACTCGTTTGCGTTTCAGAAACTTCGAAAAATGGCTCGTTGATCACTTTGCTCACGGTGATTTCTCTTTGGGGTCTCGCGGAGGTTTCTAGTCCGCGACCCCGCGACCCTGGCCGCGGGGTCACGCCGTTCTACTAGGCCAAAACAGGTTTTCCAGATTTTTCTCAAAAACTGGACCGTACAATTCTTAATCATCCGCATACTTTTCTTCTAAATTAAAAGAGCTTTTTTTTAAAAAAAAGAACAGCAAAAAAAAGTTGGTCCCGACCAGTTTACTTTTGGTCCCAAAACATGGCCGAACGGCAGAAGGTCGTCCACGAAGGCTTCTGAAAATTGGCCTATTTCTGCGCATTTTCAAAAAAGTATGCATTTTGGCGTGACTGTGCGTGCAACTATTTTGCCTACCGTACACCTTTCCATTTTCTTCTTGGGTGGTCTTCGGCCATTTTCGGACGGACGATCGCACCGGAAATCCGCCATTTTCGATAAAATGCTCAGATTTTTTTTTTGCTAAACCTAGTTGCTTTCCTTGGAAGATATGCGTCATTTCTGTTATTTCGTCGAAAACGTGAAACACTTTGCAGAAAGCATGATGTCGCTGTCGCAGCAGGAGAAAATGAGAAGAAACGTGGCTGCCGCGCCGTCGAACTCGCATCTGTAAGTTTTTTTTGCTTAAAAATGTGATATCGTTAGACAATTTGAGTAACTATCGATTTTCAGCGGAATGGACCAATTCGAGCACGACTTCAAGTATTTTCCGTATTCGCAACAGAGAAATACGTGTCCACACCACGGAAATGCTCACTTTTACGACGAGCAACCGGCTCACAGGGTAAAATTGCAATTTTTGTTTGAAATGTTCGCAAAATCAATTCTCAAAAGTGTTTCAGGAGCATTGCGAAGTGCACTCGAAACAGGCACGTCATCCGGGCGGATACGATGCATTTCCCATCGATTATTCGGCTGAAATCGAGCGGATTTTGAGGTTCTTAGCTCGAAAATGCCTTAAAAATCGATTTGTTCAGACAACAAGCCGGCCTGGATCTGATGACTCCTCCCGCAACTGCCACCAATTCCAGAAGCACTCTTTTCAATTGTACATCTAGAAAAAATTGTTTTTGTAAAAAAAATCCTTTTAGACTCAGCTCAGCAGTCGTACTTCTCCAATTGCTCGTCTCCGGTCACTTCGGACCAATTCGACCTGCTCTCGTGCGGATCGCCCGTCAACGAATTCTCCGAATTGGACAAGGGGTGCTACACTAAAGGTTTTAGGCAGATTTCTGAAATTTGTTGAATTTCCGAGCTGAAAGTTGAGACCTCTTTGTTTCGCAACGTGATGCAACTAGCACGGTTCGCAACTTGTACGTTTTTCTGAGCGTGGCAACGCGGGACCCCATCTTTTTGGAGGTACCCGCCCCATCGAGGGAATCTCTTCTTACCTTTTGAGGCGACGCCCAGCACCACATCTGTTTGAAAGAGATACTCCAGCTTCAGGGTGATTACAATCGTAAGAAATACAACCGAAGAGCACCCAGAAACTGCTTTGAAACACCCCTAGTTGCGAAAAATGACGATTGCGAGATGTTAGGTTGCATTTCGTTACAGTTGCGAAAAGTATTAGTAGCCAAACGCATGGTTGTAAAACGAGTGAGTTGTCAAAAATTGTTTGAGCGGCGAAACGTAGCGGTTATGGAACATCGCGTTGTGAAACGAAGCGGTCTCTGAAAATTAGGCCGCTTACGAGTTGTTAGTTTTCCTAACGTAATATTGTGAAAAGTGAAAAAAGAAACAATTTCGGACTTTTCGGACAACACGTCGGTCCAAAGACTACGTTAGCAGGCGCGCTCCACAGAAATCAGCATGCCAAGTTTTGAATTTCAATTGAAAAACGCGACTGAGTCACAATCGGCGGGAAAATTTGAATGAGTTCGGTCGCGTAGTCTTTGGAACCCCGTGATCAAAAAAATGTGGAAAATGTGTTGAAATGTGCCAAAACGTTTCTTTTCTTGCTTTCCGAAAATGTAATTGCATCAAAAACAGTGAGGATAATTCGGGAGTTGGCCGATTTTTCAATGTTTTCGAGACATTTGACTTACGGTTCACGAAGAACAAAGCAAAAAGCAAGAGAAACAGAGGAGAACCGGCCAGAGTCCATAGTTACGCGATGCGCGCGCAGGTCAAAAAACGGAAGGGTCTCGCAGCGATCGGACAAATTTATGGGCGCGCATTCAAAACGAGCGCGCGTTGCGGTCTTTTGGGTCGACTGGGAGGACGGGGAGAAAAAAAAGCGGATCGCTCTCGCCGGAAAGTCATCTCGGACAGAAGGACCGCAGAACGCGACGCCAGACTACGAACAAATGATGACAAAACCAACGAAACAGTCGGCAACATCGTTTGATCTCTGCGGCAAGCGTGACCGGTCCCTCACCCGGTCACCTTTAGTCATCATTTTGGCGTCGCGTTCTGCGGTCCTTCCCTCCGAGATGACTATCCGGCGAGAGCGATCCTCTTTTTTTTCTCCTGGTCCTCCCAACCTTGCCTGCCGTCCCAGAGGGCCGCAACGCGCGCTTATTTTGAATGCGCGCCCATAAAGTTGTCCGATCGCTGCGAGACCCTTCCGTATTTGATCTGCGCGCGCACCACGAAACTAAGTACTCTGGCCGGTTCTAGAATGTTGTTCTCATTTTTTGTTCCGTTGAGCGAAAATGCCTCCTTCTTTTGGAAATGTCGATGTTTTGTGGCAAACACTTTTGCCTAAAATTCGATAATTGCAGAAGGCTTCGGAGTGGTGTACGGGCAGGAGAACATCTTCACGGCGGAGCACGTGCACAGTCTGGTCAAACATGAGCGGAAGGGCGCCGTGCCGCGATTGTTGTCGAACAAGGTGTTCGTGGGCGGAATATCGCACTCGATGAACCGCGAAATCATCAACAACTTTTTCGCCCAATTCGGACCCGTTTTTGTGGATTGGCCAGTCAAAGGACCGCGCACCAATGGTAGATTTCACAAAACATTGCATTGCAAAAAAAAACCCTTGTTTTTTCAGCGCGCGGAAAAACGATGCCGATGTCCTCGTACTCGTACCTATTTCTGGTGTACGTCAAAGAGGAATCGGTCATTCAGCTGATGCAGATGTGCGATGTGAACGCGAAGAACGAATTCCACGTGTGTGTGCCCGGAACTGACGCGCAGGTACTTTCGTTTTCGGTTTTTTCCCCAGAAAAACGTGAGTTTTTTGCAGATACAAATCCGTCCGTGGTTCGTGCAGAACGCGTTCTACGTGGCAGAAGAGGCGAAGCACGAGAAAGTGATCGACATCCACCGGACGGTGTTCGTGGGCGGACTGCCGAGAATCGTGACGGCCGAGGAGATCGCGCGCGTGTTCGCCACGTTCGGAACGGTCTTGCTCGTCACGATCGACATTGACCAGGACTACGGATATCCGAAGGGCGCCGCCCGCGTCGCATTCCGCACCGACACCGCATTCAACAAGGCGCTCGAGCGGAAATATATCAAGTTCGACGATTTGGACACCAGCAAAACGGTTTCTTGAATTTTCCTGTTCAAATGTTTAATTTCCAATCAATTTTCAGACGATTGAAATCAAGCCGTACGTGATGGAAGACGTCGGATGCGATCAGTGCGGCGGACTGTGGTCCAACCCGTTTCTCGAGATTTTCGACCAGCTCAACAATGAGAATATGCCGTTGAAAAAGGTTTTTTTAAGGCCTTTCAGTTCATTCTAGTGAAAGCGTTTGGTGAAACAGGGAAGACAAGCTTTTAGAAGAAAGTTGGATTTATCACAATAAAAATTGAAGAAACACAGGAAGAAGTGAGACAGAAAGCATATTACAAGTCGGTCAAAGTAGCGAGAGATCAGCATCTATTTCTTTTGACGAGAGCAGCCATTGCTTCGGACGCCGGCCGTTTGAGTGAAGCTTCCGGACGTCGCTGGACGGTCCTCGACACGGCCACTGCCGCCATCCTCGGATCGTAGGCGAAAGGGGCAGGAGCAGACGGTTCCTTTCGTTGGCGTGGAGCTCTTCGGGCAGCTGGCTTTGGTTCCTTGGGCGCCTTGGGTTCCTTGGGGACAGGTTGACGTCGAGGAGCACGGGGCTTTGGAGCAGGAGCAGAGGCACTCTTTGGATCCTTCTTTGGAGCAGCTTGACGACGTTTGGCGGGTGGAGCACGGACTGGTTTCAGCGGAGCAGACATCGGTGGCAGTGGAGCAGGAGCAGGAGCAGCAGTCTTCTGTTCCTTCGGAGTTGGAGCACGTGGTGGTGGTGGTGGTGGTGGTGGAGATGGCTTCGGCAATACAGGAGTCGGCGGCGGCAGGTTCTCTTCCTCGTCATCCGAAGAGTCCGATGAGTCCGAGGAGTCCGAGGAATCGGACTCAGAGGAGTCCGAATTCGATTGGGCGTCGTGAGCCGCTTTTGCCAAGATCATGTTCTTGGACGGAGCTACTGGCCGGTTTGGACGGACCGGAGCTGGCGCTGGAGTCGGAGACTCATCATCGTCCGACGAGTCCGACAAGTCCAATCCGAGCCGCGAATAATCGACGGACGGTTGTGGAGCGGGGCTGACGGATCTCGCAGAAGACGACATTACAGTTGGCTAATAGAGCGAACTGGTCCAAGAATGCGAATGGGTATAGTGAACAGTGAGTGTGAACCCGTGCTATAGGATTTGCTGCAAAAGGGCGGAGTCTAGACGGAATGTTCACCTTAGCGTTTAATGCCGCGCACGTGGAGGAAAACAGCTCATCTTCACGTGTCCTACCGTTGTGGGAAGGTCGTGAAAGGGATCATGGATACTAGACTGGGATTACATGCCGTTCCTTTGCGAGACTTTCAACAGAATACAAGAAAAATCACAGAAATTCCGCAACTAGTTCTAAACATGGTCAAAACATCGCGAAACCGTGATTTTGGGACCCATTTCCAAAGGGATTCACTTTTCTATCCAACTTTCTCGACATTTACTTTCAAAAACGTTTTTGTTTTAGTCCTCGCCGGAAGTGTCGCACTACGACACGTGGTCCTCTCCGCACCCGCTCACCCAACACGCATCCAACTATCATCGAATTCTGCGTCGCGAACTCGAAGAATTGGGTCCGGACGCGGATTTGCTCAAAAAAATGGAGGCGGTGTCGCGGAGGACGTCGGCGGCAGCGGAAAAAGACGAAAAGCACGAGTCGAACGAACGGAAGGCGCTCAAAAACGGAGCGAAACTCTTCTTGACGGTCACGCAGGCCTACGAGATGCACGAGGCGAAGAAGGTGAAGGTGGAGGTGGACGGGGTGGAGATGGACGTTCCGATCGGGCCGGACCTCTGGAGACACTTCATGCCGCCCCCCAACTACCAGCTCAACAACGACCTCGTACGGTTTTTTGGTATTTCGACAAAGTAATATTATCTCTGATATTACAGATGTCGATGACGCTGGACAAACAGATCGAGTCGTATCTGCAGCTGAAACGTGGAAGTGTGTACAGCAACAAAAGCTCGTACTGCAAAGAGAAGCCGTGCCGCCAGTATTATTGCCCGTCGTGCTCGAACAAACTGCACTCTGGCCCGAAGCAGCACACGCTCCTGCCGGCCGGAAAACCGGAGCGTCGTCCGAGAAAGGACAAAAATATGTACCTTGTCCACTAATGAATCCGCCGTTTTTTTTGCACTTTTCCCTCCCCTCAGAAGAATCTCTGTTAAATTTTTGTTATTTTTTGTTTGCCCACCAAAATGCCGAAAAATGGCCCCAAATTTAAACAAATCTGTAAAATTGTTTTATTAACTCAATTGTTCCCCATCCATTTGTGCATCAATTGACATGTTATTCACGTTATTAATATTATGCACACATTTCTGCATTCTTTTTTGATGTTTATCAAAAAGTTTATTGACAGGAGTACGATGTTCATGTGTTGACTCTAGTTTTGCGAAATCCCGGCGAAAAATCGTTGAAATATATTGTGGATTCGCTTTTTCCCACCATTTTCCCCGAACAGTGTGCATTTTTGCGTATCCCTGTTTGCGTACCACTGAATGTCTCGCAGTTTACGACATTTCGTGTTTTCGAAACTCAGTCGTTTTCCACTGATTTTTAGCAGATTTTCAGCCGATAACATGGGGAAAGAGCACAAATCGAAGCACAAGAAGGACCGGTGAGTATTGCTTTTTCAAATTATCAACGAAAACGTGAGAGAAATCCGTGTGAAAATGTGATTTTTTGCAGAAAACGTCAACGATCGCCGTCGAGCAGCGAATCTGATTCGGATGATGAGCAGACGAAGAGAATCCAGGTAGGAAAGCGATTTTCAAACGAGATTTTGACAAGAATATTAAAAATTGAGAAAAACCGGAGAAACCGGCGATTTTTCTATAAAATCCCCAATTTTTGCTTTCAGAAGCGGCTCGCCGAGCAGAGATTGGTGAAAAAAGAAGAGAAGAAGCGGCAGAAGGAGGAGATGAAGGCGAACGAGACGGCGGAGGAGAAACGGCGGCGACGGATGGAGAAGAAGGCGCGGAAAGAGGCGAAGCGGCGCGACGCGGAAGCGGAAGACACTCTGATTCCGCCGGAACTCAACTACACAAACCTCAACAATCCGTTCAACGACGCGAAATTGACGCAGACTTTTGTGTGGGGCAAGAAATTGGAGAAGGAGGGAAAGAACGGCCTGACGCAGGAAGAGATCACCAAACAGTACGCGTCTTTTTGATTTTTTCTCTAAAAAACGGAAATCAGACTCACCAATTCACTTGCAGAACCTCGCAACGAATCCGCAAAAACCTGACGGAGGCGGCGGAGTTCAAACGGATCCGTGATTCGCGTGCGGCGGCGAAGGAGGACGCGGAAATGATGAAGAGGGACGCGGATCTGCGTTCCGGACAAATGTCGGACACTAAAGAACGCGAGTTCCAGCTGGATCAGGTGAAGGAACGGACAAGGATCCGCATCGAGCAGGGAAGGGCCAAGGCGATCGACCTGCTGACGAGATACGCGCGCTTCACGGACGAGAACTCGCCCGAATTCCAGACGTCGGCCGACTTCGAACTGGAGAATCCGGTCGAGTACATGAAGGCGAGTTGCAGAACGTCCGAAGACATTGAGGACCTTATCGAGGACATCCGCACGTACCGGGAACTCGACGGATGGGCCAACAACCACATCTGGTGGGCGGACATTACCCGAATTGCCGAGGACGAAATTGCGAGACGCGTCAAGCAGAACAGTCGGGAAGATGTGCACGAGAGTGTCAAACAGGAAGTACAGACCCTTTTTAAGGTGAGATTTTAGCGGCATTGGTTGATTTTTCAAATTTTCCATGTCGGCTTAAAAAACGAAAGAGTTTAAAATAAAATATTCATTGTGGGGAATTCAGTGTATGTCAATCACGGAATGACCCCATCGGGAAAAGTCGCTTACTTTGTTCATTTGTTCTTTCCTCCTTTTATTCCTTCTTCTACTCCTCCTCCTCCTCCTCCTCGTTTTCCTCGGGAACATCCTCCAACTGAACGTCGCGACACATCACGAGACGGGGGATTTCGTCGGCGGTCGGCTCGCGCTCAAAGTCCATATTCTGCTCGTGGTCGGTGATTCCGCCCAGTTCCGTGTAGATTTGCGCCGTGAGCTCGGCGAGCAACGAGTATTCGTGCTCTGCAACAGCCACACGGTCCGAGAAGACTATTTCAGCGATTTTGTGGAATCTGAACGAGAAAAACATTTTTCGACTGTTCTGTTTCGGGCTAAAACTCACTGCTCGGGAAGCTCCTGGAACTGCTGGCTCTTGCGGAACTCGGTCTTGGCCTCTCCGACGAGCTCCCGTCTCAACGACGCCCACGGCAGCTCCCCGAGCACCAGATGGAGCGTCAGGTAGAGCCACGACTCGAGGTCGTGTCGGGCGCCCACTTTCTCGTCCGAATGGTGCGCCAGCGGGGCGTAGTCGAGGGAGCCGACAAAATTGGCGACGGCGCCCTCAGAAACACCCTTGATCAGGGAGGAAATGTCGGCCTGGAAGAGGTGACGACTCGCCGCGTCGTAGTGGAACACGTCCGGATTCACGTTGCGGAGGAGGTAGCCGTGCTTGTGAGCACAACGAATTATCTGCAACAGATTCTATCATATTACTAGTTTTCCAGTAGAAAATTAAGGATGACTAGTTAAATTTCCAGAATGCTCACGTGATACTTTTCTAAGGAGAACATTTTCTAAAAACTCCCGCCCACGTACATTCAACACATCGTTGGAGAGCCGTCCGGCGGTTCCGAAAGTGAATTTGTTGCGGAGAGCGAAGCACTGCTCCAAAGAGGGTCCGCCACGGAAGTAGAGGGAGAGGTGGAAGGCGTCGTCCGTTGCGAATATCTTGTGCACCTGCGAGAAGTGGCGCCAGTCATTCGGCTCGGCTCCCTCCACTTTGCACAGGAAGGCGGCCTCCATGCGGACGGGATGAGCGGTCTCGTCGGCTGGAGCCACGCGCAGCACCAGCTCTTTTCCGTCGGCGCCGAGACCGTGGAACGTGCCGCCTACGCTGTCGTCGTAGCCGATGCGCTCGAAAATCTGACAGAAAATTGCTTGTTGCTCCTTTTTTCTGGTTCTTTGTTCAAAACAATCGGTTTTCTACTGGTTCTTCCCGGTTTTCGAGTCCCACCTGAATGTGTCCGTCGACAACGTGTTCGGGTTGGTAGCACGGAATCCCGTTGATAATCTCGTAGCCCTTGTCACACTCCGCCAGAAATTCAGTCTTTTGGGCGCGCGGCGGCGGAAGAGCCGGTCCGATAGGCTCTGCCTCTTTCTGGTTCTCCTCGAAACGGTCCAAAGTGTCCATTGGTTCGAGAAGATTGCAACTCTTTGATTTCTTTTCAACTGATTTCTGAGACCATTTGTCGATTTGGAAGCGCCTGGAAGGACGCAGAGGGTCACGGGAAATTGTGACTGAAAGTGCCAAGAACAGGAAAAATTGTAGAAATCCAAAAATTTGCCTTTTTGTAGTAAATTAAATTGTACAATTGCAGAACAAGTCGATAGATGAATTGCTGAAACTCGAGGATCAAATCGACGAGAAGCTGCGCTCGAATTCGGGAAACAAGGGATATTGGCAGGATTTGGACGCGCAACTCAAGGTGTTCATCGCCCGCAAAAGAGTTCGGGAGCATCACGGACGGGCTCTGCGGCTTCAACTGGCACGGATCAAGGAGGAGCAGGCGAGGGAGGTGCAGAAGGAGCAGATTACGGCGAAGAAGATAAAAGTGGAGGAGATGAAAGAGGAAGTGGAAGAAGAAGTGGAAGAAGAAGAAGAAGAGGAGGAGGACGAGGACAGGAACAACGAGAAGATGGCCAAGAAAGTGAGACGGAAGGTCGACGTGAACGTGCTCGACGACCCGGAACTCGACGAGCCCGAGAGGGAGCGCAAGTGGAGGTGAGACGTGACTGAAAATTGAGTGGCTGAAAAGCTTAGGCCTTGGCAGGCTTTCGAAAAGCCTGTCCCTGAATGTTCCTGCCCATCCTTGGCAAAAACTCACGAAATGTACAGCAGAGAGAGCTTTTTTAATTAAAAACATTGAAGACACAAATTTTCCATAAAAAAGTTATGCCACTAGAGTTTTCATTAAAACTTCATTGTATTTTCTGCAGAGCCCTAACGGAGGACCAACTGGAGGAGGTGACGCTGGAGCTGTACCGCGTCGGCGGCTACAGTCCCCCGTACAACTCGTTCCTCGACACAATGCCCGGAATCGAGATAATCGACGTGCAAACGGACGTGGAGAGTCTTCAGGAACGTCGGCAGAAGAATCGACAGAGTTCCGGACTCGTCTCTTCTTCTTCTTCCGCTTCCGCTGCGGGTCCCGACGCGAAAATGCTGGCGATGGCGCGGCAGGGAATGGAGGGCGACGAGTCGACGTTCTCGGTCGAGGAACAACTCGAGACGCAGAAGCACTTGTGGTCGGACAAGTACCGCCCACGCAAGCCGACCTACCTGAACCGCGTGCAGACCGGATTCGACTGGAACAAGTACAACCAGACACACTACGATCAGGACAACCCGCCGCCCAAAATTGTGCAGGGATACAAGTTTAATGTACGGATTAGAATGTGGGAATTGCAGAATTTGCAGATTTTCCACCGAAATTCAAAAAACGTGTATTCTGTTGCAGATCTTCTACCCGGACCTGCTGGACATGACTCGAACGCCGACGTTCACGGTGACGCCGTGTGACGACCGTGACTTTGCGGTGATCCGCTTCAAATCGGGCCCTCCGTACGAGGACATCGCCTTCAAAGTGGTCAACCGGGAATGGGAGACCCTCCACAAGAACGGATACAAATGCCAGTTCCAGAACGGAGTCTTCCAGCTCTGGTTCATGTTCAAGAAGTATCGCTATCGTCGTTAAATTTTTTATTATCATCTATATTTATTCGTTCATTTTTCTCTATAAAAACGTGTCTGGGAATATGGGAATTTTACGCTTTTTTGCTCATAAAATCAGTAATTTCAGCTGTAGACTAATATTTTGTCAAATTGTCCAGAAGAAGCTTAGAGTTAACTTGCAGATGAGGCAGCTGGCGACGAGGTTTCTCGTCAGCCTCTTTTCGGCCAACGAGACGGCCTATCTGGCCGTGGCCGCCGTTTTGCTCATCGTCGAGGCCGTCGTGTCGGAGATGATCATTCAGAATGTGAAATGTGAGCTTTTCAAGTGCACATTTCAAGTTCGAAGAGAAAAAAACGAGCAAAAGACGCCAGGAAGCGTGTGTCTAGAGTTCACGCGTGACAATTTATCCTTTTTGAAGAGTTGAAAGTGTTATAGTTACCATCCAAAAGTCTCTAAGAACGTCTCCGCCGGTCGGCGAGGGCATGAGCGTTTGGCCGATAGGCGGCAAGAAATCGGGCAGCTGATCTTCATTTTGCCGAAACATGAAACAGGAAATATGAGTTGAATAGCAGAACAGGCATCCAAACGGCTTGGGAATCGGGCGGTCCCCTCTCGTGGTACCAAAGGAAGAGCTGCACGGAATGGGGAACATTTATTTGGGTTCACCCGCGTCCCAACTCTTCGGATACCTGATAGCAGAATGAAAATTCTGACCAAATTTCGGGAAAACTCGGAGAATGAATAGTTTTTTGCAACTTTGCTAAAGACTTCCAGCAGAGATTCCCTACTTTCTAACATTTTGCAGACACGGAAATCGACTGGAGTACGTACATGCAGCAAGTGGAGTGCTACGTGAACAAGGGCATTCTCAACTATACGCAAATCGGCGGAGACACCGGACCAGTTGTGTACGCCCTTTTCTAATTTGCTTTTTTCAAGAACAATGGCTTTAGGTACCCAGCCGGCCACATTTGGGTCTACCGAGTATTGCACTTTTGCACAAATGGTGGAAAGAATATCCGAGCCGCCCAACACATTTTCCAAGGATTCTACCTTTTGAACCTCTTTCTCGTGTTCAAAATTTTTCACAAAACAATGAGAGTAAGTTTTGAAGGGATTTTATTCGGAGAGTTGGATTTTGTCCTTAAAATGAATAAAGGCGAATAATTGCAGATACCCCCAATCGTGCTACTTCTGGTTACGGTAACCGGCTACCGTATCCACTCGATATTCGTGCTGCGTCTCTTCAACGACCCCCTCGCAATGCTCCTTTTCTACGCGGCACTCGACAGATTTCTGAACGAGAAATGGCTCGTCGGATGCATCTTTTATAGGTACAAATTGAACGATTTTTCAGATAAATTGAAGACAACTTTTCAGTTCCGCAGTTTCGATAAAAATGAACGTTTTGCTTTTCGCGCCGGCTCTTTTCATTACTTTATTGCTCAATAACGGATTTTTGCACACAGTCGGCTATATCGCACTTTGCGGGTACGTTTATCGTAGACAAAACAGCTAACAAATGTGTGTTCTTCAGGGTAATCCAACTGTACGTGGGCAGTCCGTTCCTTTTGTACGATTGGAAGAGTTATGTGCAGAGATCGTTCGATTTGGGACGCGTTTTTATGTTCAAATGGACTGTCAACTGGCGATTTTTACCCGAACAGGTACGCACCCCATTTTCTATAGAATTTCCACAACCTTTTTTGCAGATTTTCCTCGACAAACGCTTCCACATTGCCCTTCTTGCTGGCCATCTCACGTGCTTGGCGCTTTTTGCCTGGTTCATGTGGTTTAGGTCAGTTTACTGTACTTTTCGTATTTTTTAAGGGACGAGGGAACTCAATAAGAGACGTTTCCTGGTCCTTTAATTGTTCAATTTATTTGTTATTTATTGTCGTGAAAGCTAAGAAATAATAATCATTTAGACGCGTGAACGGAGTGGGCGCCTCCGTCCGCCTGGTCCTCTTCCGCTCGATTCCGACGGCGACGGGCACCATCGACACTCTTTCGGCCTTTTTCACGGCGAACCTCATCGGCATCGCGTTCTCGCGTTCCCTGCACTACCAGTTCTACTCGTGGTACTTCCACCAACTGCCGTTCCTGCTCTTCTGCGACTATCCGCACGTCGCCTGCCTCGCCGACATCCCCGTCCGCCAGTTTGTGTGGAAAGTCGGCGTGCTGCTCGCCGTCGAACTCTCGTGGAACGTCTATCCGTCCACGTGGTGGTCGTCGGCCCTCCTCCACGTTTGCCACGTCGTGATCCTTTGGCACGTGGTCGTGACGAGACCCGAACGGCCGCAGGAGACGGTCAGCGAGGAGACGAACCGGACGATCCGATGGCGGCACGCGATGATGGAGAGGGTGGCGGCGGAGAACGAGGGGAACGTGGTGCCGCGGTGCAAAATGGAAGTGGACGCCGAGGGGAACGAGGTGCCGATGAAGGTGGAGCCGAAGGAACCGCGGATCGGAGGACGGAGGAGCAGACGGCAAATGGACAGAGACTTTGAGGAGTACTATCAGAACGAGATGGAACACTTCAGGGAACACTTTCAGGTCTATGTGAGTTTAATTTGCCACGGTCTCCACAGGTTACAATATGGCCGCGGCCTCAACACTTTTTTTCCTGATTTGTGTGCTCGACAAGATTAGACTTTCGCTCCAAATTGTCGCTTTGTGCGGCGGAGCGAACTTGTAAGCTCTGGAGACGGTGTATTCCCAGAGAATGCCAAGTTTTTAACGCTGTTTCATCTCGGCAGCGAAAATTAGTGCGTTCCGTCTTCTTCTTGTAATTTGTCTAACAACTAGTAACTAATCAATTTTAATGGAAATTTTGAGAAAAAACATGTAATTTTCAGTACGGATTGGACGGCGAGAAAGAAGTGACCGGATTGCCGCCGTTGGGCGATCGGAGCAAGCTGGAATTGCACGAAAAGGTCAAGTTATTGTATGCGGAGGCGTTGGAGGTCAGAACATTGACTTTAAGCTTCGGAAAAAGTTAAAAATTGAATGTTTTCAGCTGCAAAGTCAACTGAACGCCCAAACGCCGCCGCCCGTCGCAAACGGCCACTGTAACGGCACGATTTTGAGGGAGGAGAGCGAAATTGAGCATGGGAGCTCGAATTCGGAGCACGAGACCGAGTCGGAGGATTATAACAGCGAAAATGAAGCCGTCGACTTTCCCGAAGGCTTCGTACGACGTCAGCTGCCGCGCAGAGTTGAATAGCGATTTTGTGTGATTTTGTTTGCTTTTTCATGTATTTTTGTGGGTTGTTGGCAATCTTTCTCTACCTCTTCTTCTTATTTAATCAATTTTCATGTGATATTTTTGTTGGTTTTTCCCTTTTTCATTGTTTCTTTTCCCCCTACACAATGTACAGTTTCGACGATCGTTTTTGAGTATTATGAACTGGTTTCGACATTTTGTTGAGAAATAATAGGTTTGACCGTAAAATATTTGAAAGAAATGCGTGCGAAAAAATGGAGGGCCGTTTTTGTAGACTTTCGTGAAAATGATTCCCCGATTGCGGAATCATTTCGGCCGCCTTTTTTCGTCGTGCCACGTGGACGCCAGCACCAGCCAACAGGCGGCTCAGAATTTGGTTTGCCGATTGAATGAATTAAAAAAAAATCATTTCCCTCAATTTGCAGGTTTTCGACCGTGAAACGAAGCGGAAACAACGAGATTGGGCGGTGCGGCAGCCGGATTTCGCAGCCGCACAATATCTGAAAGAGGAGGTCGGATGGAGGGTCGCCGATAAGGTACTTGAACACTTTAACAATAAATAGTGAAAATAGAGCTCCGCGACATTTCGCAACCGGGAAGTGAACTTTGGCAACGCAATTTATCTCAAAGTAGTTCATGATTGTTGCGGAACGTCAGGGAGCCCAGAACTTTCAAAGACCTGGACTTTCGGACCACTTGCAAGGATCCGAACGGACCCAAACTTTGCAGGCTTCTTGGAATTCGATGGAAGTATATTGGGTTCAAGTTTCAGACCGATCGGATTATTTCGTCTCGAGATATACTGGTTTGAGACCGGAAAGCTTTTTCGCCCATATCTCTGGACCAGATGATCGGATCGGTCTGAAACTCGGACCCAATATACTTCAACCCAAGGCCAAGAAGCCTGCAAAGTTTGGGCTCGATCGGAATATTGCAAGTGGGTCAAAAGTACAAGCCTTCGAACAGCCCGGACCGGCCATTTCCCCAGCCCTGAAAAAAGGTCAATTTGCAGGTATTCGATCTGACGAAATTCAACCCGTTGGTGCTGGATATCGGGTGTGGAGCCGGGCATATCACTCCGCATCTGATCAAGGAAAATGTGGGAAAAATTATACAGGTAACTGCGGCAATCGGCTGCCTTCCCTCTTTGTTCGACATTCTGAATCGAACTGAATCAATTTTCAATTGTGTGACAGCTTCCAGTGCTTATAGTGTTTCCGCAGGTGGACATATCGGGCGGGATGGTGCAGTCGAGTGCCGGCTGCGAAGATCCCGATGTGATTGTGGAGCGTCGGTGCGTGGACGAGGAGTCGCTCGATGGATTCCATGCGGACCAGTTCGACCTCCTTTTGACGTCCATGTCCGCGCACTGGATCAACCGATTACCCGACTGGTTCCGCCGGTGCCACGACATCCTTAAACCGGACTGCCCGTTCATCGGATCCATGCTCGCAGACGACACTCTCTACGAGCTCCGGTGCTCACTTCAGTTGGCTGAGGTTCGCAATAGGCTTGCAATATTCCGATGGGACCCAAACTTTGCAGGGTTCTTGGACTTGGATTGAAGTATTTTGGGGGGACCAAGTTTTAGAGCGATCGTATCAGATGATCCGATCGGTCTGAAACTTGGACCCAGTGCTCTTCAATCCAAGTCGAAGAAGTCTGCAAAGTTTGGGTCCGATCTGATCATTGCAAGTGGTCCAAAAGTCCAAGCCCACATTGATCTGTTCAGCTGGAGCGTCTGGGCGGTGTCTCGTCGCACATCTCGCCGTTCGTGCGTACTCAGGACGTGGGCGGTCTGCTCTCCTCCGCCGGATTCGACATGATCACTCTGGATTCGGACGAGATCCAAGTGGGATACCCGAACATGTTCGCACTCATGTACGACCTGAAACTGATGGGAGAGTCCCATTGCACTTATCGACGGAACCATACCATTCGGAGGGATGTGCTCATCGCCGCCGAGGCTATTTATCAGGTTAGGGACCAGGGATTGGAAGTAACGTCAAAGTTTTGCGACGTTCATTTCTTTCGTCTAATCCGGACCATTTCTCGAACGTTTTAGTGTATGTATTTCGATGTCAAAAATTGTTACAATTCGCGTTGATCCTCCTTTCTTGCAGTCAATGTACGCAAAAGACGGAAAGTACCCGGCGTCGTTCAAAATCGTGTCGTTCATCGGCTGGAAACCGGGTCCGTTGATGCCGAAACCGGCGAAAAGAGGCTCGCAGTCGGTGTCGCTGAAGGACATTGGCAAAATTGTGGAGGATCCGGAGATGATGCGCAAAATGAGCGAGGATTCGAACAAGAATAAAAAATAGCATTTGCTAGACGGATTTTAGTGATTTTCGATAGAAATTCGACAAATGTTCTCGAATTTATACGCCCAAATAAACCGGAAGCCGTCACTTCCGTTTTTTTCCGAATTTCTCCTTGCCCCCCAAAAAAACACACAAAAAGAGTCAGGTGATGTCGGCGAAAAGGTTGGCACACTTTTCTCGTTTCTTTTTCGCCTTTTTGGAGGTGTACTTTTTTTTTTTTTGAATTCAGCTCCAAATAAGCCCGCTATTATCCTGATCCAAATGAGAGCTTCCTCCCTCTGGATTACGGTAATCGGTGCGCCCCGGGGGACATTATGATGCGATCATCTTTTCATATTTCCCAAACAAAGTCAATCCTCCGAATACATCTCTCATTTCCCCGGGGACCCGTAGGCCGGCACTCGACCTGCCCGATTCGCTTCTCCGCTTTTTTCGCCGGTGTCAATACGCGAGAATGGCGTCATTGGCTTCGTTTGTCTACATTTATCGATAGTTTTATCTCAGAACAAGCCCATTTTTTGTGTTTTTGAAGAAAAAAGCTCAAACCTCTTCTAGACTAAAGATGATCTCAAAAACATCATAAAAGAGGGGTTCGATGAGGAAGTAGAAGATGGATAATATAAGAATTGAGGCAATTTGGGTTTTTCATAGGAAAAAGTGCACTAACCTCCTTTCAAAACAAATTGTTTTACCAGATCGGAAACACGTTTTTTTTTACGCTTTGAGAATTTCTAAACTTTGAATGGATACTGTAGCGTTGGGAGACGTCCTTTTGCTTTGAAATTTGTTTTGTGAAATCTTGACATCTAGTACTGTATTTTTGTAGTTGAACATTTTTTTGTAGGATCACTTCCTGGAGTACTGTAGGCTCTGGAAGTTGGGACGACATTAGTGCACTAAAAATGTGCCCTAACTTGCAAGAGCTACAGTAGTCCTGGGAGCGGTTCTGGTGAAAAATTGTAAACTACAAAAATAAAGTTAATATCAAGTACTAAAATTTCTTAGTTGACACCTTTCTCTAAACGCCACTCCCTGGGGTACTGTAGTTCTTGGAAGTTGGGGCACAATTTCACTGCACCAAACTTGTCCCAACTTCCAAGAGCTACAGTACTCCAGGTAGTGATCCTACAAAAAAAAGTTCAACTACAAAAATACACTACCAGACCCCAATACCTTACAGAGAAATTTTGAGAGCACAGAACAGTCGGCGTAATGTGTCTCAATCGCAACAACCTTTCACTTGATTGCTTTCGTCCAAAAGCACACACGATAATCCCTCTTATCCACCTTCAAAGCTAAACTTGACAACAAGACGCGAAGGATTACGGTAGAAGAGGGGCGGGGCTTCCAGAAAAGCGGATTCAATATTTTCTGGAAGGAAAGAAATCAGATAAAATCCCGATGCTTTGGCCCAATTTGCATGCCTAACATTTGGAAACATAGAAGACTTCACAAAAGTCTAACCTCCATTTTTCCGTCCAAATGCGTCTAGACACCCCCCTTCCAAAGTTTCGCATTCTTTAGTCCGGTCCCTTTCGAATCCATGTTCCCCCCCCGGGGGACCAATTTTTTAGGTGAGAAGTCATTCTTCACGCCTTCTCGTTCTGCTTGGAAACATTTCTCCACTTTTCCAAATGAACTTGCATCTCATTCCCATTTGCAGCCGACAAAATGCCACGTCGCCACCCGAATTCGTTGCTCGCATTGCTCATTTTGGTGTACATTCACGGGGGCTCTGCTGCTGCGGCTCTCCGAGTTCAGCTGACGGATTACGATGCCGAAAGTTGGAGGGGTGTGTTGCGGAGGAGCACGCCCCGCTGGGTTCACGAGGAGTTTGCGGACGTGCGGGTGAAGAGTGCCAGCGAGAACGGATACGAGGTACGGGTACGGCAGTTTGACCCACAATATCCATCCCGCGTATTCAGCTGCCCGCTCAAGGCGCGGCCCGCATTGAAATCGACGCCGCCGGCCGGAAGACGGTGTACGCGAGCACTCCGACAGACGCGTTGTACGCGATCAATGTACGTGGGTGGAGTCGTCGTCAAGTTCGAGATGCACCATGTACGAGTTTCAGGTCTATCTCCGCTCCGAGTGTCTATCGCAGGTCTCGTGGTCGAACAGCTCGTTTTCGAGCGGATGCCGAACGGCCAAGAACGAGGCGATCAGTTTTGAGTCGAAACAGTGAGTGTGTGATCTACTTTTGACCTACTTGCCCAACTCTTTGCAGAATCCGCTATTTCGGCAACATTTGCACGTTCTCCTACTCGTTCGCCTGGTGGCAATGGCCCGATTGGGAGCGATTTATCGATTGGATCGCGTTGAGTACGTTTTCAATCCATTTCAACCCAAAAAACACGAGTTTTGCAGACGGTTTCAACACAGTACTCATGCCGTTGGGCCAAGAGCTCATCTGGCGGGATGTTTTCATGGGATTGGGAGTGCGGCGCGACGAGTTGGACCGATATTTCACGTCGCAAGCCTATTTGGCATGGTGGGTACTACTAAGTAGCCTTTAGATATGTTTAGAATGAGATGAGCTAGGTTGAAAGGTCAAAATAAGTCAGCTAAGTAGGCCAATAACCAATGAGACCAATTGCAGGCACCGAATGGGAAACCTGAAGGGCTACGGAGGTGGTCTCTCGGACGCGCAGCTTCTGAACGACCTAAACCTGGCGAAAAAGATAACGGCGCGTCTGACGGAGCTCGGGATCACTCCCGTCCTGCCGACGTTCGCCGGATTCGTGCCCGATCAGCTGGCGTCCCTGTTCCCCGCCTCGAAATTCAACCGTCTTCCGTGCTGGAACAACTTCTCCGCCGACGTCTCCTGCCTCCTTTCCGTCTCGCCGTTCGACGCGCTCTTCGCGCGAATCGCCACGTCGTTCGCGAAGACGCAGCGGAAGGCGTTCGGCGCGCTGACCAATTTGTACAGCGCCGATCCGTTCAACGAGATTCTGCCGAGCGACTCGTCAAAGTTCGACGCCGGGTTTGTGAAGCAGACGGCGCAGGCGATCATGGCCGGATGTCAGAAGGTCGACAAGAATTGTGTTTGGTGAGTGGAAGAGGGTCAGGGAATCAATCCATCTCTCTCTCATTTTGCAGGGTGCTCCAGTCGTGGTCGTTCACCTACGACAAATGGCCGACGTGGGCGGTCAAATCGTTTCTGTCGGCGGTGCCAACCGGTGGCCTCCTGATCCTCGACCTCTACGCCGAAGTGGTGCCGGCGTGGCAGCTGACTTCCTCGTTCTACGGCCACAACTTTGTCTGGTGCATGCTGCACAACTTTGGCGGCACCCGAGAGTTGAGGGGCAACTTGCAGAAAGTTGATAAGGTCGGTGAGACACACGAGAAAGTGTGTAGACCGTGGTTGCAGGGCTACCAACTCGCCCTCATGAACTCCGACTCGAATCTGGTGGGCGCCGGGCTCACGATGGAGGCGATCGACCAGAACTACGTGATGTACCAGTTCATGATCGACCGAATGTGGTCGTCGACGCCGATGCCGCTCCACAAGTGGCTCCGTTCGTTCGCCGAGTCGCGCTATTCGCTCGACGTGAAAGTGGTGCACAAGTTCTGGAATCTGCTCGCCGCCACGTTCTACAGTCAGCCGGAGAAGGCGCGACGGTTCTCGGTGTTTTTGTACGAACGGCCCGGGTTCGGGAAGAAGATCGAGTACTGGTTCGGTGTGGAGGAGGCGTTCGCGATCGTCGGAGAGCTCATTCCGGCGCTGATGCACGTGCTCGGCGACCATCCGTTGTTCAGGTGAGGAATCCGGGTCACCGGGCCACTTTTATGTCAAGTTTTCTTGATTAGAATCGAAGTCAGCGTTTCCAATTTTGCAGAGAAGACCTGAACGACGTGATGCGTGCGATAACCCAGTTTGAAATGGGCAACGAGGCGGTCCTCTCCATTTCGGAAGCGTTTCTGCTCGAGGACAAACAACAAATCGGCGCGAGTTGTGCGAACCTCATGGAAATGTTCGCCAAACTCGACGCCTACACGAATCGCGACGTCCGGGACTGGATAGGTGAGTCTGGAAGCGGAAGTCCCGCTTGTTACCAACTCATTTGCCCTCCAGAAAACGCCGAATCGATCGCGGCGAGTTCGGAAGAACGCGAAACGTTCGCCGTCTCGGCTCGCGACCTTCTGAGCACTTGGGGACCACGTGGCGAGAATGTGGACTACGCGCACCGCGAATGGAACGGACTGATCAGTGGCTACTACGCGCCGAGATGGGAATACTTTTGCGAATGGATTCTCGCGCACGACGTCTTCAATCACACCGAATTTGCGAATTCCGTGTTCGAGGACGTGGAGCGACCCTTTTTGACGGCCGTTTAGAGCACTTGCGAAAATGAGAGAAATCCCCCCTTTTGTTAATAATAAATATGCTTGTTAGTGACCCACAAACTTAATCTTTTATTTATGAAATCTTGGGATCTGGTACTGTATTTTTGTAGTTGATCACTTTTTTCCACGACCACTTCCTGGAGTACTGTAGCTCTTGGAAGTTAGGACAAAGTTGGTGCATTGAAATTGTGTCCAAACTTCCAAGAGTTACAGTACTCTTAAGAAACGACCTATCAATCTGAAAATTTTTTTGTTTAATACTTTATTTTTGTAGTTGACAACTTTTTGCTACTGTACCTCTCTGGAGTACTGTAGCTTTTGGAAGTTAGGACTAGTTCAAGGCATCTAAAATGAGTTGCAACTTCAAATAGCTACAGTACTCTTAAGAGAAGCAATTTTTTTGTGAACTTTTGACATCTAGTACTGCGTTTTTGTAGTTGACACCTTTTCTCCAAAGCCACTCCCCGGAGTACTGTAGCTTTTGGAAGTTGGGGCACAATTTCACCGCACTAAACTTGTCCCAACTTCCAAGAGCTACAGTACTCAAGGGAGTGATCCTACAAAAAAGTGATCAACTACAAAAATAAAGTACCAGACAAGATTTATTTGCATGCAACTTTTAAAGGCAGAGATTTGCGCTTTGCGTGGTCACTTGCCAATCAAAAGATTGACAATATTTCGGACATCCATGATATCATTTATAATAATATTAAGAAGAAGACGAGGAATCGTGCGTTGAGGAGGAAAAAGCGAAAACTCGTTAAGCCCCCCGCCCGCCCCGCCGTGTTCATTTTATAATCAGTGATAAAAGGCGGAATGCCCGTCCATCCGTCCCCATTTTCCAGTTTATTTCTTCCATTTTCCCTCCTACCGTACTCCCTCTCCTCATTCTTTTTTTCCATTTCAAAAAGTGGATGATGTGTTCAACTGAAAAGATTCGATAGAGAAGCTAGAAGGAAATGAGATAAAATCAGATATTATCCATTCTTTCGACTGGAGTCTTCCGTTTCGCAACGTTACACACCCGTTCCCCTGCCTATTCGGCTGGAAACCGATTGAATAAGAATCGGATAATATCGGAAAGAGAGAAAGAGAGAGTTCTAGAAGTGTTTAGCATTCACTTTCTCTGAAACTTCCAAATTTCCAGTCTAAAATCTCTCGGTTCCCTATTTACACCGTCAGGGACTGAGTCTCGCTGCGAACTTTCCATTTCAAGGGATTTAGTGGAAATGCCCTTTAATTTGACACATTTGTCGATAAATTTATCGAAAAACGCTCTATAGATAGTTTTTTATTGATAAGACAGACTGGTAGAGCACAAAATTTGAACATTTGCAGAGACCAGAATATCAGCAACTGTAATAACTGTTATAGAAGGGACACCCGTATAATTGTTCATGTATCTCAGCTGCCTGAAGAGATATCAAAAAGTTGTGAATTGATAAAATGTGCAAAAGATCTTAATAAACAAGTTATTAGTTGACAACTTTTTGATATCTTCACAAACGACTGAGATACAGCACAATCCGAATCGCTAGAAAACTACAATAGTCGTTTGAGTGCTGTTTATTCAAAACGGTGTATCTCAGCTGTCGGTCCGGATAGCAAAAAGTTGTCAATTGATAAAATGAACAGAATTTCTTAGCAAACATTTTCTCAGTTGACAACTTTTTGATATCTCCACCGGCAGCTGAGATACATGGACAATATTGAGGTGCCCCATTTATTTCACTGTTTCATTGCTCCTTTCTGATGTTCCTGATTTTTAACTTTATTTCAAGTGTTTATTCCGCCAGTACATGACCGTAAAGTGTTTTTAGTCTAAATAAAGTGAAAACATCTAAATTAGTACTCACATCGCCACAAAAAATCAAGTTCTTCCTACTTTTCAACAAAAAATCGTTTTTTTTAATCAAAGAGAACCTTTTTACACCGATATCGCTGTTCCTTTGTTTGTGTGTACCGAATGAAAGAATTGGATTCGCTTTTTTTCCGAGAAAGTGACATTGATACACTTTTATTACACTTAAAGTCGAAAGAGAACGCGAAGAACTGCATTTCTGCTTTTCATGGCCGATGCACCATATCTCATGCACAATTGCACACAACTATTGTATGAAAGACGTTCGCCGAGAAGAGGAATGAGGTCATCATGGGGAGTTTGGGCGGTGGGGGGTCTATTGTCGAAAATCTATAAAAATGCAAATTTATTTCTTCTTCTTCTTTTTGCAAAGAAGAAGAAGAAGAAGAATGAGGTGAAAATGCGGTCGTTAGATGTTCAATGCGAACGTGATAATAAAGAGAAGTGGACAATAGACGCGCGAAAAAATGGTGTAACTTTGAAGGAGTACTGTAGGTTTCGGAGATGAACTCTTCGTCCCAAACTTTTTTTTTGGATTATTGGGGTCTAGTAGAGCATTTTTGTAGTTGATCACTTTTTTGTAGGACCACTCCCTGGCGTACTGTGGCTCTTTGAAGTTGGAACACAATTTCACTGCACTAAATTAGTCCCAACTTCCAGGAACTACAGTACTCCAGACAGTGGTCCTACAAAAACGTGGTCAACTACAAAAATGAAGTACTAGATGTCAAGAATTTCCAAAAAAATTTCTAGAGTCTTAGGACATCTCTCAACGCAAAAAAGCTGCGTTGAAAGTTTGCCAACTTTGAAAGCCGACGTTCCAGCAGGCAGTGCCACGTCATTTCCTTTGTGACGTGTCAATATGCATTGTCCTTTCGGCTTCTTGTCCCCCGTCAAAAGGTGTGTCTAATCGCAACAATCTAGGCTAGAAAAAGGGCGTGGGAGAAAAAGGGCGAACCTACAATATCATATGTTTATCATCTGAACTTGAATTGCTGACCCTACTATTGTCCACTTCCCGACAGATCCGTCTCTGATTCACCCTCTATCGTAAACCCCCTTTTCTAAAAAAATGCCATGTGTGGGCGTGGCCAAACTTTCCGGCTCCTCCCCTTTTTGTGTTGGCTGATGGTTTGAGGCAAAAACGAGTTGAAAGGGGGTATAAAAGTAGAGAGGGGCGCCGGCGGCCAATGTTGACCACAACTTCACTTGTTTCACTCTTACTTTAACTTTTAACTTTCTTCCATCTTGGAACAAGATGATATGATGATAAGACGGCGGCGGCGGTGTTATTTTCGGATGCCTCGCCACCTGTTTATCACATTTTCACGCGTTCTTTGAAGGCAACGCACCGAAAAGGTGCTTTATCTATGCAAAATGGATTCTAGAAATGCGTTAGGACTCGCGGAAGCAACCTGGTGCGCCCGCCAGCAGTCAGACTCTCCTCCTTTCCAAAAAAAGGATATCTGGTCACCGAATCTCAAAGATCGTCGTGCGCGTCTTCCAAACATCCGATCCGACATCAGATATTGTACGCCTATATATGAATGGCGATTGCATGAATTAGCAGCAGCCGTGAAGCGCATTTTTGAACCGTGTTTGAGGCTTCTGGAGAGAGCGGTCACCGCACACATGAGTCATACTTGTTTAGCGGGAAGACAAAGCCTCGAGTAGTTGTAGTTGACCTCGAAAATTACCACTTTTTGGGGGGAGGGGGGGTCTAACCGGAACTTTTTGAATGTTTAGATGATTAGGCGTCATTTGTTCCGCTTTCGCTTATAATTAACACTGAAAAACGTTGTTGTACATTAGTGTTTCAGCCTACGCCCCCACAATACAATAATGCAGACTGTCACACTTTTCGCCCTCCTCGCCTGCATCGCTGTTCCGGTAAGTTCTTTCTTCCTGTAGGGGTTACTGTACGGGTTACTGTATGCTCCTTTAATTTCAGATCCTCGCGAACGAGTGGGACTACTTGCGTGCCCGCCGCGACGCCGTCGTCGTCGAAGGCTCCGGAACAGAAGGATCTGGAAGCGAGGGATCGGGCGAAAAGGCGGTGGAAGCATCGGGAGAAGGATCCGGAGCGGAAGGATCCGGAGCCGAGGGGTCTGGGATCGAGGGATCCGGCGGGGACGCCGTTCTGGAGTCGTCTGGAGCCGAGGGATCCGGGGAGAACTCTTCTTCTTCTTCTTCTTCTTCTTCCCTTCTCCACGTCGCCTCGGATGCTCAGAAGGACGTCAAAGAGCTGACTTCCAGCGAATTCGCCGTCTCCGTTTAAGAGTCCCGTAGTAACTTATCGACAGTATCTCTTTTTGAAGTATTGTTGGTTCCCTTTTCCCTTTTTTCTTTGTCCCCCCTCCTCATCAGTATTTGTACGTATCTGTGTGTCGTTTTGTCGCCGGTGTATAACGAAAAGAGTTTTGAATAAAACAATGAAACTTTATCAAAAAGTACAATATCAATTCGTCAAACTTCATTGAGTAATTCGGCTTTCGGCGCCAGTTCGGTCAACAAGGATAACATCATTGCGGTCGCGGAGAGCGTCTGAAAATGTGCAGCGTAACTCAAGAATGACGGGTTTTGGGACGAAATGATCAACTACAAAGTTGTTGAGGACAAAATTTGCAACACCTTTCTAGTTGATCAATTTTTGAAATAATCATTGGATCTCAGGATATAAGCGTCCAAACATACTAAACCTTTTGGGCGGTTCGAAAACTATATATCTCAGCTGTCGGTAGAGATATCAAAAAGTTGTCAACTGATAAAATGTGCAAAATTTTTCAATAAACAATTTGTTAGTTGACTACTTTTTGATATCTCTACCGGCCGCCGAGATAGAACAATTTTTTAAAGTTGACATCGTTGCTTTGAGTCAAGTCATCAGAAAACATCAAAGTATCATAGGCTAGTGTCCGTACAATCCCAAAAACTGACTCCCAAAATGAGTGGTCTCGAAAGGACGGCGAATCCCCAGACGGAGACGCCCAAATCGAACTGTTCCATGTGAGAAGAGAGCGTATTCGCGATCAGGTACACTTCTTTTCGATACGGAAACCATATTGTCCGGTTCTGACACAAATGACCTTTCGAACGGCAGATCTGCAATACAAAAATCGTACAAACTTACAAAATCAAGCTACAAAGCCCAGAGTTTTGAGCTTAAAATGAGGAAAAAGAGTTGGAGAAATTTCAAAAAAAAAAACGTGCGTACCTCATCGTGTAGCCTGGCGGGAGCGATGGTAACTGCGAAGAAGCTGAAGGCGCAGAGGCCGATCGTCGGCAGGCAGAGAAAGAGATCCAGAAGCGAGTGGATCCGGTGGTTCATCATCATTAGCGTGAACACCATCGACGGAATCGTGATCAGAATCATTATGAACGTGTAGAGCTGCAAGAGCGCACTGTCGGCGAGAAATTCAAAATGTGAACGTTTTGAGCCAAAAAAACAGTCAAATTTCTCAGAGATTCAAACATTTCAGATCAGAACGAACCCGAAAAATGAGGTCCAAATGTCGAATGACCGCGCACAAATTGCTGTAAATCTCCAAATGCCCCAGAATATTTTCGGCGGCCCCGGGTCCGGATCCGTCGAAATTCGAGATTTCCTCGTTGAAGAAACGCATCTCCAGATACGTGGCATTTGTGTAGAGGATGAGAACGAAGAGGGTCATGTTGAACACAATGTACAGGTACGTGGTCACCAGGGTGTACAGCGGACGGAGCGGCGGATAGTAGAAGATCTGGAAGTAGTGACCATAACTCGAGAATGAGAAGTTTTGAAGTGAAATGATCAACTACAAAGTTGTAGAGCACTTAATTTGCAACAACTTTTTAGTTGGCCACTTTTTGAAATAATCATTGGATCTCAAGATATAAGGGTTCAAAGTTACAGAACTTTTTGGCCGGCACGAATGACGTTCATTCGAGAAAATGTGTTCATGATCATTTGTTAGTACACAAGATCTTGCGTTGAAAGATCGAAAATAGTGTGAAACTGATGATTTTACTCACAAAAGACTGTTTCTCTTGAAATTCGGTGTGCTTCTCCTCCAAATGATATTTGGCAGCGAATGCGGCAGTTATCGAGCATGTCAGGAATATGGTTGCGTAGAAAAACCTGTTGGTAGCTGCAAATCTATCATTTCTTCAGCAGAACCTTTTTTGGGCGTCCACCTCTCACATACTTCTTTCCACGATCGCTGGCGAGTCCCTGAAATCCTTGGCATTGAGCTAAACGTTTCCGGAACTCTGACAAATGACCGTAGAGTTGCCAGTAGACTAGGAATCCCTGAAATCACTGAAAATTGCCGATGAAACTATGCAAAAGTACCATAGAGATGAGCGATTGAATGGCCCATAGAATGATGAGGAGTTGGGCGGCGAGTTCGGCCGACAAATGACGGGTTAGAAAGGTGATGCGGATGTTGAAGCCGATCGAGTAGGTGGCTGAAACTCAAAAATGACGAGTTTTGGGATGAAATGATCAACTACAAAGTTGTAGAGCACTTAATTTGCAACAACTTTTCAGTTGACCACTTTTTGAAATAATGATTGGATCTTGAGATATGAGGGTTCAAAGCTAAGGAACGTGTAACGCACCCACAAAAAACAGAATGCTCGTGACGATTCCATTGAAATTCCGCGCGGTGCCGGGTGTCCGCAAATCGATGCACAGGTACTTGGCGACGGTGAAAACGTGGCTTCCAAAATGCGATTTGAACATTTTCGGCTGCTCCCGTCGATGCGCGGGCGTCGGAAGCGTTATCAACACTTCCGAGAGCTCCATTCTGCAAAAACAACGCATTTTTGTGTGGAATTTCATAGTGAAATAGAAATATTGCACATTTTTAGTGTAACGGGTCAAGTGGCGGAGAAAAATGAGTGAAAACGGAGCACAAAAATTGTCTCATAAAGTGCGAAAAAGCCGGATGGTGTCCTAGCGGGAGCAGAAGAAAAAGAAAAGTGTGATAGACATGAGAAGAAGATTGATGACTTTTCGGATTTTTGTTTGAAAATCCAAAAATCGATTTTTTCAAGTTTTGGTTGAGCCATTTTTCTAGGCCAATTTGAAGAATAACCAGTTTTTAAAAGGAAGCTAGACGAAATTGGGGCTCTTTCGATTAAAATGCCGTTTTTCGACGGCCACTATTGGCTATTTTGCATTCCATTTTTGACAATTTCTCAAATTTTCCACAAAAAAGTACTCACTCAAGAAATCGATGTGTCCTCATCGTTTTTGAAGCCGAGTGAATGCGAGTGCTTCAATTCTTCTACCCAAATTATTCAATTTTTTCAAAGTGCTGCGAAATGCATTTTGGAGAGGCTCGTTTGTTTGGCATCGTGAAGCTCATTTATTGCATGGAATTTTCGCATTTCTCATATTAAAAATCGACAAAAAATTGAGAGAGGACAAGTGATATTTACAAACAAATCGAGGCAATCGTCGTTTCATTGATGCTTTTTCCGTTTTGTAGCTCGCCACACTGATTCTGCTGCAAAAAATTTAAAAATTGTTTTGTTTTTTGGGGGAAAACAAATTACGAGGCGCCAAAAAACTGTAAAAGGAGACGACGGCGACGATGAGAAACGCCATGAATACGCTGGCGTACAGGGTTATCCATTCACCCGTTTGGAATTTCTGCAGAGAACAATTGCGTTGTTTTAACAGAAAACCCGCTTAAATACCCCACTATTTTCACATATTTCCAACTGAGAACTCACAATTTCAGATCGATTATTGATGTTGTTCGGCGGCGCGGCTTGTGGCATTATTGCAAACGCGCAAAAAAGTTGGTGGAATATTTGGGGAACAAGAACGAGAATAATCGATAGTTTCGGCGCGGGAGTACTCTGTTTTGCCTGGAGCCGAAGAGAATAGGAGAAGTAGCGTGCGGCGGTCGGCCGGCGCGGTGTCTGCCGTCTCTCCGTTCCCGAGTACTCTCTCGGCGGGGGGACCTCCGGGCACAGCTGTCACCAATCTTTAGGTTCACACCACCCGCAACTTGAGATCTTGACTCCAACTTTTTGAATGCGTACGCGGAAAGCTAGTTTTTGAGAGCTCTGCAATTCTTCAAAGTGTCTGTACGACAGTAAGTTTGTGAGTGAGGACCCTTTCATAGATGTTTGACACATTTCTCGTTCTTATTGTCGAATATTTCTGGCCACTCTCCTTACTCACAAAATTCTTCAAAATTCCGACAAAGTGCAGACCATTTTGTGTCTCTAATCTGCTCTACTGTCTACGCGAACTCTCTAACAGTGTTGAGAAGCGCTAAAGCGACGAGCGTTAGCTTGGACCGTTCAGCGCTAGCCTGGTAACGTAGCTTTCGCTAAAATGATTTGCTATGTATGGAGTGTAAAGCCAGAACTTTGGCGTTTTTTAAACGGAGCTCCAGTCTCGGGTAACAAAGTTGTCTATGGTTACTCGGTTATGCTAGCCTAGCCCGGATGTTACACGCTTTAGTCGCTTATAACTAGCATTCAGAAAACACAGAGAACAACATTATTTTCAAGAAATATAGTCGGATTGAAAGCAACACAAATTTTTCTACAACTCACCGGAGTAGTAGACATAGAGATCGGGAATGGCATTTATTTGTTGTGCAACTAGTTCTTGGTGATGAGAGGTCGTTGATAGTGAGGATGGTGGGCGTACGGATCTGAAAAGATTGGTGGTACAATGCATGGGAACAGGAGGAATAAGAACTGTTACAAATGAGCAAGCACACAACTCACTTTTCTTGCAAAACTTGTAATAGGCGACGACGGCGAGCGCGAGCGCAACGGTGAAACAGAACATGATCCAAGTGAGTATCTCGCCCGGTTGCATCTTCGAACGAGTCGTTGTTATGTACATTTTCTGAAAAAAAAACGAGCCGTAATTGAGTGAAGAAATAAAAAAAGCACGAGGCTTTCTGGAGAACTGGGCTATAAAAACTGGAATGAATGAATGGGCGAGTGAGTGACCTGTGAAACTTGAGACTACTTTTAATGTGTGTGTGTAAGTATGATGTCATTGTGAAGTCGGAAAGTGATCATCAAAACAATGAAGCTGTTAGGGATCTTAAGTGCTCGAATGTCACAAACCTGGAGAATAAAAAGAAACGTGGAAAAACAAATGTTCGTTTTTGTTTTTCCGCAATCAGTTGATAACATAACACAGGCATCAATCACAGATTGAACCAGGAAGAACGGAAATACACGAATTTAAAAAGAAACGCGCTATTGTCCTCATTTTCACTGCTAAGTTTCCATGACAATGAAAAGTTCGCTTTCGAAATGAGTTCAAAGCGAGCATTTTATGAGCTGTATAGCCAATTTGACACGACAAAAAAGATGGAGCACAAATTAAAAGGGCACGGCGGTCCCCGGAAGTTTTATGAGCAAAATTGGAGGCCTTTTTTCAAATGCATTTAGAAGGGGGCTCAAAACAATCTGGCATTCAGTCAGTTTCTAGCCTCTTTCTGAGCACTTAGGATCAGAAGTTTGGAAGTGGTTACTCAGAACCGAGTATATCTCGGGAATGGATAGAGATATCAAAAAGCGGTCAACTAAAATTTTATAGGCAAAACATGTACCTTCATTGTTGCAGTTGAACACTTTTTGATATCTTTACCGGTTGAGGAGATATGACCCCACGAAATCATGGGAAAAGAAAGTGTAAAAGTCGTTCATTTCCCCCAAGAAAATCTTTTGGAAAAATGGCAAAATGACGTGGCAAACGGGAGCAGAAATCTAATGAATGTACATGGTAAAAGCGGGGCGGGAAATGAGCTCTCGAAAGTGCAAGTGAAAGGTCCAAAGTGGAGGGAATAATGAAGAATAGATGGGAAACGAAGGGATTAACGGACGGATCATGACGTGGCGCGTGTCATTTGGTGGCTAACAGAAAAACGACAAAAAACCGCTAAAAAGTGGCTAGCCGGTGACAAAATACAAAGTGCATTTGGGGGACCGAAAACAATTTTGCGGGCCGTAAAAACAGCGAGACCGAAATCCGGTCAAATTTTGTTGTGGAAGTGGGGGGAGAGGGAAACAATTGGATTTGAGTGGGACGAAAAAGAGGTTTTCGGGCGGTGAAACGTGTTGTTTTCGGGATGCTTTCCACGGGCCTAATCCTCTGGTTCACGGGCGCCCCGGGGCAAGATTAAGCCCCCATCGACTATTGTCGGTCCGCGTGAGACGGCACTCGAGTTGCCGAGGATTATCCGTTTCTGTGAAAATATTCACGCAGGGACCTGACTGCTTTGGGTTTCGAATTGAAGCGAAAAGCATTGGGAAAGAGGGAAATGACAGTTACCAAAAGAAAAACCTACATAATGAAGCTCGCCGAGATTGTCGTTGATCGTGAATCGGATTCGGAATTATGCATCATCATGACCCAACGCTTGAAATGATAGGATGAGCCTCGATAAAACGATCAATAGTTGTTGTTGTTGTCGTGTGGATCTCCTGTCATTCTCTTGTTGTTAATCTGCGTTTTTCAGTAAGTAGATTTGCATTTTAAAGGCAATTTCTTACTTTTCGACCCATTTTCCACTGCAAATCCATTTTCCCGCACCAAAAACCGTCCATTTCTGTCGAGTTTGGAATTCGAAACGAAAGGGGGTCAGCAAGTGCGCTCCATTGCGAATTCGCGCCGACGCAATTCAAATTTCGCAACCCGCGTTTCTTCGAAAATCGTCGCATCTTCGGCTCGAATTCTCATTGTTTTTTTGCTCTTTTCTCGCTAAAATTTGTGTTTTTCGACAATTTCCCGTCGAAAATTGCCTGAAAATTGAGTTTTTCAGCAAAAAAGCAATGGTGGAAGTGGAGAAAATGTCGGACGCCGAGTTGCGCGCCGAATTGAGCGTTCGCGGCGAAAATGTGGGTCCGGTGACGGGCACGACGCGCTCGTTGTACGAGAAAAAGCTCAAGAAGCTGATCGCTGCCGGCGGAAAGGTAAAATACCGAAAAATTGGGGGAAAATCGAGCTTTTCACTAGAAAATATATATTCGTAAAAATGGTTTACCAGACCGAAAAACCTCTGAAAAACTGTACAAATATCACAAAAATTGCAATTTTCCAGACGCCAGTGCGCCCGGCGGCCTCGAAACCGGCTTCTTCGTCGTCGGTCAAGCCGAAACTGACGGCGCCGTCGAAACCGCCCGTCGTCACGAAGCCCAAGACTCCGGACACCTCGCGCCGATCGATTCCACGTGGCAACACGACCGTCAACTCGACGTTCAATCGATCGGAAGCGGAGGATTCGGACGGGAACGAGGAAGAAGAAGAAGAAGAGGAAGAGGAGCCGATTCTGTCGCCCAAGAGCCGCTCCAAACTCAGCTCGAGCTACGTGAGCATTTCCCGTGGCCGTGCGGTCTCCTCGACGCCCACAAAAGTGAGCCCAAAGACGCCGACTCCGCCGAAATCCGCCAGACTTCCGCAGGCAACCTCCGCGTCCAAGGTTGGTTTTGAACACATTTTTTACATTGAAAAATCGGGAGAAATTCTAATTTTTTACAGACGTCGACGACGATCCAAACGACGACGAGACTGCCGACGACGCCGCGCACGCCGCTCAACTCGTCGGTGAACGTGCCGGTTCCGAACCTGATCACGGACTTCACGCCCAGCTTCTCGACGTTCGATCGTCCCGGGGCCACTCCGCCGCGCAACCGGCTCAGCGTCTATCAGTCGTCGCGCAAAGTTCTCGACGATTTGGGCAATACGACCGGCGAGGAGGACTACGAGGACGACAGCGGCGTCGAGAGCTCCAGAATCATCTACCAGTCTTCCGGTAAGGCATTTTTTTTCAGAATTTTCTACATTTTTCCAAAATTTGTCAGAAATTTAAATTTTTGCAGAACCGCAGAGAGGACTGGTTAAATCGGCGTGGAACAAGGTGCTCGGCTACGGCTTCGCGGCCTCCAAGACTCCGGGGGAGAGCTACGACCTGCGCGCGGGCTCCTCGCGGTTCCACGTGCGGAAGAACGCGCGGACGGGACGCGTGACTGTCCGGCAGTCGAACGTGTTCCTCGATTCGCTCTGGCTCGCCCTCTACGCAGTCTCCATCACCGCGCTCGTCCTCCTCGTAGCCTACTTCATCACCAGTTTCGGATCGAACGAAAAGGCGTCCATCTCCGGATATTGGGCCGTTCTGAAGGGCGCCGTTCGTGATTCCGTCCAGTTCTTCTACAATTACGCTATTCTTCCCATCGTCACAGTCGCTCTCGGTACGGCACAGTTTCTGCGATTTTTAGAGCATTTTTACCGTTCTCTATCATTATTGTGGCTGTCAGGGCTGGGAAAATTTCGGCCCAGGCTTTTCGAAGGCTTTTTGAGGCCTGTACTTTTACCCTCTTGCAATCCTCTCGAAAAGCCCTGCCCAGACTTGAGAAATTTTGAACATTTTTTAATGAAAATCGCTCCTGTTTTCAGTGGTCCTTCTCGGCGTGGGCCTCTTTTTCGGACACCGCAAGTACAAAGAGACGAAGGAGGTTGAGGAGGCGAAGCTGTACGCACTGATCGAACGGATCATCGAGCTGATCAAGGAGTCGTCGGCCGACGGAGAGCCCTACGTCTCGCAGCCGCACGTCAGAGACGTCATGTTCCCTCCCGCCAAAAGGTACATTTGAAAAAGAAATGCTGTAATCGCAAATCGAATCAGCATTTTCTTAAACATTTTCAGATTCTCTGGAAAATTATTTGCACAATACACGTTTCCATTCTTTTTTTGCAGACGTTCGGCGGAGATGGCGCGCTGGGAGTCGGCGGTCAAGTTCATCGACCAGAACGAATCGCGCGTGGCCACCGAAGTTCACGTTTTGGCCTCTGGAAACGAGTGCGCCGTCTGGAAGTGGATCGGAAATCAGTCGCAGAAGCGCGTCTGGTAGAATGAATAATTTCCGCATTTTTACCCCTCTGTCCGATTTTTTACTGTTTTTTTTTGAGGAAAATGAGTAGTTTTTTCCTCCTTTTCCTCTTTTCGAGAGGAAAAACTCACACTGATGATCACCCGACCAAAACGCATTATTTATCTCTTCACCCAATTATTGATATAATCCCCATTGTTTCCTGAAAAAATTGATCAATCTCACACGTTTTCTCTCTGAATAAAAGTCCATGTTGCGACGATTCGATGTTTTTCACCCATTTTTCGTCGAATTTTCCGTCCAATTCGGGTGCCTAATCGCTCTCTTTCCCTTCTTTCTCTTCGCACTCTCTCCTCGCTCCGCCCACCCTCTTTTCGTTTTCTCTGCGTCTCCGCGTCGAGATAGACGCCAAGTCGATGCGACGTCCGAAAGAGACATGATTCTCACCTTTTTTGCGGTTTTTGAACGGGCAATCGAATAATTTATGGATTTTTGCGGCGTTATGCCATTTTTGAGCGATTTTTCGGTGGAAAATTGAAGCAATTCGAGGTTTCTAGCGATTCTTGCGATAAAAATTGAATTTCCCGCCGAAAAATTGAAAATGACCGTTTCGACATGCTCTTCCTGTGCGAAATGATAAACTTTTACAGTTTTGCAGTGTTCGACCGCGAAAAGCTGAATTTACATTGTTCTTTCGTTTTTCTGGTCGATTTCACTAGAAAACACAATAACATTGCGTTTCTTCTTCATTTCCTTCAATTTTCGAATAAAAATGACTTTCCTCTCTAACTTTTCCAATTTTTGCAGTGAAAAAACCTAAAAGGGCCGTCAAAAAAGCGCCGAAGCGCTGAAAAAAATCGATACGGAGAATGGGAGTGCCAAAGTTTTACCGCTGGACGTCCGAAAGATATCCGTGTCTGTCGGAGGTGATAAACGAGTCGCAGATCCCGGAATTCGACAATCTCTACCTGGACATGAACGGAATCATCCACAATTGTTCGCATCCCAACGACGACGACGTCACTTTCCGCATCACCGAGGAGCAGATCTTCGTCAACATTTTCGCCTATATTGAGGTACACTTTTTGTAAATGAACAAAACTTTTAGTCATTTCATTCACGTACGCTTATAAAAATATTTTTTTGTTGCAGAATTTGTACAACTTGATACGTCCGCAAAAAGTGTTCTTCATGGCCGTCGACGGTGTGGCTCCGCGAGCAAAAATGAATCAGCAGAGAGCACGACGATTTATGTGAGGACAATCATTCTGGACTTTTGGAGCATTTTCGATATTCCGATCGGACCCTAACGTTGCCGGCTTCTTGGACTTGCATTAGAGTATATCGGGACAAAGTTTCAGCCTGATCAGATCATCGCTCACATATCTCGGGACCAGGTGATCCAATCGGGCTGAAACTCAGACCCGGTATACTTCGATCCAAGTCCAAAAAGCCTGCAAAATTTGGGTCCGATCGGAATATCGCAAGTGGTTCAATAGTCCAGGACAAGGGCCGCCTAGCCCTGCTTTCTTCAAAATTTTTCTAGTGAAAAATACTTCTAAAAAGCGGTGAAAAATTCAAAATCGAATATTGTAGGTCGGCACGAACGGCAGCCACCCAAATGGCGCAAGCGATCGCAAAAGGAGAGGTGCTGCCGACGGAGGAGCGGTTCGATTCGAATTGCATCACTCCGGGCACGTACTTTATGACGAGACTGCACGAGAGACTCCTCAAATGGATCGAGCACAAGACGAAGACGGACCCCAAGTGGCACGGACGACGCGTCATCCTCTCCGGGCACAATGTACGGGAGTCGGCAAGAAATTTGCGGAATTTTGAGACATTTTGATAGACTTTTTACAATCGCAATTCGTTTTTTTTCCTAGCTGCTCTTCACAATATTGGAAATGTTTGCAGTGTCCGGGAGAAGGCGAGCACAAGATAATGGACTTTATCCGAACGGAACGGGCGGCGGGGGACTACGAGCCGAACACGCGGCACTGCATGTACGGACTCGACGCCGACCTCATCATGCTCGGCATCGTGTCGCACGAGCCGCACTTCTCGTTGCTGCGCGAGGAGGTCACTTTCAACCAGAGACCGCGGAAGCACGAGCAGAAAACGAAGAGGCCGCAGCGGACCGACTCGGCCGAGAAACAGTTTCATCTGCTGCATCTGTCCCTGCTCAGAGAGTACCTCGCCTGGGAATTCTCGTCTGTTAAGGTACGCACAAGATTTTTGTTTGTCAATAAAAAGGGGCTATTTGTGTGCAGGACTCGCTGCCGTTCGCGTACGACATGGAGCGCATCGTGGACGACTGGATCCTGATGGGCCTCCTGGTCGGCAACGATTTCCTTCCGCACCTTCCGAACGTGCACATACACGACGACGCGCTGCCGCTCCTCTACACGACGTACAAAAAGGTGCTGCCGACGCTGGACGGCTACATAAACGAGGGAGGCATTCTGAATCTGGGCAGGTTCGAGACATTCCTGCGGCAATTGGCCATCAACGACAAGGACGCGTTCATGGACAAACTCGAGGATTATCAGTTTATGGAGTCGAAGAAAAGTGGAAGAAATGCAGAGGAGGTAGAGGACGAAGAGTTGGTGGCATTCGAGTCGTCGGACATTGAGAACGAGGAGGAGACGGAGGAGCCGGAAACGAACGGAAATGAAGAGGAAGACGAGATTGACGCGGCTTTTGTGAGCGACGATGAGGAGCAAGAGAGTCCTGAGGAGGAGACGGAGGTAATAATAACAGGTTCGCAAGTTTTATATAATTATTTGCAGTCGTCATCTCCACCGCGAACAGACGAAGAGGAGGAGACGAACGGCGAGTTTGTGGAGCAAGAGTTCAACGACGAATTGGCCACACTCGCCCTCTCCGCGCTCGACGACAAGGACTTTGAGAACAGTGTGGAGGCGTGCTGGACGCGCACCATCAACAATCAGTTCAAGCGGCACAAAAAGGAGTACTACTCGGACAAGATGCGCTACAAAAACATTTCAAAGTCGGAGTTGCGCGCGCAGGCGGAGGGATACGTGCGCGCGATCCAGTGGAACCTTCACTACTACTACCACGGCTGCTGCTCGTGGAGTTGGTTCTACCCGCATCACTACGCGCCGTTCATCTCCGACGTTACCGGATTCGCCGACATGCACATCGAATTCACGCTCTCCGAGCCATTCCACCCGTTCGAACAGCTCTTGGCGGTCCTTCCCGAGGCTTCGAAAGGTTGTCTTCCGAAACCGTTGCAGGAATTGATGAGCCCCGATCCGACACAGTCCCCCATTTCCGACTTTTATCCGCCGTCGTTTGAAACTGACCTGAATGGGAAGCGGAACGACTGGGAAGCAGTCGTTCTTATTCCGTTTATCGACGAGAAACGTCTGTTGGAGGCGATAAAATCGAAAGAATCGCGGCTTTCCGCCGAGGAGAAACGACGAAACGAGCACGGAACACACGTGCAATGCGTGTCGACCTATTCGCAAAGGGACAATATTTGGAAGGTCACCCGCACCGAACTGCCCAATGATCTGTTCCGGATCCCGCAAGCGCGTGTCAAGTGGGGACTCCTGCCGAATGTGAAAATGGACGTCTACTTCCCGGGATTCCCGACGATGAAGCATCTGAGTCATTGCGGAGAGTTGCGCCACGCCAACTGCAACGTGTTCGGAATGGCGTCGCGCAAAGAGTCGATGGTTCTGAGGGTGAAACCTCTCGGGACCGCCAAGGACATTATCGAGTGGGGCGCCGAGTTGTGCGAGGAAGAGGTGTGCGTCGACTGGCCCATCCTGAAGCTCGCGAAAGTCGACGCGATCTGGGGCGACGGACGGATCGTTCGGAAGGGCGAGGAAGACGAGATTGTCGTGAAGGACATGACGGAGGAGGAGAAGCGGCAGTGGACGGCCCATGTGAACCAGCTCGTCGAGCACGCCATCACCCGCTACGCCATCGAGTGCGGCACGGACCGCGACGAGCGGGGAAAGCATGTGCGCACGCCGATCGCGTGGGTCCGTCGCTTCACTGGACTGGTCTACGAAACGACGGCCGACGGAAAGGGCGGCGCGCCCGTCCTCAGAGCGGTCAAGCAGTGGGCGAGTCCGCAGACCGCACGGCCGGTCCTTTTGCCTTTGATCGTCAAGGTAACTTTCAATTTTTGCACTGGAAATGTGTTTGTACGCATTTCGAGTGCTAAAACTGTGAAAATGGGCATTTTAAAGCTAAAACTTTGAAGCGATTCAACTAATTAATTTCAGAACAGATTTTTAGGATCCTTTTTTGAGTTGGCACCAAAAAATGCTCTAATTGTAGGTGGCGAGATTATTAAAATACGGGTTAAAAGCAAAGATGTATAGATTTTAATCGATAATCGTTCAGGACGTGTTGCTGGAGAACTCGTGTCTGCTGGCCGATCTTCCCGTCACTCGGGCCTATCCGAAACAGGCGGTCGTCTGGGTGACCGACCCGAAGCAGGCTCTTTTCGGACTGCCCGGAATGGTGCAAGCGTATCACAACGAGAAAAGTGCCAATTGTGAGTTTAGTGGTTTTCAAGCGGAAAATGATAAATTTATAGCAGTGTTTTTAAGTTTTCCAATAATAATAAGTGGTTTGCAGGTAAGATCGAAGTGGTCGGAATGGTCGGCCTGAACAAAGTGGATAAAATGGAGGCGTTGCGCAAAAAGTACGAGCAGAAATCGTTGCGCTGGATGTCGAGCATGGACTGTGCCCGCCAAATACCCGTGGACAATCGGCTGTTCGCTCGCATCACAGGTACAATGTTTCTGTGGAACGAGCCGCGCGAAAAGGTCGAGAAGGGCCAGCAGATGTCGTCGGAGTCGAAGATCAACTGCGGAATGGCACTCAAGTTCAGCAAACGGGACATTTGTGTGGCCGAGTACACGGACCGCCGCGAGGCGCCCAACCAGCGGGACCAGCGGGATCCGCGACGCTACTGGAGCTACAGCAACCTGACGAGTCGTCTCGTCGCCGAGTACAAAAAGAAGTTTCCGGAAGTGATCCGACACTTGGAATCCTCGGCGTCCAACTCGATGGACGACGTCTACTACGCAGAGGACATTTGGCCGAATGCCAAGAAACGAGAGGAACGGTTCGTCGAGCTTCGCGCCTTTTTGGAGACACTTCCGAGTCGGGAGGCCGAGCAGTTCAGGTGCGGCACCGAGTACGCCGATCGGCAGATCATTGCCGAGATCGAGAGGGTGGTGATGGAGGGCGGAGAAGACGAAATAAAGAGACGGCGCATGCATATCTGTGTGCTGCCGCCCGCCCAAGTCTTCCGCTACGAACTCTACGACGGAAAGGTGCACGTGGATCCGGAGGCCGACTTTAGAATACTCGACCGCGTCGGCATCATGTCCTCGCACACGGTAAATGCTAGATTTGCAGCAGCACCAGTGTGCTCCAAAAATTTGCTCCAAACTGATAGATCGCAACACTGAAACCCACTTTTAGAGACTTTGTAGTTGAAAATTGGCCTAAATTTGTGATCTTGGTGGGGTTTATCGAGTAAATAGAACGAAAATAATTTCAGAGAGTGCCGAAAGTGTTGCAAGGGACCGTGGTGGGCCTGCACGACGACAAAGTGGACGTTCTGTTCGACGCGGAGTTTGAGGGCGGCTCGAAAGTTCGCGGATCGACATGGTCGGGCGCCGTACGCGTTCCGCAAAGCTCCCTTTTCAATATCACGTTCGGATTGGTCCGAAAAGACGCACTGCACAAGGTTTCCCGCTGATTTTTGCAAATGTTTGCAAATGTTTTAAATTTAGAAGCAACAGGAACAGGCTCTGCAGGGTGCGTACGTGCCACTCCCACCCAGACAACACCAGAAAAGACAGGAAGCCGGCGGATCCACTGGTCCGCCGACGGTCCCGTCGAAACCGTCGAAAAAGGCGAAGAAGGAGAAGGAGAAAACGGCGGAAAAGGCGAAGAAGGAGAAGGAGAAACCGGAGGAAAATACGAAGAAGGAGAAGGAGAAACCGGCGGAAAAGGTGAAAATAATGAAGAAGAAGGACGCGGAGGTGACGGTCGAATCGTTGACGGAGTCGCTGAACAAACTGCTCAAAATTCAGCCGAAAGAGTCGGAATCGTCGGAAGGCACCTCGCAGCAGACGGGCGGAAAACAGGTGTCCCTCATGGAGCTGCTCGGCGGTGCCAAGACGAGTGTGGAAAAGGCAGCGGATAAACCGGCGGATCCGAGCAAAAAGTCGATACTGGAGCAGTTGAACGAGGCGCAGACGAAGAAGAAGGAGAAGAAGAAGCAGGAGCAGCTGGTAATACTTCAGAAAATTGCAGAGGAAAAAAAAGAGGGATTCTGGCAGCAGACGCCCTCAGTTGTGGTCAGTTCTCCCGATTTTTGAGTGAAATCATCGGGTTTCTTGATATTGTGTGGTCTAAAAATCATGGAACGTTTTTTGGATTAAATATTGCTTTTTCAGCAAAACAAGGCCTCAAAAGGTGCTGAAGCGACAGAATCGACGTCCTCGACGGCTCCAGAAGCATCGGCCAGCGAACCGACGAGTTCTGGGAGTCAAAAACCTAAAGAGGACCAGAAAAATGAGCAGAAGAAGACGGAAAACGCAGTGGCCGCGCCCGCGCAATCATTTTTCTCCATGATCGGAATGACTCCGATCAACCCGCACGGACCGCCCGGACACGGACATCAGCAGTTTGGCGCCGAGCGAAGGGGATACGAGGAGTACGTTGGGAAATGACACTCTAAACTTGTTTAATTAAATGTATGCTTCTTTTTTTGCAGAAAACGCGCGAATCCGAAGCTGACGGACTTCAAACCGTCGACAGTGAATGCGCGAGTTCAGCGACAACAACAGGCGGCACGTCTTCACAACACGACGAAAGTGACGTTGATAACACGGCCGAAAGAGGCGGCGCCGGTGGAGGAAGAGCCGAAAAAGAAGGAGGAGAAGGAGAAGGAGGAAGAAGAGCCGAAGAAGGAAAAGGCGGCGAAGAAGCCGAGAAAGAAGAAGGAGTCGAGACTCGGAATCATGTTCAACAAACCTCCAGTTTAGGCGACTTTTTTGCGATGTTCTCCGAATTTATTCGAATTCCTAGGAGCCTATCTCAATTTTCTTGGCTTTCTTTCGAATCTTTAGGAGATTTTTCTGAGATTTCTGCCACGAATTTCTTGCATATTCCCCACGTATCCATCTGTTTTTTCAGTCTTGTATCGTTTATCATCTTGTGTTTATTCATTACATAATCCCAAAGGGTTTTTTTTTCTGCTAATAATCTAATGTCGATTCAATAGGCGACGCCCACCCACAATTGCAGTTTTTTTTTGTGAAACCACCACCCCTGTACCGTTTTTTTTTTTTGTAATAATGGTGAATATTAGAATCTCTCTCCCTCTCTCTCTCACTCTCTATTGTGGCCCCGCCCCCTTTTTCTGTTTCTGCCAGTACACAAGATGATATTAAATTCAAATTTTCAAATTTTGGCCGAATATTATCGATCATCATTTGTTGCGGGCCTCTTGGTGAATTGCCGCGTGGTCTTCTGGAGGCTCGAATTGCGAATTCTGGAAATTTTGAACTTTTCCCAATTTGCCCAAACAAATTTGAGCACAAACAAACCTCGTTATTTTCGATGAAATGATGAGAAGTGGGCAGATTGTGCTGCTGATAATATCCTTCCACGTACAAACTCTCTTTTTCGGCCGAATACGTGGATTCAGCAGTGGTTGTTGGGACCTCCTCGGACGGAGACGGATAATATCCCGGAGTGGTGGTCGATAAGCCCGCTTTCACATAATATCGATAGACAGAAGTGGTGGGCGGGGCTTCGGTAGTTGTGACGTATTCCGGGGATGGATAATACGATTCTGTGGTGGTGTACGGTAGTTGGTAGTACGGTCGGGGGACCGGGTTGCCACCGCCGATCGGACGGCGACGGTCCGGGCACTTGCACTGGCCGGAGAAGAGCAGAGCAGCGGAGATACCCGCTTCTCCGGGCTGCAAACGGAAAAATTGGGCATGGGTGACTTTGAACGGGTACTGTAGGGTTAGAAAAGGTTCTGGTGCTTTCCAATTTTTTTTGTGAATAAATCTTGTCTAGTACTGTGTTTTTGCAGTTGGTCACTTTCTTCTAGGACCGCTCCCTGGGCTACTGTAGTGCTTGGAAGGCACTAGAAAGGAGCCCTAACTTCAAAAGGCTACAGTACTCCAGGGAGTGGACGTACAAAAAAAGTGTCAATTAGAAAAGTGTAGCAAATGTTATTTATGTCATTTTTATAGTTGACAACTTTTGACCACGACCATTCTTTGGATTACTGTAGCTCTTGGAAGTTGGGACACAATTTCACAGCGCTAAAGTTATCCCAACTTCCAAGAGCTACAGTACCCCAGGGAGTGGTTCTAGAAAAAAGTTCTCAACTACAAAAGTACACTATTACATGTCAAGATTTCAGAATTAAATTTTGAGACTGATTGGACGTCTTCTAACGCTACAGTACACGTTTAAAGCTGGTATTGTTCTGGAACCTCAAAAATTGCGGCCTTCGACTAACAACGTAGATAAATGGCGTAACTTACCAGTCCGGGTGCTCCAGGCGGTCCGGGTATTCCGTGTTCTCCGGGTGCTCCCGTGACTCCAGCAATTCCCTCAGCGCCCGCACTGCCCACATTCCCCTGCTCCCCATACTCCCCGGGCGGTCCGAATACCCCAGTCGGGCCTGGTGGTCCCTGCAGGTTTCTGTAGATCTTCGAGTCTTCTCCTCGGGGCCCTGGCCATCCGTTCGGTCCGTTCTCTCCATCGTAGCCGCCTTCTCCCTCCGGTCCGCTTGGTCCCGGAAAGCCTTCGTATCCGTCGAGACCCGGTTGACCGGGCTTTCCGACGCCTCCCTTGTCGCCCGGCGGTCCCGGATCTCCCTCGATTCCACGGGGACCAGCGGGACACTTCACACAGCCGAGAATGATGACTCGGTCCTGAGCGAGCAGTTCCCATTCGGTTCCGTTGTTCCCGTCCACACCATCATCCGCATTCTCTCCCGGAGGACCCGGAAGGCCTGGGGGACCGGGCGGACCGCGTGGACAAGGGTTTCCGGGGCATTTGAGATCGGTGTCGGCTGAAAAGTACAAGTTTTGAGCTGTGAAGAATCATTTTGACGTCTCCTAACACGAAAACTAAATGGACAATGGCATCGATTTCAATTCGAACAAAAACATGTTGACAATGAATATTATCCAAATCCGAAAAAGCGAAAAAACTAAGCCCAATGCGGGGCTCGAACCCGCGACAACCAGATTAAGAGTCTGGTGCTCTACCGACTGAGCTAACCGCACAGGTAAAATGCGGAGGAAGCATATGGGTCCAATGTGCTTTCAACGCGGATCGCGCGTGGAAAACATAGGAATACCATATGGAAGCATTATGCTTGGAATGCGCCGGATCCTTTGTGCTTTCGCGGCGGATGCTTTATGCTTTCCCACCCGAAAATGGAAAACGCGACGCGCGCGCCACGAAACCTCCCACAAACCCGAACCCGTGACCCTTCCCGTATTAATGCGCGCGCTTACCTGTGTTCCCGTCCCTGCTGATGCTGCTACCAGAGGCTTGCATGACAAAATGGGCGAGCTCAGCGACTAACCAGCATATTAGTAACATAGCCTGGGATGCAGAACAGGCTCAGGCTCCTAAAATCGCTTGTTCTGCATCCCTACAGTAGCATCGAGATTTTTCAGGGAAGACAGTGAGAGAACAAGAAAGTTCAGGCTTCTTACCCGTTTTCTTCGGGAACGTGTTTATAATGAGGAAAACTTACAAAGAGCGACAAGAAATTCGCAGAAATGTGTATAAGTCAATGGAGAAATCGTTCCTTTCGAAATACGACTGTTTCGTGCTTGCTTTTTGTGTCTCTTTGTTAGTTTTCATCATGATGAACTCGTTCCCAAAAAAGCAAGTGAAATGAATCAGTTTTCTTCAGACGGCACGCACCAGAAGTTTTGGCGCACAGAAGAAGGCTTGGGAAGCGCGCCGCCGCCCGCCTCCCGCCGCTCGCTCGCGCTCTCCGTGTTCCGAGACTTTAGATGTGTGCCGTCGGACGAATACCTATTCGTTTCACCCGTTTTCTTCGGGAACGTGTTTATAATAATCAAAACTAACAAAGAGCAACAAGAAACACGCAAAAAATTTCCGAGGTTCAGCACGAAAACAGCTGAAATGAATCGGTATTCGTCCGGCGGCGCAAAGAAGAAGGCTTGGGAAGCGCGCCGCCGCCTGCCGCCTGCCGCCCGTTCCGTGTTCCGAGACTTCAGATGCGTGCCGCCGGAGAAATACTGATTCATCTTACCCGTTTTCTTCAGGAACGTGTTTATAACGATCAAAACTAACAAAGAGCAACAAGAAACTCGGAGAAATGTGTATAGGTCAATGGAGAAATAGCTTTTTTCGAAATATGGCTGTTTCGTGAGCGCTTTTTGTGTCCCTTTGTTAGTTTACATCATAATGAAGTGACCTATAGACATTTCTGGGAGTTTCTTGTTGCTCTTTCTTCGTTTTGATCATTATAAACACGTTCCTGAAGAAAACGGGTAAGATGAATCAGTATTTCTCCGGCGGCACGCATCAGAAGTCTCGGAACACGGAAAGCGCGAGCGAGCGGCGGGAGGCGGGCGGCGGCGCGCCTCCCAAGCCTCTTTCTCTGCGCCGCCGGACGAATACCGATTCATTTCAGCTGTTTTCGTGCTGAACCTCGGAAATTTTGTGCGTGTTTCTTGTTGCTCTTTGTTAGTTTTGATTAATATAAACACGTTCCCGAAGAAAACGGGTGAAACGAATAGGTATTCGTCCGACGGCACGCATCTAAAGTCTCGGAACACGGAGAGCGCGAGCGAGCGGCGGGAGGCGGGCGGCGGCGCGCTTCCCAAGCCTTCTTCTTTGCGCCAAAACTTCTGATGCGTGCCGTCGGAAGAAAACTGATTCATTTCACTTGCTTTTTTGGGAACGAGTTCATCATGATGAAAACTAACAAAGAGACACAAAAAGCAAGCACGAAACTGCCATATTTCGCAAAACGGTTTTTTCCCAGTGACCTATATACATTTCTGGGAGTTTCTTGTTGCTCTTTGTTAGTTTTTATCGTTATAAACACGATCCTGAAGAAAACGGGTAAGATAAATCAGTTTTCTTCCGACGGCACGCACCAGAAGTTTCGACGCACAGAAAAATGCTTGGGAAGCATGCCGCTGCCCGCCGCTTCTGTGGTGCCGCTCGTGCTGCCGTTCGGTTCATGTGGGAACTGCGTTTGAGTGCATTGAGCGAGTTCCTCCATAACTCGAAGAGCATAGTTCGTAGAAAATAATCGTCAACTACAAAGTTGATCAGCATGAGATTTACTCCAACTTTTCAGTTGACCACTTCTTCCCGCAACGTTTAGTTCTTGAGATACAGGCCGATGAAAACAATAGTTCTAAATCTTGCTGTATCTCGAAATCTAGTAAAGATATAGCTACGTTGTCAACTAATGAATTATTGATAAAGACATTGTGCATAGTTTTTCAGTTGACAACCTGTTTGCAAGTCAGCTCGTTTTTGTGATACGACTCACTAACCATTTCAACAGCCTGTATCTCAAGAACTAAACGTTGCAGGAAGAAGTAATTAACTGAAAAGTTGTAGTAAATCTCATGCTGATCAACTTTGTAGTTGACCATTATTTTCTACGAATTATGCTCTTCGAGTTATGGAGGAACTCGCTCAATGCACTCGAAGCCGCGACGCATAGCGAGTGATACCGCATGACTGAAAGCATATTTCATCCGTGCGCGATTCGGCAGCCGAAGTTCCCCTTTCTACGCACGCGCGAGGCATATCTTGCTTTTCGCTCGCGGAGGATCCTATGTGGATCCTATATGCGAGCATATGGCATTTTGAGGCATTTTTGAAGCATATGCTTCCTCCGCATTTTACCTGTGCGGGCGGCGAGAGAATTGGGGCACCGAGGCGGTCATAAAGGTCACACTCACCGCACTCCTTCTCCTCCCCCTCCTCCTCTTCTCCAATTTCTCGCCCACTACCATCCACTTCTCCCTCTTCTTCTTCTTCCTCTTCCTCTTCATCATCGTCATTATGCACTTCCAACAATTGGGCCAGTCCGTTCGTGTACCCGTTCTTCATTTCCCTCGTCGACATATTTCTGATGACTTCTGTCGCGTTTACCTCTTCATAATCTTCAGAATCTTCCAAACTCGTGATGGCGGCCTAGAAAATTCACTTGGGAAAGTTAGGCCACCACTAACTTACCTCTTCTTCCACTTCTTCTTCCTTTTCCTCCCCATCTCCGTCCGTTTCGCTCTTCTTCGCTTCTTCTTCTTCTTCCTCTTCTTCTCCCTGATTCTCGTACTTCTCCTCTCGACTCCAATCCGAATTTCGGTACTCATTGAGCTCCGCGAGCTCCTCCGCCACCGGCACATACTGTTTTCGCAGCCACGTTTTCGGTTTTCGCTCCTTTTTTCGCCACTTTGATTTTCGAGCTTTCCGCGGCCTTTTCAGCGACGATTGAGGCGTCTGCAAGTTCAACAATTTCCAATGAAAATCGAATGGTCTATTTTGAACGCGTATTTCTGCGTTTGGCCATGTCCAATCACTCCCAAATTTGTTTTTATGAATTCTTCGTTTCTAGTACTACATTTTTGCAATTGATCGCTTCTTTCTACGACCACACTCTGGGTTACTGTAGCTCTTGGAAGTTGGGACACAATTTCACAGCGCTAAAGTTATCCCAACTTCCAAGAGCTACAGTATCCCAGGGAGTGGTTGTACAAAAAAGTTGTCAACTACAAATGCAAAGTTCTTGTCTAGTACTGTATTTTTGTAGTTGACCGCTTTTTTCTACAACCACATACTGTAGCTCTTTGAAGTTGGGACTAGTCTAAGGCACCTCAAAATATCCCTAACTTCCAAGCGCTACAGTAGCCCAGGAAGTGGCCGTAGAAAAAAGTTGACAACTACAAAAATACAAAAACTGAAACATTTCCTAGCGCTACAGTACACTTTCAAAGTCTGGTGGCCTAGCCACTCCAAATTTGCGGCTTCTAGGCCACGTACCTGTCTTCTGGTCCTCGTATGCAATCTTTCCAGCCGGATAATATCTTTCCAAGCCGCCTGTTCAAAGCTCTAAACGTTTTCGTTGCCATTTTAACCAAAAAAAAAGGCTCGCCTGAAACAGATCCAGCTGAAGTTTGGCGTCCTCCTCGAATCCACGCAAATCCGTTGCGAAATACGCCAAAAAAGTCAGAGAAGTGATGAGAAGTACGGTAGAAGTGTAGGATAAGTGATAGAGAAGTTTCGAGGAGGAAGACGACGAGTTTGCCAACATTTTTACTATCTTTTTCGGTTTTCTCTTCTTTTATACTTGTGTGGACGAGTGGTTCTGCGATGACTAATTACTGTTTCTTACAGGTTAGTGAACGGGTTTTTTCGGCGGGGCACTGTATTTCTGGATAGTGTTACCGGTTTTTTCGGCCCGTAATTCTAGTCCGACGCGGTCTTTATCACCGCAAAAAATGGCCTGAAATTCTAGAAACTCGAATCGGATTATCTGACTCGGTAAAACGTGTACAAAAAGTTACAGAAGAAGAAGGATTCATTGCTGTGGCTGGTATACCGATAACATGAAGCTGTCCATGAGATGTACAATTGAACAATAGACGTTTTTGAACCGGAAACGACCGACAAAAAGGGGCGAATAAATAGGTGCGAATGAGGAGGGATTGTGTAAAACTCTGGAGTTGTTGTTGCGAGGCGCGAGGACGGACGGACGAGTAACCGAGTAGATACATACAAGTTTTGGCTGGTTTGGATGTTTTTGTGTGGATGGGTGTGTGTGGACGTTATCAGAGATACATGTAATAGTTGCGTATGGACAGGGATAGGAGGGAAGACAGGAAAGAGGAAAATGATAGAAGAAGAGGTACCTATATGGCAAGTGGCGAGACAGAGAGAGAGAGAGAGAGAGAATGGGGAGGTTAGATACGTCTAGCGTTCATTCATTAATATAATTAATTAAGGTTAGCGTTTCTATGTACATAACATTTCATCATTATCACTTTGTACAACAACGTGGCAAGTGTGGGGGTCTAATTCTGAACTTTGGTCGCTTTCAGAATCTGATTCAATTGATTTGAGAGTTGTTCCATCGGAATCTTCGGGAAGAATGTCATCGGAAAGAGCGCCGGATTCGAGGAGAGCAGCGAAAGTTGTTTGAGCTGAAAATAACCGTATTGCTATACCGTACTCGCTGTGGCTCTCAAACGAACCAAAAAATCGGTCGACGGAGGAGCGGGCACCATCGGAATGGGCGTGTGAAGAAGGGGCGTAGTCGGAGTGACCGGCGTGAGCACGGGCGTCTGCACAGGAGTCGGAAGGCCCATCGGGATCATGAGCTTCGGCAGTGTCACACCGCCGGAGCCCATAATCTGTTGGGCCAGCTGGAGGAGGTTCAGGTTGGGGAAGATGGGGAGCATCGGCTGCACGTGCATCTTGGGCAGTGGTTGGTTGTTGAGGACGCGGAGCGCATCCGGCGAGAGACTCTTCAGCAACGCCTTCTCCAACTTCATAGTCTCCCAACAACTTCCGTGGATTCCCTTCTCCGCTTCCTGGTGGAGGCGGGCAAAGTTGGCGGCGAGCTGTTGGATCTCCAGCTTGGTGCTTTTGGGCGCGTTCTCGTACTCGTGCATGTTCACAAAATCGGATTTGCGCGGATCGAAGACCGCCGAGCCCGTCGGCCGATAGTTCGGATCCTTGAGCTTGGCCTTCCACTGCTCCTCCTGCAGCCGCACTTTCTTCGCAAAGTCCATCTCCTTGATCCACATGAAGAACTCCTCGGGCTCTTTGAGCAGGAGCATCTCCAACGCGTGCTCGTCGAGGTTGTTCAGCGAGTCCAGAATGATCTCCTCCAACTTGTTCTTCGGCTTCAAACCCTTTGAGCCGGACGGACCGAGGAAGTCGGCAATGTGCAGTTTTCCGTTCTGCTTGCACATGTCGATGTCGTCGTTCGGGTTGTTGCTGACCCGTTTGATCTTCTTCGCGCGGATCAGCTCTCCCTCCTCCTCGTCCACCGTCATGTACTTGTCGAGTTTGTCGCGTCGCGCCTGCGGTTCCGCATCCGCGTACTCCCGCTCCTTCTTGCCGATCAGCTGGGTTCCATTGCTGAACGTATCCCACGCCTCCACGTTGTCGGCCGTCCTCGAATCCTTGTGCACCTCGATCAGTGCGCCCCACGCGGACGGATTGCAACCAATGTGCGCGAGTCCGTGCGCCGGTATCGGATAGTGATGGTGCATTATAAAGTCGGGCGGCGTGAACTTGGCGCCACACTCGCGGCACACAATGCACCGCATGCTGTGACGGTTTTTGTACCAAAAACCGTGAGTTCCACTCTACAAACGTACACTTTAGGTGCTAAAGCATCGATAATATGCGTACCTCGAGAGCATCCTCCTCGAGATCCGAATTATCCTCCAGCCAGTTCTCGTTGTAGTCGATGAAGTTGGCGTGGACGACGTGGACGCGATACTCATCGTCCCTACAAAAATCGACGTGTTCCGTGGATCCCCCCGGTTCATGTCAAACTCTGACGCATCACTGACGATGAGCTTTGGCCTTTTTCCTCATCATCTTCATCAAGACACGGCTCCTACGCACACTCTCTCTCTCTCTCTCTCTTTCTTTCTTTGCGTGTCGGCGGCGACTAATTAGAGGCAGGAAATGTGATGGAAAGTAGGAAAGAGAGAGAGAGAGAGAGAGATTGAGAGACGCCGTCGCGGACGGAACTTTTCAGGAGCAGGAAAACACGCGCACGTCGTCAGTGTCGGTGTGAATATCATTAAAATCGAGGAGCTTGGTGCATGACATAAAAGTTTAAAGATTCAGAGATCAGCTAGACTTTAGGCTTGACCATAGCTATAGGCCCGACAAAAAAGAAATCGCTGCAAGCCTATAGTGTAACCTCAAAACGTACCAATCGTCGTGCTCGCACTTGGTCGGTCGGCTCTCGCGTCTCAGCTCGCCCATGATGCGCTCAATGTCCGATCGCGACATCATGCTCATCGAGGTCAGCTTCAACTGACGGCACACCTCGCTCTTCGACTCGACCGCATTGAACTGCTCCTGCGTGCAAATGCGCACGTACACGTTTTTGTTTCCTGAAATTCTCATATGTACTGTAGCCAGCGGTTTTTGTTGTCTTACGCAGCAGGTCCTGGAAAAAGATGGCGTCGCCGAGGCTCTCCTTGGCGAGCACGTCGTCGACAATCTCGATCGGCATGTACGGCTCGCCATCGATGCTCAGCGAGGGGCATTTGATTCTGAAAATTATTGACATTGTTAATTATAGAGTTTGACCTAAAAATAGTGTACTATTTGTTATTCGGAAGACGGGATGTGTTCCCGCACTCGTACGTTTGTGTAGACGATCAAAAATGAGGCGATGTCCGGGTTCTCTTTTTTTTTAGTTTTGTTTTTCTCGTTTGCCCGGCCCGGATGAACTAGGAACTGAACTATTATGGAACCGATTTTATTTACCACGCTCTGCTCTCTATGCTTTCTGATCCCCCCTCCTCCCATCTAATCCGAATATCGTGTGTCTGTGTCACAGATGCAATCCAGAAAGCAAAAAAATAACAACATGATGTTTGATCTGAAAGGACGTGCGACGACGTGCGGTGCACTCTTCCGATTGTTTACCACATGAGCGCTTCTAGACGTTCCCTGAACAATCTCAGACCCCCCTCACGACGTCAATAACCAGACAGTGACCTTTGTGTTCTCTTCGCTGCTCTTTTGAGCTTTTCCCCCCTCGAGACACAATGTTGCAGACGGAGGGGGGGGGCGCGTGACCCCTCCCCCCGTACTTGGCTCGCGCTTCGGCGCACACACAAGAATGCATAATGAGTGGCGGTGGTGTGCAAACGCGGCTAGACGAGAAGAGAGAGAGAGAGAGAGTGACTAACGAGTGAAACATGCGCACAAAACAAAAACGAGATGTTCAGGATCAACCTCTAGCCCCGAACCCAGATGGATTAGGCTCCCTACTCACCCCAACGTCCAGATCCACATGAAGCGTCCGGGATCGCTGCTCTTCTTCATGTGCACGACGATGCCGTCCGACGGCGAGCACTTCTTCGGTCCGCCGTCCGCCTCGTCGTGCGGCTCCTCATCGTCGACGTCCGACTTGGTCTCCTCGTGCAACGCCTTCAGATTCACCAGCAACGGATCGTTGTCCATCAGATCCGGCGAGCGCTGTGCCGCTGCTTCCTGTGCGTGTGTTTGTGGTGGTTGCGCGGCCGAGGTGCTCGCCCCGTCTGACATAAATGATCTGAAAAAACGAGGAAGTGAAAGTGTCGGCACGAAATGGTATTTGAATATTTGAATCGAAAATTGTGGGAAGACGTGTCTGCATGCAAATGAGTCAGACGACGAGCGGGCTCACGGTGATCTTACAAACTAGTAGTCAAATCACCTGGCCACGCCCCCCGCGTTTTGACGGCGTGTAAAAGAAGAAGAAGAAGAAGAAGAAGAAGAGAAAAAAGCGAAAAAGTTGGTGCACACAGAACATCAGAGGGAGAGCAATGAATGAATGAATGAGTGAGTGAATGTCTCGCCGGGGGAGGGGGCGACAGTAGTAGACGACACAGAAAAAAGAGTTTGTTTGTCTGTTAGACCAGGGCAGGGCGCCCATGAGGAATGGCTGCGAGAGGAGGAGGGGGCGCTTTGATCTTTCTGTTTACAAGAGAGCGAAAAGGTTAAGAGCACGGTGGTCTAGAAAGGCTCTTATCAACAACTTTATCCCCCACTCCTAATCCTGAGCCGCCCGACTTACCGCCGTCTAATCGCTTTCATGGAGGTCGATGCGAGTTCTTTAAAATGGCCGTCTATCTAGAGTCTGGTGTCCACTTTCTCCAGTCTAGACCGCACTCAAATGTGCGGCGGCGGTGAGCGCGCGCGCGCAACATTTTCGTGTTGTTGTTTCGCGCTGGTGGTGGTGGCGGCGAGACACATCGAGACGCAGAATTTGAACGGAGAGGGCGGGCGGCCTCTGATCTTTTGATCTTCTCTGTGTACTACACGGTGTGTGCACATCTCGAACATGCAGGTTTTTGAACCTATTGGTCAGGTTGATAGCGGAGTGTGATCTTTATGATCTACTACTACTACTACAGAGAGAAGCGATTCAAGCTACCGTAACCGAGAGTGTGGAACCAATTTGTTGGAAACGGATTGAGAGAAACAAAAAGAAGAGTCGTCTGGCGCCACCGCCCGCCTCCATCTCCGACCGACGTCGACGCCTCCCCCCCACTTCCATCCTTTAGCGATTCCACACACACACACACACTACTGCCTCTGCAGGCAGCCGAGGACATGTGACCGAACTCTCTCCTCTTCGCAGTGTTGCTGTCGGTCGGTCGGTCGGCGCCGCTCCCCCCGCCATTCCCTTCGGCCCAGCGGTTGAAAAATGCGCGCAAAACGATAGACGAGCGTCTAGACGCAGCAGCAGCACAGTGTGTGTGTGTGTACGCTTTGCAGCATCAGAAAGAGCGTAGAGTGAGAGTGAGAGAGAGAGAGAGAGAGGTTTCGTTCTGCTCATGAGCTCGTCGCTCTCGCATGGCTAGACTCTCCCATCTTCTTTTTTAAAAATGTGTCGCTCGCTCGCTCGCCTCGCCTCGCCTCCTCGTTTTTTGAGCCCGCCGCATTCCATTCCGGTGTCATGATGATGAAAGGGCACTATACGTCTTGTTGGTCCCGGGACGTTGAAGAATGGAAAAGAGGAGTCTGGCGCAGTGTTCCTTGGACAAGTCTTAGGACAAGCCCCAGGTTAGAACACAGACTACAACTTGCAAAAATCTATGAGATAAAGATTAGGATAAGCCGGCTATGACTAACGGATTAACAGGATTAAAAGCGTGAACACTGGAAGAAGAAGACGAAGAAGAAGAAGAAAAAGTTCAAATTGTTTTCGTATGGCGGCGGCGGGTGATGTGAGATGTATGAGTGTGAGATCAAAACTTGAGAGTCTAGCCAAGCATGGCCCCCCGCCCTGCAGCAGAGTCAGCACACGAGGAAGAAGTCGGGTGGTGGTCACATGCGGGCGAGATTCAAAGTTCATCGCTCTTCGCCGCGAATGAGTTCTTTCTCACACTTTGAAACGCGTCTACTGTAGCCTTTAGGAGGCCACGCCCCCCTTTTCTCTGTTGGAAGACGTGCGAAATGCGAGAATGCTCCGGGGGGTTTCTGTGCAACAAACCGGCCACAAATCGTCTCAAAACGGGAAAAAAGAAGAGGAGAAGGGGTGTCCCGGGGGGAAATTGATGGAACAGGGCAAAAAAGGCGGGTGATGACGTTGGGGGATTGATAGACTTTTTTTGCTTTGTGCAGCAGCAGCAGAGGGGCGAGCAGAAGGGAAATGAGAAGAGGATTGCGTTCAAAAGAACTTTGAGGACTACTTTTACCAAGAACCCAGAAGATCTCTGAGAAAATTAGGCGGCAATACCAAAAAGTTCAAGTTTTAATGGCCTAGCACGTTCTGAGAACTCTCACACTGTTCCGAGAAGATAATGAAAGAGTTCTACTAAACGGACAAGTTGAACTTGAACCGAAACGACATCAATGTTCACACACACACACGCATAAACTGTCTAGTGGGGGGCGCTTGATGATGTTTCGTCCAAAGTGAAAGAGGCGCGTCGCGTCCTTCTTCTGCCGATTTCGGAGAAAACGAAGGACATTGTCAGCGTTGAGATAGATCAGTCGGCGCGTCGAAAATAATATCGAAATCGCGCGTAGATCGCCGATTGTCTAGACCTCCGCTAGAGGAAAAGAGGGGGAAGGGGGGTCTGGGAGTGTGTGTGCAGTACTTGACAGATACTATTTCAAAATGGGACATTTGCACGGTGACGCCTTCGAAAATTGTTCAATTTTTGTCGTTATATACAATACACAATACCAATTTCAGAAGCGACGACAAAAGGGCGAAACTGAGTCACGGCCAAATGTATTCGTTTTTCAGCCAGCTGGCCAGCCAAAAAACCACGCCTTGTGAGAAGAAGTGTTAGGACACAACGTTTTGTTTCTAGTCTGCTCGCGGGGGGGACCGTTCCCTAATCGGTGCACATCGCGCAATGATATTATCTAATTGTCTGCCGGTCGGGTTTCTCTCGCGAACGGCCCGCGCACTGTATTCACGTGGATTCCGCGTGTCCACGTTCTTTGCTCCCCCCCTGGATCGCGATTTTCGGAGAGATTTCGTCAAAAATGGCACTGAAAACAACGGGAATCGATCTTTCGATCTTCCCGCCAAACATTTTCAGGTCCATTTGTTTGTTTGTCCAAAATTTGGAATAATTCCAACAAATTCTAATCATCCTTCCTTCTCCTTTTTCCAATTTTCCTGAGGGGGGGACCACTCATTTTCCGGAAAAAACAACGGCAAAAACCACGTCATTTGTCTCTCTCTCTCTCTCTCTCTCTCTCTCTTTTGCTCAAGACGAGACGAAGGGACACATTTGTGCGGCGTCCTTCTCGTAAACATTCTTTCTCCGTCAACTTTTGCACGCAGCAGCACCCCCCAAACCAAAAGTTCTATGATAGCGATGTCTAGTCGTCTCTTTGCCCCGGGCGGTGCGGGCGGTCACATGGTGCATGTGGCAACTGCGCGCACACGGATCGCATTTCAGAGGGACCGGCCGGAAGCGGAACGACTACGAGATTATACGCATATCATAGAGTTCTTTAAGGGACGATGGATTGGGATTACTGTAGTCGTATAGGTTTTCACAAAGTTCACCAACCACTATGTGTAGGCGGCCGTAGAATAAAATCATCCATCAACTCAAAAGTGATTCATATTGATGTTTTTCGCAGGCGTCTAGACACAAAACAAAACATTTGACATTGTCTGGGAAGGCGACCACGGTTACTGTACCTACGATACGTTCTGTGATGCCCTTTTGCGAAGGAATGTGTCAATATGTCTGGTGGGACCGGTGGAGGGCGTCACGTGTCGGAAGGGATGGAAACAGGAGGAGAACCAAGTGGTAAACAGACGCGCCGACCAAAGTTCCATGTTCAGATGATCTAGTGGGGGGGTAGGAGGCAACTTTGTGATAACCGACCCACTTAATCCTAACCCATCCTACATTAACAAAATCCACAAAAAATGCCCCCAATTTTGTGCATTTTTGATCAGGAAAACAAAAACTTGACGTGGCAAGACATAAAAGTTCAAGTTTAGGTCGAAACCGAACTCATTCGGAAGAATTCATGGTCATTTCGGGGCGTAAAGGTTCAAAAGATTAATTGGGTTTGTGGGTGAAAGAGAGAGAGAGAGAATTATAATAAGTCCAAGTCTGACGACCGAAAGGAAGGGGGGGGGGGGGACATTTCAACGAAAATGTACTGAGAGTGTGGAACGGGTTGTGTTTGCCGGCAAATGAAATGAAAAGAAGGCGGAGGGGCGGTTGCGAAACGTCCAGACACTTTGCAACTGAACAGTGTGCAATTGCAAAACGTCCAAAAGCACAAATCGCCGAGGTTTTGCCTGTTTTTGAGCAAATGTCTATAAAAATTGATAAGCCCCGTGCTCAAATAGTTTCCAACTCTAAATGATCCATAAAATGTTTGATCAAACCTAGTGCAAGTGTAAAACCGCCTTATCATCATCACTTCTTATCACTTTTCGACGTGGCCAACAACAGAAACCGACAATATATCAGAAGGATCACTTCTTCTTCTTCTTCTTCGACGGTTTTCAATTCGAATTCACCTAGACAGCCTTGAAAAATGGGGGGAGAGAGAGAGAGAGAGAGAGAGAGAGAGAGAGGGAGTACAACAAACAAACTACGGTCTAGTCGGCAATCTCGTCGGAATCGGGCGGTCGGGCGGCGCGCAGCAGCTGTGTGTATGTGTCTAGGCGTCGGCTGGTGATTGCGCGCGCGCGCGCGCTCGCGTAAAGGGCGTCGGGAGTCTGAGGTCTGGACGAAATGGACGAAAATGAGGTGAAGTGTGGCATAAGGCTGCGAAAATAACTGAATTTTATCAAACACGGTTCTTTTTGTGCCATTGGACGAAAATGAGGTGGAATTGAGCAAAAGACTGGAAGAAAAGAGCTCAATTTTAGCCATTTTTCAAATTTGCCTAAAGGGAGGATGGGTTAGGATTACTGTAGTGGTAGATTTTCACAATGTTGAGGGTCTACAACACTCTTTGCCACATTCTTCTCGAAGAAAGATGCTTGACGTGGCACAGCGTCAACTACAATCCAACGCTTTTGACGTGGCAATGTTCCTTAAGGTAGGATGGATTGGGGTTACTGTAGTTTGGAGGATTGTCTAGTGACATTGAAGATTTGAAAGCAATGCCAAGGGGGATCAAAATTTGTAAGCGACCTTCCTCTCTCTCTCTCTCTCTCTCTCTCTTCTTCTTCTTCTTTTCCCCATCTGTTTCCAATATCATCCATTTCCTGTCTAGCCGCACCGCCCCCCGCCTGTCTGAAGGCCGTTTCGCTTTCGATGCGAGCGCGCGCGCGTACGGATGGATCGAAATTGGAAGGTTTTCAACGAAATTTTGAAACAGATATTATCCATCCACGAACTTTGTCCCCTTGCCGTTTTGGCAGACCAGCCAGCTGATTCGAGACCGGGTTTCCTTCATCTTTGCCCGCCAAACGAAAGAGAGAAAGAGAAAGAGAGAGAGAGAGAGAGAGAGAGAGAAAAAGATAAAGTCCGGTTCGGGGGGATACTGATGTGTAGGCGAGCGAAAACAGTACAAGTCGTGATCAAAAACCCAAAAATATTTGATCTATCGAGAAATGCATCAATTTACAACATGTTTTAGGCAAGCGGCAGAAAAATTGAACACACAGTGAAGAGAAAATGCACAAAACTTGGCGAAAAGTTGCAAAAAAGTCGTAGACAGCCACAAATGTTCAGTTTTTCGACGAACCACCAGGTCTGCATGTGATCTATCAATCTAATGATCTTTTGATCTTCCGACGGGTACAAAGAACAACACCACTTTGTCAGTCACACGCGTACAAATCAGAGATATGAGAGATATGAGAGAGAGAGAGAGAGGGGGGAAAAAAGTGAATGTACAATAGTGTTTAAAGTTTTAAAAGCAGGCATACGTAAAAATGAACTAGATGAACTTGAAAAGTGTGTTTGTGAGAGAGAGAGAGCGAGAGGAAGGCGCCCGCGGGAGAGGAAGAGAGAGAGAGAGAGAGAGAGAGAGAGATGGAGGAAGAGGGAGTAAACATTGTGGGTGTCTCTTCAAGAAAATCATTTCGTCCCCCACTGTTTGCGTGTCTCCGTCTCGCGCCTGTCTACTCTCTAAGTCTGCAGGAGAAAGAAAGAGAGAGAGAGAGAGAGAGAGAGAAAGGCCGCCCGTCCTTCTTCTTCTTCTTCTTCTTCTTCTTCTCTTTCTTCCGTCTGTCCAGCCGCCCGCGGGCAAGTCTGAGCGCGCGAGCGGGAACAATGTGAACAACAACAAGTGCGTCCTTGTAGCAATGAAAGATCACCCAAGGGGGGGGGGACACTTTGCAACCGAAAAGCCAGTTGCGAAATGTCCAGGCGGAAAAAAAGGCAATGAGTTCTTACTTTCAACTCTTCGATCTTTGGCAAGGATGGTTTTCAATTGGCAGCTGTCCGGACTGGTTGCAAAACGTCTATGACCTATGGACGTTTCGCAACCAAGCTCTCAAACCCGTCGCAAAGTGTCCAACTTCATCAAAGCCCACGAAAAACTGACGACTGACGCAAATTACTGCGTCGGTTGCATGGCACTTCGGTCGGACTTCCGCAACCGTTCATCTCCAGTTGCGAAACGTCGCGGGCCGGTTGCAAAGTGTCCATTTGCAAGTTGAACGCACTGAACATTCTCCAAGTGCGTCGTAGGAGAGAATCGGCATGTGATAGGGGGGCGAAAAACTTGTTTGTGTGCAGAGAAAGTGTGTCTGGCCGGTGGGTTTGTGATGGATGCAAGTGGAAGAAGAAGAAGAAGAAGAAGAAGAAGAAGTGAGAGAGAGAGTTGGTTTGTTGACCTATTCCCTCTCTCTCTCTCTCTCTCTCTCTCTCTCTCTCTCTCTCTTTCTCTCCAGACACCAATCCCATTCAATTACCAATAGAATTATGCACTTTCATAAAGATTACGATAATCACGAACGAACATGGTCTTGATCTTTGATGACAAACAATAGTTGTTCAATTCAAAACTACAGTAACTCTGAGCAATAACTAATTTAGAAAGAATGCATAAAAAGTTGCAAAATGAGAAGGAGAATCAAATGAAAATGACGTCAAATCAAACACACGTGTGCGTTTTATTTATCCGCCTTTCCCCATCTCGTCCAGAAGACGTCACTTTTCAGAAGACTCACCGTCGACCGCAAGGAGGATTCCAGAAGATGTTCTTCTCGTCTCGACGTCTTCTTCTTCTTCTTCTTCTTCTATCACTATCGCTATGCGCAAAGAGCAAAGAGCAGAAGCCTGAAGCGTGGTTAATTAGGGAAAGAGCCGCCGAAGAGAATCTTGCGACAATATTTTAACGAGTAAACAATTATGCGAATGGAAGCAGTCGCGTGGAAGATGATAAACGCGATCAAAAGGGACTGGAAGAGTATTGTAGTTCCGTTGTCCCTTTCAACTTCCAAGGAGTACAGTAATCCAGGGAGTGGTCCTACAAGAAAGTGATCAACTACAAAATTGTAGTACTAGACTGGAACTTTATTTTTGTAGTTGACAATTTTTCGATACAATCGCTCCCTGGCGTACTGCAGTCCTTGAAAGTTGAATCAGTTTTAGAGCATTGAAATAGTGACCCAACTTCCAGGGACTACAGTACTCGAGGAAGTGCTCAACTACAAAACAACTGGTTTGAAAAAAAACGAAAATGTTCTGAAATATGCCAAAAAACACCCGATTTCAAGTACATTTTGTCACTACAGCTACAGTAATCCTCCGAGTCGGCGACAACGAAACTGATAACGAATTTGTTGTTCGGCCCCCCAAAAACACTCTGAAAACTAGAGAATTTTGAGCGGAAAAAATGGGAAAAAGAATCAAAAAGAGCAAATCTGGTCCCGGGAGCTCTCTCTCTCTCCCTCTGCTCGCTTATCAAAATGCGAACTAGGCAGTGGGTCTCGCCGCCACAGACACGTCTTTCGAATCGAGACGACGAATTGTGTGTCTGCGTCTCCGAGAGACGCCCATGAACCGCTCCGAATCGTCGGTTATCAATTTGGAGTTAGACAATGGAAGAGCAGTCCGGAAGAAGAAGAAGAAGAAGAAGAAGAAGAAGAAGAAGAAGAAGTTGGGTAAACAAACTTTGAGCGAGTACTGTAGCGTCGCGAGTTGACGTGGTGGCCCCAAAATTTTTTTGTGAATACATCACGTCTAGTACTGTATTTTTGTAGTTGATCACTTTTTTCTAGGACCACTCCCTGGAGTACTGTAGCTCTTGGAACTTGAGTGCAATTAAAGAGCGTCCCAACTTCCAGAGACTACAGTAATCCAGGGAGTGGTCCTACAAGAAAGTGATCAACTACAAAAATACAGTACTAGACAAGATGTGTTCACAAAACAATTTTGAGGCTTATACGTCAACGTCTAAAGCCACAGGACCGGTTGCAAAGTGTCCTCACAAAAAAAAAGTGACTTTCTACTCTCGCTACCACTTTTTATACCCGGTTTGCAATAAAAAAAAACGTGAAGCTCCTCCTTCCGTATCAAATTACCGCCCGACTACCGTAATCCTTGGCAACATTTGAGCAGGATGACATTTTGAACTGCACAATATCTATACGAAAAAGTTGGGTGGGCATATACATATATAGATAATAATAATAATAATTGTTATCCTAAACGCTGCAAAAAACTAGCAGATATTGTACTTTTCCTGAACAAAAAACGCGAGAGAGAGAGAAGAAGTTTCTAGAAAACGACAATATTTGCGTCATTTCTTGTGCTGTGCTCATGCTTTTCACCTGCTTTTAGTTGCAAATCGGTCTGCAACCGAAACGGACACTTTGCAACCATTTCTTGTCTTTTGTACGGGTCTACGACCGTTTTGCAACCAATACGGACACTTCGCAACCGTATATACAACAAAGTCGAGTGAGAAGATAGGACATTTCGCAACTAGACAACCTGGACCATTAGTAGGAGCGGCTTAAAGACTCGGCTGCGAAATTTAACGGTTGCGAAACGTCCTCAGTCCGAAAAACCGCAAACGTGTGTGTTGTTTTCGGCGAAAAAGAGGCGAATGAGAGGTGCGGATATGCAAGTCGACTTCACCTGTTCCCCCGCCGATATTGACGTGGTCCCCGTCGGACAGCTGCTTCTGACGGCGTTGTTAGGAGCCGAGGGACCGAAAATCACAAGTCTACAATATCCATAGGGTCTAAGCTAGGCCCTGACCAAGTTTGGTGCCGATGCGACGACGTTCCGCGGAAATCGGCCTACGCAAACTTGAATGGCCATAACTATGAAGTTTAGCGGAGCGGCGGCGGTCTATGGCAGCGGAAAAAGACACCTACAATAGTTTGAACGTGAAAATTTCGATCGTAGAATGTCTAGACACGCTCACAAATCACTCGAAACCGCCCATTTGACTGATGTACGGTAGAGAGGAGGGAGAGAGAAAAAGAGAAAGGGATCACGGGATCCGCGACGCACACTTTGTGATAAGGACAAATTGGAAATGTGTGTGTGTGTGTGGCGACCGATGCGAACCGTTTTCGGAACGATCGGAGCGATGGGGAAAGCGGTAGGGGAAGTGATAAGAATGAAACGTTTTACAACACTCAGAAGAGGAAGGCCAACTTTAAAGTGGTCCAGAAAGATGTGGAGACGTGATATGGATCTGAAAAATGTTTTGCAAATAAATCTCATCTAGTACTCTATTTTTGTAGTTGATCACTTTTTTGTAGGATCACTTTCTGGAGCGCTGTAGCTCTTGGAAGTTAGGTCCATAATTTCAATGCACTAAACTTGTCCCAACTTTCAGGAACTACAGTACTCCAGGGAGTGGTTGTGGAAGAAAGTGGTCAACTACAAAAAGACAGTACTAGACAAGATTCATTTACCAACAAATTTTGAAAACGACACGTCAACTCTCAACGCTACAGTAGTCTTTGGAAGTTTGGCCTGGCTGAGAGCACTAAAAACGTGTCCGGTCTTCCAGAGACTACAGTAATCCAGGGAGAGATGATACAAATAACTTGTGAACCACAAAATTACAAAAGTATTCTTGGTGATCTCAGAAAACAATTTTGAGAACCATAGGTCGACTTCTAAAGTTACAGTAGCCAGTGGAAGTTAGGCCTGGTTCAGCAGAGAAGCAAAAATGTGTCCCAACTTTGAGGAGCTACAGTAACCCAGGGAGAAGTTGTGGAAAAAAGGTGTCAACTACAAAAATACAGTACTAGACAAGATAAATTCAGAAAAAAATTTTGGGGCTGAAATGTCGACTCCCAACGCTACAGTACTCTTTCAAAGTTGTTCCATAATTTCATCAATACTCGGCGCTCTACTATGCAAAGCTCTAACTTTTTCCGTGTTTTACCCGATTGCGAAACGTCCAGACGAGTTGCCAAGTGTCCTAACCCTCTAACAACCACATTTTCACAAACAAAGATTACTGTAGAGGTGCTCCGATTGGCCATGGATTACTGTATCCGTCGGCGCACTCTTTTCTCTCTCTTTTTCGTCACCGATCACTCAACTGTCCGCAAAAGGACAAAACTCAAACACAAGACCACCCTGACAGGGGGCCGATTCGAGAGGAAAAACGGGAAAAAGCGGGGGGTAAATATGGGGGAGAAGGTAGGAAAGAAACAAAGTGAAAAGGGGGAGAAGAAGAAGAAGAAGGGAAAGACGGAGGAGGGGCCGTTTATGAGACGATAAAGTGATAAAACGGCGACGGAAATCGTTCGATTTATACCCCGTTTTTTTGCAAAAACCCTATGCAAATTTCATTGCACCGTTGGGATACTGTGGATGGGAATGAATATAAATATGATAATTGTGGCGCTGTTTTGATGGTCACTCTTGAACTTTTGGCCTTTTTTTCGTTTTGCAAGGGGCTGGGACACTTTGCAACTGGGACACTTTGCAACCAAGTTAACACGGACACTTCGCAACTGCAACCCGGATCTTTGAAAAAGTTCAAAGCCAGATTGAATAAAAGGAACTAAAAGTTTGTTCTAAAGTTTTGTTCGAACGCTTTGGACATTTTGCCGGGACACTTTGCAACCAAGGCCCTTTGGCAACTGGTTGCAAAGTGTCCAGAAGTCATAGAATATATATTGTAGGTTCGCAAAACCGTACAAACACCGAAATAGCAAGTGTTCTCCGCTTTCCTTCGCATTTGTTCGCCGTCTCATCAATATCCAGTTTTGTTACACTGAAAAGACCCCAAAAAGAGGTACATTCTCAACAGATATTGTACATTTACGATTTTACAACTTTTGCCGACTTCTTAGGGACCTCTATGAACACCCGGTGAACCGTGTGATTCGGCGGAGTTTTCCACGCATTCCCAGCTCTTCTCAGAGCCCGAAAGTTGGTTGCAAAGCGTCTCAGTCAGTTGCCAAATGTCCACATAGGTTGCAAAGTGTCTGGTTGCAAAGTGCCAGTTGTAAAGTGTTCAGTTGCAAAACGACCGCTCACTAGACAGCAGCAAAACTTTACATGCACTTCAAAGAGGTAAAAGTTGGAAAAAATGTCTAGTTGCGGAATGTCTATTGGTTAGGGACTAGTTGCAAAACGGCCCAGGACGGTTGCAAAGTGTCCTAATCTTCAAACTCTCAAAAAAAGAATGAGATCCGGGTTCGAACCGCGGGTCAACCGAAAACAAACATTTTGGTACTCTCTCGCCAATTGTTTCTTTATCGAATGTCAACTTTATAGTAGTCTATTTCGAGCCGATCTAAAAATAGGTGTTATTTACTATTGTCCGTCTAAAAATAGCGTTTGTACTTTACTTTAGCGCCAAGATCGCTCGCGTCCAACTTTGACAATCGGATAATATTGGTTTTGATGGGCTGTGTAGTTGAGTTGAGAAACAAACTGTTTTCTTCTGCATTTCCATACGGATTACGGTAGTTGGGTACACAAAACGTGCAAAAAACGTTTGAGACATGCTAGTTAAGTATATGTATCACGAAACCCGCGACGGCAAACAACAAAGATCGACGAGCAGTGCGAAAAATCACTTTTTTCGTATTGAGTTTCAATGTTCGCCGCTTTACGCTTTTAAAAATTGTGTAAACATCAAAATACACACACACTTTAGCTCAGGTTTGCGGGTTTTCCCCCCGAATATTCGATTTGAATTTGCGCTTTTCGCTCACTGGCCGCCGCCGACCGTTGGAGTGTCGTAACGTCGCCCGGTTTAGCAGAAAGCGGTATTTTCAGATTTTTCCAAACAACTCGTTGAAGATCAGAAGAGAAGAAAAGTAAAAAAGCTTAAAAACGCGAGACTATGCGAGCGGAGCCACTTGCGTGCGATCCGCCCGCGTCGCCGTTCCCTCCCTGCCTTCTGCGCACTTCTACTGCTTACAGGACGCTTCTAATGCAGTCTCCGGGCTTATCAGAAACCTGACCCATCAGAATCTCACGACGTCTCGCCCGGATGCTGGAAGAGCAGCATCTCCAGCATCAATTTCACTGAATTTTCGAAAACTAAAGGGAATTTGCTGTAAGGAAGCAAAAAAATGTGATATGGATTCCGAAAATGTATTCTCGAATTTGTAAAATAGTCACTTTTACTTCTTCTTCTGTTTTTAAGCATTTTTACCGTTGTTCTTTTCTGTTCTTTGGCGAATTCGGAAAATGCCGCTTTCTGCTAAACCGGGCGTCATTACGACACTCCAAAGCGTCGGCGACGAGTAGGTGGAGTTGTTTCGCATTTGAATATTCGTTAATTTCTCTTTACATTTCTTGCAAAAAGACGCTCATTTCTGGATTTTTTCAGCGAGAAATGAATGCTCCAGCTGCTTTCGAATCATTTCTGCTCATCGACGACAAAAAATTCTACATTGAAAAGGATACAAAGGTAGTTTTTCGAATCGAAAAAAATCAATATTCGCTGAGTTTAGGTACCGAACGCAGCGATTTTCACCATCAACAAGGAGGATCACACGCTAGGAAACATGCTCAAAGTGTGAGTCTATCGCAAAAATCCCCGAAAGTCGAGAATTTCAGTCAATTGCTCAAAGATCCGGAGGTGCTGTTCGCCGGCTACAAAAACCCGCATCCGTTGGAACACAAGATCTTGCTCCGCGTGCAAACGACGAGCCGGACGACGCCCGCCGACGCTCTGACGACGGCGATCACCGATTTGGTCGGAGAACTCTCGCTTCTCGAGCATCGACTCGACGCCGCCATCAAAAAGTGCAATCAGGCGAACGAGCACGAGCGGGGATACAATTAGTTAATTCCTGTCACTGTATAAATTGATCTCCTATTTTTTCCCGATTATTTCTACGTTTCTTGGGTACTTTTCCCGATTTTCTACCGCTTTTCTCATATTTTCAGCAAAAATCAATAACGCACTTCAGATGAACACTACATTGATCCGAGTGAGCCGAAAACGGTCGGCCGACCCGCACGAAGCTCTGATTTTGCATAGCAAAAGAGCAAAAACGGCGGCGCCGCTCGTTTTCGCGCTTTTCAAAGCGGCCGCCGATCGGAACGACGAGGAATTGGAGGGAGCTCGTGTGCTCGATCTGCCCAGCGTTCCGGAACCCATGGAAGGTCAGAAAATGCGTAATTTAACTAACAATGAACAAAAACTAAGAAAATCCCGAGCGGTTTTTTCAAAACAATTTCAAATATTGCAGAACAAGCAGCGGCGGCACCGGAGAATCCGCTCGGATTCGTGCAGGATGAAGCCGTCGGCCTTGTCGGAGAGATGGAGCACCAAAAGGGGCGTGGCCAAAATGCGGCGCAGCAAATTTCGGTAAGGAGCACAATTGTTTGAATTGTCAGAAGGTTTTTGCAGTTGTTTACGGAAAAAAATGGCCTAACGCTGCAAAATTAGAGGTTTTGGGGTCCCGCAACGAAATTCAAAGTGCTCTTGACGTGCAGCCCATCAAAAATGTCATAATAATCGGGCGGAACATTAGCCGTTTTTAGTTTTCCGCGCACAATTTCCATGGCAGCCGCGTCTAGCCGCTTCGGACCAAAAATTGATTGACGGCACGTACATTTTGATCTTCGGGACCTTTGCAGCAATTTTGAAGCTTCTCGAATTTTAAGCCATAAATCCTTGGAAATCCGACATTTTTGTGTCACAAAATGAAGCTCAATGTACAATAGAATGTAGTATGCTCTGCAGAAGAGAATCCGCACGGAAAAACGTTTTTTTCTTCAAAGTCACACATTTTTCAACGTTTTCAGCTGAACGGACGCCTCCTGCAGCCAGTGGGATCGGCCCAAAAGGGAGCGGTAGAAGAAGAAGAAGTGGTGACCGACTATTACCGTATTCCGGCGGATCGTCAGCAAGACGTGTCCGGCTGGCTGAGTCAGGGAATCGACATGAATCTGGTGGACGTTCGCTTCGGGAATCGGGAAGATCTGATTCAGAACGGAGGCGAGGAGGATGAGGATTCGGATGCGGCCGCCGACGACGACGACGATTCGAACGACGAGGGCAACTGGCGCAACGACTACCCCGACGAGGACTCCTACGACGAGGTTCGCATTTTTTGCAATTTCCTTGTTTGTTTGTTGCAAAAAAGAACTAGTTGCAGGACAGCGACCACAACGATCCGTACGGCGAGCTCGTGGCCGAAAACTGGCATCACGGAGCCAGATTTCCGGAGGACAATCTTCACAGACGCTTCCAGAAGTACGTTCCTGGTAAAACGAGTTTTCTTTTTGGGCTTGGGGTCTGGACTTTTGACCCACTTGCAATAATCGGAGCGGGCCCATACTGTACAGGCTTCTTGGACTTGAATTAAAGTGTTTTGGGCCCAAGTTTCTGATCGATAGGATCATCTAGGCCCGAAATATGTGGATTGGAGGCCTTGTCGGCCACATATCTCGGGAGCGGATTATCGGATCGGTCCAGGGCTGAGCAAACGACCGAAATGTTCTAAAAATGTTGAAAATTTCCGTTGCAGCATCGCGATAAACGACCGCTACGAGGCGTACTTTGTGGGCGACGAGACGGACGACGACGACGAGGAGAACGAGTGACCGGAAACGACCGAAAAACGGACACATTTTTGACATTTTCCCCTATTTTTGAGTGTTTTCGCCCTTATCAAACCCTCCAATTTTAATCGTATTTTCCTCCTTTCAAAAACAATCTTTTTTGTGATTTTCTCCCCTCAATTGTTATTCATTCGCCCCCCCCAAAACCACATGAAATTTCTAATTTTGTGCGTACTTCTTGTTAATTTTCCGGAAATTTCTGGCCAAAATTCCATAATTCGGCAAGACAATGGAATCGGCGAAATTGTGCACAAAATCGAGCAGTTTTTCACGTTTCTATGCACCCGCTGCAAGGAAATTGTGCTCTACGTCGACGGCGCGATCGACAATCAGAGCCTCAAAAAAGTGGGTTTCGTGGAGAGTCTGCAAATGAAAGGGTCTTGCTGAAATTTGTGGAGAAAATTGAATTTTCAGGACGCCAACGCACTTTGTGACTCTCTTTTGGGATTCAGCGAGGTGACGGAGAAGGTTTGCAAGTCTGTCGGTACGTTTTCATGTTTTTTCTTTAAATTTATGTTTCGAAATTATGAGAAACCACAAGAAGCACACGCGATTATCGATTTTTCGTGCGGCACTCGGATAACTCGAGCTTGTTTCAACATTCGTGTACTTCTCGTCGTCTCCATTGCTTTTTTTCCGAATTTGTCACTTTGCGAACACAAAATCCCCCACTTTGAACTTTTTTTTATTGAAAAAATGTTGCTCTTTGAGTGCACAACACCCTTAAAAACCGTTTTTTTTTGGGAGCACCCCGGAATGGAACTGGCCCGGAATGGAACTGTACCGGAATGGAACTGGCCCGGAATGGAACAGGCCCGTAATGGAACTGCCCGGAATGGAACTGACCGGAATGGAACTGACCGGAATGGAACTGTACCGGAATGGAACTGACCGGAATGGAACTGACCGGAATGGAACTGACCGGAATGGAACTCCCACTGAAAATAAATTTGACCAAAAAACAACAAAAATTCGGAAAAAAATGAACGTTGCCACTAATTTCGACGACGATTCCTTCGTAAATGTCATTTAATTACATGGGGCTCGGTTATTTGATTTGTAATTCATCGTTAAACATGTATAAGTCCAAATAGAACAGTTTTATGGCGGGGAAAAATGGGGTGAGATGGCGAAACGGGGAGAATAACATGGCAGAAACGTACGGCAAGACCAAAGCAAAACAGGATCGAAAGAACAACGGGATAACAACAAGGGTGGAAACAAAATGAAAGCGCTGAAAGTAACAGTGAACAGAAATTCACTCGTCGCAAAAAAAACTCGCTCCGCGCGGAGGCATCTGCAGAAACAAAATCTCGGTAAAAGCGAAATAGATCAATCGATAATCGGTAAATCGGCGACAAAGACGGAACAAAACGTGTCAGCGTAGAAATTCAACACCGACTACGACGTAATAATACTAAAATCCGGCAAAAATCGATCAAAACACTGCGCAAAATCTCGCAGAAAAACAAATTCGAAGTCAACACAGCTGAATGCGCGTAATATCTGTTGCAAAATACGCAGAACGGTGTACGCACACGTCTTCCGTGCGGCAACTAGGGCTGAGTTCCATTCCGGTCAGTTCCATTCCGGTCAGTTCCATTCCGGTCAGTTCCATTCCGGGCAGTTCCATTCCGGTACAGTTCCATTCCGGTCAGTTCCATTCCGGGCAGTTCCATTACGGGCCTGTTCCATTCCGGGCCAGTTCCATTCCGGTACAGTTCCATTCCGGGCCAGTTCCATTCCGGGGTGCTCCCTTTTTTTTCAGTCGAAGACATCCTGGGCGAAGTGTACGCGCAACTGAAGAAATTCGAGCCGGACCACACGGCGTGTGCTCACTTGCACCTCTGCGATTCGTGTGCAATCGATACACAATTGACAACGACGACGCAAGTTTCAGCTTCAGAGAAATTGACTCGATTTGTTGTTCAGAAAACGGCCGACGAAACGACGAGAAAACGAGGAAATCGACACGGCGAAACTGCTTCACGGAATCGCCAAAATCCACCATTTGGCGTTCAGTCTCTCCACTAATTTCACGGATCCTCTGTTCTTTTATTATGGCCAGAAATGAAAACAAGTGAATTCAGATTCGGATCCCTAAACTTGCATCAAAGTGTCTAGACCGAAACCGGAAACTTGGTCCCAATGGCGAGCCTGTGGCGCAACAGAAACCCCGCCGACAGTGTGTAGAAAGTGTAATTGGATCAGAGAGTGACGATGGATACAAGCTTTGCCAAAAGAATGCGATAATATTCAATTTGAAGGCCATCGCTATCAGCGGGCTTTGGAAAAAAACGAAAAGCGAGTGAGAATAGGCCCCGCCCCTTTTCCGACTGGTTTCTTTTTTGCTTTTTTGTGTGGTGGTCACTTGGCAGCAAATTAAAATCAACGCACGGTTGGTTCGCCTTTTCCTCGTTTATCTTTGTACTTTTGTTGTCAACCGTACGACGAAACGACGCTTTTCCTTCAATTTCCTCTCTGATATTGTCGTCTTTCTTTTCCCTCTTACGCAATGCGTTTCTCCGTTTGATTACGCGACGCAAGTGAAAATCGACTTGCGGATCTCGTTTTGGAAGGCAACAAGCGAGAGAAAAAGATGTTCGTTTGTGGATCGGAATGATACGCACACTTTTATAAGCGATTTTCGATGATAGTCTCGCCGGTGACAAATGACATTTTTGCGGTGTTTGCACATTCTTGTCCTCCACATCCAAGACCATCAGAAGGCATCCGAAATGCCATCGGACGGCACGTCATGGTCAACTGCCGCCGGCCGCTCTCAAGTGTATTTCATTGCTTTTCCCTCTCTATTTGGCTGCCAAAAGAGAGAGAATTAGAGAGAGAGAGAGAGAGAGAGAGAGAGAGAGAGGAAAACTTGAAACCCACGAATATCCAATCCTTTACGCAATATTTGTCGTGGATTGCCTCCCCTTTCTACACACAGCGGTCGGTATTTTTCGTTTTTGGGATTCGGATTCTCGTCTATCAATTTTTGTCCTAGTCGTTTTTTCAATGATCCAGTAGGGACTAAACTTTTGGGACTTGGATTGAAGTATCTGGGGACCAAGTTTCAGATGGATCCAATCGCCTGGTCATTGAAAGAATTGGACCAAAAATGACTTTTGTAACCTTTCGTAAAGCATCCCGGTACCGTTCGTTCATAACAATATAACTCAGTTGTCTGGAGAGATATCAAAAAATTGTCAACTGATGAAATGTTCCTTGAAATATTGTGCACATTTTATGTGTTGACAACTTTTTGATATCTCCACTGACAACTGAGATACATCGTTTTGAAGAGACAGTATTTCCCTAAAAAGGAACCTAAACCGCGACAAGCAACATTTTGCCAAAAACTGAACAATTTTTCTTTATACACTTGATTTTCATCCCTCTTTTCTTAATATTTTACATAGATACCGCATATTTTCAAAGATCAAGATCACGATAATATCCAGAAAGCCCTATGCCAATCCAATCCGATCCTCAATCATTCCTGATTTTTGATGATTCGTCATTCGGCAGTGATTGATATGGGGGATGAGTGTGTGATGTAATAATCATTATATTATCAGTCTGTGTATGCAGGTACACTTTCACAGAATATCCAAAAAAAAGTGGCAATGGTTAACGCTATCTAGTTGAAGATGTTTGAGGCAATCTTTGAATGTGCATAGTTCAGTTCAAAGAAATTATTCAGTTCTGAAACTTGTCATGTGAAATCTTGACGTCCAGTACTACACTTTTGTAATTGATCACTTTTTTCTGGGACCACTCTCTGGAGTACGGTAGCTCTTTGAAGTTGAGACAAGTTTAGTGCTGTGAAATTGTGTTCTAGCTTCCAACAGCTACAGTACCCCCGGGAGTGGTTGTATCAAAAAGTGGTCAACTGCAAAATTATAGTTCTTGTCTTGTACCTGATTTTTATAATTGACACTTTTCTTGTAAGATCACTCCCTGGATTACTGTAGCACTTGGAATTTGGGACATCTTTTGTGCAGTGAAATTGTGTCCTAACTTCTAAGCGCTACAGTACCCCAGGGAATGGTTCTAGGGAAAAACGATCAACTACAAAAATACAGTACTAGACAAGATTTGTTTACAAAAAAATTTTGAAAACTATAGCATCACTCCAGAAGCTATGATACCTCGTCAAAGTTGCCACGTCACCGCTTGCCAGGATGTGTTACTCTGAACTTGTTCTTCCCCAAATCCTTATCCTCCCGCTCATCTCCCTCTCCCTCTCCCTCTCCCTCTTCTTCTTCTTCTTTCCTTTCGCACCTATCCTCGTCTTTCTCTCCGATCTTTGTCGTCCTAAAGTGAGTGAAAATCCGCAAAATTCGCGTCCAAGACCTTTTTTTCGAACAATTTGTCAGAGAAGTTTATTATTACAAAAAGGGGTATAAAAGTGTCAGTTTTCTTGGATTCACCCCCCTGATTTCTCGATTTTCAGCCAAAAAATGGTCGTGAAACCCGGAAAACCGTGCCAGACGTCGCTGCCGATGCCGGAAACCTCTTGCTCGTCGTCGCGGTCCCCACAAGTCGGAACCCTGCCGACCGAATACAAACGAATGTCCGAATCGCGTAAGGAGCCGGCGGATCGGCCGCCCTCCAACAAGATGTACATGCTCATTCCGATGCTCATTTGCGTCAGTCTCGTCTGGTTCGCCTGGTCCCAATGGCACAATCCGCCGCAGGTCCAACACAGACCGCCGCAAAGGGCCCAGGATCCCGCAGGTTGGTCGGAGAACGAAAGCAAAAGAAAAAGAAAGAAGATTAGCCCCCCGGGGGATCGAACCCACGACCCTACGCTTCCAATCCCAAAACGTTTGCACAAGACCATGCGTGCAGCTGGCGCTGGAGGGGCCCAGAGTGATGAGGTGCGCGGGCTTGCAAGGGGTGTGCGGAAACACTTTTTTTTGAATTTTCACAACCGAAAGCCATTTTGCAACCGTAACGACGGCCGATTTGCGATGATTTATCGGAAGTGCGTAAATTGGCGCAATTTATCATCGCCGTCTTCGAATTGGCCAAGTTTATCCGGAAATCGGACATTTCAAACACCACGAACCTTTTCTTTTACAAACGATAGAGCGCATCCTCATAATTTCGCCTAAAATTGTGAGTTTTTCAGCGAAAAAGCGAGTTTGGTGGATGCCGGACCTCTTGAAAACGTTACCGCCGTTCGCGGACGGGTACCGAGCGGAAAAGTACGTGGAAAAGTACAATATCACGTCGTGTTACATCAATGGAAACTTTCCCGAACTGAACGCCGCAATCTTCTGCTATCTATTCGATTCGCAGCTTTTTGCCAACGAAAATCGGACAATTTCCGAGGATTTGAGTGGCGACGGGTGAGTTTTTGGGGTTTATCTCGAAAACCAGAAGAGATACGGCAAAATGACAAGAGAGAAAAATGATCAGCATGAAATTCTCTATCGATTGATATACATGAAGCCATATTTAAAACACCATTTTTTTAAAAGTTTAGTTTTCACATAAGCCCCGCCCCTTTTTGCAGACTCTGCGGCGCGTCGCCCCCGTTGACGATGACCTCGTGGGAACAGTGGAAGAAATTGTTGACGAAAAAAGTGAGAAGAATCGCTGTGGTTCAACACCCTTTGGAACGATTTGCGAGGCAGTTCCGGCAGATTTGTGAAATGTGTGTGAAACGGACAATACTTGAAGAAGAGTGCATTTTTCAGAGAGCAAAAATGTTTCGATTGCAAGGACAGCATCGCGTGTTTCATGCGAAAAATATTAAAAGAGCATCAGAAATTGGCGGAAGGCCTTCAAGGACACATTCGCACGTTTTTGACGAATAATTTCAGTCCGCAGACGTGGTAGGTTTGTTGAAAATATCCAGAAATCATTGTATTTTCGATTAGAAAGTTTTTCTAATTTTTTTGGACCCCTAAAACACGGTTTCCTGTGGCGATACGCTGCGCCCTCCTCGATCGGCGCACTCTCTCGCCGCCAGCCGCACACAAAGCATAGCGGTGGGCGGAACCCGCGAGGTGTCGGCTGCTACGCGAATAGGTAAACGGCCGCCGCGCCAGGCACGTTCACGTCTGGTGATGCTAAAAAAGGTCTGGTTTCGCTAAAACAACAGCCGAACGAGAACATGTCGAGATACCTTGGCTGTCTGAGGACGTAATTTTGGAATCTTGTAGGAATTGTCACTTCAATCGCGACTTTCTCAATATCGAAACGCTGAAATTGGGAGGAAACGCGACGGAGAAGGCGCAATTTGTGGGGAATTTGAATGCGGTGCTCGGCGAGCAAGGAGTCAGCCCGGCGGTTCAGAAGATTATTCGGGACGAAGTGATGAGTGAGTGGTTTTTGGAAACTACTAGTTTAAAACCCGTTTTTTTCCCAGAAATCCCGATGGAAATGAGCAAAGAAGAGCTGAAAATCATGAAAACGGTGCGCGAGGACGAGGATTTGTGGCGGCTTTTCCGATATTTGTACGAACACGATTTCACTATTTTTGGCTATACCCTCTAATGTTTCTAGCTCTCAAAAATTGCAAAATTTCATGACTTTACGTTTGCGGGTCCGTTTTTTTCATGTTTTCCCAAATGGTGCTCCCCCCCCCCTTCTATTGTCGATTTGAGCTGAAAATGAATTATTTGTGTGTGTGTGTGAGTGTGTGAGCACATGATATTTAAATTCAAGCACGTCAACCCACTCCTTATCACGATTACAATTTGTTTGCGTTTTCGAAATGATCGACCAATTCGATTTTGTAGACCGTTTCGCAAAAAGTACAATATTTCAAAGTAATAGTACGGGAAATTTGCAACAAAATTCCCATAAAATGTGTCCTTTTTGTTGATTGCTCGTTAAATGGATCCCTTTATAAACTTGACGCGAAAGTTCGTCAACAAGAACATTTTGTTGACGTACTTTCGGTGCAACTCGATTTCCAGGTAGAATTCCTTTTTCTCTGCAACTTTATACGACTTTTTCCTCAGGCCCTGTGAGTTTTTGGGGTATATCTTGAAAACTAGAATAGATACGTACGAATGGCAAGAGAGAAAAATGATCAGCATAAAATTCTCTATCGATTGGTATATACCATGTCCGGGGCACCAGAAATGCGCCAACACCACCCTTGGCGCATTTCTCGATACTGTAACTGTAACTCAAAAAAAAAACACCAAAAACGTTCATTTCTAGCCAAAATTCTACCCAATTCATTATCAGGTCAATTTCAACCTTATTCTTTTTTATCTTCGCTGTCATACTTTTTGATAAATTCTCGATTTTCCGTATGGAAACAATTCCGGGCAAACTAGACTAGACAACACTTTTGCGCCGATTTAAAAGGAACATTTTCGATGGCAGCGAGTCTAGAAATTGCAGATTTTTCAAGAGAAATTCGACTGAAAAATGGGCGTCGCCATCTATTTGATCGCTTTGTTTTTGATCTACCTCGCCTTCAATGCGGCCAAGATTTTCGCGTTTTTAAAGGTGAGGCAAGGACGTTTCGCAACCGTCTACGGACCAAAAAAATACCATTTTTCAGCGTCGAAAACGAATGTACGAACTGGTGGCGAAAATCGATGGACCATTGGCATTACCGCTGATTGGGACCACTTATCTGTTCAAATTGGATCCCATTGGTTAGTCATTCAAAATTGGCATATTTCTAATCGTACGTATATCAGAATTCTCGATCCAACTCTTCAATTGGGGCCTCGAATACGCCGAGAAGGGCGCGTCTCTGGCGAAATTCTGGATTGGTCCCTTTCCGATGATTATTACGCTCACTCCCGACGCAGTTAAGGTGTGCATGTGATAGAAAACGTATAGTCGTAAAGTTGACGCGTTTCAGAAAGTGCTCGAAAGCAACGTGCTCATCAACAAAAGCAGCGAATACGATATTTTCCTCTCGTGGCTCGGCACCGGGCTCCTATTGGCCGGCGGCGACAAATGGAGGACCCGCCGGAAAATGCTGACGCCCTCTTTCCATTTCAACGTCCTCAACGACTTTCAGGCGGTGTTTGACTATCAATCGAAGGTACGGTCAGAGTACGGTACTACAGTAACCTTTTGTTCAGATCCTTGTGGATCAACTCGAAGAGGCCGCGAATTCGGCGGACGATCGGACGATCGACGCGTTTCCCTACATCAAACGTTGCGCCCTGGACATTATCTGTGGTAACTCTGGGATAAAATGGGAGTGAAAGTACAGTAATCGTGGCTCAGAAACGGCGATGGGAACGACGGTGAACGCGCAGACGAACCACACGCATCCGTACGTGATCGCCGTCGCCAACATGAACAATCTGGCGTTCAAATTCCAAAGAATGCCCTGGTTGTGGCTGAAACCGATTCGACATTTGACCGGATTCGAGCGCGATCACCGCAAGAATCTGGACATTGTCACGTCGTTCACGAAGAACGTCATCGAGAAGAAGACGAGAGAGTTCGAGGTGAACGGAGGCGGCGGCGGCGGCGAGGAGGAGGAGGGCAAGAAGAAGAAGAAGGCGTTTCTGGACATGTTGATCGAGGTACGTGGAGCAGGGGTGTGCGGAAAATTTCGGAAAATCGGGTTTTCCGAATTTTTTTTTTTGCGGAAAATTTCGGAAAAATCGGAAAAATCGGAAAACTCACTTGTTCATTGGTTCAATAAAGTGTTTAAACAACGTTCTAATACGAAAACGCTTTCTCACCGTTTTTCCGCCCAGTTAAATATACGTCCCACTTTCCCATTACGTCAGCTTTTCTGAAAAAACAACACAAATCGCAACAATCGGTTCATTAGAATGAGAAAAACGAAAGAAATTGCGTAAAATTTAAAAATCAAATTTAAAAAGACGCTCGCTGCTAGACCCTTCCAAAAATTTTGTGATGCGCCTTTAAAAAGCATACGGTGGTTTCGGACAAATTGACCTTGAATCCACACTAATTTTCCGAAAATTTTGCCGAAAATTTTCGGAAAATCGGAAAATCGGAAAATTTCGGAAAATCGAAATATTTTCCGCACACCCCTGACGTGGAGTGTCGTAGGCTTGTACGCAACCACTTTCAGATGAAAGAAGAAGGCGGCCTGGGATACGAAGACATTCGCGAAGAAGTGGACACGTTCATGTTCGAGGGCCACGACACGACTTCTGCGGGCATCGGATGGTCGCTCTGGTGTCTGGCCAACAATCCAGAGTACCAGAAGAGATGCCATCAAGAGTTGGACGCCATTTTTGGTGAGTTTGAAGAGAATCGAACACTTTTTATCGGTATTGTGCTCTTCCAGAAGGATCGACACGTGATTGTACTGTCGACGACATCAAACGAATGAAATATCTTGAAAAGTGTGTGAAAGAAGCGCTGCGAATCCGACCGTCCGTGCCACAATTCGCGAGGATTGTCGATGAAGAGTTTGAGATTGGTGAGTGCGTCCGAAGCTTCTAGAATACGGGTGCAATTCCAATTCCAGACGGTACAATCCTTCCGAAAGGCGCTTCCCTGCTCGTGTCGCCCGCGTTCATCCAAAACAATCCGCGCACGTTCCCAAACCACGAGACGTACGACCCGGAACGCTTCTCGGAGGAGGAGATGTCGAAGCGTCACGCCTACGCGTACATTCCGTTCAGCGCCGGCGCCCGCAATTGCATCGGCCAAAAGTTTGCGATGCAGGAGGAGAAGACGGTCATCTCGTGGGTTCTACGCAAGTTTGAAGTGTTCACCGACGTCGGACTGCTCGAAAATCTGCCGCTTCCCGAGACGATCATGAGACCCAGCTTGGGATTCCCGCTCACTTTCACCCTCAGAAACTGATGCGAATAATAAATGCTTTTTATGATAAAGACGTGAAAACCCCAGCACCAATTGTTCGGGGTACTCTTTATTATTGCAAGTGCAAAAATTTAAAATTGGGCCAGTACTATGATACTATTGTAAAACAAGTAGAAGAACAAGGCCCTGGAAGTGATGAGAATGTGATAATCTAGCTGAATTTCAGCATCAACTCATGTAAGAAAATGGAATTCATAGATTTTATGAAGCGTCCACTTCAGCTCAATCTTTATTTTTGACTAGGGACCATCAAAATACCAGGAGTACCCGGAATACCGAGCAAGCGAGGCCGGTGGCTCAAAAGTTGAAGCTCCAGAAGAACCGAGAAGCTGCTAATTTTCAAATAAACTTGTGAATAAACGATGCTTGCTCTGCTACACGATTAACAAATCAACTCCAGAAGAGGTGGCATCCACCAAACATGTCATTTATTGATTTGAATCCAACAATCAAACTCGTACTTTATTCGAGGAGCAAAGAAAGACCGTTTTACAAAGGGGGAATAGGGGATTAATGGATTAACCATCCGACAATCTGCGCGGCGAACTAAGCGACTCAATTTCGGTGGTTCGGCAGCTCACGAGCGTTTCGTTGCGCAAAAAACTGAAATCAAAAGTGAATAGTGTAAGTGCTCAAGTGAGTGAAAATGAACAAACGTTGCAATGCGAGTGAACACCTGAATGTGCTTTCCGCTGAGGATCGTCTGATGGTTTGCGCCGTGGATGACCGACGGCGGCACCGGGTTCTTGAGCCGTTCGTAGAGCGCCATTCCGTGCGCCAACGGGATCACCTCGTCGAGGTCGCCGTGGCAGATCAGCACGCGCGTCTCAATGTGACCCACTTTGTCGTAGCTGCAAATGGGCATCGGTGATGGCGGGCAAAAGTGAGTGTGTGTGTGTGTGTGTGTGTGTGTACCTGGTGAACGAGTCGGCCCAACACGTCGCCGGTTTGTCCGGTTTCGCCGAGAAGAGACGGAGCCCGCTGGTGAACGGCGCGACGAGCACCACTCCGGCCAGTCCGTCCGGGTTCGACGCCGCCAGGTCGACGGCCGCCGTCGTGCCGATACTGTAGCCCATCAGGACGATCTGCAAACATTTTCATTTTCTCTTAAATTCCAATACTTCTGGAGCGTTTTGAAAGTTTCCGAGATGTCGGGTTTGCTCACCTTCTTGTCCGGTCTCGTCTCTCGAATCTTCTGATAGACTGCCCGAACGTCGGCGTAAACATTCTTCTCGCCTTGAGTGCCCGTCGAGAATCCGTACCTGAACATAAAAACAACTTGTGGATATTGTCCATCGCCCCCCCGAAACGTACCCGGAATAGTCGAACGCATAGAGATCAGTCTCGAACACGCTGGCGTAGGTGATAAAGTTCATCTGGTGCGGCTGCAAGAATCCGCCGAGATCCGACGAGTTCGGCTGACAGAACAGCACCACCTAAACGATTTTGAAAGACGCCCACTTGTGCCAGGGGGACCCACCTGATCCGTGACGGTCGGATTGTTCGAGTAGGTGTTCGGAATGCACCGCACGCACACCAGCTCGTTGCGATGCGCGGTTCTCACCGAGAACACCTCGACGTCGGCGTCCGGATGCACGTACTCGGCGCCCGTCGTCATGTGCCGGACGACCAGCTGATAGTCGAGCTCTTTGCACTGGCCAATGTGTTTGAGCCGCTTCTCGGGCTCCGTCTTCAGTGCTATCCGGTAGGTGACGCCCTTCTCCGGCGGGTGGAACGCCAGTTTCCGGGTGATCATTGAGGGCACCGGCGGGCATGCCACGTAGCAGATGAGTCCGCACGCACGCAGCAACTCCAGGAACGTGTCACAACAGCCTGGTTGCGGCGCGTCGGCGGCTGGGTCACGCTGAAACGACTTCCACTACATTTTCATGCTAGCCATCGACATTTTACACCCGAATACCGTCTATTGAGGATCGCAAACCCTCCCGTGGCGGGCGCGTACCTTTTCCTCGCCACTCGTCGAATACGAGCACTTTCTGGCCGACTCTCTGCCCATATCCTCTTTGAATCTTCGCAAAAAGTTTACAGATTCCGGTTCGGCGCCAAACGGTTCCAGCGGTTCGAAATATATCATTTCCGGCGGATCCGTGGAGCCGCGTGGCGTTGCCGGTGGTTTCAGCGGCTCCGGAGTCACTGTCGCTGAACTTTTCGGTCGCGAGGGACTCATTGAGAGGCAGAGGATCCAAAAACGTGAGTTAGAACCCAAAAAACCAGTATAAAGTGAGGTTTTTGGCTCACAGAGCTCAGAGGAAGTGATGATGCTGAGAGCGGGGGGGGGGGGATTAAGGACGGATGAGTCCAGAGAGAGAGAGAGAGAGAGAGAGAAAGAGCTCACCGAATCCAAATATCCATTACTAATGCATCATCATCGAAATATTATGTGTGTGTGTGGGTGCAACGCGTAAAAAAAAAAAGTTGAAGAAGATAGCGAAATATTATACGATTCGAAAAGCAACATATCGAACAAAATATGAAACAAAGCGAATTCCGAGTGACTCACTGGTCTGAACGAAAAATGATGTACTACAACGGCTTCCAGACGACAAATACGGGATTAAATGGGGGATGACGAGGTGGCCTAGGATCCGACAACACAATCCAGAGCTCGAAGAGATCACCTAACACGCAGAATCCTTAGAAATACGAGAAACTGCCCCATAATCCAACGCGGCCGGACTTCCCGATGGCCTAGGATCCGACAAAACGATTGCGTAGGTCAAAAACGTCAACCGAGAATGCTACAATACTCGAAGAAGTTGTCACAGAACCGGTACGTGGACTAGAATCCGACACCCCGTCCCTTTTTTCGAATTTCGCAACACTCACCGTCACAAGTACCTTGCCGAGTTGAGTTCCGGCCGGAAAAACTTGAAATTGATTCGTAATTTTGGCAGACGAATTGGAAAGTGAGGAACAAAAATTATATCATCAACGTTTTCCTTTTTCGTCTTTTTCTCCGCACATTATCATTCCAACCGGCTGCTGACTATTGTTTGCATTTCATTCCATTCTTTTTTCGGGCAATCATCACTCATTCAACGTGTTTTTCGCTTTTTTTCCGTGCAAATACACAGTTTTCAGTGAACATTCTCAATGGAGCGCACTTGCTGACCCCCAAATTCAATTGCGAACAAACCTGAACTCCACGTGGCATCGCTGACGATTGATGATAGAAAATGAATGGAAAACAAATTCGCAATTATTCGTTTCCTGTCCTCTCACCACACTCATTTCCAGCTTGCAAAAAGTGTCAAAAGTTCACGAAACGTCAAAAACACATTTCATTTGTTGGTTTTTTGTTTGCAAAAAACAACGAACGAACAGATGAAGAAAACCCGTAGAAAATAGGGTAAAAGTGTGCGGAAATTTACAGACATTGTTGTGAGAGAGAGAGAGAGAGAGAACAACGCCAATCTCTAGAGGTGCTTTCGTTTCCGGGATACGGTAGCAGTGGCCGGACACGTGTGCGAGCCGCCCGCCTGAATTGTGTGCCGGTATTTTTGGGCGAGCGGGCGGATGAAGTCGGCGGTGGCGGCGTCCCAGGCTCTGCAAACACACACGCATCAAAAAAGTGCACAGAAACCGGGGGCGGTTTTCGTGGTTTCCCGGGTTACGATGAGTGCGAAATTGGGTACAAAAAACCGGATGATACACGAAAGACTCACTTTTGTCGGCTGCCGAGCACCTCCTTGTTCTGCTCCGTCTCCTCCTCGATTTTGTTGTAGCGCGGGTCGGAGATCAACTTGAGCGAGATGTTCATCGCTTCTGAAAATCGAAAATGCAGAGAAAAGGTGCAAAAAGTGCCGGAAATTACCCTCCACAACTGCTCTGACGTGTTTCGGGAGGTCGGCGTCGTTTTGGCCGCATCTGGCCATCGCTTGTTGGAGGATTGAGACCCAGACCTGGAAGTTGAGGGGTTGGGGACTTAGGTGAGCAATGGGGTGGCCTAGGATCCGTAAGGATGGTCTAGGATCCGTAAGGATGGCCTAGGATCTGTAAGGATGGCCTAGGATCCGTAAAGATGGTCTAGGATCTGTAAGGATGGCCTAGGATCCGTAAGGATGGCCTAGGATCCGTAAAGATGGTCTAGGATCCGTAAGGATGGCCTAGGATCCGTAAGGATGGTCTAGGATCCGTAAGGATGGTCTAGGATCCGTAAGAATGGCCTAGGATCTGTAAGGATGGCCTAGAATCCGTAAGGATGGCCTAGAATCCGTAAGGATGGTCTAGGATCCAAAAGGATGGCCTAGGGTCCGTAAAGATGACTTAGGCTTGGCCTGGGATCCATCTTCGAAATTCTAGGTTTCTACAACCTTGTGGCCCGGTCCCTAGACGGTCCCTAGACGGTTCCAAGCGGTGGCCTAACTTTCCCCCCGACCTCACCTTGTCCTCCTCGTCCACAGTCTCCTGAATGGCTGCGAATGGCCGTTTCGCCGGCTGAACACTGTTCGGCAGACCGGCGGCCCGGAACGGTTGGGCCTCGATGGCCGACACAGACGGAGCCGGCATGAACCTGAAGGATCGTTTGAGAATCGGCGATTGGTGTACTTTCGAATACTCTGTGGGCCGGAACGCGTCGGGCGTCGGCACCTGGACAATGTGCGCATTCGAGTAGGCCGCCACGATCACCTCGATCATTCCCTCGAGTCCCAGCGCGTAGCGGCCTGTTTTGAAGTGGCCAATGTTGCGTTCGAATGCCGATTTTAGGGTGTCCTTTGAGATTTTCGCGTCCCTTCCCGCCACGGTGAACACTTGACGGTCTTGCCGCGAATTGACGATCAATACTGTCGTGTCACACATGCCGACGTCCTGCAACATTCAAAATGATGTATCTCTGCTGCCGGAAGAGATATCGAAAAGTCGTCAACACATAAAATGTTCAAAATGTTTCAAGAATCAATTTATCAGTTGACCACTTTCTTCTATCTTTATTGGCAGCTGAGATATTAACGGTATTCGCGATGCGGTTTTATTTGTGCCGTTGTGTAGTTTCTAGATGTTCACTAACCTGGAAATTCTGATATCTTCTTTTCAAATTGTTCGCGAACTTCTCAATATCCACTGGCACGCCTGGAACACTTCCGATCTTGTCGATAATGGCGACAATTATCTGAAAATCTGCCATTTTTCTATGTTCCTGGGGTAGTGCGCTGAAATTGTGTTCTAACTTCCACAGCCTATAGTACTCTATGGAATGGTTGTACAAAAAAGGTGTCAATTACAAAAATACAGTACTAGACAAGCACTTTAATTTTGTAGTTGAACATTTTTCCCTACAACCACTCCCTGGAGTACTGTAGCTCTTGGAATTCAAGGCTTCTCTCAGAAGTCCAGAACTTTGCCCAACTTCCAAGGACTACAGTACTCCAGGGAGTGGCCCTATAAAAAAGTTATGAACTACGAAAGTACAGTACTAGACAAGATCTTTAATTTTGTAGTTGATCATTTTTGTCTAACTCACCTCCAAATTCCTGTCCGGCATGAGTGCACACGACGGAGAGGTGTTCTTAATGCCTGCGGTCAACGAGTGCAACTGGCTGACCCTCTGCACCAGACGGGTCCGTTCCTCGTCCGAAACGATGGCCGACGGATCGCAGACCTGCGAGGGAAGCGCCAATCGGCACGAAAAAGGGTCGAGCCGGGGATCCGGATATGTTTGCGACGTGAACTGAGAAAGTGCGGGCGCGGAGAGGAGCACGAACGGAAAGAGGATCTGAATCGGGTCCAGTGGCATCTGAAAATGAGTTTATGTTGTCGGAAATGGGAAGATGCCAAAACTGCGTGTAAATATACTTGAAAAAGTTACGGTTTGTACATACAAAAACCCGGTTTTTACAAGGAGAACAAACAAAAAGAGTACTTTTGCGGAAAAAGTTCAAAATTTCCCCCGAAAAAGTGGGTTTGAGACAGCAGGTTTTGTGGTTAATGTTGGAAATGTTATGCTGAACAAGTTTGTAATTGATCATTTTGTCTGAAAATGTTCGATTTTCAAGTTATTGATCTTTTTCTCGTTAGTAGCACAAAAACGCGTGCCTCTTCTTTGAAGGTCTATATCTCGGGAACCAGTGGTTATTTCAAAAAGTTGTCAACTAAGAAAATGTTGCAAATTTTATGCACAATAACTTTATAATTTACCATTTTATCCGAAAATGCTTCATTCTCAAGTTATAGACGCATTTCTAACAAGTGCTCAAAAACAATCAAGTTCAGGTTAGACCCCAAAGTTGTGAAGAAAAAGTGAAGTTGAAGCGGAAAAGTTGGTATATTGTAAAAGTTCATACATTTTATACGGCTTTTCAAGGTGACAACACGTTAAGAATCCTATAATAGCGGGCCATAACTTTGCTTTGTCCCGAAACGTTTACACTTTCTTTGTCTACGGTTATATTATCCATCTCCAAGAAAAGATGGCATCTAGTGTGGAAGAAGAAGAAGAAGAAAGAGAAGAAGAAGAAGAAGAAGAAGAAGAAGAAGAAGAAGAAGAAGAAGAAGCAACATGAATTCTTCTTGTGGATGGATAATAAGCTTCCCCCGAAATGACCACACACAGGAACCGGCTGACCACCACACAACTGGATTTCTCTCTCTCTCTCTCTCTCTCTCTCTCTTTCTCTCTTTCTTTCTGGTGAACCTATCCAATTGTCGGGTAGATAATAACAGAGGATTGAATGATTTCATGGGGGTTGCGGCCGCTGTTCCTTTTTCGCCAACGCACTTCCTGTGTTTGCGGGGTTACGGTAACTTTGAAGGATTACTGTAGGCCCGGCAGATGCTGGATCACTTTCAAATGTTTTTCAACAAACACTTGATGGATAATAGTGTATTTTTGTAGTTGACACGTTCTTCGTAGGATCACTCCTTGGACTACTGTAGCTCTTGGAAGTTGGGGCAATTGAAATTGTGTCCTAACTTCCAAGAGCTACAGTACTCCAGGTTGGGGTCCTAGAATTAAAGTGTCAACTACAAAAGTACAGTACAAGACGTCAAGATTTTGCTTCAAAATTTCTAGACCGATAATATCTGTTCTAGGGCTACGTATCCTTGCCAAAAAAAAAACTTGATATTGTCCATCTTTCAAAGATTGTAGCCTCTTCTGGTCGTCGTCGGGAGTGGCGTAAGCGCCGCGACAAAGCGGATAGACGCTTCTCCCCGCAAAAAAAACTTATCAAACAAGCCGAAATATATAATCGCATGCTGATAGTGAATAATGATAAAAATGGATGATAAGGTGACGTGTGGCACACCCAGTTCCGCGAGGATTACGTGAAAGGATCACATCGCTATTGTCGACGTAAATAAAGTTGGAAAAATGAACACGGCCACAGGATAATCCACGAAAACCGGGTTCAAGGGGCTTAGCCCGTTCGTTCGAGGCCATAATTAGCGGTTTGGGTTGGCGGATGCGATTTGGCTTTGCGAATTTCCGAATTCTGCGCGCGGCAGACACAAATTGGAAGTGACGGAGGTGGTGTTGTGTTGCAAATGTGTCACATTGGTTCCACTGGTTGGATAAGAATATACGGAACTGTAATTGCTTGCTTCCTTTCCAATGAATGTGATGTGATATTGTTACAATCGAAGCGATGTATCTCGGCTGTAAAGAGAGGTAGCCGAAATTTGTCAACTGGGAAAATGTACAAAATGTTTCAAGGATCAATTCATCTGTTGACCATTTTTTGATATCTCTACAAACAAGACGGGTAGGTTGCCTTGAATGAACGGTATTGGAATGATGGGGGAGTTGGGAAGAGATTGAGGTCACGAGGCCACCAAAATGTAATGAAATGGGGGGGCCGAATCAATGTTTATTGACAAGACTCAAAATTGGATTTTTGCACTCGACACAAGATCCGGGCGTACAGAATCCGCACGTTTTGGCGCAATAGGAAGTACGTTGGGCGCACGTGTAGAAACAATTGTTACAGTATCCGTTCTTGGCCCAGTTGGCACAACTGAAAATGAAAAAGTGGAGAATATGAGTGGATCCGTTTGGATTGCTCACTTTGACGAAGAATCGTAGCAACGTGGATTGGCGGTGGTGGCGACGGTAGTGGCTCCGGGACACAAATTGCACGTGACCGGACAGAACTGCTTCAGCAACGGAGCCCATTTGTCGTTGGAGCACAGAGACTTGTATTGGGTACAGTCCGTCGACGGATCATCTTGACACGGAACGGCGGTGGTGGGGGAGGTGGAAGCATCGGAAGAGGTCGTCGAAGAATCGGTAGTTGTCGTCGAATCCGCCGCCAGTTCCTCCCAGTTCTCGTGGCAGGAAGATAGGCAAAAAAGCAGGGAGAGAAGGAGCAAAAGTTTGAGCATGATTGAGTTGTGTGGAAAAGTTGAAACTGACAATATATATAAAGTTCGAGGTGTTGGGGTTAAGACTGGATTAAGGGCGGAGGCGAGTGGGAGTGATGATAAGTGATAAGGTTAGAAGGATGATTTACGGTTACGTGGGCGGTTCGAAGACAAGGCCTGAAGTTTTCAGCTGAGAAACATCGTTTTGAATGAACGGCACACTGAAACGGCTATCTGGTTTGTTCGAGATGCTGTATCTCAGCTGAAAGTGGAGATATCAACAAGTTTTCAACTAACAAGTTGTTTATAAAGTCATTTTGCACATTTTATCAGTTTGCAACTTTTTGAAATCTCTACCCACAAAGAGACCACACCAAAATTTCGGTTATCAACAGCTGACACCCGCCCAGTCTCTGCCCTAATCCTTTTGTTCCTACATGAGGTCTTAGACCTGCTTAACACTAAAACTTGCATAAAACCCGAGTGCAAACTGTCAAGAAATCAGTCTGTTAAAGAAATGATGTCAAAATTCTCGACCTTTCTCCTCCTTCTCTCCCTGCTTTTTTGCCTATCTTCCTGCCACGAGAACTGGGAGGAACTGGCGGCGGATTCGACGACAACTACCGATTCTTCGACGACCTCTTCCGATGCTTCCACCTCGACCACCACCGCCGTTCCGTGTCAAGATGATCCGTCGACGGACTGTACCCAATACAAGTCTCTGTGCTCCAACGACAAATGGGCTCCGTTGCTGAAGCAGTTCTGTCCGGTCACGTGCAATTTGTGTCCCGGAGCCACTACCGTCGCCACCACCGCCAATCCACGTTGCTACGATTCTTCGTCAAAGTGAGCAATCCAAACGGATCCACTCATATTCTCCACTTTTTCATTTTCAGTTGCGTCAACTGGGCCAACAACGGATACTGTAACAATTGTTTCTACACGTGCGCCCAACGTACTTCCTATTGCGCCAAAACGTGCGGATTCTGTACGCCCGGATCTTGTGTCGAGTGCAAAAATCCAATTTTGAGTCTTGTCAATAAACATTGATTCGACCCCCCATTTCATTACATTTTGGCCTCGTACAAAAGCGTGTGGATACTGTAGAATTTCATGAAACTCGTCAGGGGCACGTTTCTCGTGTCTTGGCGCCTTCCCGGTGCTCTGAGCTTTGATGCACTTCCTCGCCCACTTATCGCTACAATTTGTGTCTTTTTTCGTATAAAATCAGTTTAGAAGCCTGAAACCGCGCTGAAAACCATAAAATTCTACCTCAAACCCGGTCTCCTAGTCGCAGAATGCCGCGATCAGGGCGACTAGTGAGCTGACGCGTTTCCGGTGCCCGGGCGCGTTTCCAGTGCTCCATTTCAGTTGCAAACACTGGGCGGCCAACGGATTCTGCTCCAATTTTTTTATAATTTTTTTTTCCCATAAAGAAGAACTGCGCAAAGAGTTGCGGATTTTGTGAGCCGAATACGTTCAAGTTCTTATAAATAAACGTGTTTGTTCGCTGACGCGTTTCTGGTGCCTTGACGCATATCTTGTGAAAGTTAGAAGTAAAAATTCGAATTGCTCAACGCGAAATCAGACACACGTTGCCCGTTATCATCAAAAATTCCCCCCCGCCGTCCCCACCCATATAATCGGCAAAATCATGCTCGATTCGAATTCAAATCAGTGCAATATTGTATTTGAAACATGAAATTGACACTTGTCATCGTTCTCATCGTCACTTTTTTCGCAACTAATGCTTCTTCTTCTTCTTCTGCCGCCGACGACGATGATTGCAAAGACACGAGTGATAAGTGCGTTTAGTTTTGCGGCTCCCACGCAAAGTATATTGTCCACTTTCCAGATGCGTCGACTGGGAGAAGCACGGCTTCTGCGAGAACTGCTATTATAAGTGTGACGATCGTAAAAAGTACTGTTCGAAGACGTGCGGATTCTGTGGCGACAAGCCGGTGGAGTGCAAGGACTGCACACCGACTACCGTATCCACGACGCCCGCGCCGTGCTTTGACGCCGTCGATAGGTTAGCCTTATGTTTGAAAGCCTATATCTTGTGAACCAGAAGTCTTCTCAAAAAGTGATCAACTAGAAAGTTGTTGGAAATGTTGTCCCCAACAAGTTTGTAGTTGACCATTTTGCCTGAAAATGTTTGCTTTTCAAGTTATGACTGAGATAAGTGAGCAGTTTCAGTTGCAAGCACTGGAAAGAGAAAGGATTCTGCTCGAACTGCTTCTACAAGTGCGCGGATCGCGTGAAGTGGTGCGCGAAGACGTGCGGCTTCTGCTCTTCCGATAAATGTGTAGATTGCGATAGAACCGCCCAATTCTGGAGTCTTCTGAGCGTCGAGAACGATGGCGTCATGACTGATTTGGTTCGATGAACCTGAATAACTATTGTCTGACTTTTGATCTCAACTCCTTTTCGTTTCAACCGTCACTTCCATCCACCTTAACGCTAAGCCCCCATTGTTCTTCTTATCAGTTTCTGATTAAAATTTTTCGAAAAGTGGGCACCGCCTTTCGCTGACGAACTGAGAGAATGTGTATAAAACCTTATGATTTCATCCTTTGATTCAATTTTTGCAAAAAAATGAAGTGTCTGCTCGTTTGCCTCCTTGTCATTGCGATTGTTGCAAAACCACAATATCAGGAGGCGGTTCGAGACGGTCCCAAGCAGTTGGACGACGTGTGCAGGGACACCGGAGCCAAGTAAGTTGACAATACTTGAAGTGGGTCGGGGTTCTAGGCCACCAAGTTGAAAAACTACCATAAATAGGAGGGCAATGATATTCTGGGTCATCTAGTCGGTAAGATATTATCCTTTTCTAACTTCCTATCAGGTGAACTTGATTGAAAAGTAAGACTACAATATCAAACGTAGAAAAGTTCCGTTGCAGCTGTCGTAACTGGGCGCTCAACGGCTTCTGCACCAACTGTCACTACACGTGTCAACAACGTCGCGACTACTGTGCGCGCACGTGCGGATTCTGTCATTCCGGCTACGTTTGCACCAATTGTACCTCCACGACGACGACGACGGCCGCCAAGAAGGCGTCTGTGATTCTATTGTAATCTTTACTGTCATTTACGTGTTTATACAAAACGAGAAGAACAGTTATTGTGCATCATCGTTGACTCCGGAGCAAATGAGCGGTTTTCCTTCCGGCAAAAACATGGATTTCGCCTTTTCGGAGGCCGTTTGACGCTGACTTTGTCGCTGACTTCTTCCCGGCGGCGATCTGTCCGGATTCGCCTTGTTCACGGTGGAATCGCCGTCCGTCTGGTTGTTTTCGGATGAAAGGGCGGCAGAGTTGACGGGCAGGATGTACGTTTGGGTACGGCATTCAACGAGGTTTGCCTGCAACAAACGATGGACTAGAATTAATAGTGTTGGTGGCCTAGGATCCGACAAGCCTAACTTTTCGAACAAGTGGCCTAGGAATCACAATTTGATGGCCTAGCTTTTCTATAGTTCCAATCCGTCTAAAATCGCCCAAAACAGACCGTCATGACGAGATCCCGGTAGCTTTGGCTGTTCCACAAATCCAAAAACACTTTTTCGTTGGCCATGCCGACTTCCAGAAAGCGGCCGGCCGTCTTGAGACGATTGAAGAACTTTGCGGGCAGTTTTCCGAGAATACTCCTGAACCGGATATACAGTGCTGGCCATTAATATATGAAAAAATGGTTTTTTGAGGATAACTTTTTTTCTAGTCATCCGGGGACCCTGAAACTTATACGGTATACAAAAAGTGCCGTTAGGCAAAGTTGCGGACTTTCAAACTGCATCATCATTTATTTTTTTTTCAGAAAATGTTTTTTTTTCATTTTTTCGATTTTTCGATTTTTGACGTTTTTTTATTTTTTTCGATTTATTTTTTTTTCTGTGATATCATATGACTCTAAAATGATTTGTAGACGTGGGAAAACCTTGTGGAAGACAAAATGTGCCCATAGATGTTAAAAAAGCGATCATCCGAGGTCGCCAGCAAGGCATGAAGTTGAAAGATCTTGCTCAGCAGTTTCAGCTCGGTATTTCCACGGCTTTCAGCATTTTGAAAAGATTCAAGACGCAGGTAAGGTTCAAAGTGTTTGTCAAACCCAATAAAATATTTAGAATACCTGCATCGGTCCAAAGGCGCCAGGAAAACCTCGTGGAACTACCAAGGCCATGGATCGGAACATCCTGAAAGCGTCGAGAGAGGATCCCAGAAGGACTTCAACGGAAATCCAGATGGTTGTGAATTCTCCCACGGATCCAGCACCTTCTAGAAGAACAATCAGAAGACTTTTACAAGATGCTGGGCTCCATGGACGACGTCCAGTTCGCAAACCAGAAGAACCGGAAGGCTCGAGTTGCATGGGCAAAAGCTCATCTCACCTGGGGACCTCGCGAATAGGAAAAACACATCTGGTCCGATGAAAGCAAGTTTAATTTGTTTGGTAGTGATGGAAATTGCTGGATTCGGCGTCCCGTTGGAACCAGATATCCTTCCAACTACCATCTTCCAACAGTCAAGCACGGAGGAGGATCGTGTATGGTATGGGGATGTTTCTCGGCCAACGCTATGGGACCTCTGAGACGTATCAACGGAATAAACGTCTTCTGATTGTTCTTCTAGAAGGTGCTGGATCCGTGGGAGAATTCACAACCATCTGGATTTCCGTTCAAGTCCTTCTGGGATCCTCTCTCGACGCTCTCAGGATGTTCCGATCCATGGCCTTGGTAGTTCCACGAGGTTTTCCTGGCGCCTTTGGACCGATGCAGGTATTCTAAATATTTTATTGGGTTTGACAAACACTTTGAACCTTACCTGCGTCTTGAATCTTTTCAAAATGCTGAAAGCCGTGGAAATACCGAGCTGAAACTGCTGAGCAAGATCTTTCAACTTCATGCCTTGCTGGCGACCTCGGATGATCGCTTTTTTAACATCTATGGGCACATTTTGTCTTCCACAAGGTTTTCCCACGTCTACAAATCATTTTAGAGTCATATGATATCACAGAAAAAAAAATAAATCGAAAAAAATAAAAAAACGTCAAAAATCGAAAAATCGAAAAAATGAAAAAAAAACATTTTCTGAAAAAAAAATAAATGATGATGCAGTTTGAAAGTCCGCAACTTTGCCTAACGCACTGAGTCACAGCGTGGACATGAGACCAAAGGAGACTGCTGGCGCATCTTGCACTCACTTGGCGCACTATTGGATTATTTGGTTTCGCAATTAAAAATCTTTTTTTCTCGTTTTTTTATCTTTTAAAACTTGTCGAAACGCAATTTTTCGTTAAATATTTGTTGCAAAAAACTCAAATTTAAATTTTCAGGACTCGTTGCGACAATTTCTGCAGTTGGAAAGGCGCGAAGCTGGTGGAAATTGCCGAGCGGCACGGAGTAGCGGTTAGAATAAAAAAAGAACAGTTATTTTCTTCGCCGATAAATAATTTCAGGTTTTTCCCCATCATTTTATCGGATTGCGGCGGACACGCGAATAGAAAAAAAGCACTAATCAACTGAAAACCAGGAATCTCCAGCAAAAAAATTTTTTTAACGGAACACTAAATTTGTTTGATTACTGAATGAAGCTTATTGAAAAATATTCTTAGTTTTCTTTTTATCGCGATGTTATCTCACTTCTACAATTCTAAAAATTCGATCCTTGTGGCCGGAAGTTTGCCTACAAAGCTCACTTTCAGCGACACTTCAGATTTCTGACGGCAAAAAGACGTAACAATCGCGCACATAATCATTTTTTTACGTTTGATAAAGCTCTCTTTCATCTCTACAACTTCTAATATTGACAAACTTCTGCTTTTCATGTATTTCAGCCAGAAATTCACGCTACTCTTTCATGGTTTTTTTAAAAATCGGTCTATTTGCATTGAGTTGCGATTTTTTTTCATCCGTACAGCGTCTCTAGCCATTATATAACAGTATTCAAGCGTCACTGTCGTAATAAATCTGCGAAACAATTCAAAATAACCTCAAACTTTTAAATTTATTTCGCATCGCTACACAGTTTTGCACAAGGAAACACGACGGCTGCACCGATTTGGCTCTGTGTGTGCTCAAAATGACCGTCTAACTCCCAGCTACAATATAGCCTGTGACAAAAACGAAAAAATTACGGCGTTCAATTTTTACACGGGGAATAACGCAATTTTCGCCGAAAATTTATTATTTTTGAACTCCCGCGCGTGCGCTGCAAGTGCGCTTTAATGATAAACGTCCACGCTGTGACTCAGTGTAACGGCACTTTTTGTATACCGTATAAGTTTCAGGGTCCCCGGATGACTAGAAAAAAAGTTATCCTCAAAAAACCATTTTTTCATATATTAATGGCCAGCACTGTACATATCTCGGCTGTCGGTGGAGATATCGAAAAGTTGTCAACTAATAAAATGCTCGTGAAGAAATTTTCTACATTTTCTCAGTTGACACCTTTTTGATATCTCTGCCGGCAACGCAGATACGGGTACGTACTCGAGAATCTCCTCGCGAGTGGCGCCCGAATTGACGTATTCGAGTCGGACGCCTTCGAGTGTCATTCCTGCCTCCAACGCCAGAATCACCGTCTCCGTGGCGGTCAGCATTCCGTTTTTGACTGCACTCCGATATCGTGGCACCATTTTCCGCAGTTTCCGCATGATCGGATGCCGCCGATGGTGGAGGACGCGGCGGGCGAGATGAAAGTTCAGGAAGATGACGAGCATCGAGACGAAAATCATCACACTCGCAAAGATTATCGACGTCTGCATAAGGGGACGGGACGTTTCGCAACCAAATAGGTAAGGGCTCGGTTGCGAAGTTGAGTAGCGTAATAGAAGGGCACCCCAATAACGTCCAATCAAAGCGATGTATCTCGGCTGTCGGTAGAGATATCGAAAAATTGTCAACTAACAAATTGATCTCTAAAATATTGGCTACATTTTCTTAGTTTACAATATTTTGATATCTCTACTGGCAGCTGAGCTACACTGTTTTGAATGAACAGCACTCAAAAGAAACTCACAATTTCATAGACCCTCACTTCGGTTCCATTGTTGTTTTTCACTTTTGAACTCATTTTCTGTAGAAATATCATGTCTTTTTGCCTTTCTCTCCAAGTTTCGAGCCTTTCCACACCTTCAAGTCACGGTGCCGTCACGTTCAAAAAAAGAGCTTGTTTATCGAAGAAACGGGGGGCGAAAGATGGAAGAGAAATGATGATAGAAAGGAGATATGTGACAGGGAAAGGAAGAAGAAGAAGAAGAAGAAGAAGAAGAAGTGAGAGAGAAAGTGGGTCTAGAGAAAGCAGAAACTGAGCAAAATCAGTGCCAGAATGGGAATGGTGGGACCGTCGGCGCTGAGCGAAACGGCCGAATTGCAGCGGTCGCCGAGGCAGCTGCACACCCGAATGCGTTGAGAATCCGCCTGTTCGTGACGGAACAGGTCCGACGCGGACATGTCTCTGCAAACGGATATTGTCGAAGAAGTTTGTATGCGTGCCTCACCTGCAAATATCGTATCGATCAAACATGCTCAACGTATGGTTGTTGAGGCCTCGCCTGGCGATCGTCAGTGCACATCCACGCATAAAAAGACGGTGTCCGGTTGGTTGACCTACAATATCAACACTTTTTCCCGGTCCCATGTACCAGAGATGTTGGGAATAAAAAAATTTTTTTTTACGGAATACGGAACACGGAAAACAGAAAAAACTTATTTCTACGGAACACGGAACACGGAACACGGAAATTTTTTTTTGTTTACGGAACACGGAAAAAAGCGTTTTCAAGAGAATTCCAGTGATTTTTTTAAAAATAATGTTTTGTTTAATTCGACTATCTGACTGACAAGGCAGCTGTTTGACTCATGTGAAAGTTTTACTGAAAATTTCATAAAAATAACAAAACCAACAACACAACAGTAAACAACTACAGTAAAAAACGACTGAAAATTGAATCCACTTTTCACGAATATGGTCCGAATCCGAAAATTTTCAAATTTTGACCACAAAACGTCAACTGTCCTAATCAAAATAATAATGAAAAAAATAAAATTTGTGATCGAATTTTTCCGCGGAAAATATAGTTTATACGGAACACGGAACACGGAACACGGAAATTTTTTTTTTACGGAACACGGAACACGGAAAAAATATTGAAAAAAATGCGGAACACGGAACACGGAACACGGAATTCCCAACATCTCTGCCATGTACCCCGATGCTCACCCATAACCACAAGATCCTGCTGGATAGTGAGACAGATGGTCCGGCACGGGACCGTGTGCATATTCGTCACATCCATCTCGCCGTCGCACTGGGAGCTAAAGTTGCGGGGCCGGTTGAAGTACCGGTCCATGCCCTTATTCAGAAATCCCTCGTACATTTCCGACATGCAGCTGAAGCAGCGATTGTGAGTGTTTCGGCCGATCGTCGCTTCTCGCGTCGTCGCGTACAGAAGACACAGCAGAAGAGGAAGGATGGCGGAGGAGGACGGGGACCGCATTGGACGGGTCATTCATTGCATTGGAGACTTGGGCGAGGGTCTGAAAACGAGGAAATGAAGCGAGGATTACGGTAGAGGGTTGAGAAGAGGTGAGCGAAAAGTTAGGCCATCCACTAGACCTCAAGGAAGTGTGTGACTAGAAGTTAATGTCAATTTCAATGATATTACTCCATCTCCTCCCCGTCATTCAGGAAAAAGAGAGAAAGAGAGAGAGAGAGCGAATATATATTTATTTATCTGTGTTGGGACAAGCCAGAAACACGAGTCAAAGCGATCGAGTGACACACACACACACACACATGCCCCTGATGCTTAGGACGCGCAGAAAACTGATATTTTGAAAGTGAGGGTGAAAAGAGGAGGTGCTCGGATTTCAGATTTACGCGCTCACACCCAATTATGCAAAGGAAGCAGCGGAAATGTAGGTGGCATGTTTCTTTTTCGGTCAAACATCACTGAGGAACGAGTTGCTGGGATCACTGTTCAGAAATCGGCGTGTAACTTGAAAACCGAACATTTCGGGATAAAGTGATCAATTAAAAAGTTGTTCAGCATGAAATTTCCTACAATTTTTCAATTTACACCTTCTTGAAATAATCATTGGTTCTCGGGATATAGGTGTCTAAAAATATAGTAGCTTTAGCACACAAATCTCACTTTTTTCAAGACTTTTTTGTGGAAAAATGTTGTAGGACCTTCTCTGGAAGAGACACTCAGAAATAGGCGGCCCCAAATATGTTCTCTCAAAAGTAAACTGCTTTTCATTTTCTCTCTCTCTCTCTCTCTTCCTCTTCCTTCCATCCACTACCACAACAACACAAAGGCGTCTAATTAGGGAGCGGGGAGCCCGCCTCTTACTTCTTCTTCTTCTTCTTCTTCTTCTTCTTCTTCTTCTGGAAAGGCGTGAAAATGTAATCCGAGCACATGCACACTCTCAAGAAGAAGAAGAAGAAGAAGAAGGAGGAGAAGAAGGAGGAGAAGAAGAAGAAGAAGAAGCAGGAGCGAAAATGCTAATTTGTGCTCATTTATGACGGCTTTTGCCCACGACGGTAATTGGAAGTGATGGAAGTCAGGAGAAGCAATCGAAAAGCAAGAAGGGAGGGTATCAACCTCTAACCCCTTGTTAGCACCATTTCCAACAGTTGCCCTAATAGAAAATGGAAAACAGGAGAGAAAAAGATTGAAAATGAGGGGAAAATGAACGATTTTCTGGTTTACACTAGTGACTCAACATCTCCTAGATATTATGAGTTTGCTGCTAACTTTCCGGATTCGCATCAAAGTTGGAGGCAAACGTGACGCACTTTTTGCGCAAAATGATCAAGAAACCCTAGTTTTTGAAAGCAAAGAGTTATAGGACAAATGAAACTCGAGCTGTAAGGGTCCGCATTTTTCTATCAGCTGTTGCACAAAATGACATTAATGTTTGGGAAAAGCGAGCGAGCGAGAGAGAGAGAGAGAGAAAGAGAAATGGCCATCCGTCTTCTTTTCCTAAAATACACATCCGATTTTCAATAATAATCATATTAGGAAGAGTCTCTCTCTCTCTCTCTCTCTCTCTCTGGAAAGAAAGAGAGAGAGAGAGAGTGGGTCCAGTCCATGTGTATCCAATTTGGAGCCATGAATAGCCGATACACATCGCGCATATAATACTCGGCCGAGTGACGTGGCAGCGTCGTCGAAAAAAGCGATAAATCAGGGCGGGGGGGAGAGAAAAGTGGAAATTTTTATACACTTTTCATAAATCAACAATATTTTTCGGTGACAAGCCACGAGAGGGGGCCCTGAAAGAGAAAAAAGAGTAGAAAGTAGGAGTACGTATCGGAGAGCAAGGAAAGGGGGTCTTCCGGTCACTTCCTATCATCAAAACATCAAGCCGAGCAGCGCACTTTTTACCTTTTAAGAGATGGAAAGGGCAGGGGGGTGTCTGGATGACGTGGCACGCGGAAATATGCCTCAAAAGTTGCTGGCCCACTTTCCCAGTGACCCTATTTTTCATAAAATGTTGACATAGCGACGCCGGAAAGCTGCAAATGGCGGCGGAAAGGCGGAAGGAGGGAAGCAAAGAAGAGAAACACTCAAATAAATGGGCTCAAATGAATTCGGAATCGCTAAACAACACTTCCTTCGTGTGCTCTTCTGACTCGTTTTCTGATTTCCGACGCGTTTTATTCGGAAAAACGTCGAAAATCGGCCGGCTTCTTTCTGATCGTCACGTGCACTTTTCTGACATGAAAAACCGCCGGAAAATGTCACAAAACGTGTTGATTTATTGTACGAAAAGCGGCGCGCTTTTTGCAAAGAGCGCCGCCACGCTCTAATTAAAATTGGCGACTTGAGTGGCCGTCGGCGCGTTTTTTGTGCTCTCCGGGACCGATTAGGAGCCAATATTATAGTGTGTGTGTGTGTGTGGCCAAGAAGTGGTGGGAAAAGAGGCAGGAAAACAAGAAGAAGAAGAAGAAGAAGAAGAAGAAGAAAAAGTGAGAGTTTGAAGCAGTTGTCAAGGTGATAAGGTCCCCAAGGATCACGCAAATTAGTGGTGGATATTTGGAAATGTTATGAGGCTACAATACTCACCCACTCGCTCGTTTTTAGCCCAAGAACTATGCTTTTCTCCGGAAAAAGATGGCGGGAAAACAACTATAATACATGTCTGAAATGGATTGTACTCGGAGACACAAGAGCGCGAAAGAACGTGACTTTTCGGAGAGAAAGTCGGAAATTTGACATGTCCGACTGTTTTTTGGCTCTCCCACTCCTACAAACTATTGTGATCTTGTGAGCAAAAGGTGTCAGGAGCCGCGGCGACGTACCAATTATACACTGCTCTCTCACGGAGCCCTCCCCCCCCACTGCACAACCATTAATCATCGGGTTTCCATAACGAATTGGTCGTCGTCGTCGTCGTGGCTCCAATTGGCACGTATACTAGTAGTCATTTCTCATCGAACACGCATCGGACACATTTATTACGAGAATACACACCTCCCAAACAGTGGGATTAATCGGAGAATCATCAATTGCGAAGCAGCGAATCGATGTTTTTGGTGAAACTTGACAAATCGCCCCAGTTGGGTTGTTGGTGCGATTTGCGACGGGTTGTGGAGACGTGCTGAAATGGGATCGGCTCTTTTTTTGGGACCAAAAAGTTAGGGCGGAAAGTGCGCTCTACCGAACTACAGACGAGGAAAAGCGGTGCGAGTTCAGTAGAGCGCACTTTACAAAAGCAGAAATGTTTCAGTAGAGCGCACTTCACTTTCGGCGGGTACCTTGAAACGAAAGCGATACGATTCTCCTATGAAACAGTGCATACTCGCTGAAATTGATGAGGTTGCGAAATGGGAGACAGTTTGCAACCACACACCACACAACTACAGTAGCACCTACAGTACCCACCGACTTGCGCCGCTTCTCTTCCGTTTTTGGCTCCTCTTTCTCGTGCGAATCCTTTCGACTTCCCCGCCGACTTGCGGCGGACGGAGTCGCACGGCGGTCGGGGGTCTTGCCTGGAAAAGGATTACTGTAGTTATTGTTCACGTCCGCTCTTACCTCTAGACCGATGATCCTCGTGATGTTCCTCCTCCTCCTCCTCGGAATCCTCAATCTCACTGGGCAACTCGACTTCGACGGTATCCGTGATGGTCTCCTGTGATCCGTGATGATGCGCCGCTTTCTTCGTCGACGTCTTCTTCTTCTTCTTCTTCTTCTTCTCGGCCTTCTCCTCATTCTTCTCCTCATTGAACGGTATTCTCACTTCTTCTTCTTCTTCTTCTTCTCTCTCTTTCCTTTCTCGACTATGCACAGTCTTCGATCGCTTCTTCACCTTCTTCTTCTTCTTCTTCTCCACTTCCTGTCCGCCGTAGGCCATTGGAGTGAAGTGAGAGCTAGAAGCCACGTAGCGCTGAATTGAATATTGGTGAAAAAATGAATATTATCCGTTTCTCAAACCTCTCCGTCCTTGATTTTGCTCACATCCTTCACAAGGATTCCGCTCATCGTGTACAACTTCTTGGCACCGTTTATTAGGCCGACCCTCTCGCTGATCACATCCAGAAGCACGTTGATCGACGGCACTCGATGCGTGTTTATCACCACCTGCAATTTCGGGATACTGTAGGCTTAGAAGAACTCCAATCGCTCCCAAAAACGATTTTACAAAATCTTGGCATTTAGTACTACATTTTTGCAGTTGATCCCTTTTTCCTAGGACCACTCCCTGAAGTTAGGACACAATTTCAATGCACTAAACTTGTCCCAACTTCCAGGAACTACAGTACTCCAGAGAGTGGTCGCATAAAAAAGTTGTCAATTACAAAAATACAGTACTAGACAAGCACTTTAATTTTGTAGTTGATCATTTTTCTGTGCAATCACTTTCTGGCGTACTGTAGCTCTTTGAAGTTCGGCAAGTTTTGCAATGCTTCCCAACTTCCAAGCGCTACAGTACTCGAGAGAGTAGTCGTACAAAAAAGTTGTCAAATACAAAAATGCAGTACTAGAGCTCAAGTTTTAAAAAAAACACATTTCAACCCATCAACTAACCTGGATTCCTTGAAAAAAGAGGTCAGCATTTCGGTAGACATGGATCCTCTTCACTCCCACCGCATTCGAGCTGACCATCGTCGGAACGACGGGCACGTGATCCGACGACTTGCTTCGGAACGTTTTCGCATGGTTTTTCGACATTGTATAGTCGTACAAAGAAGGGTGAATGGATGAAAAAGGGCGGGCGAGGGGTCCTAGGATACACGGGAAGGGAAGGGGGTCACTAGGCGACACGAGCATGGAAACTGAAGGCAAGAGGGGACATTATTCATTGCGAGATGGGCACGTCGCGGACGAACACATCAACAGCAACATTGAAGAGAAGAATCTGAAAAAAGTTGAAGGTTTTTGGGTGATCTTTCTTGTTTTCAGGCCCATGTTTACAGATTCGACCTACCTTTTGACGAAAGCACAATAGCGGAACTCGAGCCGGTCGGGTTCATGATGTTCAACTGGCGTCATTCACATTTTCCGCGCATTTTCACCTGTCCCAACTGAAGTTTCATTTCAAATCAAAAGTGATGTGAGAGCGTGTGCAATAGTTGTGATATTGTCCGCTTCTCGAAACGTTGTTGCTGTAAAAAAAGTTGAATAGAAAGCTAATGCCTTGAAAACATGTCTGATATTATGATATTCCCCAAAAATGACCACAAACCACAGACATTTGGATAAAACATGAATATGCGCCTACACTTTGTTTCTTTTCACCTGTTTTTCTGAAAATGGCTTAAAGTTTCGAGTTTTGACCCCCCAATCCCTTTTTTCCCCATCTTTCATGCCCTATTTAAAGAGCCAACCAATCTGAATTTACCCCCTTTTTCCCTATTTTCAGAAAATGATATTGTAGCCTACACGCTCGTCCGCACACTTTCAGCGCTCAAACAGAGAGCAGCTGAAAGTTTCGAGAAGAAGCCACGCCTTCGTTTCCACACACACACAAATTGCTCTCGTTTCGCCCCAAACCGACAATATTGATTCGCATGATGAACTTGCTGCTGACCGACGAAATAGTCATTTGGCTGCCCGTCTACGAGCTCAACAATCCCGCCTACACCAACTTCAACTACCTTCTTTTCACCATCGTCTACATGGTGCTCATGTCGATCTCCGCCTATTTCACCGTTTTGCTGGTCGTCACGTCGTGGAGGATTCGCAAATTTCACAAGAATATGACCATTTGCTTCAGCTTCTATTTCGGCGTCTGGTTCGAGTGCTGGATCGGCGTCGTGCTCACGTGGCCCTACAAGTGCGGTCTTCTCGTCGTCGACGGTGAGAAGCCAACTTTTTGTGTAGTTTTACGCAAACCGCTTCGTTTCGTTTCGTTTCTACAGACTCCAATCAACTGTTCACCAACTTTGAGCTGAGCGACACGTCACGAATGGCGCGAATAACCAACTACTCGGAGAGCACGTTCCTGCTCCTCGGCTCCTTTCTAATCTGGCACTATCTCGCGTCGACCGTGTCCGGAATGTGCAATTTTGTGATTGAACGAGCCATCGCCACGTTTTTCTTCAGGTTTTTCGTGGCGCTTTGTGGGAAACGTTGACGATTTGGTTTTAGCGATTACGAGAAGATCGAGCGAAGCTACATCGGCTACGGTCTCTTGCTCACCTCACAATTCGCGGTGATTCAATCGTCGATTCTGCTCTTCTTCTACATTTTCACACTCAAATACGCGCTCATCATCACGATCACACTGCTCAGTTCTGTCGTTATTGTGAGCTTCGGGGGGGCGGAAATGAGTGTGTCCAGTGAGCACACGCGCGTTTTTCAGTCGTTTTTCTTTCTGCTCCACTACAATACATCGTTGCGAAATCAGTTGGATATTAGTCAAATCAAGATTTCGTACAATTTGGCAGCCAGGTTTCAAGCGGCTGAAAATGCGAGATCTTTAAAGGTGTGAGGGGGGGGCGAATTTATATCGATCCACTTTTCGTGTCACTTCCAGCTCGCCATCTTCGTGTTCGCCGTCATCTGCTGCATTTTTGTGACGGCCATCTCGATGCTGCTGATCGTGCTGTTCCGACTCGTTCCCGACGAGTCCAACTACATTGTGACGAGCGCGTTCGAGTGCATTTTCTCGCTGTAAGTCGTCGACAATATATCTGGCCGCTGTTTAACAGCAGCAGCCCTCGGTTTTGCAGAAATCCGCTGTTCATCGTGCCGGCGGCAATGTTTTCGGTGCCCGAGTGGAAGGAGGCATTCTGCAAACATGTACCGTTTATGGCAAACAACAAGTTGGCGCGGAGGACGACGAGATTTGCCGACGCAAAAGTGAATCACGAGTTGCGAGTCAGCATGGAGACTAATTTGTATTTTGTGCAGTTGGAGGACTCTTGGAAGACATAAATTCGTTTATTTTCCAGCAATTTGTGTTCCTTCAGAAAGTCTCACTTACTTTTCAATATCCAAACGGTTTTCTTCGATAAATCATTCACAAACAGTCGCATTCCAAAGAGACGGAATGCCATGTCGTAATGTGAAAACGACGCGGTTCCCAGTAGTACAAAAAGACGGGCGGCCGTCCGTTTCGGCCGTCGCATTCCTCCCCTCCCGTATATCATGCCCAAATATCGATTTATGCTACTGCTCGTGCTCGTGTCTCCCGTCGCGGTCTCGGCGATCACGTGCACGTCGAGTGAGTGAGCGGATACGCGCGGATCGGCCCACAAAGTTGAATGGTGTTTCAGAGGATGAGCCGATTCTCGTCAGCGGCGCCATCAACAAGGCGTTCTCGATGAAAATTACGGAAAAGGTCAAGGATTGTAATGGATTTTGTATCAGGTGGGAGCCAGAGTTGATCTACTTTTCATTGCTCTGACCTCCAGCAAACTGGTCAATCTGGATGCGACGTTGTCGAACGGAAAGCAGGCGCACATCCGAAACGTGCACTTCTCGTGCGTGCCGAACGTTCCGAAGGCGGCGGCGATGTGCAAGGTTTGTGGAGGTTCGGGAATAATTGAACAATTTGTGGGGGGCACTTTAGAAAATGTGCACGACGAGCATCTACAAGAACGACAAGACGAGCAAGTCGATCGATCGGAGTGTGGGATCGCTGAAACGAGTGCTAGTGCCGCAGATTGGGGTACGTACATTGAAAAGGACGCACAAAGTTCGACAATAGTTGTTAGTTTTAGACGTTGTTCGGGCCTAGCAATGCCACCGTAATCTTAGCTTTGAAAGTCTTTATCTCGAGAACCAGTAGTTATTTCAAAAAATTGTCAACGGAAGAGTTGTTGCAAATTTAGTGCTGAACAACTTTGTAATTAATTATTTCGTCTGAAAATGCTTAGTTTTTCAGTTATAAACCATTTTTCAACCAGTAGTCACAATGACAATTTGTCTACCGTACCCTAACTTTAAACGAGCATATCTCAAGAGTCAGTAGTTATTTCAAAAAGTTGTCAACAGAAGAGTTGTTGCAAATTTTAAGCTCAACAACTTTGTAATTGATTATTAGATTCCAAATAACATTCTTCTCGCGTTATGAGCCGTTTTCTAAAGAGTAACAAATAGTGTAGTGTAACTTTTGATGCTCTAACCGAAAATCGGCAATTTTCAGGACTTTTCCTATGAGAAAGCCGAGGAGAAGACGTGTTGCTGCAAAGAGGACAAGTGCGCGCGGCGGCTCGACGCCACAATGCGTCTGAATCTCCGCTCCAACTTCAAAATCCACTAAGCGTCATGAAATAAAGTGTCCCCGAAACAATTTCCGCTTGTTTCACCGCCCCTATCACACTAGTACATATCACATGCCGACGCGCCCCGAATCGGAAGCAAATTCAATTGGTGGAAAGGTTTCACACGCCCGCCGCTCTGTGTCTGCGTGCTCTCCAACTCGCCGATTTTCTCGTCCTGGCTGCCTCGGATCGTCATGGAAACCGGAGGAAGAGAGAGAAGAAGAGAGAGAGATATGAAGAGATAAGGAGAGAGAGAGAGAGAGAGAGAGAGAGTGTAGTCCTTCTCCCACACATAATCCGCCCCGGCTCACTCACTCGCTCACTCATTCTTGTGCTCCGACTAACGCCTATCTTACTAATTAAGTGTGCGTGTGTAGGTGAGTCAACGATTTTTGAAAATACGATGATATTGTGATTTGCTGTCACTTTTCTCTCAGCAAACATCGATTGTGAGGAAAAAATGAAGCTGTACATGAGTTTTAACAAGAAAATCAACTGGTTCGACGAAATGGGCATGTAACTTGAGAACCAAACGTTTTTAGACAAAACGGTCCAGTACTAAATTGTAAGGCACATAATTTGCAACAAGTTTTCAGTTGATCACTTTTTGGAATATTGTTTGGTTCTTGAGATATTGTCCGTCAAAGATAGGGTACGATAGATTAGTGTGGTTCTCTTTACAACTTGTCCACAATATTTTGCATTTTTTTAATTTTACATTCTTAGGAGATTGTAAAAACCTTAGGCCTAAACTAATAGTCTTCTAAGGACCAGTTTCAATTGAAATTTGATGCTTTACTGCTTTTTTCCTGTTACACGCTGATACTGTGTATTAAAGTTAATATATCTCAACTGTCAGTAGAGATATCAAAAAAATGTCAACTAACAAATTGTTCATTAAGATATTTTGCACATTTTTCTAGTTGACTGCTTTTTCATATCTCCACCGACAACTGAGATACGTCGTTTTGAATAAGCCCCTCTCCGCACAAGCCCGAAACCCGCGAACCTTATAATTATGCGCACTACACACACACACATCACCACCAAAAACGGGCACAGACAGGTGCAATGTATTTCTGCTCCCCTGCACACTTTGAAACTTTCAGAAGACCCCGACCACCGAAATGCCAACCGCCGGGGCCAAAAAAAAGGCGAAAAAGGCGGCGGAAGACCCGTTGTCCTCGTCGGGAGTCTCGTCGCTCTCCGGCATCTCCTCCTACAACATTCGCAAGATTTCCGTCTACAAAAACGGCGATCGCTTCCATCGCGGCGTCAAGGTACCGTACTATGCTCCTACCGTAATCCTGTCTAACCCGTTTTTTGTTCAGTTTGTGATAAATCCTCGAATTATCAAAGAGATGGAGCCGCTGCTCAATCAAATCAACGATCGGATCGAGCTTTCGCACGGCGCCAAAAAGTTGTACACGACTGATGGAAAAGTGATCAGTTCGATCAAAGAGTTGGAGGACGGAAAGGTAAGAGAGAGAGAGGGACTAACTTTCGCCGGGAGAAAGTTAGGCCATCACCGAATCTACACGCCTCTAGATACCTTTTAAACTATGTATCAATGGTTTTGGACAGAATTGAACTCTTTGCACTCGGTTACAAAACGTCCGCAGATTGATTTTTCAGATCTACATCGCCGCGTCGGCCCAATTCATTCCGATGCGTTACGGCGAGATCACCGAACGTGTGTGGAAGCCGCCGAGCCGCAAGCACAGTCCGATAATGAGTGCGGATCGCATCAAAACCGCCCGCACACGGAGCCAGGATCCGGGAAAACGTGGACAGCAGCAGGCGGCGGGACAAGGATCGGCGGTGCAGAGAAGCCGATCGGTGCGCACTTTGCACGAGGATCGCAAGTCGAAGGCGGCAGTAAATGGCGCCGCTGGTTCTGTCGCCACATCGAGAGCCGCCAGAGCTCCTCCGGCTCCCGCGAAGAAGCAGGAGACTCCGATATTGTCGAGACCCAAGGCGCCGGTCCCAAAGATCACACCGAAGAAGTTGACGCCGACTGTGACCAGCAAGAAACCGCCAACTCCCAAAAAAAGAGTAGGAGTGGCGAAGAAAGCGATCGGAGCAGGAGAACCGGCCAAGAAAGCGAAACCGGCGACCCCGAAACCGATCCCGACCGCGTTTTCGGACGTCTCGACGGCGTCGTCGGTCATGCCACAGCCGAACATTGAATCGAACGCCGCCGAGATTCTCGAGTTCCCCGAAGAGGCGAAGAAAGTCGACGTGGCAACGATCCACAGAACTCCGACGCCTTCGAAGGGACCGTCGAGGAGCGCGTCGGCAAAGTCGCCGAAAGCTCCGGCCACTCCGGCACCAGTCAGCGAGGCTAAAAGTGTATCGCAGTAAGGATTAGAGTTCTAGAAACTACAAAAAGTGTTATTTTCTTTTCAGACAACCAACTCCGGAGAGTTCGGAAGAAGAGGAGGACGAATCGGTGGCGGATGATGAGGAAGAAGGATCGGAAGAAGTGGAGGAGGCGTCGGAAGAGGAAGAAGAAGAAGAAGAAGAAGGAGAGGAAGAGGAAGAGGAAGAGGATGCTGAGAGTGGGGTGGAGACCCCCGCTTCTAGAAGATCTTCCTCGGCTGGGTAGGTTCTATGGCTCCAAAAATTTGTTGTATGGTATCTTGACATTTAGTACCGTGTTTTTATAGTTGATAACTTTTTTCTAAAGCCACATTCTTGAGTATTGTAGTTCCTGGAAGTTGAGACAACATTAGAGCTATGAAATTGTGTCCTTACTTCCATGGACTACAGTACTCCAGGTAGTGGTTGTGCAGAAAAATGATCAACTACAAATGTACAGTACTAGATCCCAATATTTGACCCAAACATTTTGAGACCCATATATCGTCTCCCAAGCCTACAGTACTCCATTATTTCAGCTCAACCGAATCCAAGCACGATGCCAAGAAGTGAAAGATGTCCCTCAACTTTATTATCATATTTTTCTTCGAATATTATTAATTTAATTTTCCGACTAGTCGCTATATACTCAAAAAACCGTCACTTGTATGAATAAAGTCTTCGATAAACAGTGCTTATCAAAATTTTCCAATTTTCGCCGTCATTTTTGCACAGGATTACTGTACAAGCGCACAAATTGGCACGTGGCATGGAGCAAACTGATCAGAGGCCATTTTTGATGGAATTCTCAAAAAAACGTCATGTTTTTTTGTTTTTTGCATCCTCCAACTCAACTCTACTCCAAATAGACTACACTTTTTTGTCAATCAAAAAAAAACGAAGAAGTTGAACACAAACTTTTTATCAATTTGTGCGTATCGTAGTCGTACTTTGTGGCGGATTAGAGTGTCACACTTCTCGAGCACAAAAATGAGTTCGGCAGCACCGGAATGACGTCATGGCACCGAAAATGCGCCTGGGAGGCTTGAATCAACTTCAAATGGGTACTGTAGGCTCAGAAGACGTCACATCGATTTCAACATTGTTCTGTAAAATCTCGACATATAGTACTGTATTTCGGTAGTTGGACACTTTTTTCTAGGACCACTCTCTGGAGTACTGTAGTCCTCGGAAGTTGGCACAACTTTAAGTGCAGTGAAATTGTGTCTCAACTTCCAGAGACTACAGTATTCCAGGGAGTGGTCCTAGAAAAAAGTGATCAACTGTAAAATTAAAGTTCTTCTCTAGTACTACATTTTTTCAGTTGATCACTTTCTTCTAAAATCACTTCCAAGAGTACTAGTCCCGTTCTAACGCTACAGTACTCCATCAAAGATAACCGTGCGCGTTTTTGGTGCGTTGACGCGTTCTCCGTGACTTTTCACAGTTCCAAACCGGTATCTATTGTTGGTTTCTATTGCCTCTCTTTCTCAATGTCGATTCATTCATTTTCCTTCTCTTTTTTTGCCTTCCTATCCTACCCTCCTGATGTTTTGCCTGCCACGTCATAATTTTTGTTTGGTCGGTTGCAATCTGTCCTAGACAAGGGGAGCGGCGGGACGGGGGGAGGGGGCAATTCGACCCAAACATCAGGTGATCATGATGCAAAACCATCAAAATACACACTATCTCTCTCTCTCTCTCTCTTTCTCTCTCTCTTTCTCTCTCTTTCTCTCACTCGCCACACTCTTTTCCTCGCTTTTTTCGTGCAAAAGACTTTGAAAATCAAATTTTTGCGTACTTTGATTCTTGTCGAGCTTCTGGACGGCTCCACGCGTATAATCGTCTTAAAATAACTGCGGTGGTGGGATTATCGATTGATTTTTTATCATTTAATCACCGCTTTCGATGATGATCAACGTCAATACGCTAATCCGCGTTATCGTTTGATAAAGCGCTTCACTGAATTCTCACCCGTGTAGCAGCAGTGCCCAACTGATAACACCGCCTCATTCCGGGGCACACGATCGGCCCGACTCGCCTTATTTATTACCTGCCAAAAAATTGAAGGCTACAGTATCATGCGGACTTCCTGGCAGAGCTTCTGATTCCCAAGAGGTTAGTCTCGTCGCCGCCGCTTTTGTCAAGCTCAAACTTTGAGCGCTCGTTTCTCGATTGGTTTTGAAGATTTTTAAACGGTTAAAAAAGGATTTGAAAGAGAAATTTGTGCTCTACAACTTTGTAGTACATGATTTTCAGCAAAAATCCATGTGCGCTTAGCTATGCGCAATTTACTGAAGCGCATTGTGAAGCAAAGTGTGGGCGCGCTTCGTTGAAATCGAAATATTTCCACAGGACTAGAGGATCAGGAAAAACGATCGAATACACCGTTTTAGAGCATAAAAATATCTTTATTTTTTACGATCGCCATCAAGTTCAGTACCACAGATCGTTTGTTTTTCGACGAATCACCTCGATGGCTCTACATAATCGCTTTAAAAGTTTCGCAACCCTCTCGGCTCATTTCTTTTCCTGATAAGGGCGTGATTGGTGGCGGAGTACGGTAGGATTAAGGGTTGAAACAGTTCCGTGTTCTCGAACTGATTGCTGTCTTTATTGAAATTAGAGCAAAAAGGATCTGAAGAGGGACACCGTTTTTTTAAAAAGTTACTTAATGTAGTGTTTACAAAAATGCTCATAACTTGAGAATGAAGCATTTTTAGGTAAAAGAGTCAATTGCAAAGTTGCTCGGCACAAAATTTGCAACACTTTTTTAGTTGATAATTTTTCAAAGTTTTAACTGGTTCTCGAGATATAGCTCCTCAAAGTTAAGGGTCACAAAGGGGTCAAAGTCCGTGAGTCTCGTTGAACACTGATAAACAGGCGTCAAAGTGTTGTCAATATTAACAATATCACATTGTGACCTCTTCTCCAGGGTCATCATCCCTTTACTCCCTTATTTACACCCCCATCCATCCGGGTACAGTCAAAACCAGAACCCGAAATGATTGTGCGGTGTGCATGTGTTGTTATCAGCACACACCCTCCTCCCATCCAGTACTATTTCGCCGCCTAATCAGCACAAAAGTGAGTACCTCTCCAAATGACTCCACATTTTCTTTCAAGCAAGCAAAAGCCCTCGTCTCCTCGTTTTTTGCGATCTTCTCCGAATGAATTAAGGTTACGGTAGGGCTAGGGCTACTTTAGTACAACATAGTAACGCGAAATGGATGCTAGAAAAACCCCCGTCTAACTTGCTCTTCTCTCAACCTCTCGTTTTTGAGGTTTAACCTAGTTTCAAAGACGTTTGTTGGACCCTCTTCGTCTATAATTTCTACTTTTTGCAGTGACTAAACCGCCGAGACGATGCAGCCGTCCTACGATGCCGACGACTTCATGCGTCGCGGATTCTTCGGCTCTATTATCGGATTCCGGAAACGGTCCTCCAGCAAGACTGGTTAGTTTTTTATTATTGATTTTTGCTCCCAAATTAACACCGACCTCACACTGTCCGCTGACTTTATCAGCATTTTTCTGAAATTGTTACCAAATTGCACGTAATTTGTGCAATTTTCCGTATGAAATAGGGAGGGTACGTTCGCATTGTGACTACTAGTCAGAAAAAGATTCATAACTTGAAAAGCACACATTTTCAGACAAAATGATCAATTACAAAGTTGTTTGGCACGAAATTTACAACACTTTTTCAGTTGACCACTTTTTGAAATATTGTCCGGTTCTCGAGATATAGTCCTTCAAAGATAGTGCGACTTTTGACAATGCTTCGGAGCCCGATTTTCATACTTTTTTCAAATCTGCACACAGTTTGGATTGTAAAATGTCAAAGATGACCTCTGGGACGGGAAAAAGACAATAGTAGTGACCACCTGAGCGACCTTGGCGCCGAATCAAAGAAAAAAACCGATTGGCAGTTCAGTTCGCATGTATTCCTAGCATTATAATGGACCAAAATCAACCACTTTTTCCAAACCAAAAAGTGTTTCCATTTTCAAAAGAGGGAAACTCGATACTCCTTCAAATACATAAACATTAGGCGCCTATTGAACAATTGAACAGATTTTTTCGGGGTAGCCTGTTACTATCAGTTACGAGTTTTTGAACATTTCTGGTTTTCCCAACAAAAATTCTCGTAAGACTTCCAGACGTTTTCCAAAATGTCACTATCGGTGTTCCCGACGATCATGCGGCGTGTGTAGCGCCAAGAAATCGGCGTCTCCACCGCCGACGCACTGATTCGCTCCCTCTCTCTCTTCTTCTTCTTCTTCTTCTTCCCCTCACAAATTTCGAAGTCAACATGAGAGAGAGAGAGAGAGAGAGAGAGAGAGACGGGGCAATACCAACAAATTGCGTCATATTATGGCCCTGTCTCTCTCTCTCTCTCTCTCTCTTTCTAATCTTTCCACCGATGACTACTCACCTTTTCCCGTCAAACATCGGCTTTTTTTCCACTTTCAGAGCCCGGACCCCCAGCCCATCAACCGAAATTCGCGCCCGGTCCGGTGCCCGTTCTTCCTGGTCCCGGTCCCGTTCACCTAGACCCTCACCACCTCCATCCGCAGTTTATCGGACCGCCGCAGAACCGAACCGAGTACGAAATCTATCGAGAAATCGTCTCCGAGGCCGAGTACATTCAGGAACGATCGCCACTGGTGAGTTTTTTGGATATTGTAGCGTTCGGAGAAGTTCCGCCGGTGTCAACTTTTTTTTGTAGACAAATCTTGAATAGTACTGTGTTTTTGTTGTTGATCACTTTTTTCTAGGACCACTTTATAGAGTACTGTAGCCTCTGGAACTTGAGATAGCTTTAAAATGGTGAAATAGTGTTCCAAGTTCCAAGAGCTACAGTACTCCAGGAATAGGTCGTAGTGAAAAGTGATCAACTACCGAAATACAGTACTAGATGCCGAAATTTTAGGGAAAACACTTTCAAGACAATAGAACACCTTCTAGAGCAACAGTAGGCTCGCAAAGTTGATCAAGCTATTGGGACTATAAAATGTGAACAAAACATTGACCATTTCCAGACGAGCCCCGACTTTTCGTGTCCGACGACACCTCAACCGTCCTACAACCCGTACCCCGGTCCCCAACAACATCTACCGCCTCACTTCGACCCCAATCTGCTTATGCATCAGCCCCAGGAAATGATGCCCCATGCGATTCCGCATCCATCTCAGTACCACATGGTTATGAGTCCGCACGCTCCACACCCGATCCCTGTGGATACGAACGGAGTGCCGCTCGGAACCCGTAAGTCGGGGAAATGGATCCAAGTTTCAGACCTGGTCCGATAGGTAAAGCCTCGTCCTAATAGTTTGGATCAAAGACCGAAGACGGTCGGATTGCATCATTGTTGACTGACCATTTCTCTCTCTCTCTCTCTTTCTCTCCGTCTTCTTCTTCTCAACTATTAGTAACCCTACAATATTTGCCCCGCTGACTCACCTATTCCTCGTTCATTTTTGAGAGTGTCCGATGGCTCCGCCGCCGTACAGCTCCTTCGCCCCGCAGTCCTCCGCGGCCCAAATGCCGCCGATGCCCCAACAAATGGCCGCGATTCCGTTCGATGTGAAGAGGGAAATTCAGGAGCACATGATGGTTCGTTTAACACCGAAAAAACAGAAAAAACAACAGAAATGTTGCAGGTGCAAAACGGCAAGCAACAAATGTCGATCGAGGAGATCGTCAAACTGGTGGTGGTGGCGCTCAAGGACTCGCAGATCGAAGAGTCGCGCGAGGAAGAGTCGCCTGAGGAGATCCTCCGTCGCAAGCGGATCCAGAACAATTTGGCGGCGGCGAGGTACCGTAAGCGGCAGCGGGAGGCCCGCGAGTGCGCCGAACAGGAACTCGGCGAGCTCACGAGACGCAACGACGAGCTGCGCGAGCAAGTCGGACGCATGGAGATGGAGATCGGCGCATTGAAGAGGGCCGTTCTCGAGAGACAATGATCGATTTCTTCTCGATTTGTTTCCGTCTTATTTATGCGCTCATTCGGCTGGCAAAAATCGTGTTTTCCAGCTCGTAATTCCTGTTCGTTGCGAGACTTGAATTCCCGTTTTTAGCAGGTATTCAAATTGTTTAAAGGCGCAAGCCTTCAAAGTATCGGGTCTCGCAACGAACAGAATTTACGAGCTGGAAAAACGATTCTCTCCAGTTGTTTGCCTAAATATCAAGCCAATACTATCTATGTCATTCCCAAATTTCCTATTCCTATAGAATTTCCGTGCCCGCTAACCCAGTGATTCACCTTTTTTTTGTATATGTACAAATTTGCCCTATTTCACGTTTCCCACAATATATGAAATTGTTTGTATTACAAAGACAGAGATCAGTGTATAATTACTACAAAAATGGATGGATGAATGTTCGAACATTTCAAAAGACACATTATCAAAAAGTGAAGGCTGAAATTGGGGACGGGTGAATTTGAGGTGAAAAATTATTAAAAATTAAAGATTAAAGAAAAAGTGGGGGAAATTTAAGATTCGAAAAGCGGTTTCTTCTTCACAATTCGTCCGGCTCTCGTCACCGTCGGCTCGGCCGATTCGCCTTCCTTTTCTTCCTCGTCGCCGTTCTGAAAATTCAAACGTTTTTTTTTTTGCTTTGAGTGAAAGGAACTCAAAAATTATCATGAGAAGCTTCTGAAACGCAAATCTTTCAGCGACTACAGAAAAAAAAAACTATTTTCATTTAGAATTGTGAAGCTCTTCCCGTACCATCTCCTCATCTGCTCCTTCTTGCTCCTCGTGCACTTCCACATGTATCTCCTCCTCCTCCTCCTCGACCGTTTCCGGATCCACCAGCTCCTCCTCTTCCTGACCTTGCTCCATCTCAATCTCAACTTCCTCCTCTTCGACAATCTGTCCGCGCAAGTAGTCGTCCTCTTCCATGGCCGTCGGGAACTCGTCCGTCTCCTCTTCGTGATGATGATACCGTCCCACTTCCTCTTCCTCCACTTCTTGTCCCCGATGGTGCATGTGATGGTACTCCTCCTCGTCGAGGCCCACCACGTCAATCTCCTCGGCGCCCGCTCCGCCCGTGTTCCTCACTTCTTCCCCATCGACTTCCGCCCGCCGTTCCTGCTCGGAGTGCTCCAAACTGCGGGCTCGTTCAAGCCGATACTCGTCCTCCATCATCCGAATGTACGAACTGAAGTGGACTGGCGCGCCCGTCTCTCTGCGCGGATTCAAAAGAACCGCCTCGATCTTCGTCAGCAAATTGAACGCCTTTTTCAGTTTCAAAAGTGTTCCCTCGTTGGCGACGATTTGGCGTGGGTGGAGGTGTTTGAACACTTCGTGCGAAGACGAGAGACGGTGGATGAACGAGTCGTACAGCATTCTGAAAAACATAATTTCATTGTTCTCTTTATCGTTTCAGTTTTGCGGCGTGGCGTGTGCAGAATTTGTTAATTAACAGTAACTTGACAGTGCAAGCTCCGCCCCTCGCCGTACTAATTTTCCTAATTTTTCACTTTTTTTTTGACAAAATGCACTGAATTCAAGCCTCCTAGCTTTTCGAGTTTTTTGCCAAGTTGTGACAACTTCAGTCATCCCTTACTTTTTGTCCTGTTCGGCACGCGTTTTCTCGTTCAAACGGGCCATTATCTCCTCGCGATTCGCCTCGAACAGATCCAAATAGCGGGTTTCCGTGTTTGAGAGGTACGAGCGTTCCACTTTGGTAACTGAAAATTTAATATCCGTTTTTTTTCAGTGAGGATGTGTGAAAGGAAATTTTTTTGTTTGATTCTCTCAATTTGCTCTAGATTATTTTTCTGGAAGTAGTTCTTACTGGGTCTCGGATCGTTCCACACCGATGTCGGATCGTACTCAGTAGCCGGCTGATACTCATCTCCGTTGTGATGCTTCTCGAATGAGGTTTCGCGTTGCTGTTCGCCACGTTGCGCACGAGCTGAATCTTCTGAAATTGAGCTTGATTAAATGAGACTTCTTCTCGAAAACGCACTCTTTTCAGCGCGATTGTTTCCGGCGAGCACTTGTCGAATGTCTTGCGTCTTCATCTCTTGAATGCGTCGATCGTTGGCCGAGTTGCGGTCGCAAAACTTGAATCTCTCGTCTTTGACAATCATCAGAATGACCACGTGCGGCAGATTCTTGCGTGCCAGCTCGATCACCCGCTTGCGCACCGCATCCGGAAGTCTCAGCTTCTCGTCGTCGTGCAAATGGTGATCACAGTAGCGAACTTCGATTGTTCTGCAGGAAATGATGATTTTGGACAAGAAACTAGTTTTCTCGGGGTTTTCTTCATTTTTTCAGTACGTACCCATTATCAAGATAGGCCTTATTGTAGAATGCGGTGCACGAGTTCTCCGTCCGAATCACTTGTTTCGCACTTTGCGCCCTCAACTCTTGCTGATGCAGTCTTCCGCGTTTCCGATTCGACGGCAGCTCCTCAAGGGCCGGATTGTCGACCGGACGGAACGTTTGCGATCGCGCGAGGGTTTGGAGGCGATTACAACGGAAATATTGCACGACTCCTTTCTGAAAGTTGAAACCTTTTCATTTTCTTCATATTCTCCAGTCAGTACCTTATTCTTTTTGTTTCCTCTCGCCATCCTAAAATTGCCTCCTTTTCCTTCCAACTCGATGCGGAACGCCTTGAAATCCTCTTCATTCGTAAAGATGACAGTTTTGATTTGCGTCGGCGCATTGTGGATCTGTTCCATGTGTTGACACAACTTTTCCAGTGTTCCGATACGGGCGTCACACTGAAATCGCGTTTTTAGGGGAATTTTCGAAAACGATTTTAATTTTGAAACGAATAATGACTCGGTATTAATGTGTAACTCTCAAAAAAGTCAATTCCAGACACCTACCTCAGTACAAGGGAATCTCTGCGGCGTGAACAGATTGCAAGCGCCTTTCTCGCGGATCATTCTCGCGTGATGATAGTAAACGGATCTGCGGAGCGTCATTCCGCATCCGGGGCATGATCGGTCGGCCGCGTTCGTCTGATGGTGCGCCACCGGCTTGTTGGCCCGATTCGTGTAGACCGTGTACTCGCGGTATTCTTCCACTTCTCCGGGCGCGAATGCAAAGTCTCCGGCCGCCGATTCTTCTCCGCCGGGCGTTTCCGTTTGATAGACTTCTCCGAATTGCGAGTCATGGCCCAGACGGCTTCGTTTCGACGGCTTCTCCTCCATGTAAATCTTGCTGTGATCGTCGAGCACGTCGTACAGGTTGATTTTTCTGCAAAAGACGAGATTTTCAGACATTTCTCTACATTTTCAGGGATTCCTACTTGTGTGAAGCCTCTTTCCACGCTCCCGGGTACTCCTCCTCGGTCACCACCACTTCTTCCTCTTCCATTTGAAGATGATGCGGATCATCGGCGTCCTCGTATGCATATTCGTACTGATATTCGTCATCGGCGCCGGCGCCCGGGAAGTCCTGAAACTGAATAGAGTTCTAGAATGAGTTTTCGATTAAAAAACTCTCTACATTAATACTATCAGGCTTTTTAATGTGAATGCGCTCTGTTCAAAAATCCCTCTTTTTGTTGAGTGTCGGTTGTTTCTCACTCGAATTTGGGAAGAATTTTCTATGTTTTCTGTTGGCGCCGGGCTGAAGATCACAATTGAAACAGAGCGCCACGCCAGTACAAAATTATGGCTATATTTCTGTAGCTCAAGTTCTTGTCCCCTATAAATTTCGAAATAATTACCGCTCCGTCTCCGGACATGACAACTTCAGTGGCCACCGCCGGAATCATGTTCGGCTCGAGAAGCCCGCCCGAGTCATCGGCGCCCGGGAATGGGTCTGAAAATCGTATGTTTCATGAATAGTCGCAAAAACCGGAAACTCACCCATATCTTCGAGTGTTTCGAGTGACATTTTCCCTGCAAAAAATGGTTTTAGAAAACGTAAAAAAAGATTTTTGCGAGCAAAAAGCAGACAAATATCTTTTTTTCAAATTGGTGCGTACAATCGGCCGTCGGTTGGGCAGAAAATGCGGCGGAGCGCGAATGGCCGCGCACGTCGTTGACGAGCGAAACACGAGAGATGTGGGGAAGGGGGGAGTGCGGTCAGAGAAATGAGGCCTTGAGGAGGGGCTGTTTGCCGTCAGCCGCGTGCGGGGGACCAATTTCGGACGGAGACGCAGGCGACAGATCGATAGAGCGCGTTTGCTGACTCGCCCCCGGAAACGCAGAGAAACGAGCGCAAAATCGGAGGATTCTCGCGGTGATGACCGTTTTTTCGCTATTTTTTCTCACCGTTTTATTTTAATTATTCTTACTGGTCAGCTAGTTATTTCCAAAAAAATTTTTTAGAAGAGAAACAAGTCTGAGACTCTACGAAGAAAATTAATTTTCAGCTCAAAGAACATGAAAAATGAAAATTGACAAAAAAAAACGCCTGGCAAAAATTATGACTGCTACCGTAACTTACCGTATTTTTAAAGGCACAGACCTGATTAGCTTCCGGGTCTCGCAACGAAATTACAATTTTTTCTATTCTCCTTGTAATTTCAGAATCTTTGCTGATAATTCGCCGTTTTGAAGCGAACAAACCCCGGTTTTCTGCAGAAATGATTTTCCAAAAATTAAATTCTACTGTATACTGTTCTATTCATTTCTTTATTGAAACCCTGTTCTCCTTCGAAAAATCGTCAATTTTCATCGAAAATTGTGTTTTTTGCAGATGGTGTTCCGAAAATACCGTGCCGTCAAACAATGGGGTAAAATGGATACGCGCATCTTTAAAGAGATTTACAATTCCCGAAATAAGCGAAAAATGCCGGCATTTGAGATTCCAGAAGCCGTCAAAGCGCTGGGAGTCCCGATTTTCGAGCCAAACGAAATTTTCACGCTTTCAAATCGCAAGAATCTCGTGGAAAGTCAAGCCAAGCAGAGCGAGAATCTGGAAAAATTGATCGAAAAATCACAAGAAGTAGTAAAATCTGATAAAATTTCAAAATTGTTTGCAATTTCAGTATGCCGACGTAGTTCATCCCCTTCACAAAAGTGTTCCGGCGTATATATTCGAGGGGGCGGAGCCAATGAGTGACGGAATTGCTCAGGCGGCTCTTCTGACCCGGAGCGTCGTCCGAAACGGTCTTCCGGACGCCATTCTTCACAATTCTGCCGCCAAATTGGAAATCGACGAGGAAACGGTCAGAATTTTATCAAAAACCCTTTCCGGACCTGTTTTCCATCGAAAAACACTGACAATCTCTAAATTCACAAAAATCGCAAAATTGCAGGTGCGTGACGCAATTCTGCACGGTGAACGCTACAATCCGACGTTGGACAAACTTCCGAAGCGCTTCGATCCGGTCATGTTCTGGATTCGTCATGTACGCCTTCACGGAACACCTGTTGTCAAGAGAAAGTACGCATTTGGCTGGAAATCTGAAAACAACTAATTTTCCAGCAATATAATCCTAAACAACCTGCTCCGACAAGTGATTTTCGCCGGATTGCGCACGCACGCACTCAAATTCAATTGGCAGTGAGTTCTTGTAGGAATTTTCACGATAAATTCAACAAAAAAGCTTGCAGAGTGAATCGTGACTCACCCCTGTCGGTTTTGCTCTCCGGCGGCCGTTATTTCTCAAAAACGCCGCTGGTGCTCCGTGCTCAGCCACATTTGACCGTACAGGCGCCAGATTACAATGTTATTCAGCCGTGGGCCGGAGCAATCGACGTCAAGGAGGCCAGGTATGCAGCAAAAAAAAGAATGAGCCAAAAATTGAACAACTGGAGAGAAAACAGTGCAAAGACAGCTTTTTTCCGTGAAAAATGCGAGAAAATTGCAGTTCGGAGCCGCTGCCGGACATTTACCCGATCTCTCCGATTATCGACTTTGAAAAGGATTCTATCTACAACGACGATCTTCTTTTAACAAGAAATGAGCAGAATACACATGTGCACTCGATTCTCTGGGCGCGGGAACAGGATCAGAAGTATCCGTGGACCAGGTACGCAAAAAATGGGTTTTGTGGTGTAATTGTCGAGAAAATGTTCAAGAAATAGTGTATTTGAGTCAAAAATTACATAGATAGACCACTTTCTACCTGATGACAATAAAAATCGATAAAAATGGAAAACGCCGTGTTTGAGGTCGGGAAATGTACTATGTTCAAGCTAGAACGACAAAAAGTTGCAAAGACTCGGAAAGATCGCAAAATTTGACAAAAAACCTGTCAAAAAACAGTTTCTAAGACACACGTATGATATGTTCGCACCGAAAAACAATACAGAAAGGAGAAGAACAGAGGAGAACCGGCCAAAATCCATAGTTTCGCGGTGCGCGCGCAGATCAAATACGGAAGGGTCTCGCAGCGATCGGACAAATTTATGGGCGCGCATTCAAAATGAGCACGCGTTGCGGTCTTTTGGGACGACTGGGAGGACGGGGAGAAAAAAAAGAGGATCGCTCTCGCCGGATAGTCATCTCGGAGGGAAGGACCGCAGAACGGGACTCCAAAATGATGACAATTGGTGACCGGGTCAGGACCGTTCAAGGATTGTCGTAGAGATCAAACGATGTTTACGACTGTTTCGTTGGTTTTGTCATCATCTGTTCGTAGTCTGGCGTCGCGTTCTGCGGTCCTTCCCTCCGAGATGACTATCCGGCGAGAGCGATCCTCTTTTTTTTCTCCCCGTTCTCCCAGTCGCCCCAAAAGACCGCAACGCGTGCTCGTTTTGAATGCGCGCCCATAAATTTGTCCGATCGCTGCGAGACCCTTCCGTATTTGATCTGCGCGCACATCGCGAAACTATGGACTTTGGCCGGTTCTCCTCTGTTTTTCTCCTTTTTGTATTGTTTTTCGGTGCGAGCACATCATAAGAGTGTCTTAGAAACTTATTTTCCGTTATTAATCTAACGGCGACCTAATAAGGTTGATATGACACCTAATTAGATTAATAAATAGTCTAGCTAGATTAATACATCTTCTAGCTAGATTAATAAGTGCTCAAATCAACTTTCACGACAACCGTCTGCTGGCTCAAATCTCGATTGCGCCAAGAAAAAACAGTCGAATCTAATTAGGTCGCGTTTAGATCAGTAACTTTCTAATTAGATTAATATCGCATTGCCAGAAATAGCAAATTTTCCGGTCTTTTTTAGTACAAATCTCTTTTCGTTCTAGTTTGAACAAAGTACATTTCCCGACATCAAACACCGATTTTTCCACACTCGTATCTTAAGTTTTGGCATAGAAACAGAAAAAGTTGAGACGATAAAGCAAGGGCTTTTGTAAATTTCCTGGAAATATGCATCATATCTGGCCTACAAGGTTCGAAAATGTCTAGCTTTCAGCGAACAAAACATGGCGAACGCAATACTGACGACGTACGCGGCCGCTGTGGCAGAAGCCACCAGAAAGGGAGAAACGGAGCTGAAAAAACCAGTTGTACGTTTTTCTTCAAGAAATTTAGAAGTTCAGCATTTTTCCCTCTAAAAAAGCAAAGACAAATTGCAGCTCGTGCGCGGAGTCCAACTGGTGAACGGACGTCTCGATTTGGTGGCCTTTCAGCTGAACACGCTGAAAACGATTGAAAATGACGAGAATGCCGAGAAAAATATCGTTTGGATCGAGAAAGGTACTTTTCCATAAAAACATTAAAAACACATTTCTTCCTCAATAAACTTCTAACCCACTTGGGGGATCCAAACATTGCAGGCTTCTTGGACTTGGAGGAGTATATCTCGAGACCGGATGATCGGATCGGTCTGAAACTTGGACCCAATATACTTCAATCCAAGTCTAAGAGGCCTGCAAAGTTTGGTCGCGATCGATTCGTTACAAGTGGTCTAAAAGTCCAGACCTCAAAAAGCTTTGAAATGGCCTGGGCCGAAATTGAGAGAGCCCAGCCCTGGTGTTTGCTCAAAAAATGCGTCATGAATCGATTCATTTCAGGAGTCCGTCTCTACAAGCCAAAACCGTACTACGAGCAGCTGGAACACGTGGAGAAGCTCGACATGGACGTTTTCCGCAAATTTGTAGCCTTGATGCTCGGATTCGGAACCCCACACGCTCATTGAGCACTTTTTCTAAATGTTATAGGTTTTTGTGCGTAGAAATTGTTTTTGCTCTTTTTTGTTTCGAAAATACTAATTTAAATTTGATTCTTCTATGATTTTTTGAAACGCTTCTGGTCCATTTGAGCCATTTTCTATATTTTCAATCTATTTTTGTACTTTTCAGGAAAACATCAACTGTTTCTAGGTACGTTTCTATCGCCTAAATGTGCGATATAAGTACAGTAGAACAACTGCTGGAAATTGCGAAACACGGTAAATTTTTCCACAAAATGCAGAAGAATGCAAGAAAAGTGGAATTTCAGCTGCTGAAAGTGGAGAAACGTTAAAATTCGAGTACAAAAAGCACATTGGCTTCCTGATTCGCCATCTCAACGTATTTCCGCAACCGTACAATAGTCTTGAGACGGCAAGGTGAGCTTTTGAAGAACAACTGCATTATTTAGTAGAAATACGTGGTTTTTCGTTCAGAAACACAATCTTCCTGTTCGCCATCTCCTCGCTGGACCTGCTGGGCGAACTCGACAATCTTCTGACGCCCGAACGCCGCCAATCCTACATTGATTGGATCTACGGCCTCCAGTTCACCGACGGTGAATTTTCCGAAAAATTGCCACGTTTTTGACCTTATTTCCGCATCAGAACGCATCAAAATAACCCCTTTTTCGCTAATTCTCTTGTTGACTGTTCACTTGTGTTGTTATTATTTTTTGTTGCTTTTTCTCCGGAAATGAGTGCTCCGGCTCTTTATTGTGCTCCGGAAGGCCGCGATTTTGGTGCGCGGTGGTACGGACAACGTGGATTCGGTGGCCTTTTGGAGGATTTGAGTGGGCCGGACGACGGGACCGCCCACTGGATTCCCCAGTACAATTTGGAGGCGTTTTGGCGGTGAGCTTTGCAGAAATTGGGAGATAGTGATGTCTTTGGGGACTTTGACCAGAAGAATGCGGGTGTGTTTCTGGTTTTGAGTCCGCAATATCAATATTGCGTCATCGCTAGCCCGTAGACCGTCGGCTGATTGGTGGGCGCCGCGGACGCCGCCCTCTGTCGGCTTTCCGGCTGACATTTCGCGACGCCGACGGAAGAATACTACATCTTCCCATTTTTCTTCATAAATGGGTTCATCACACCCTTTACTTGCAAAGAGCAATAAGAAATTTGCAAAAAACTCTCGGAGACACTACAAAAACTGCAATTTTCGAGTAGAGATTGGCGCTACAAAGGAGAATCGAATTCATTTTATTCTTTTTCATTGCTCTTTGTTTTCAAAAAGTGTATTAATCACTTTAACATTGAAATCATTCAAAAATCTGTTTGATTTCTCCGGCGGCACGCGTTGACTCACCCCAGAGTTAGATGGATGCGTCGATGGGACGCATGATGATTCAAGCACTCATACCCAATTTCTTATTGCCCTTTGCAAGTACTGGTCATAAAGAACACGTTCATGAAGAAAAATGTAAAGATGAATCAGTGTTCTTCCGGCGGCCGCGTCGCAAAATGTCAGCCGGAGGGTGGCGGACGCAGAAACGTATTCTGAGTTTCTCAGATCGTTCACTCAAAAGTAAGGAAGAAAAACTGTTTTAAAGTTAATTTTCAGCCGCCAACTTCCCCCGATTCCCGTCGGACTCGTCGAACCGCTCATTCCGCCTAGAACCAGAGGGGTTTGTTATTTTTATTTGTCTTTTTAAATTTCATTAAACTCGCCTTTTTCAGCCGGAAAACCTGAACCGTCTGCCCGGCCATTTCACATTTCTGACGAAAGAGTTCGAATTGTACAATCGGAATCTGCTGACCGCGCGTTTATTGGACGAAACACGCGATAACGGGGAAATTGGACAGATTTTGAAGATTTGGACGGTGAACGAACGCTCGAAACGGCAGTGGTTGGAGTGCTTTAAAGTACAGGTTAGGGCTGGGACTTTTATAAATATTGGGAAAAAAATTCTCAAATTTTTGCAGCTCAACGAAAAAGGTCTGCCGATCGCCGACTCTGTTCAGTTGATCCACGAAAAGAAGCTGAAAATGGTGCCGCCGGCGAAATCCGAGCATTCGCAACGCCGAAACGAGCCACTCCTGGAGGTGCGCACCTCGATCTGGGCCTCCGCGCGTCTCTTCCTCCGCTCGTCCACTCTTTTGCATTTTCTCGACGATTTCGGCGCGCAGACACCGATTTTTCACGTGGCAGTCAAGAGTTTTGCCGAATCGCATCTGCTCGAGGGCCAGATGACCGTGGTCGACTACAGCGGACGCGTGTGGATGCACGATATCGGCGGAGGGAATCCGGAAAAAGCGGATAAATTGGAAACGAATTCGGAGGAAGTCTGGCAGATTGTCACGTTTACGGACCATCCGAAGGTGGTGGCGCTGGCCGGAATCACGCACGTGGATCTGGTCGACACACGGTCCCGCTCGACCAGGGAATTGTGGCGGAGCCCGGAGTTCGAAGTGCGCGGACTCAAAGAGCCCCAATACTTACAGGCCACGGCCCCCGCTCCGGCGATTGTGCGCCACGTGGCACGATGCCCACGGACCGCCAACAACTTTCTTGTGATGAGTGATCGAAAGTGCCATTTAGTGGACGATCGGTTTCCCGGACGGTCTGTTCTGGAAGTGAGACACCCGTTTTCGAGTGGGGCACATCGGTTTGTGGTCGGCGAGACGCCCGAGAGCGACGAAATTGGCGACGGAGAGGTGAGAAGGCAATTTTTGAGGCGGAAATATGAAGAAAAATTATTGTAGGTCTACTCGATGTACTGTCTGGACCAGCTGAGCGTGCTCGACTCGTCGCTGTCCGTCGCGAAGCTCTACCATCACGCGGGCGGTCTCTGGTCGTCCGCTCACGCATTCCGGTCCCTCGGCGAACCGCACGACTTTAATCGGACGGTGCGACGCGGAAAACACACGAAAGGCGAGCGGATCGTCGCGGAACCGACACGCGCGTTCCATTTAGTGGAGAATCCCGCCCGGAAGAGCACACTTTTGCTGAGACAAACGGACGATGGGGCCGTTTGGTGGCAGGCGCTGGTCAGTGGGACCATGAAGGACCGGAAGAGGATCGGATGGGAACGGAGGAGTGCGGAAAGGATCGCGGAAGGACGACGGAAGGACGCGGAACAGTGGAAACGGGAGGAGTGGCGGCCCGTTTATGCGGACGAAATGGGCGAGGAGGTAAAGGAGACGCCCGCGCAGAGGAGGTAATTCACACGGAGGTTCAAGAGTTACGAAAGCTTTTGCGCTCGAAAATGGCTCTTGGCACGGTGCCAGCCAAAAACGTTCGAAAACTTTCAGTGCTTTCCATTTTCAGAATCCGATTGCACGTCGACGTGCCGGAAGTGGATCGCCGGATGATCGCCAAATGTACACACCGCGCAGTGGAGGCCCAACGCAAAGGCGCCGCCCAATTCCACGTGGACACCCGCGAAATCGCCGAAAAATTGGTCGTTCTGGCGTTGGACGACGAGAACAGCGTGCTTTCGAAGATCGCCCTCGACACGTGGGCGGCGGCCGAAAAAAAGGCGACGGAAGCGAATCTTCCACCCGTTTAGAGCCCATCTTTACTCACTTTCCTGTTGATTCTCATCCTGTTTTCCTGTTGTTTTGTACTATTTTGTTGAATTTTTGAATGTTTGGATGTTGGAGACTGCGTTTTCGATGCGTTCTGGTTCCGAAATGCCTATTTTGCAGAATTTCTTTTAAAAAAATGTTGCAAATTTTTGCAGGCGCCGTTAGCGGATTCCGAGGATCGCACTCTTGCGAGCATAGCGAATACGATGAGGCGAATCTGGCACAAACGTACAGCGCACTCCTCTCGCTCGCCATTTTGGGCGACGATTTGAAGAGGGTCAACCGGGCGGCCATACTGAATACGGTCAAAAGTGCGCAGAGGACCGATAATGGGTGGTGAGCGATGTTTGGAGCAAAAAGCAATTTAAAAAATCCTTTTCTGCAGTTTCTGGAGCCAAGGCGTCGGATCGGAGAGCGACATGCGTTTCGTGTTCTGCGCGACGGCGATCGTGAAAATTCTGGACGCGAACAAGGAGGATGTTATCGATTGGGACCGCCTCGGCACTTTTCTCCGTCAATCTCTGAACATTGACGGCGGAATCGGACAGGCGCCGCACGACGAGAGCCACGGTACGTTGTTCCATCGAAAGTGACCAAACAACACGGAAAAACCCCATTCGAGGAAAATGTTTCTTTGTCCTACAGAAAATAATGGAACACCTCAGTTTGCATTGTTTCTTCTAATAAAAACCATTTGCAGGTGGCTCGACATTCTGCGCGATCGCCTCTCTGTCACTTTCGAACCGTTTGTGGACGGGCGAGGTGTTGAGCCGTCCGGACATCGCCCGATTAATCCGATGGGCGGTCCAGAAGCAGGAAATTGGATTCCACGGACGTGCCCACAAACCCGACGACAGTTGCTACGCTTTTTGGATTGGAGCCACACTCAAGGTACCGAAAATGAGAGGGGCCATTGAAAATTTGAAAAGCACGTGACCCCGCCACTTATTTGAATCCACTAGGATAGCTTGTACGAGCACTAGAATCACTAATTTCCAGATAGCTTTTTTTAGTGCCGCTTTAGTATTGTTTCTCGAAATTGAATAATTTCTGAATATTATGCTTATTTACAGATCCTGAACGCCTACGACTTCATCTCGAAACCCCACCTACGCGAATTCCTCATGATTTCACAACACCCGCACATTGGCGGATTTTGCAAACATCCCGAACCTGGAGGCTATTCTGGTAGGCTTAGAAGACAGTTTCTCTGAAAATTTCGCAGCTTCAGAGATATTTTCAGTGAGAAACGTATCGCAACATTGAAAAGATTGAGAATTTTCAGATCTGCTGCACACGTACTTCTCGATCGCCGCTCTTTCGCTGCTCGGCGAGCCCACCGTCAACGCAGTCCATCCTTCGTTGAACGTCTCGATGCGTGCCGCCGAGCACATTGCTCGTCTGAAATTCGACTGAAAATATTGCCCATTTCCCCCTCCCCCTCCCCCCCTTTTTCTCTCAATGTTTAAAATGCCCAATGCTCATTTTGTTCGCTCAAATCACTATTCGTCATTTATTCCATCAAACTTCTCTTGAAATTATACAATTGCTTATTATAAAAGGCTTTGGCTTCATTTTTCCGATTGTTTAGTGGAAAATGTCACTGTTTTCGACGGTTTTACATACATTTGTTGTACTCCCTCGGTGTAGATAGAAAATTAGATTTTTGAACAGATTCCCGCCAAATGTACCATGTTCCGTTGGTGCCGCGCGATGCGGATCGCGAGGAGACCATGTTCCGAATCGATCAATCACTTCAGAAATTGATGCAGGTGGCGAAATCTTTTAAATACAATTGTTTTAAGAGTCGCTGATTATTTGCAGGTTTCCGACGAAATATTCGATAAAGTGGAGGCGAAAATCGACAAAATCGCTCAAAAAGCCGAAAATATCGATAAGCGGACGGAAATTGTGGAGAAAAAGTTGGAAAAGTTACAGGAAGTACGTTTTTCGGCCAAAATTAGGCCATGGCCTAGAAAAAGCTGGAAAACTAGGTCAATACAGCTTTTCTGCCATTTTTCCCACGCGAAACCGTTTGCAGTGCTCGAACGTGGTCACACTGACGCTGCCGCGTAAATGGCCGCCGTCGCGTTCCCCGCCGACCGACGATCAATCCCTCTTCCGCTCAAATGTGACCGCCACCCACGTGGCCAGTTCTGAGGACCTTCCCGAATACAAACGGGCCGACGATCACCTGCTGCGCCCGTGCGAGCCCATCGATTTCACGAAGGAGCTCCAAAAAGCGGACAAATTCTTTCTGACGAGCCAAGTTTTGCGGGAAAACGAGCAGAAAGGATGGGAGCGGTTCAAGAAGAAGTGCCTCACAGGTACAGTAATATTGGATGGGAAAATGAACTTTCCAACAGCAAAAAAAATGATTAGAAATGACTATTTCCGGGGCAAAACGGAAACGCTATTCAAATTTTTTATTCTAACTACAGTAATCCTTAGGTCTGCGCGAGCTGCCGGCCCCTCTGGACGACCTGAACATTGCGGAACTCTTCTTCGCGGGCACCTCGATCCCCGTCTACGAGGGCGTCACCGGCGACTTTCCGCGAATCCATCTCGACGCCGAATCGACGTCGACGCGGAGAAGCGGCCGGATGGCGGAGGACGAGATGCGCGAAGAACGGCTGCACGAACAACTGCTCGAGGACACGGCACTCAGCAACGGACTGCTCGCCGACGCGTTCGGATCTGTGGATGACGATCATCCGTTGGCGTTCCACATTGCCAGAAACGAAGAGAAGGAGGTTGTGGAGATGCCGGAGAACCTGCCCAATTTGAAAGGTTTGTAAGGACAGATTCTGTAAAGGGAACAATTGGAAAACCACGAGAAGTACACAGTTTTCTAGTCCCCAGATAATCTCGTGTACTTTTCGTTGTCGTGTACGACACGTTTAAATTAATGTTGTTACGGACCCATTTTTGCAGGCCACGCGCACGATTTCACCCTCCGCGACCTGGGAATCGACGAGGATCTGCTTCCGGATCTTTGCGACGACGTCAGCATCGAAGGGGACGAAGGAGGCGCTCGCGAGCTTTCCGTCGTCGTTTCTCCGTCGATCCCACCTCCTCCGCCTCCTCCTCCTCCTCCGATTGCAGTTCCAGAAGCTTCTTCTTCTTCTGATCCTCCTCCACCTCCTCCTCCCCCGATCGCTCCGATCCCTCCGATTTCGTCCCCACCTCCGCCGCCTCCGCCTCCGCCCCCACCTCCCCCGGCCACGCCAATTTTGGCCTCATCCGCCACGTCGTCTGTGACTTTCAGTCCAACGAAATCAATCGATAACGGAAATGGACGCGCGGATCTGATGGCGGCGATTCGGGCGGCCGGCGGAACGGACAAGGCGAAACTGAACAAGATTCAGGAGAGTCAGAAGACGAAACGGAAGGGAAAGTACGACGGACTGCTCGAATCGTCGGCTCTGGGCGGCGAGGGAGAGAAGAAGAAAACGACGGACAACTCGGGAGGCGGCGGCGGGGATCTGATGTCCGCACTTTCCAGGGCACTCGATGCCAGGAGGAAAGGTAAACATGGGTATCTTACAGAACATTTAAGAAATTTCACCCATAAGTTGGTAACAATCGCCGTTTTTCCAAAAAAAATCGACCGGGAAGGATATTTGGCGCGTCTTTAACGGCGCATGCGCCACTGAAAGATTGAAAAAAATCTGCGAATTTTCAGCGATCAACGGCAAAAACGACAGAAATTCTTCGAGTTCCTCGGCTCCCAAAAGCTCATCGTCATCGATTCCGGCTCCGCCGAATTTAAGCGACGATGAATGGAATTGAACGCTTTGTTTCACTTCAGATTTCTATTCTTCTAAATTATTCTGTAAATTTCTATGTGCCGATCCATTTGTTGCAGGTTTTTTCCCAATAGTTCTGTGATACTTTCCTCCCTTTTCGCCTTCCTTTTCATCACTTGCCCGGCAGCTTTTTTTCCATTCGATTATTTGACTGGTACTTGATAATCTTATTCTCAATTCTATAATATTTGGAATATGCCCCGCTTGGGCGGCCGGAATGCGTTATAATCGCTGAAATGTCTGCAAAAACCAAGAAATGTACCGAAAAATGCTCTAATTTTTTGCAGTGCTCGACCGCGACGAATGCCCTCACCGGACGTCGTCGTCGCCACGTCATCATCCACATCATCAGAATCTGATCAACCGTCCAGAAGAGCGCCGAAGAACCCGCCGCTTCCGTCCGAAGAGATCCATCTACCGGGACCGCATCCGGCACGTGGCATTTACGGATTCGCACTCTACATCGTCTCCTGGTGCCTTCTCGTCATCTACCTGATCTGGGCGATCACTCCGGTGCCGATTTTGTATCGATTGGGTCAGTGGGAACGGCCTCGAATTGAGAACCAAGACGAACAGTTTAAAAACATTTTTAAGGAGGCCTGTCAGGCCTGTCACTAAAAAATTAGTGTGCCCGTGTAAAAACTTTAAAAATTTATTTGCCAAAATGATTTCGCCGAATGTTCCAGGAATCACATACATCCCCTCAAAACTTTGGGCCCTCGCCATCGGCTTCTTTTTCTTTTTGGCGCCCGTCCTCTACGTCTCGGCCATTTTTCTCATCAATTGCTGGAATTTCAACGGCTACAAAATCTTTGACGATATTCAAGTAACCATTAGTAACCCCATTTCCCATCCATTCTATCCATTTTTTTGTAGGAAGTGACTCACGACTTTGGAGAGCGTTCCACTTCGGTCCCATCCACTACTAAACCCGTTCAAAACGCGAGAAATCAGCCGAAAAAGGGGAGAAAATGATGAAATTGGCGAAAGTTTGGGCGGTGCGAAGGGCGTTGAGTACGCGCACGGAGATTCGGAAGACGTTGGACGAGTTCAAGCGAAAAGGCATCAATCGATCGGAAAAGGTTGGGAAAGGGGGTTTTTGCGCTAAATTTAGTCTTCAGGTGGGCGAAATCCACAAAAGATGGGCGGCGTACGAGCGGGAACAGCTGAACGGAACGATGAAAACGGCGAACCCGCTGGCGGAGCGATATTCGACCGAGTCGATGATCGGAGAAAAGATGCTCAGTCAAGAGCCCGAATATCAGAAGATTTTGGCGCAAAGAGCCGGGAACTTGAAGGATTCGAAAGATTCTGAAGGTCCCGCCCCATTGGAACCTTCTGATGCCTCTTTTCCGCTGAGATCGATGGATTCGGTGACTGCCGGGCCCGCTGGATCCTTCTTCGTTCCTTCGGAACCGTCCGATTCGTATTCCGACTCGGATCGTGGGTTCTACGTGGAAGCGGACGTGCTCGTGGACGAGTACGTGGCCGGAAGCACTCTCGATTTGGACCCCGCCGACCGAATGATCGGAATTCGCGAGTATCATGGGGCTGACGACGCCGTCGAGACCATCTCATTCCAACGACCCGGACAGAGAATGGCCGGCGTCGAGGAGGGAGAGAACGGCCACGGGGTACGCGTTTTTATGATACCAAACTGTTTTCGTGTCAAAGTTTGCCCAGAAATGGCTTCACAGTATCGGGAATCGTCTCGAACATAATCATTGTTGCAGACCGCCCACGCATCGTCGTCTGCGTCGGAGTCGGTGTCCCTCGTGGGCACAGTCGACGAACAAATGCCGGCGAGCTCTTCGAAATGTTCGGGATGCGGAGCCCATTTCCACTGCAAAGACAGCTCTTTGCCCGGCTTCATTCCGCTCGAGATTTTCGAGAAAATCGAGAGAAAATCTAGCAGAAAACGCGCGGAAAAGGAGACGAACTCGCTGTGCAAACGGTGCCATTTGCTCAAAGAGCATAATTTTCTGGTTAATTTAGTCCACTTTTGATGCATTTTTCAATTTTTCAAATTTACAGCTGAACGTGAACGTTTGCGACGTGGACTACTCACAAATGATGGCGGAACTCAAAAAACAGCCCGAATCGCTTGTGGTTTTGGTCGTCGACGTCACCGATTTGCCGGGAAGTATCTATCCGAAACTGGCGCAGGTGGTCGGCAGCCGAAAGCCGATGATCGTCGTCGGTACGTACAGTTGTTGTGTGAACATTTTTCGCAAAAAAGCGACATTTCAAGCCTAGATTTTAGGCCATTTCCGACGATTTTCCAAGTAATTTGTGTTTGCAGGCAACAAAGTGGACCTTTTGCCGCCGGACGCCCGCACCGGCTACATGTACCGTTTCAAGAAGACGGTCGAACGGGCGGTGGAGAAGGCGGGCCTTCTGGAGCACTTTAACATTGTGCACACGGCGCTCGTGAGTGCGAAAACGGGATACGGAGTGGAGGAACTCGTCACGGAAATCTATTTGAAGTACACGAATGTCCGCATGGGAATGCGCGGCAACATCTTCCTCGTCGGATGTACGAATGCCGGAAAATCGTGCGTTTTTTTAAAGCATTTTCTAGCTCATGGCCTAAGAATCTTGAACAAGTAGTAAAATTAGTTTGTTCTTACCCTGAAAGCCCATCTTCCAGTACAATGTTCAACGCACTGCTCCAATCGGATTTGTGCAAAGTGCGTGCGGTGGATCTGGTGGATCGAGCGACCACGAGCATCTGGCCCGGAACTACGGTACCGCTGAATTTTTCCTGAAAAAACACCCCATAATTTGCAGATTTCGCTCCTGAAATTTCCGGTGATGAAGCCGGGACCGTACCGGCTCGAAATGCGCCGACGACGCCTTCAGGCCCACCGCGCGTGGGTCAAAAAGGAGATGTACGCGCGGAAACTGCTGCTGGGCGAAACGGGCGACGATCGGTTCGCGATTCCGACGGAAGTCATCCAGAATACGTACAAAGAGACGGAGGCGGAGCTGCAGCCGATGGCACTGAGCGAATTGAACGGAGAGGAAGAGGAAGAAGGAGAGGAAGGGGAGAAGAAGTGGACACTCGACGACGCCATCTTCGCAAAGGGAAAGTGGTGCTTTGATACGCCCGGAACTGTTAATGAGAACCAGGTGATTACCCCGGTAGAAAGTGCAGAAATGGACAAACTGTGGGCGAAAAGTGTTGAAAAGCGAACAATTGCCGGTAGAATTTTCAAATCCCTGAAGATTTCCCTCGTTTTCCGTTTCGCAATCTTATTCAGTGCAGTAGAAAAATGTATTTGAAGAGCTCCGACAAAACAAGTTGCAGAATTGGTTGCGAAACGGAAACTTGTGGAAAAGAGGAGAGTCAACTTTTTTATGAACAAGAAATTGAACATTTTGAGATCTAGCATGCCTAAATGTTTCTGAATTTCACAAATTCCTATTCAGGTGCTCTCCCTGTTCACCCTGGACGAACTGGTGAACGTGACTCCGCGTCGAGTGCTGAAACCCCGTACGGCGCTCGTAAAACCGGGCGAATCGCTTCTGATCGGCGGAGTTGCCCGTCTGGATATCATCGATTCGCAGCACGGAAACGTGCTTTTGACGACGTTCGCGAACGAACAGTTGCCGTTGAACGTGATGGAAACGAAAGAAGTGGAGGAGTTCTGGCGGAGATGGCTGGGCACGCGGGCACTCGTCGTCCCACACGGAAACACAAAGAGGATGGCCGAGTGGCCCGGATTGGGCGGAGGGCGCGTGTTCGAGATGAAAGGGCGCCGCGACGAAGGCTGCTGTGATATTGTACTTTCCTCGATCGGATGGGTTATGGTCACGGCGGAGAAGGATGTCACGTTGAAGTTAGTTGGATTAGGCAGATGGGCAGAAAATGAATAGAAGCAAAAAAGTTTCGCACCGGACGGGATTCGAACCCGCGAGGTCTTACGACCATAGGAGTCCCTGAAGCTCCTACGCCTTAACCACTCGGCCACCGGTGCACAGGACTGAATTGGACACTTCCTACTCTTCTCGCAACTGTCTGGGGACCTTTTACAACTAGTACACGTTGTAAAACCACTTGTAAAGTTGCGAGATGAGTAGGAAGTGTCCAATTCAGTCCCGTGCACCGGTGGCCGAGTGGTTAAGGCGTAGGAGCTTCAGGGACTCCTATGGTCGTAAGACCTCGCGGGTTCGAATCCCGTCCGGTGCGAATCTTTTTCATCTTTCTACTAGATTCGGGGTCTTAATGTACCACAAAGTCCAATTTTTCTCTGTAGAAATGATAATAATTGATTTTTTGCTACAAAACTGTCAAAACTGCTGCAACTGTCTGGGGACCTTTTACAACTAGTACACGTTGTAAAACCACTTGTAAAGTTGCGAGATGAGTAGGAAGTGTCCAATTCAGTCCCGTGCACCGGTGGCCGAGTGGTTAAGGCGTAGGAGCTTCAGGGACTCCTATGGTCGTAAGACCTCGCGGGTTCGAATCCCGTCCGGTGCGAATCTTTTTCATCTTTCTACTAGATTCGGGGTCTTAATGTACCACAAAGTCCAATTTTTCTCTGTAGAAATGATAATAATTGATTTTTTGCTACAAGACTGTCAAAACTGCTGTACTGCAGAGGCAAAAACTCATTTTGAAGTGCAAATCTGGAAAATCGGACTATTTGTTGATTGATCGCACAATTTTCAGCGCGTTCAGCCCCGACAGCAAAGGACTGACCGCCCGTGTCCAGCCGATTCTACCATACTCGGCGGCGCTTCGTGGAAAACGAATTCCCGGAAGCCGATTCTACAAAGTACCCATTTTTACGAATTTTTACCATTCTTTATCGAACCTTTTTTCAGGTCCAACCGATCGAATTTCCGGTGAACGTGAAGCGAAAGAGAGCGGAAGCCCGAAAGAGAGCGGAGAGAAAAACGGAGAAGCGCTTCTGATATTTAAATGTTTTTCTCCTTTTTGTTGCTCAATTCGCACTTGTTATTGTTGATTTTTAATAGTTTTTGCTGTTTAGAGTTTCCCAAAAATAAGCCGGGGTTTTTTTGGATTTTTTTTCAGAATTTTAATGGTTCTTCTGCCATTTTTCTATCTTTTTTGTGACCTTTTTTCAGATTTTCCAAAAAACGTTTCCAGATGAAAAATCGCTGAGAAATGGAGGAAGCGGATCAGCGAATCCACGTGGCGTCGGCCGTCGTTCTCCTCGCCGCCGTCTTTTATGTCACCGGATTCGGGTACGAAAAATCGGAGCATTTTGTTTCGAAGCATTGTTTTTCAGATTTGGCTCAATTTTCGTGGTGGTCATAGCTCTTTTGGGCGGCGTTTTCTTCGCCAAATGGATTTTCGAGTGCTCCGACGGCGAAATGCTCCATCAGTGGAAGGTAAAGCGATCCTCACCTGATCCGAGAGTTAGCATGGACCTGACGTGGCGTGATTAGGTCCGGAAGCCTCCTGATCAGACTGGGATGTAAAAACGGAGTGTTGTAACGCGCTTGGTTTATTAAAATTTATTAAAAGTTCGAAGCGCGTTACAACACTCCGTTCTTACATCCGAGTATGATCAGTAGATTTAGTGCCATAAAATAGGGAACACATTTCAGAAGGGCTTCTTTGTACGTCTCACACCTAAACAAGTAGTATTTGTGAATTCGGAGTTCTAGGCCACACATGTACTTTTCCAGAATTACCTGACGCCCTCCCCGACGCGAATCTCCGATTCGCTGCCAGAATCGGAAGAGGAGGAGGACGCGAAAACGGACACGGAAAAGACGAGACGGATGCCGTGGCAGGGACTGTTCCTGCCCGCCGCCCTCAACGATTCCCTGGAGAATCTGCTGAACGAGATTGTAGAACAGTACGTGAACGGGTGGTACGGCGCCGCGATCAGCAGGGACCGCGCGTTCATCAACGAGATACGGTAGGCACGCGTTTTAGATGTTCACGAAATCACTTTTCACGAAAAATCAGGTACCAACTGCGCTACGCCTCTGCGAACCTGATCCGCTGCATTCGCCGCGTGGACCTGTCCGAGTTCACCGCCTCGTCGGCCCTTCCGATCGCCACCCTCCACGTCCGTCGTCTTTCGCAACTCGAGAAGCTCGTCTCGGCTGCCGATCCAGCCAACCCGATGCCGCGCTCCCTTTTGGAGTCGAAAATCGCCGAGCGGCTGGAGGATTGCCACGTGGCACTGTCGGGACGGGAGACGGAGACCGAGTACGTGCGGCAGATCGCCGACTTTCTGATTCCACGTCTCTTGGACGAGACGAGGTTGGCGGGAAGGGCTCATGACGATGACAGTCCCCTACGGCTCTTTCGGAGAGGGAAAAACGAACGGCCGTGGCCGAGCAAATCGGCGAGAGGATTTCTGAGGGAAATGCTGACGAACGCGGTGCTTCTGCCGGTGTTTGACATGCTCACGCAGCCGGACACCATCAACTACTGGCTCATTCTGCTGTTCGACGAGCACAAGAATCGAGAGATTTGCGAAGAGCGGTTGGATGTAAGCACTAGGGCAACACGGGGAAACTTGAATGAAACTTTTTGCCTGATATCATAGATTTTCGGTTTCTTGCTTTGGAATTCTGCATTAGACCTATAATATTTGTACATATCGAAACCTAGGTTTTAAATTTTAAATTAGTAAGCATTCATCGTATTTTTCTCGTTTTAGATCACGCCAACACCGCTGCTAAAAGGCCTCACTTGCTCCGCGGGCTCTTCGGACAACCTTCCCGACTCCCTTCTTCAACTAAAACTCACCGAAATCCTGCGCGACGCCCGTCTCTACTCGATCTTCCGAATGTACCTGCAGGACATTCGGGGACCGGTCCACGAGTTGCAGTTCCTCGTAGAAGCCACGCGAATTCACGAGAGCATTCAGAGAAAAGTCGCGTTTGTGCCCAAATTCCCCTATAAAATTGGCAGTTTTCAGTCGGAAACGGCTAGCCAAATCGCCTACGACACGTGGCAATTGTATGGACAATTTGTGCACGAGAGCGCGCAGGAACGAGTGGGACTGGAGGAGAAACTGGTGGAACAGTACAAGTCGGCGGTCGAAGTCAACGATTTGGACGTGCTCGAGGGCATTATTGAAGCGGTATGGGATCCGGGAGAATCATAGTGACTGTTTGAGCAAAAATTTATGTCAAAATTCGATTTTTCTCTTCAAATTGAAATGTCCATCTTGAAACGACAATTTCTGAAAATTTTTTCGAGACCGGCATAAAATTTTAGCTGTGATATAGGACTTTGATCGGCGATCCAACATAATAGAAGTGGGCAGAATAGAACCGCGACATAATAGAACTGTTTTCGTGTATTTATATGAGCATTTTGTCCGTTCCTTTCATTTAACTTTCGCAAAAGTTTTCGTCTCTCGAACAATTAAGCAGAAGACCATAGTTTATACCTGGAAAATTGGTTTCCTTTCGTTTTTGATAGTACAATAAAATTATTTTCTGTGTGTTTTCGTTACCGTAGAGAAGAGGGATCACGACGGAAGTGAAATTAATGAATGCAATAAATCGATCACGAGATTCAGAAATTATCTTTTTCTATAAAACAATTATTCTACAGAAAGGTTTAAAAGGCGCTCCAAACAGTTATATTATGTCGTGGTTCTATTCTCCCCAGTTCTATCATGTTGGACCTGCCTTTGATCAGTTCAGAACTGTTTTCTCCGTTAAGACCAATGAATATTGTAGTCGTACCAAGAGGTGTACAGCCGAATGCAATCCACGCACGTCGTCTCGTTCTGCCAGTCGGAGTGCTTCCTCGGCTACCTCTGCGGCTCCCCGCCCGTCACCATCAACGAGTTGATCGACCAGCAGGAACGGCAGAAAGGCCCCGCGCCTGTCGAACGAACGTTCTCCCTCTCGCAACTGAGAGCCCGCGTACGGAAGGCACTCACTTCGGTCGGTGAGGAGGAGAACGGAGTGGAGACGCCCGAATCGCTGTCCTCGACGACCTCCTCTTCCTACGTGAGCATTCCCGTTCCCGAGATTGATGTGATCGACGCGGATGGCGAAGTGAACGGGGAGGAGGAGGGGATGCGGCCGACGATGCCGCCCACGCCCGGATTGGTTATGGACCCGGAGCCGATCGATCTGAACTGCTGGAAAGTGAATGTGTCGCAAGTCAGCGGACTTCGCGATCGCATTTCAGGTTTGCATCGAAACTATTCATTGACATGAACATGTCGTGTTTTAAAGCAAAAAAATTTCGCGCCGGACGGGATTCGAACCCGCGAGGTCTTACGACCATAGGAGTCCCTGAAGCTCCTACGCCTTAACCACTCGGCCACCGGTGCACGGGACTGAATTGGACACTTCCCACTCATCCTCCAACTTCTAGGGACCATTTACAACCAGAAACCGTAATAAAACCACTCGTATTTGTATTCAATAGTGGTTTTACAACTTTTACTAGTTGTAAATGGTCCCTAGAAGTTGGAGGATGAGTGGGAAGTGTCCAATTCAGTCCCGTGCACCGGTGGCCGAGTGGTTAAGGCGTAGTACTTTGGGAGTTCTATGGTCGTAAGACCTCGCGGGTTCGAATCCCGTCCGGTGCGAATCTTTTTTATCTTTCTACTAGAATCGGGGTCTTAATGTACCACAAAGTCCAATTTTTCTCTGTAGAAATGATAATAATTGATTTTTTGCTACAAAACTGTCAAAACTGCTGCAACTGTCTGGGGACCATTTACAACCAGTAAAAGTTCGGGACCGTCCGAAGCGAATCTTTTCTGCTTTTTTAGGCTAAAAATTGATTGCCCAACTTGCAACCCAGCTTTTTCAGACCGCGTAAGTTTCGTGTTCATCATCGAAGTGGAGCGCCCGGACGCGAAACCGCACGAAACTCAGCGCTGGTCAATCCATCGTTCGTTCAACGAATTCTACGTGCTCGAGTCGAAACTGAATGAATTCCATGGCGATTCGCTGCGATTCTCGCCGCTTCCGACGCGTCGGACCTTTGTGACACGCGACAAACCGTTCATGGAACAGCACCGTCTCATCTTCTCCACATTCCTCTCCACACTCTCCAAACAACGTCTCCTGAATCGATCCGAACTTCTTCTGACGTTCCTCTCGTCGAACGAAGAGTTCCGGGAAACACTGACCCTCGGGGACCTGAATCCGTGGAAGGTGGTCAAAAAGATGCCGGGGAAGCTCGGAAGGGAGAAGGGTCAGAATCTGAAGCCGTACCTTCTGAAGACCCTCGCGCACACACTTGCTCCGGCGGAACGAGTCCAAGTGGCAGGGAGCGAGACGGAGGCGGACGGGGAACGGGCCTATCTGGCCACGAATGCCATTTATTCATCGGTGTACGGCAATAACTTCGATGGGATCGTGGATAAAGAACGGGCGAGCCGCGGAGCACACAATAATGGCCAAGAGTTGTGGACTAGGTAGGGTTTCACGCGGAAAGATGGGAATATAGAGAAACTCGTGCAGACCCTAACTTTACCAGTATATCGGTCTTGTCATAGAATGTCTATCTTGGAAGTTTCATTGGATTATTCTGACTTGGATAATCTGGCAAGGTTAGGGTCCAATCGGATAATTGATAATAGCGATAGGGTGAAAAGTGTTTGTCTTGAAGCAAAATAGGTGCAATGACCCACTTTAAGTAAATATTGTTCAGCTCGGCCTACGACTCGATCCTTCTCCTCCTGTGGACGCCTCTGAAATCTCAATTCAAATGGGCGGCGCCAGTCTTTTCGGCCATCCGATCCCTATGCCAAAATACGATTGACTCGATGATTTGCACACTTTTCGGACAGGTTTTTAAGGTATTTTGCCGTCAGAAATGCAACTTTTTCTCCAATCGGATCCTTCCAGAACTCGCTATCGGTATCCAATCTGACATTCCTCGTCCAACACATCCAATGGTCTCTGTTTTGCAACGAAGAACCGTGGCCGACGGAGCAGGAAATGCGGATGAGGGAGGAGTTGGCGAGGCGGCGCACTCTCGAATACTTTCAGAATAATGTGAGCATGCAGAGAACTCGGGAATTTAGGGCAGAAAATGGCAAAAAGTCTAGTCTTTCCTATTCGACCGGCCACGGCTAAATTTCTTAAAGCATTGAAAGTTCCTATGAAAATTTGTTATTCTTGCAGATCCCCGTCCACGCACAACGTCTCATCGGGCGCCACGACGTGAAACAAGTGCTCTCGCCGATCATCACCGCCCTACAGTACCCGCGGCTCAACAAACAGCTCCTCTACGTGCTCGTCGACCGGCTCCTCCTGCACGTCTTTCCGGAACTCGACGAATCCGCCCAACATCCCCTTCAATAGCGCTTTTAGAGAATTCTGTAACTTTGTACTACTTCTAACGTTTTGCCCCAAAAATTCTGTGCCATTTTTGTTTCGCCTAGAACATTCCGATTCGTCTCCCTTGTCATGGTAGCTATATTTATTTGCTCACACAAATTTTACTCACAAATGTCTTGAACTATATATTTTTTTTAAATTTCAGTTAAAAAACGCAAAGAAGAATGGAGATATTTCAAGGTAAGAGAGAGATTATAAAAAATGAACACTGCAAAATTATTAAGGGCAAGATTATCTTTCAAACTGATTTTTGACTTTGTGAAAACACAAAATCTGTGATCTTCCCCCGAAAAAGGGTGCTTTCAGCCTTACCGTGTCCCCCATAAATCGGTTGTCCTAACAGGATGAAGTGATCTTCAGCAGACGCACCTTGTCCCGACTGATCAAGTTCAGTGCGGAAACCGAAAGTTGATTCCTCTTCGACCGAGAGAGAGAGGACAACGGGGCGGATTAGAGGCAGTCAAGTGTGCATTCTCTCAATTAGCGATCAAAATGTTATCTTTTCTTATCGTTTTCTCACCAATCCACAATATTTCCTCCTAGACTTTTCGGCCGTCGCCCATTAGGAAGTTTCAACAAATAATTCACGTCTCAAGAGCGTCTGTGTGTCTCGTTTAAGCCTTAATTAACTCCGTGCGATTTGCGCGGCGACGCCCGGAGAGTCCGTATAAAAGGGCGACGTGGTGGCGACATTCCGCCACGACTTCTGACTTCTGATATGATCTTTCGCACTCTTCGCTTTCTGAGCGTCTTGGCGGCTGTTTTTAGAGTTCCAGGTAGGCATTTGTAGCACAAAACTAGAGACGAAACCTTTCAGAAGTCGATGCAAACCTGAGGATCGAGAAGGAAATCGAGGTGGCGTTGGATGTGAAAGACGTGAAGGCATCACCGTACTACAAGGACAAAGTATTGTCGATTCCGATTTCGAAAGAGTCTGGACAGGAGCTGATGCAGCACTGGACGGATCAGGCATTCAGCGGACTCATTTCGGCGATCGCCACGAGACGGTCGGTTGGTTGCAAAGTGTCCCGGTGGCAAAGTGTCGCGTGTTCAGGCTGAAACTGGTGGAGAAGTACGACAAGAAGAAGCACGAGAAGTGCGCATCGAAGGCGATCGACATAAAGAGTCATGCAAAGTGTCTGGTCGAGTTGGAGACCGACGGACTCCACAATCGGTGGCTGAAACGGAAAAAGTATTTCGATCAGAGTACGGTACTTGCGGGTCGTTTCCCGGCGAAATCCCCACTTGTTCTAGAAAAGAGAAGTTCGATCGAGAAGAAGGCGGCGAGGAGCAAGTCTTCCGAAAAACTGAAAAAGTTGACGAGTCTGGAGAGTTATGAAGCGTCGAAGAGTTCGGAAAACAAGAAGAAGAAGAGGAAGAGGATTGTGAAGAGTTCCGAGGAGGCGCAGAATTGGGTGGGCTCTTTCAGGAGGGCAAAAAGAGAGATTAAAGTGAAGAGTGCAGCTACGTACGAGATCAAGACAAAAGATGATATGTAAGCCCCCTAGCCATCCTTTCTAACACTAAACTTTTCCATCCAGGACCCCATTCTCACTGATAACTCGTCAACTCACAAACACTGTCAAAAAGCTGAAAAAGAAGGAGAAATTGTCGAAATGGCAGGATGTGATCGAGCGAATTCGCAAGGAAGGGGCGCTGATAAAGAAGCGGAAGCAGGTGGAGAATGTGCACAGAAAACGGATGCGGGTGTTCCAGGAGGCCGCCCGGATTGCGCCCAGATCCGGGGAGTCCTGGGAGAGCTCCGCGAGCAGAGAGCGGAAGGAGAAGAAGAGCAGGAGACGGCAGATGGACAGTACTATCAGGGTAAGTTTACTATATTCAACTGTTTGATAGTTATGCAACAGTAAACCGACGTTGAGAGTCATTTGCGACACAAATCTAGGTCTCAGGTTGTAGTTACCAAACAACCAAATTCCAGAACTTTGCGAGTATGGAAAAGTACATCGAAGACGAGGAACTGCGTGAAATGTTCCATCAGAAGACGACAAACATGACAGAAGAGGAGAAGCTCATGATGATCCCAGTGGATATCATCCGTCAGGCGGCCAAACTCGGACTCAGCATCGCTGGTCATAACACTACAGATTTCGAGGGAAAGTCTATCAAATTGTTGAGTCCGCGGTTTATGAGTGTGCTGCCCGATGATCCGGATGCCAAGAAAAAAGAGGTAAAAGACGCTTCGTCCGAGACTATTCTGTTCTTGTTCTACATAGATCGATATAATATCGCCGTCCTTATTCTCTCTCCACAACTCTGGCACAGATCTCGAACAGAAAACGTCGCTCAAATCGGTGCTGGGCACGACGATGAGCGCACAGGATTCGCAGAACTTTCTGGACTTTCTGGTGGAAGCGACGGGCGTCTCGGAGGCGGTGGAGGACGCGGAGCAGAAGCTGCTCGACGCGCAACGCCGAAAAGACGACGCGATGGGCCGGGGACCGGACGGTCAGCCCCTCTACTTTACGAAGGAGAACGTGACGGAGCGGTTCCCGAGGGAGGCGCGCAAGATCGAACTGATGGAGCGCCTGGACAAGACGTACTCGGTGCAGCAGCTGAACGACATGAACACCACCGGATACACGGTGCTCACGGGCAACCAGATGCACTTGGTCTACGGGAACGGATCGCCGTTCCGGAATCCAAACTTGTTGCGCACTTACGACAACATGACACACGCGCAGATTCAAAGATCCATCCACGCGACGATCAAGGACGTCGCCGACGAGAGGCTGAAGTTTGAGGTTCGGCAGACACGCTTAAAAAATGATTGGAATTGGGTCGTTTAGCCTTGCGAATTAGGAAAACCGTACTTGTGTTCGGTTCTTTAATCAGAAAGTTGTCAACGGTGAAAATGTACTAAATTTTGTATCGAACAATTGTTCAGTTGACACCTTTTTGTTATCCTCGGGTGGTGAAAATGTAACAACGGCGTTCGTTAGTCAACAGAAATTTCAAAAAGTTCTGGGTCAAGCAGTGTTTCCAGAAACGCTCAGATTGTTAAAAAGTAGTCAACTCTTTGCAGGTCCGTCAAAAAGACATTGTCCTGTCGCCGATCGTGAACACCCCCATCATCAACGACCCGGTCACAGCCTCGCAGGCCCTGATCCTTTCCCCAGCCGTCATGGTCCCTCTGATCCAGTCACCAGCCATCTTCGGTTCCGTGGTCCTGTCTCCCTGGCTGTTCGTGCCCGTCATCCTGTCGCCTCGTATCTTGTCCCCCGTCATCCTCGACCCATTCATGTTCGTTCCCATAATCCTGTCCCCTCTGGCGCTGGTCCCAGTCATCTTGTCCCCGGGCATCTTCAATCCCTTCATCCTGTCCCCCTTGCTCCTCTCCCCATTCATCCTTTCCCCTCAAGTCATGACCCCCCTCATCCTGTCCCCGTTCGCCCTGACCCCCCTGATATTGAACCCTCTCGCCCTGTCCCCGCTGGTCCTGTCCCCTTTCGTGCTGTCCCCACAAGTACTGTCCCCGCAGTACGTCACCGGAATCATTTTGTCGCCCTACGCGTTGTCGCCCGCGATCGAGTCGAATGGAGCCATGGTTACGGTGTTCGGCTCGCCGAGTTGGTTGAGTTAGAGAGAATTTTTGTATATTGTGATGTTTCATATGGGTATAATAATAAGTATTTATAAACTGAACGTTTTTTACATACACAACCCCTTGAGGCTTAAGGCTCTTAAAAGACACTTTCATAGCAAATTTCCGAATTCCACTCCGCGGCTTATCATCGGAAGCCTCCTCCCTCAGCCCAATCAGACATCTCTATCACCCCATTCCAACCGAGTTTCTTATCACTTCTGTCTACACCGGGCGATTGTGTCGCATCGTTGTTATAATGGGCGTGATTAATGGCGGGTCTCCGGTAAATGCGAAAAAGAGATCGAAAAATGCTTGTCGAACAGACACGCTTAATCATTGATGGACACGAGACGGGAAACTGGACTTTTGTGTGGAAAATGATCATCGGTACTCAGAGAATTTTAAGCAGGGGTGCGGCACGTAGCGAGCAAGTTGCTGCACAGAACAGCATGGGTGCCGACCGGATCGAGATTGCTTCCTCACTTTCCCGTTATATCGTTTGCTTGCCGCATCCATGCTCAACCCATGCTGACTGTGTGCTGCTACTATGCTGCTCACGTGCTCGATACAGGCTCGCGTTCAAATTGCTGCACCCATGCTGTTCTGTGCAGCAACTTGCTCGCTACGTGCCGCACCTCTGCTTAAAATTCTCTGAGTAACTTGTACTGTCACCATGATGTACCTACTATGAAATGTTGTTGACTGGCATAAAAGCTACAGTACCTTATGATGAATGATAATAGTTCAAAAGTGCGTACAATAGGAGAATAGGTGGGCGGGGGAATGGAAGGATTCCATTAAAAAGTTCGTTCGTCCCGATGTCTCGCCCGCACCACTTTAATCCCATCATTTTCGCCGTCAAATCTTCCGTCTCCGTCTCGCCGATTCTCCCGAACTATCGCCGCTCCTCTTAGGCTCCCCGTCCAGTTGATAATGCCGCTTTTCGTCGTCGACCGAAAGTGCATCAGTCACTAATTGACCTCGCCGCGTTCGGAGACCTTCTGGAATACCGACTACACGATATAATTGGGAGGAGGGTGAAGGGGGGCACATATAAAAGAGCGGCGGGTTTGAAACGTTCCGCATTTTGATGCACGATGAACACTTTTTGGTTTTCGAACCTTTTCGCTGTTGTTTGGGTGATGATTGTGATGGGTGAGTGGGGGATTACTGTACTTTTAACAGAGTACCAGTATGCTATTGAACAATTGATGTACATTAACTAAAACTAAGTTACTACTGTACATTGTAGACATTTAGCCGTCGTGTATTCTTTTTAGATTGCCACGGCTCGGCTTTTCATACATAGGACTTTCGGTTTTGTTCAATATATCTCCAGAAATCGAACATAGGGACCTCTGATTTTTTGATAAGAGTTCAATTTTACTGGATTCTTCAAAATGAGCCAGGTCAGAGGTAAATGTAAGGTTTCTGAGAGAAGTTACAGCTTCACAATTTCCACTCCTCCGTATGCTTTGCCGGCCCGTGATTGCTGTAATGTTAGTTGTCGCTCGAGTTTTACCTTAGCTTGACAAAGTTTCATTGGGCTAGAGCCTAGTATGATTGTAACTATTTTGGAATGTTGACAGTCACTCTGACCGTTTTATAGAAGTAAGAGTTAGCACAGTCCGATAATATTTTAAGGTTTAATGTGAAGTTGCATAAGTGACAAGTTTCAGAAGTCGGTGCAAACCTGAAGATCGAGAAGGAAATCGAGGTGGCGTTGGATGTGAAAGACGTGAAGGCATCTCCGTACTACAAGGACAAAGTATTGTCGATTCCGATTTCGAAAGAGTCTGGACAGGAGCTGATGCAGCACTGGACGGATCAGGCATTCAGCGGACTCATTTCGGCGATCGCCACGAGACGGTCGGTTGGTTGCAAAGTGTCCCCCCGGTGGCAAAGTGTCGCGTGTTCAGGCTGAAACTGGTGGAGAAGTACGACAAGAAGAAGCACGAGAAGTGCGCATCGAAGGCGATCGACATAAAGAGTCATGCAAAGTGTCTGGTCGAGTTGGAGACCGACGGACTCCAGAATCGGTGGCTGAAACGGAAAAAGTATTTCGATAAGAGTACGGTACTTGCGGGTCGTTTCCCGGCGAAAATCCCACTTGTTCTAGAAAAGAGAAGTTCGATCGAGAAAACGGCGGCGAGGAGCAAGTCTTCCGAAAAACTGAAAAAGTTGACGAGTCTGGAGAGTTATGAAGCGTCGAAGAGTTCGGAAAACAAGAAGAAGAAGAGGAAGAGGATTGTGAAGAGTTCCGAGGATTCGCAGAATTGGGTGGGCTCTTTCAGGAGGGCAAAAAGAGAGATTAAAGTCAAAAAAGCAGAGAGCTACAGTCTCAAATCAGATTTTGACAGGTAACTCCTTACTTTCCCGTGTTCCATCTCATATTTTACCTCTAGATCCCCCTTCTCAATAATCACCAAACACCTCGCAAACACTGTGAAAATGCTGAAAAAGAAGGAGAAATTGTCGAAATGGCAGGATGTGATCGAGCGGATTCGCAAGGAAGGGGCGCTGATAAAGAAGCGGAAGCAGGTGGAGAATGTGCACAGAAAACGGATGCGGGTGTTCCAGGAGGCCGCCCGGATTGCGCCCAGATCCGGGGAGTCCTGGGAGAGCTCCGCGAGCAGAGAGCGGAAGGAGAAGAAGCAAAGAAGAGGAAATATTGATAGTACCATGAGGGTGAGTAAATTCTAAAATTCCAGAAACGCAAAGCATCTTGAAATCCTTGCAGAACTTTGCGAGTATGGAAAAGTACATAGAAGACGAGGAACTGCGTGAAATGTTCCATCAAAAGAGTACAAACATGACAGAAGAGGAGAAAGTGTTGATGATCCCAATGGATATCATCCGTCAGGCGGCCAAACTCGGGCTGAGCCTAGGCGGACAGAATATCAGCGATTTCGATAGGAAAAGTCTGAAGTTGATGAGTCCCCGATTCTTGAGTGTAATTCCGGAGGACCAGGAAGCTAAGGAGCAAGAGGTAGGGTTCTGAGAACTTATAGAAGCACTAGCGGCATCTATATTTCAGATAGACCTACTGTCCCCTTCACTGTTCTCCCTCCACAACTCTGGCACAGATCTCGAACAGAAAACGTCGCTCAAATCGGTGCTGGGCACGACGATGAGCGCACAGGATTCGCAGAATTTTCTGGACTTTCTGGTGGAAGCGACGGGCGTCTCGGAGGCGGTGGAGGACGCGGAGCAGAAGCTGCTCGACGCGCAACGCCGAAAAGACGACGCGATGGGCCGGGGACCGGACGGTCAGCCCCTCTACTTTACAAAGGAGAACGTGACGGAGCGGTTCCCGAGGGAGGCGCGCAAGATCGAACTGATGGAGCGCCTGGACAAGACGTACTCGGTGCAGCAGCTCAACGACATGAACACCACCGGATACACGGTGCTCACGGGCAACCAGATGCACTTGGTCTACGGGAACGGATCGCCGTTCCGGAATCCAAACTTGTTGCGCACTTACGACAACATGACGCACGCGCAGATTCAAAGATCCATCCACGCGACGATCAAGGACGTCGCCGACGAGAGGCTGAAGTTTGAGGTTCGGCAGAAGGACGTAGTACTGTCTCCGGTCGTGGCCACCGCCGTCGTGAACAACCCGGTCCTCGCCTCGCAGCCCTTTATCCTTTCCCCAATCCTCATGGTCCCTCTGATCCAGTCGCCCGCAATATTCGGCGTCATAGTGCTGTCTCCCTGGCTGTTCGTGCCCGTCATCCTGTCGCCTCGTGTCCTCTCCCCCGTCATCCTCACCCCCTTCGTCTTCGCTCCCATAATCCTGTCCCCTCTGGCGCTGGTCCCTGTCATCTTGTCCCCGGGAGTCTTCAATCCCTTCATCTTGTCCCCCTTGGTTCTCTGTCCGTTCATTCTTTCCCCTCAAGTCATGACCCCCCTCATCTTGTCCCCGTTCGCCCTGACCCCCCTAATTCTGAATCCTCTCGCCCTGTCCCCGCTGGTCCTGTCCCCTTTCGTGCTGTCCCCACAGGTACTGTCCCCGCAGTACGTGTCCGGAATCATTTTGTCGCCTTACGCGTTGTCGCCCGCGATCGAGTCGAATGGAGCCATGGTTACGGTATTCGCGTCGCCGAGTTGGTTGAGTTAAAGTGTTTCGTTATTATGGGTGTAATAAAGGTTTGTTCTAATAAAGTTGGTCTATTCAAGTACAAAAACTCTTCCACTTGACTGATAAGCCTGAAAAACTTTGATTATGTCTACAATATCGTCTAGAAACACTTCGCCGCCGCTGACGTGGCAACAACTACAGTAATTCGCTCAATTTGGAAAAGTAGTACAGTAAGTACTATGATGTCATCCAGAAAGCGATTAATATTATCATTTCCTAAGAAAAAAACGTCATTTCCCTTCACTTTTCTTCGTCAAACACCGCCAAAAGATGCGAAAACAAGACCCACAGAAACGGAAAACGACAAAGTTTGTGTTGATTTGATATCATTTCAACTGGTCTTTCTCTTCTTCTTTTTCCTCTTCCTCTGACCTTCCTTCCCTTCGTTCAATTTCATTTCAATTACACAAAAATGCGATCGATTCTCGTGATTCTCCTGGCCGTCGTCGTCGTCGTCGTTCAGACGCAGTTTGTGAGTCACGTTTCGCCGTTTTACAACCAAAAGCACATTGAATTGAAAAAAATAGTGAAAACTCTAGGCCGGCAGCACAACTCGGCGTCCTTCTCCCGGCTGGATTCGGTCAAAAGTGACGAGGGTTCAGGAGTGGGCCGCGGGTTTCCGTCGAAAGGGTTCCACCTACAGTACCCCGAGGCCTAGTACCGTAACTCCAAAGCGTAGGCGTCTAGTTGACACGTCCACTGTATCCACTGTATCGCCACGTTTTTCGGATAGACTCAGGAATAGATTCGGTTTGGCAACAAGTACAGTAGTCCCCAAAATTAAGGGAATTCATGGGTCTTGGTTGGATAGAATGAAGTCTAGACTAGGAATAGTTACTGGTGGTGGTGGTGGTGATGACGTGGCAGAAGTTACCACTACAACACGCAAGTCTTTGCTGGAAAGAGCTAGAGAGAAGTTGGGTCTCACCACGACAAGTACAGTAACCCAGGGAACTACAGTATCACTTGAAGTTACCACTACAACCCCTAACTCTTTGGTAGATAAGGTTACAGTTACGCACTTTGACGGTGCCACAACTACAGTAACCCCTCCTGAACCGCCGGCACCGGGTTTTTTCTCGCGAGCCTTCGACAAACTCAAATCCGTGCTGAACATCGGTTCGACAGACCCGAACAAGCCGAATCTAGTGATAAAATACGGGAAAAAGGCCGTCGAAAAGCTGGGGCCTAAAATTTTGGAGAAAATTAAAAAGGTCCGTTGAAAACTTTGTTTATCTCAGCTCTCACAAGAGATATCAAAAAGTTGTCAACTAACGAAATGTACAAAATTTCCTAATGAGCAATTCGTTTGTTGACCACTTTTCGATATCTCCACCGGTTGTTGAGATACACCGTTTTGAAACGTTTGCAGAACTTCCGTGGCTCATCCAGTTTCTTCTCGACCGATGAAGAGTTCCCGACTCAATTGGGCAACTTTGAGGGTCGAACTCAATCGGAAATCCAGACGCTTCGCGAAAAAGTGGAGAGATTGGAGAAATTAGTGGAGGGGATGCAGAATGTTCTGCTGAAAGAGTGGAATGTCACCGAGAGCGGATCCAAGTATCGATTGTTTGAGGAACGCAAGAATTGGGATACTGCGGAGAGACACTGTCAAGGATTCGGCGCTCATTTGGCCATCATTGATAATGAGGCTAAGAATAATTTTGTTAAAAGTGAGTTATTAGGTAGCTAAGTGTTGGCAAGTTGCGAATACTGCTCAAAAACCAGAGCATAACTCAAAAACAACAAGTTTTCAGATAAAGTGATCAATTAGAAAGTTACTCAACACAAAATTTGCAACAACTTTCCAGTTGATCACTTACTCAAATAGCTTCTGGTTCTCGAGATATAGGCGTTCAAAGATGCGTGTCGCAAGAATCGTACTTCCAGACCTGATAAACGGCAGTGAGACGGCTGACTTTGCGTGGATCGGCATGAAGACGAAGACGACGACGCAGAGCTCAACATTCACAAATTTCGATTCGGAGTCGCCGATAGACGGATGCGCAGTCATCGATTCCAAGGGTGTCTGGTCGATCCGTTCGTGCGTTCAGCTCCGTCCGTTTATTTGTCAGCTCGTGAGGACCAGTGTTGATATTTGAAAGTGATACTTTTTTGATGATATCATTATGTAATCGGATATTGTGCGAAAATGTTTATGCCTATAAAATATGTGTTATGAGTCAAAGAGGTGAGAGTCAAAGAATGAGGCTACTGATTTCTATGCTATTGTTGATCTGTGTATGTTCTTTGGTCCAGGTACTTGTTTTTTTTTGAAACAATGTTCCTTAAAGGCTATCTCATTTCAAGGTGGAATCTCGAAAGATCACGCAAAAACCGTCAAAACCCGACAAATCGTGGGTACGCTCCAAAATCGACTGGGCGAAAGGAAAAGTTGGAGTCGGCTCGAAGAGGAGCACAAAAAAACCAGTTGCGGGTCGTCCGAAAACCACAAAGAAATCGTTGTTCGAACGGGCGAAAGAGAAGGTCGAAACGGGCGGATACGTGCAGAAGGCGGTCGGATTCGTGAAAAAGGACCTGGGCATCGGAGTGGCCGGACCCAGGAAACCGTCGAAAATTCTCAAGTACGGGAAGAAGGCCGTCGACAAGTTGTTCAACAAGGTTATGTCTCAAAAAAATGCCTCAGTGCCTTAGAGAGTCGTATTTCTCATCAAAATACTTCATTTTAATGTGATAAATGTTTAATCGTGGTGTCGCAAAGCGTCTCAGTTGCAAAATGTCCAAGTTTCAAAGCGCAATAGTTGTAAAGCGGCGGAAACTTCGACCCAACTGCTTAGCTTGTGACCAGACTTATCAAAAGTTACAGAAAGTTGCAAAGTGTCCTTTCAACCTATAATGCTTCCAGAAAAAGTCGCCAAACACATTGGTGGAAGCGAGCAGAAATGCGAGAATTGGCTCGGGCTCTGTCTCTGAAAAGTTCCACGAACGAATGGAATATCTGCAGAATCGACTGGAAACAATGCAAGAAGCACTTCAACACTCGTGGAATACAAGCGAAGCCGGCACCAAGTACAAACTGTTCGAGGAGAGCAAAAATTGGAATGACGCTCAGGTGTGTGCACCTTTTTTCCAAGTGTGCTCAATAAACTGTATTCAGGTGCACTGCGAAGAGCTCGGCAGCCACTTGGCCTATCTGGACACTGAGTCCAAGAACGCGTTTGCCACTTTTCTGCTCATGGAAGCGCACAATATCACTGTCGCGTGGTTCGGTCTTCGCACCGAAGTCGATGAACGACCGCCGACGCACTCGGACCATTTCTCCAACTTTTCGAGCCTCGACGGCTGCGGAGTGCTCGATTCGGACGGTTCGTGGAGCATTTCCACGTGTTCCCTCGAGTTGCCCTTCATTTGTCAGGCGTTGCGATTGAATGTCGAGATTCAGATTCCCGTCTAATTTTTATTCAAAAAATCGATAAACTATTTTCACAGTCTACACATTTTTGTGCCAAATAACTGGAGCAATACTTTGTGTCTAGAATTGTTCGCTGAATCCAAAGTGCGGGTGATCTCCGTCCCGATCCGTCGGATCCACGAGTCGCCACGCGCGGTCCAAATTATCGATTGATTTGAGCTCGTCGGCGGTGAGGCGGAAGTCGGAAATGGCAAAGTTCTCACGGATTCGTTCTGCAAGATTCGCATTCCAATACATGGTATAATTTATTTCAAAATTTACAAAAGCGGCGACTTGCAAAATGGGCATGCTTTCAGGGGGGAAAGTATAGGGAAAAGCGTGGGTGGGGTTTTTTTTTCACAAAATAATTCAGAATTCTTAATTCAATCCATAATGCGGGTGATCTCCATCGCGCTGGCTCAGGTCCACAATGCGCCAATTCTTGTCGAGACCGTCGATTTGAGCGACTTCATGCGGAGTGAGTTTGAAGTCGAACACGGAGAAGTTCTCCGAGATTCTGTCTGAAAAATGGGCGAAAAGTAGGGGCACAAACGGGGGGTGGGTGAGTACGAAGAAAAAGAGTTTCACTGAAATTCCACGCTTTTCCCTAATTGGGTCTCGCCACGAATGAAAATTCCTGAACGTTAATATTTAGTTCCGCGTCTTTAGCTGCTTTGTTTTTTATTGCTGGAAACGCAAAACTGGAAAGTGGTACAATATTAAAGGCGCAGCACTAAGTTTCACAAAAGCAGTTCGTGGCGAGACCCGCTAAATACGATTTTTGGATAAAACTTACGCGGAGTGACCGATTTCGGAATGGCCGAGATGCCGCTGTCGATGAACCAACGGAGGACCACTTGCGCGGGGGTCTGCAAGAGATTACGGGTAGATGGATGGGGAGGTTGGGGTTTTCTAGGCCATGCGATTGTGGCCTAGCTTTTCCAATCCCTGCCAATATGGATGAGTAGAGTTTTCTGGGCCACGAAATCTGGCCTTATTATTTCTAGTCTCTCTCATAAATGGATGATAGCCGACGTTTCCTATGTCAGCAGTGGTCTAGCTTTTCCTATTCTCTAGTGGTTGAAGATTTCCTTAGCTCTATCTAGGCAACAGCTGGCCTAGCTTTTCCTAGTCCCCTTTTTACAAACCTTTCCATGCGCCTTAGCAATTTCGGCCACCACCGAATTGGTGAGCACGTTCGGATCTCCGTCCTTGCGGAAGAACGCGGATCCGGGATTGCCGAGCGGCGAGTATCCGACCACCACGATGCCCTTTCCCTTGCAGAACTCGCGGAGTTTGAGCTGCGTGAAGTAGGGGTGCAATTCCACCTGAAATCTCCCGGTTACTATAGAAATGATGCTCCGATGAAGTCACCTGAAGACACGCGGGCTTCACCTCGGCCGCATCCCACACTCTCTCGATCTGTTTGTGATTGAAGTTGGAGAGTCCGATCGAGCGGGCCTTGCCGGCCTTCTGCGCCGCCTCCAACGCCTTCCACGTCTCCAGGTAGTCCACGTCCGAATACTTCATTTTTCCGTTCTCGCCCTGCGGGAACAGTCCCTCGCCCTCCGCGTATCCTTGCGGCCAATGGATGAGCAGAAGATCCACGTAGGAGAGTTGCAGGTCCGCCAGGATTGTCGCGATGTTCTCATGGGCACGGGCCGTCGAGTGGAACGTGTTCCATACTTTCGAGGTGATGAACAAGTCTTCGCGCTGGAATTTTTAAAATCCTTTCAAACTCAGGACTTTCACAGCTGTCCGAATGGCCCCCCCCACTAACCTTGACCTTTCCCTCGTCGAAGATCTCCTTGAGTGCGGCGCCGACCTCCTGCTGATTCTGATAGACGTGCGCGCAATCAATGTGCCGGTATCCGGCCGCAACGGCCAATTTGATCGCCGCCGCCACCTCTCCGGGCTTCGATTGCCACGTGCCGAGGCCGATTATCGGCATCTCGTAGCCCGAATTCAGCTTGAGCGTTTGCGAAGACATTCTGAATTGGAAATGTGTTTTGGAAGGGAAATTGTGTCGCGCAAAGAGTGTGTCGGAACGGCGTAAATCGGTAGAGGAACAAGAGTGGACGCGGAGTTACTGGAATTGAGTCAACAAACTGGTTTTCGGTGCGATTAGTCCGATTTTTGATCAAGAGGTGGGAAATTGAGTGGAAAATGATGGGCAGCGTCAAATTAAAACAAATTCAGTCGACAATAGAAGATAATTGTAAATTGTTCACAGGCGACCTTGTGAAGAACTCTTTTTTCTAGAAAAAATGTCGTATTTACGAAACCCAATACGAAAAGAAGAGTGTTGTGGTAAACAGGCGAGTCGGTCGACTAAAAAGAGAACTGTGGTGTCTTCTGGCCACAATCGGCCGAGAATCGACAATATGAGAGTGGGGGAGAGCGCAGAGAAACGACGGAAAAGTGTTTCGGCGGTCTTTTTCCGACGAAATAGATAGAATGGAGAGTTTACCGATAAAAAGAATTGAAAAGTAAATAAATTCAAAATGAATATCACCACAATGAGATCACAATCGGAAGAAACAGGGTCAGTGTGCACATAGAAAATGGTTAGAAAAATACAGAAAATTGTAGAAGAATTATTGAATCGGACGATGCGGCCACGGGAAATGCGGGTTCTCGAAGTTTCCGATAATCGGATTCAGAATTCGAAAATCGCGATTCAACGAGTCGATTTGGGCCATTTGTTCGGGTGTCAGACGGAATTTGAACACGTTTACGTTTTGTTTGATCCGTTCTGCAAATTTTTGATTTTTTACAGAAACATCTGGAAAAATACTTACTCATATCAGAAGTTTTGACGACGGCCGTGAGGCCACTGTCGAAAATCCAGCGAAGAATTATTTGAACGACAGTCTGAAAATGAATTTCTGGATACCGGTTTTTTCATTTCGCCGCCCACAAACCTTTCCATGCCCCCGCGCGATCGGCTGCAAAATGTCATCGTACAACAGGTTCGGATCTCCGCTCTTCCGAAATACATTCGATCCGGGATTTCCGATGGGCATGTGGGCGCACACGACAATTCCCCGTTCGGAGCACCAGTTGCGGATGTCCATCTGCGTGATGTACGGATTCAATTCGACCTGAACCACCGCCGGTTTGACCGTGCTTTCCGTCCAGACCCGTTCGATCTGCTTCAAATTGAAGTTGGCCAGTCCGATCGACCGGATCTTTTTCTGTCGATGCGCCGCTTCTAAAGCCCTATACGTTTCCATGAAATCCACCGTCGACTGCTCCATTTTCCCGCTCCTCCCTCTCGGAAACAGGTAATCCGTGCCCGTGCCGCCCTCCAGCCACCCGTACGGCCAGTGAATGAGCACCAAGTCCAGGTAGTCGGTGCCGAATTCCTCCAGGATTTTATTGACCTCTTCCACGCACCGATTGTACGAATGGAAGGTATTCCAGATTTTCGACGAGATGAATAGCTCTTCTCGCTGCAAAATTGATTTTTTCCGTTAAATCCCGATTTTTTTTGCAAATTTCGCGTACAAACCTTGACTTTGCGGATGCGACACCACTCCTTGATGCCTTCGGCGCACTCCGCCTGATTCCCGAAGCCCGTCGCGCAGTCAATGTGCCGATATCCGACCTCGAGGGCCTCGCGGACGCGCTCGCCGGCGATTCCCCTCGAAAGTTGCCACGTGCCGAAGCCGAACACGGGCATTTCGTAGCCGGACAGCAGTCGCTTCGTCTCTCCAACCGGCATCACCGATTTTCCGCTGAAATTTAATTCTTTAGCTGAAATTCGCTGAAGTAATTTTTAAAAAATGTCGTCAAATTAAGCGCGTGCGGACCCGTGGTGTTTGCACACTTTTTGGGCCGAGAATGGCCAATTTTTGAATGCAAATTTTCAGATTTATCAGATTTTCGACCTAAACCACAGAAATCGTATCGTTTTCGCATTAAAATGTGTTGATTCTCTGATATTCTAAATACTTTTCAGCTAATAAAAACTCACAATCGGATGCGCAACTTTGTATCCGGCGGAATCTCCATTTTCCCCCTAGTCTTCCTGAATTTGTCCATTTTAGGCCAAAATTTTCGGGATTAAGCGGAATAGAAGCGGCAGAAGTGAAGAAATATATAAAGGAGACAAAAGGTGAATTCAGCTGAAAGTGCGTTGCCACGGGCGACGGCGTCTTTCGACCGGAAACAAGATTAATGATACGCTTCGAAGATTACGCGAAATCGGATTGTATTTCCAGGCTTCATGTTGAATTTTAGACCGAAATGTGTGAGAAATACAATAACATTAGTTAAAATTCATTAAAAATACATCTAAGTTCGAAAAAAGATCAAGTACATGGCATTTGTTTATTTATCAGTCTGTCAGTCTTAGTTTATACAAAGTGTAAGTGAAATATAGGCCCCTGAGGGGTTAATTCGGAACGTTATTATGCGTTCCAAGTGTACGCAAACACCATCACGCACTTTTGCACACATCGAAATCTCAGTTTCTCATTGTCCGAGCATCGGTAACGGATAAAAAGATAATGTAGTCAAAGTCAGCGCCAGGACGCGTTAAATTGCTCGAAATAGGTGTCAGTTTCCTTTCGAATGTTTTCGTGCTTGACTAAAATCGGGATGGTGTTAACCTTCCTCTTATTTCTCATTTTTCGAATCCGTTTCCAAAATGGGCTTTTTGAAAATTCGAATTTGCGCCAAGACTCCACGGAATAGATGATTGTTGGGCAGATGATGAGCGGACATCTGAACGAACAAAGCATTGTTATATCAGAAAATGAAGTTAGAATAAATTTACAAAAAGCTGAAGACGCCTTGAAATAAAAAGTTCAAAGTGTTGTCGAACTGCTCGAAAGTTCCCAAATAGATGAAAATGAGAACGGAGCAGTTGAAGACGATACTGACGATTCCGGCTATTATCACTTTGTAAATCATTTGGAAACAGCGGATGTTCTCTTTGGCTTGAAATCTCGCCGCCAGCGTGTAATTGTCGGGATTCGAGAAGTTTTCAATCGTTTCGGTGACTTTTGTGTTGTATCGATGGCAGTAGAAGAAGAGCTGAATGGAATATTGTTTTACACGGTCTCCAGAGCTGACAATATGGGCGTGGCCTCGGCCAAATGGCGTTTTCATAAATTGAGCACGTTTTCTCTGATTTTTGTGGTCAAAGGCGATGAAAAATGATTGTTCGACATGAAAACACACTAATTCTCAGAATTAATGACGTTTTGGCGCATCTTTCGCGGACTCGGCGCTTTCTTGGCCGTTTTCAGACAGAATTGGTTTTGAGAATGATAAATCACGTAAATACAAGCATTTTGATCGCTCGAACCGCAAAAATCACCGAAAAGCAACTGAAATTCACGCAGTTTTAGCCAAAAACCTTCAAACGGATAAATGTGATTTGCGACTTGACCAAATTTGACGCTCTTGCGCTTAAAAAATTCGTAATAGCCTATACAATCGGTCTATCGAGAGACAAATGAGAAATTATCGGTTTTTCGTGTCTAATCTGGCAAAAAACACAAATTTTGCTGTTAAAATTTGAATTTCGCGCCAATGAATCGTCTTATTGGGCGGGGCGCACTTGCGCGCCCATTGTAAGCTCTGGAGACCGTGTTTTATGATTAGATTAGCGTTGAAAGTATGCAAAACATGTGCATGTTTTCGGCTCACCATTAGGCTAATTCCATTGTAACCGCCGATCAAAAAGTAGGGCCATGGAAAGTAGAACTGATTGTAGAATATGAGAAAGGTGACGCCGAGACTGTAGCCCTGCACTCCGATCAATATGAAAACGGCCAAATAACTTCGCGGCGTCTTTTCGTAATCGTTGAGGAAATAGCAGGCGGCCGCCCGTTCGACAGCGAACCCCAGGGAAGCGTGCGCCATCGAAAACACATAATACCATTTGAGAAAGCCGGCGAAAAAGAATAGCTCGTGACCGGACCCGCTCGCCACCTTCACCATATACTCGGGATTTTGAGACACAAAGTTCACAATCAGATTTGAAGTCTCGCCAATCGTTAGCCATCCCATTTCATAGGGTTTCGTCAGAAAGTTCGCGAAAAGCACCAAAAACCATTGCGCGGCAAAGAGCACAATCAAAATTGTCATATTTTTGTGAAACGTTCGAATTGTGACCGTGATGTACACACATTTGAGCACATAGTAGACGGCGAGAATGTCGAGTAGTAGCTCTAGTAAAATGAACGAAAAATTGGGGAATGTTTGTAGTTTCGCGTCGTGCATTATGTAAATCGGCAGGAAGATCTTGTAGGAGGCATCGTTGGCGCCGATCAGAAATATCATTGGGCCGCGGAGAAATTCTGTAACGTCTATCAGAAAATGTGTTGCGTCGCGTCGCACATGCATTTTTCAAATTCACCTGTCTTCATTTGCAATCATCCGATTGGGACCAAACTTTTCAGACTTCTTGGACACGGGTTGAGGGCCATTGGGACCAAGTTTCAGCCCGATCGGATCATGTGAAAGCCCGGGCTGTTTGGCAAAAATCGGTCCACGGATCCACATATCTCGGGATCCGACGATCCGATCGAGCTGAAACTTGGTCCCAATGGCTCTCAACCCGTGTCCAACAATTCTGCAAAGTTTGGATCCGATCGGATCATTGAAAGTGGTTCAAAACTCCACGATATTCGTCATGACGCAGGTGAAAATGAAAAATGGGTTTCAGTGTGCGAAGCTCCGAATTTCCATTCTCCCACTTTTCGTTTGTTTCACAACCCGCCACCCAAATGCTATTTTTCGTCGGAAACACCACAAAAAACTACACAATCTGCTATCCGATTCTCATTCTGCACAACTTCAAAGTGCTCGAGTTTCCGTGGACTCTACTATTATCGATTGAAATTGTGCTGCACGTCGTCGCAGCGTGCTATGTGTTCAAGTGCATTTACATAACCGTCTCGATACGAACGTTTCACAAGAATATGACGGCGTTGGTTGTCGGATTCGCGTGTCAATGGTTCGAGTCGATTTTGGCGAATGCGATGAGTTGGCCTTATGAGACTGGGTTCTGGACTCTCAGAGGTATACTTTATGCTATACACTTGAACAACAACCCTTTTCGGGACTGTATATCTCAGCTGTCCTAAGAGATATCAAAAAGTTGTTAACAGACAAATTGATCGTCAAAACATTTTGTACATTTCCTTAGTTGACATCTTTTTGCCATCTCTTCAGGTGTTTGAGATACAACACTTTTTCTGGCAGGCCTCGATCCCTCGCTCTCCGGCGATGCCATCAAACAGTGGTGGACTGACGACGAGTCGCAAATGATCCACGTGGTCAGCTACCAAGAGGATATCTACTTTTTCATAGCCGGATTTATAAAAATCCACTACCTCATCTCCATGTCCACAGTGCTCATGATCATCTCCGTGGAACGCTCGTTCGCCTGCTACTTTCTCAGTGATTACGAACAAAAGTCCAGGATTTGGATAGCCGTTCTGATCATTTCCCTTAATCAGGCCTTCAATTTGATTGCCACGATTTTTCTCTACTTTAAAACGTTTCATTTTATATGGATGGTTTTGATCAATTTCATTCCGAATGCTCTAGGGATCGGGGTAAGTCTACGAAGCTCTACTCTAAAAACCCCTCATCTTTGAGCGTGTATATCTCAAGAATGCCGGGGTTTTCAAGAAAATGATCAACTACAAAGTTGTTAGGCACAAAAAATGCAACAACTTTCTAGTTGACAAGTTTTTGAAATAATCTCTGGATCTTGAGATATAGAGGTTCAAAGAAGTATAGTCCCGTCTAACTCAAAAATCCTTTCAGCTCTTACTCTCCGCTCAACACTTCAACCTAAAAGTCACCGAAACCATTGAGAACTTTGCGAATCCGAACCATTACACGCTGGCGGCGAGATTCCAAGCCAAAGAGAACATCCGCTGTTTTCAAATGATCCGAACGGTGGTGCTGGCCGGTCTGCTCCTCATCGCCTTCGGCTTCACAATAGCCTTCATCCTCTTCTACGACCTTTTCCCCCAACTCGACACCCTTCTCAATGCGATGATTCAGGGAGCGATGAGCCTAGGACCGCTCGTCATTTGCCCGACTATGATCTATTCGGTGGAGTCGTGGCGCAAGTTCGATCTGACCGACAATATATTGATTTGCAAGCGCGCGAAGGAGCGAATCGGCAGAAGAAGCGCCGAAATTATGCCGATGCGGAAGGGAAGTGTGATGAAGAACGAATTGATTCGCAAAGACACTGACACTTATTTCAATCAGCTCACCGCTTCCTGGACTTGATTTTTCAAACTTTTTACATAAAATCATACACTTTCAAAGATTTGTGATTGAACAAATAAAGAGACAAAAGACAAAGTTAGTTCCAGGCCGCGTGAAGTTGTTCGAAATAGGCATCCGTGTCCGCGTGGATCCTGTCGAACGTGTTCCCGACTCGCCGTCTCCTCTGTCTTTTCTCGATGATCATTGTGATTTTTTCGTTGAGCACTTGGACGAAACAATGCTTTCTCCATGATTTCACCGAATAAACGAGCACAGAAGTGGACAGTGCTGGACACCTGCAATTGTTCGAATCGAGCAAAACGTCTCGAATGTGCTCGACTCACGTGTTGCTGGTATTTTTGATTATAAAATTGGTGAGCGTGTCGAAGAACGGAGCCGCGTTGGACAGAATGAGCAGATTGGTCAGCGCGTCGAAGAGAACAAAGAGGATGGCGACGATGAGCACATTTTGAATCATGCGGAAACATTTCATGTTCTCCTGCGCTTGAAATCGAGCCGCCAGGGCGTAGGGCGTGAAAAACATTGCTTGGCTTCGGATAAGTTTCAAGTTGAACTGACGGCCGTAGAGGAAGAGCTGAAATAAGTGGATACGTAGCAGAGTTGAGCGGAAGAACTCAAACACGGAAGAATTTTTATCTTTTTTAGAAAATTTTTTAGCGGAATGTGATCAACTGACGAAATGTAGAGCAAAGTGAACTCTGCTCATTGAAAAATAATTGTAAATTTAGCTTTTCATACAAAAAAGTTAATCGAGTTGTTCCATGAAAAAAAGGGGCTAACGGAAGACGGAAGGACATAACTTTTTTGTATAAAAAGTTAAATTTACAATTATTTTTCTATGAGCAGAGTTCACTTTGCTCAACATTTCGTCAGTTGATCACATTCCATGAAAAAATTTTCTAAAAAAGATAAAAAATTCTTCCGTGTTCTTCCGCTCAACTCTGAATCAACTCTCTTGAATTGAAGTCCACTACTACATTTTTAGAGCTAATCACTTTTTCTACCACCCTGAGCTCTTAAAAGTTGTTCCAAAATTCCGAATCGTCTACTATCACCGCTATGATACGTTCGTTACAAAAACAATGTACTAGACAGGAAGTTTTCGGAAAGTACAGTAATTCTTGAAAGTTTGTGGACAATTGTCAAGAAAACTAACCGCCAATGCTGCAAGATTGGGAAAACTGCAAAGAATGACCATCGTCGAATAGCTGACGACGTTAGAATAACATACTATGGCGGTGAAGAGACTGAAGACGTGCCAACCGATCATTATTCCGATGAGTATGCAATTCCTTGACTTTTTCTCGTAATCACTGATGTAGTAGCAGGCGAATAAGCGTTCTATTGACAGGGCCAGAAGGACGTTGACCATTGAGGCTGTGTAATGCCACTTCAGGAATCCGGCCAGGATGAAGAAGCAGGTTTCAGTGTCCTGGCGCCCCTTTTCCGAACATTTATTGGCCTATAGTGGTGCACTTACCTGTAAGCCAAGCACAATATACTCGGATGAGTTCCCAGTCCACCATTGTTTCAACAGTGTTCCCGATGGTTCGACGTTCCTGACGCCAAGCTCGTAGGGTTTGATCATCAAGTTGGCCGCCAACATTTCAAACCATTGGACACACGTACAGAATAGAATCGCCGTTGCGTTCGTGTGAAAAACCTGGATTTGCCAGCACAAACGCCCGCATTTTATGACCAAGTATAGGGCCAAAACGTTCAGAATCAACTCAAGGCCTAGGAAAAGCGAGTTGGGGAACTGGAGCAGTTGGCGGTCTTGTAAAATGAAAAGCGGGAAGAAGAGGGTGAAGTTTTGGATGGTATTTGGGGAAGTAACAACGAAAATCATCGGATTATGGTAGGTATGAGCATGAATTCAATGACAAGATTTCTCGTTTTTTCAGCTGCTGGTTCGATCACCTGCTTGCCGATCAAACGTTTTCCGGGTCAAATCCACGAGGCTCTCAGTTGCTCGAAGTGCGCGTCCGTCTCGTGCGTGCTTCGATTTTCCGCAATCTGGTCTTGAGTTCTGTTCCGTTTTGAACAAAGTTTCCAGTCGAATTTGCGCCAAGGCTCGACAGTGTACAGGATTGTAGGGCAAAACACGAGCGGACATCTGAAAGTTGGACAAATTACGGGGTACTTTATAGTTTCTGGCACATGAAATAAACTTACAATTGGGTCAAAAACTGGTAGATCATGTTGAAAAGCCAGTCGAATTGAGGAAAAATCTCCAAAAACATGAGAGTAATGACGAGGCATGCGAACATTATAAACGAAAAGATCACAACGATATTTATGGACAGCATTTGAAAACACCGAACGTTTTCTTTCGCCTGAAAGCGTGCCGCGAGTGTGTATTGCGACGGGCTCGAGAAGTTTTCAATGTGCTTTGTGATTTGTATATTGTAGTGTCTTCCGTAGAGAAATATCTTCAACACACTTTTAAACTTCTAGGAATATTGGTGTAATAATAAACTTACGAGTAAAGCCGCAATGTTCGGCGCCACAAGTATTATGAGAAGTAGACGAAACTGAATGGGCACAAAGAATAGGATGATTGATAATAGAAGAGTGTAGAGCTGATATCCAACTATTATCCCGATCAGAATCGCGTTTTTCGGCTCATTTTCATAGTTATTCAGCATGAAGCATGCGAATAATCGTTCGATTGAAAGTGCAAATAAAATTGTGTCAAGTGTCAATATGTAATGGATTTTTATAAAGCCGCCAACGAAAAAAAGGACCTCCGAGGGATTATCGATTTTTTGGATCTTCAACATTACATCGCGATCTAGAGTCCACCCCTGTTTGATAATGATATTATCGAATTCGGGGAAGGTGAAGACGCCAATATCATAAGGTTTTATAAAAATATTCGCTAGAAGTGCTTCCGACCATTGTAACGCAAACATCACGAGTAATACGGTCATATTCCGGTGGAACGCTCGGATTTTTGTGCAAATGTATATTGAAATGATGATATAATATAGAGCGAGGAGGTGGAGACAAACTTCGAGTACTAGCAACAAATTGTAGGGAAACGTCAATAGCATTTGATTTTGAATTATGAAGCTCGGATGACTGAGGGTCAGCGAAGAGTTGACGACGAATATCATCCGAGCAAAGTTGGCGGAAAGAGCACTTTAGCTAGAGCATGAGAGGTTTGTAGACTACGAGAATTTGGCGGCACTTTCATTTAATTTAATTCGGGGGGTGTCTCGGGAAGTACAGGTGCAAGTTGAGGCTAGCTCAAACTTCAAACAAACGCAAAAGTTGACGGATTCGCAAGATTTCACGGTGACATAAAACAGATATTATCAAGTTAGAATCAAGTCCACGCCGCGTTCAATTGATCAAAGTAGGCGTCGGTCTCTTTGCGACTCTTCTCCGTTCTGGCGACCGCTCCACTTGCGTCCGTGAACGAAATCGAGCTCACTTTGTTGAATGTTCTCAGTCTGAGCCGTTGAAAAAAGCGTCCGGTGACGGAGAAATTGCGCCACGCGTCCACAGAATAAATGAGCGTCGGACAGATGAGAAGCGGGTTTCTGGAATGATGCCAACTTGTCTAAGACAATATATCTCGGCTGCGAGTGGAGATATCAACAAGTTGTCAACTAATAAAATGTTCACCAAGAAATTCTATACATTTTCCCAGTTGACAACTTTTTGATATCTCTACAGACAACTGCGATACGTTGCTTTGAATAAGAGGGTCTAGAAAAGCACTCACAAATGGATGGAAAACTCGAACAACAGGTTCCAAAGTGGGTCGAGCGTGGGCGCCAGCTCGAAGAACATGATAATATTGACGGAGCAGCCGAAGAAAATGAGGCAGAATGCAGAGAAGAGAACCCGCGAAATCATTTGAAAACAACGCATGTTCTCGCGCACCTGGAACCTCGCCGGCAGCGAGTAATCCGCCGGATTCGAGAAGTCTTCGATTGCTTTCAGAATTCTCTGGTTGAAGTTTCGTGTGTAGGTGAACATCTGCAAGGCACTAGGTTAGGACACTTGGCAACTGAAAGATGTAATTTTCATCAACGTCTTCAAAGGGTCTTGGTTGCGAAACGTCTTGTCTCTGAGTTGAAACATGTTTTGCTGTGTGGACACGGAAAAACATGTTCCAGAAGTGTTTACTGAGACCCAGACATGTTTTGTGCTCTTTTCTTTTCTGTTGAACTTGCCCTGGAACGGGTTTTGTAACAAAAACAAGTTCCGAAACTCTTTTCTGATACCAAAACACGATTTTCATCGAATTTCCCATTCCCCACAGACTCACCAAAAGAGCGACGACGTTCGGCGTGACCACAAACAGCATTCCGAACGCGAAATGAGCGGCGTTGTAGAAGAAGCAGACGCTGGCGACGAAAATAGTGCCATGATATCCGAAAACGAGACAAACGAGGAGGCAATTTCTCGATTTTTGCTCGTAATCGTTGAGGAAGTAGCAGGCGAACGCGCGTTCGATCGAAAGCACAAAGAGCACTGTGCACATCGAGAGAATGTAGTGCCATTTGAGAAATCCGCCGACGAACAGGTAGAACTGGTCGGAAACGTCGGCCAGTCGGATCATTTCCGTCTCGTCGTCCGTCCACCACTGCTTGATCGTTGTGCCCGGCTCTGGAAATGTACAATATTCATTCAATTGTCGGCCCGCTTGGCTTTTCTGATCTGAAAACCGATTCCAACTAGTTCTACTCTCCCAGGAACATGTTTTCGATAACTAAACATGTTTTCACATTCCAGGTATGCAAATTAGATTGCTGGGAAGCGGAAGAGCTTCCGAGAATGAGTCAAAAGTATTGAGAGTTGTTTGGAAACAACTGGACTCGGTTTTTGAGCTCGAAGTTTGGCCATTGGCGGCCCGATAACACGTACTCGCTCACCTGTGACACTCATCATTCCCGTCTCGTACGGCTTTATCATCAGATTCGCCGCGACCACCTCGAACCATTGAAGAGCGAACAGCAAAATGAGCACATTCATGTTGCGATGGAATTTTCGAATGCGCACACACACGTACGCCAATTTCGCCACGTAGTAGGCGGTGGCGACGGCGAGAAAGAGTTCGAGCGCGAGCAACATCGAGTAGGGAAAAGTGCGAACGCGCGGATCCTGAATGATGAAGACCGGGAAGCAGATTGTGTAGTTTTGTGTCGAGTTGCCGATCAGGAATATCATAAATCGTGGGGGGCGAAACGAGCGAGAAGTCGACAATATCACAACGTGGCGAGAGAGAGAGAGAGAGAGAGAAGGACAATATTATATAAAAATAAAATCAAATTGAGTCCGTGGGGAGATTTAGAGCGTTTTCTCGCGAAAACGAGCCGCTTTTTCAGCTGTCACGGGGCGCTGAAAGTCTCACGTCAGTTTGAGAAAAAGAGAGAAAGAGAGAGAGAGAGTGAAAGTGATCAATTGAACATTTATCGCTTTGGCCTATAAAAGGCTGCTTGAGAGGAGCAGAGGGTACAATTTTGCCGGTCTAATTAGTGTTTATGATGTGCACGTCTCCTAAAGTTTGTGTACTAGACAAAGTTGTACGAAAATTGGTCCTAGAAGTGTGCTCGAGCACAAACCAGAATAACGGGTCAAGTTGAGAGATATTGTCGGTTCGGTTGGAGAGTTGAAAGTGGGGAAACAGTTGAGAGCACAACTATTGACAGTAGTTCAATTATTTTCAAATCTTCGTCTTCGCTCAATCCAATCAAGTCGTCCTCCGCTCCCAAGAAGTCTGTAATTGCGAGAAGTAGGTGTCGGTCTCGTGCTGCTGACCGACATTCCGTTGAGGTAGATCGATGAAAGTGATGTCGGTGATTTTGTGGATCCAATGAAGACGCGAGTGCATCAGCGCCTTGCTCCAGGTGCTCACGGAGAAGATGAGCACCGGACACACGATTAGCGGATTTCTAAACTATTTTTGCTTTTTGTCTTTTCTTGAGAAAATGCACTTTAAACGGTCTCCAGAGCTGACAATGCACGGCGCAAGTGCGCCCCGCCCAATAGAGCGATTCAATGGCGCGAAATTCAAATTTTAACAGCAAAATTTGTGTTTTTTGCCAGATTAGCCACGAAAAACCGATAATTTCTCATTTGTCTCTCGATAGACCGATTGTATAGGCCATTACGAATTTTTTAGCGTTAAATTTGGTCAAGTCGCAAATCACATTTATCCGTTTGAAGGTTTTTGGCTAAAACTGCGTGAATTTCAGTTGCTTTTCGGTGATTTTCGCGGTTCGAGCGCTCAAAATGCTTGTATTTACGTGATTTATCATTCTCAAAACCAATTCTGTCTGAAAACGGCAGACTTGCCAAATCCCGGGCCGGCAAATCGTCGGCCCGGCCCGGCCCGGTCGGCTAGACCTCAAAAAAAATATGCAAAAAAAATATGAAGGAAGAGGAAAACGCGTGCGGCAAAATTGCTAAAATGGCGTGCCAGAGTTGCAATCAATCGCTCCGCCCACTCTTGAGAAAATTTTCGTAATTTTTGTGAAAATTTTGCGACTTTAAAGTTTAAATTATGTTCGTTTCGAAGTTCTAGTTCGCTTTGAATTTTTAGGTGCATCCTCCCGGGCCGACCGGGCCGGGCCGGGCCGGAAAATTTCCAATTTTGGCCCGGCCCGTTGCAAGTCTGGAAAACGGTCGAGAAAGCGCCGAGTCCGCGAAGAATGCGCCAAAACGTCATGAATTCCGTGAGAATTAGTGTGTTTTCATGTCGAACAATCATTTTTCATCGCCTTTGAGCACAAAAATCAGAGAAAAACGTGCTCAATTCATGAAAACGTCATTTGGCCGCCGAGGCCACGCCCATATTGTCAGCTCTGGACGCCGCGACTTTCAACCTACAAATGCACAATATTCTCGGACGCATAGACGGTCAAAGTGACGAGAGATGGCAGCAATTTACACGTTAGCACTATAATACAAGTGATTGCCGAGAAAATGAGTACGAATCCGCAGACTATCACTCGAATGGTTAGCTGGAAGAGAAACATTTGGGGAACAAAAAAGTTAGGCCACGGCCACGCCGACACTCACATTGAAACTCCTCACATTTTCTTTTGCTTGAAATTTGGCGGGAAGCGAGTATAAACTGATGCTCTTCTTTCGGTTCTTATCAAATTTTCGTATCAAGAATCGGTTGTAGCGTTGATTGAACCAGAAAATCTGCAAAAAACGGGTTTTTCAAAAGGCCCGAAGGCTTTTCCAACCAGGACGGCTGCCATATTGAGTACGAGACAAAAAGTGATGGCGGGCGCGAAATGGATTTGATTCCAGAACACAATGTACGTCATGATTATGACGAGAACGTGTTGGAAGATTAGAAGAAGAATGAACACGTAGCTTCTCGAGGTCTTCTCGTAGTTTCTGAAACAAAAAACGGTGCGGAACTCTTTTTCTCGGTGTACCTTATGAAATAAGTGGCAAAACTGCGTTCGAGCGACAAAATAAACAAGCAGGTGACCATTGTGAACATATAATACCACGTGAGAGCTCCGCCGAAGAACAAGGGCCACGCGTCGGTCATCGAGTTGATGTGCGCCATCTCGGACACGTCGTCAGTCCACCAACAACGGAACTCGCTCGCGATTCCGTCTATTGTCCATCTACCGATCACGTAGGGAGTCAGAATGGATCTGGAGACCAACGATAACAGCCACGAGGCTACGATCACCGCGATCAGCGAGTTCATGTTTCGGTGAAACGCGCGCGACGTTGTGATGATGTAGACGGTGACTATTGTGAACCAAAACGCCACAAGCGACAATGCCAATTCGATGAATAATAGCAGCTTGTAAAAGTAGTTGTTGTACGAGTGGTCGTTGACACTGTAGACGGGCAGCCAGACGGTGTACGTCGCGTTCACCAGAAAAATCATGAGAAAGAGAGTGGTAAGTGAATGAAATAAAATGGCTGGCGACCGATTTTTGTTTGTGTCAGGTGGTTCTCGGAGCATTTCAGCTGTTCATTCGGCGAAAGAAGCCCCGGGAACAATGACGTGGTTTTTCTGTTGTTGTTTGTCAGTGGGAAGATCCCGACAATATCAACTCCACGCCTTTCCCAACTGCTCAAAGTACGAGGTGGATATCTTTTCGGCGTGCACCGCCCGCAATTCGTCGCACTCCGACGTCGACACTCGATTCGGGCTGTGTCGGAACAAGAAGCAGGGACGGAAGAAGGCGCGCGTCCACGTGTCCGTCGAGACGATCACAAACAGGACAATGAAGGCGTTGCTGCTGAAAGCACTAGTTTTATACGGAAAAGACGACGGAAAACTGACTAGCAAACGACGGCGTCCATGACGTACACAAACTTCTCCCAGTCGTCCGAGTCGTGTCCGAAATAGACACACATTAGACACATTTGACAAAGGCCCACGTAGACGGCGTGCGTTGTCACAGCCCATTTTGCCATCTGCAAAAAAAGGCGTTACTCTATCACTAATCATGAAGATATTGTGTACTTACAGACAGCGACTTCAAGTTCTCTCTCGTCTGAAACCTTCGCGACAGAGTGTACTTTGAGGAGCGTGCTACGGCACTCGTCGTCCGATTCTCGTCGATTCCCATTCGCATGACACGAGTATTGTAGTAGTAGACGTAACCGTACAGACTGCACGAGCTCACCGCAATCAAAACGATCAGGAAGGAGGAGGCGAGGAAGGTGAAAAAGTTGAGCGCGTAGATGAGCGAATAGCCGCTCGAGAAGGCCATCGATACGCATATTAGGAGGATCGAGATGTGCGGTCGGGTGTACGCTTCGTAGTCACTGAAACAAGATGTTGACTATTGAGAGCTCTAGACCCCCCTAGGAGCATTTTTGTGAAAACCTATTCAGCCGAAATTCTAGTTTTTCGAGGATTTGAGAGTCACAGGTACCGTACACGCGGCTAATTTTTTCGGAATCGGATTCTGCGTGAAATTCTCGACATGATAATTTTTCAAGTCGCCGAAAAAAGTTATAGTCAGATATGTTTCGAATTTCAGCGCGAAAATGCACTAACTTCACCACTGTGAGGGGTCGCGCACACCGAGCTTTTCAACGCGATTGGCGGTGCGCGCGCCTCTGCCCGGTTGGCGCAGTGGCAGAGTGCTCGCTCGTCTATTTTGAGGTGTCGGGTTCGAAACTTTTGACCTCAAAAGTTGTTTTGTTTTTTTAGAACATCATTTCTGTTCATTTAAAATGTTGACTCTTTGGTTTGGTCCACCCGATAATGAGAAAAAATGCGTGCGGCAAACTTGCGTACTAATATAGAGTAGGGGAACCCATTCCATCAAAAATTTTATGGAAATTCGGAATTTTGCGAAACTCGTTGCGGTTCCTAACTATCAGAGTTGAGCGGAAATGGAATTTTGAAATCCGGAGCACGGAAAACGGAAGACGGAAGACGTTTTTTTTTACGGAACACGGAAAACGGAAGACGGAAGACGGAATTCCGCTCAACTCTGCTGACTATGCTTCTGAAATGGCTTTCAAACCCGCCCAACTCTCTCACCTCAAAAAATATGAGGCGACTGCTCGTTCAGCTGACACTGAGAATAGGAAGAATAAGCATGAGGCGTAGTGATGGGTATACAAAAATCCACCGAGGAACAGGGTCCATTCGTCGAGCGCCGAACGGATCGGCACCATTTCCGACGGGTCATCTGTCCAGAATCTGTGATAGATTTTCGAGTAGTCGCCCACGAATCTTCTTCCGACCAAATAGTCGAACATTAGGATGCGGGAGACGAGAATTTCGAACCATTGAAGCATTTGGAAGATGAGTATGAGCCTCAGGTTGATGTGAAACACTTTGGAGCTCCAGATGACGTACGTGGCTCTGAGGACGAGGCACGCAGTGATGATGAACGTGACGACGTCGACAGTTTGCACGTAGACGTACTTGGAGGACGTGTACAGCGCCTTGTTGAGAATCGGAATCGGCACCCACATTTGATGCGAACCATTGACCAAGAATATCATTGTTCGCGCAAATCAATAGCAAAAAAGGTTCGGGTGTTTTGGGTTTTTGAGCAGTGAAGAAAGAGTATGATTGCAGGGTTGACCGACGAGAAGACGCAAAGTTTGTTGGTGCTTGGAGCTCCGAGCTCACCTTTTGAAGCGGAAGAAAACGGAAATGTTTTGAAAGAGGAACTCGTGCATCTGTGATAGCGAATCTTTGTTTTCAGTGAAGCCGGTGAGATGTGTACTTCCTGGAAAATGTTATTCAGTATTGAAGCTTATACTAAAAACTAATGATGTTTATTCGAAAATCTTTTTTTTTTTTCAGATACAACGTAGCCAACAATACTCGTTCAAACTCGGCCTCACTCAAACCCAAGCGCTCCGAAACTGTTTAAAGTAGGCTTCTGTCTCGTCGGCGGGCCGTAGACCGTTCTGATGCAATTTTGCGACCGTCGGCATCCATCCGATCAGCTCTTTTCTCCACGCCGGCACACTGAACACCATCACGCTGCATATGAGAAGAGGATTTCTGAAACAATTGCCACATTGCTCGGCACACAGCTCGACTCACAAAAAGATGAAATTCTCGACACAATGTGCCAACGGGTTTTTGAGCCAATACGGGAACGCGTCGAGCACGATGCACATGAGCACGGAACAGGCAATCGCCACGAACAACGTGGCGACACACACGATATTGCGCGCCAGCTGCAAACGGTTACGTATGGTGCATCGGCCAATAGTGTCTACCAAAATGTGACGGATGTTCTCTTTGACTTGAAACTGTTGAGCTAGATGATATCTGCCGGGCACCGAGAACTTTTTGTTCAGCTTTTCGTTGATGTACCATAGGATTCCGTAGACCTTGACAAGTAGCTTTCAAAAAAACAATACTTTTTTTTTTACCATGGCCACTATCATTGCACAGACGATGCATAACAAGTCGGCGATCACAAAGTGAACACGATTATTGATCATCAAATAGGAGAATGGAAAACTGATACAATGCACCATGAGCAGGAGCCCGATTCCAATGTGCTTTCGCGGTGTCTTCTCATAGTCTCTGTAGAACAAAAATTGTTTGAACATTCTGCGCGAACCCGATCGCAGCGCGCTTGTCTACGCCCTCTGGCTCTCGCTCCGCCGGACGCTTCCGTAGCGCAGTAGGCAGCGCGTCAGTCTCATAATCTGAAGGTCGTGAGTTCGAGCCTCACCGGGAGCAATCTGTTTTTGCTCGCTTTTTGCAGACTGCTTACCTGATGTAATACGTGGCACACACTCTTTCAACGCTCATACACGCAATTCCGACGAACATTGAGTAGATGTAGTGCCAAATTAACATGCCGGGCAGGAATAAAGGCAGGCCGGCTAGAAAATTTGGGATTAATATCATATTCGATTTGTCAGATGTCCACCAACAAATGTAAATTGTGTTCGGGTCTGAAATAGACGAGTTTTGAACAAAAAACGCGTAGAAATTGGACCTCCAATCGTGAAAAGGCCGATTTGAAACGGCATTACCAGGAGTTTGGCGAAAAACGCCTCAAACCACTGAACGACGAGGCTGACAGTCATTAAATTCATATTTTCATGAAAAATGCCCGATTTGAAGACTATCGTCGAGGTTTTGAGCACGAGAAAAGCGGTCACAAAATAGGAGAACATTTCGAGAAATCCGACAGCGTAGTAAAGCATTTGACGGTCGGAATTCAACGTGTACACCGGCAACCAGATAGTGTCGGCGGTGCCGTTCACGAGCAGAATCATATGGAAATGACTGAAGCAACAATATGAGAGTGACGACGTGCGAAAACATGGTTATCTCTACGAGAGAGAGAGAGAGAGAAAAAAAAGAGGAAAACAAATCGCATTTGGTCGTGTCAAGTTGAATTAATTAGTCGCAAAATGTGTGCTGTTTGAGCTGGTCGTACGCATTTTAATAGTAAGTCAATTACACGCCGGCCAGTCTCAACCGACGCCAGTGCTTGGTGCAGGTTGAGTCTGAAACAGGTGGAAAGTGAAATAGTCTACTCGTGTTCTTTGAGGTACCACGCATGACCGGCCGACTCTTGTGGTCTGGGATCACACTTTTTAAGACTCGGTTCTTCACAGGGCTGGCCAATTGATCCAATATTCCGATCGGACCCGAAGTTTGTAGACTTGAGGGCCATTGGGACCAAGTTTCAGCCCGATCGGATCATCTGGTCCCGAGATATCTGCCCGGAAGCCAATGATCCACATATCTCGGGACCGGACGATCCGATCAGGCTGAAACTTGGTCCCAATGGCCCTTAATCCAAGCCCAACAATCCTGCAAAGTTTGAGTCCGATCAGATCATTGAAAGTGGTTCAAAAGTTCAGGTTGCCCAGCTCTGGTTCTTCAAGAATGTCACTTTACTATGCTCTTGATGATCTTGCAAAAAGTGACCTTCATTAATGAACATTGTCAGTAAAAATGTAAGGTGCAAGAGTTTGTTCATGTGCCTCTTCGTGACATTCACTTTTTGAATAATCAGTGATGCGAATATTGTAGAACAACATGTTCCACTACACGGTCATGACTACTGTTCGCTGAGTGTCTTGTGAGCATCTTTATAGTTTTATTACATACATTTCGCGTTTACAAACTCTAATTAGACCCATGCATTTTTCAGTTGAGCAAAATAGACTTCCGATTCGGTGCTAGCCGCTTTTCGGGGCGCAAAATTAAAGTGGGATACTTTGGGACTACGGTAGTGTCGGAGAACGGGCAGACCGCTTAGGAAACGGTCCTTCCAGGCCGGCGAGCAGCACATAAGAGTTATGGATATGACCAGGGCGGCGCTGAAAGAGCAAAAAGTTTAATTTCCAACGTGACCTACTTCTAGTTTGCCCTACTGACCCCGTGACCCACTTTCCAACAGAAACTTACGATAAAACCGCGTTATCAAGCATGTAGACAAAAATCGGATCATTTCCCTGAACCAGACCAAAAACCAGTAAACTCAATACGACCAGTGCTAACGATAAAAAGATCACGGCAACATAGACCACTCTTTTGGCCAGCTGAAAAGGGCGATTCGGTTGTTGAATGGATCGAGGCACACACACCTCAAAACTGCGAATGTTCTCCTCGACCTGAAACTTCCTGGCCAGACAGTACTCGTCGAGATTGTTGCGTCGATCCATCCGATTGCGGAGCACGACGTTCACGCGCCAAATTATTAGATAGCCGAAAAAGATGGCGGCGGCGTTCACGAAACATTGCACGTAGGCCACCAGAAACGGAATGCGATTATTGCAAATCTGGTAGGCGTAGGGAACGGTGACGAGGTTGACGAGCACGATCAGACCGATGGGGATGTGACGTCGACGCACTTTTTCGTAATCTCTGCAATCCTATTTTATCGCAATTTTTTTGTCAGTTAAGTAACGCGATAGGCGGTCTTATAAACGCTCTCTGCGGCCGGGTCCGAGCGTGCTTCCGTAGCGCAGTAGGCAGCGCGTCAGTCTCATAATCTGAAGGTCGTGAGTTCGAGCCTCACCGGGAGCAATCTATTTTTGACGACGTTTGCAGGTGAAAAACCGAAATGACTCACTGGATATAAAAAGTGGCAAAGATACGCTCGCATCCGACGACAAGAAGCGCGAAAATGACCGAATAGATGTAGTGCCACATGAATAGACATGCGACGTAGAGCGGCAGAATTTCGGTGCGGCTTCGCACGACGACAATATCGGCGGGATTCTCGGACCACCACGAGTAGTAGGACCGCTTCGGATCCTCGCCGATTTTGATGATTCCCGCCTGATAGGGAATGATGATGAGTTTGGCGAAGATGGCCTCGAACCACTGACACAAGAACCAGGCCATCAGGATGTTCATGTTCTCGTGAAACAATCGGATGCTCAGGAAGATGGAGCACGTGCGGACGATTGTGTAGGCGGTCGAGCAGTAGACGGACAATTGCACGAGGCCGAGGAGCACGTAGAACGGCGCTTCGTAGATTTCGTCGTTGAGCGAATAGAACGGCAGCCAGAAGGTGTCGTCGGACGAGTTGAGCACCGAGACGATCATTCGCAACCGAGCGGGTATTGCATGTCACCGGAAAATGCACGCACCGAAAACACCTGTTCGACGAGGGGAAGTGGAACTCTGCGGGGGCGGGGCGGCGCGCCAAGTTAAAACGCAAAAAAAAGCCAGCGCGAATTTTCAATGCTTTTCTTCGAAATGTTCATTCAACCATAGATAACATACATACACACACAATTCCAAGAACCACCACCTTATCCTCATCATCATTACTCGCCCCACGACCTCTTGAGTTGCTCGAAATAGACGAGTCCTTCGTTGTTGGCCGACGAGGCGCCGGTTTGCGCCGCCCGCGACGAGGGTCTGGGTCTCACCACGAAAACGTGTACCGTGTTGTTGAGTCGTTTCAGGCCCGGGATGAAGCTGAGGTACTCGCCACGCCAGTCCGCGTCGCCGAACATTAGCACGGAGCAGATGATGATCGGGTTTCTGGAGGGAAACGATCATTTGACCCCCCCTCTCCTTTCATTCATTCCCCAACTCACAAATAAATCGAGTTCTCGATGACTTGAGCAATAAAGACTTTGAACGAGGAGGCGAGTCCAATCACCAGCATAATGAGCAGAGCACACGGCACAGACATTGCGCACAACACGACAATCAGCAAGTTTCGGGCCAGCTGAAAAAAACGCTCGGCAAAACTTTTCAGTCAGTCTTTCAAAGAACCGCGACTCACCCTGAGCGCCCGCAGATTCTCCTTCACCTGAAACTGTTGTGCGAGCGTGTAATCGGAGCCCGGTCCCGCGTGCTCCAACTTTTGCCGACGCGCCTCGTTCACTTTCCACACGACGACGAACATCTGAAACGGCGCGAAAAGTTGTAGAATTGTAGAGCGGCGGGACGTGCCACGAAAGTGAGGATCGAGTTGAGGAAGCAAGGCGACGTGGCCACGTAGAATCCGGTTCGATTCGTCAGCACGAGAAACGAGAAGGGTCCGGTGACGGTGTGCGTGACGAAGAGGAGCGTGGCGGGGATGTACGCGCGCGGAGTGTTCTCGTAGTCGCTGACAATCACACAGAGTTTTTGGGTCACTCAGGGCCACTCACTTTAGCAGAAACGAGGCGAAAATGCGCTCGACGCCCAAATTCAAAATGCCGAAAATCATCGAGTAGGCGTAGTGCCAGACGAGAAAACCGGCGATTAAAAGTGGCAAAAAGTGGTCGACACCGTCGTCCACCTCGATCATTTCGTGCGAATCCGCGGACCACCAACTGACGTACTGCTCGCGGCGGTATTCTGAGAAAAGGCGACAATAGCGGAGTGTGTGTGAAACCTTTTGGCAAAAACAAATTCTAGAACGTTTGGACCTACAATAGTGGCTAATCAGAGATACTGTAGACTTGGAAATGACTCACCCGAAATGTCGAAAAGTCCAATTTGATATGGAATAATGACGAGTTTGCCGAGAATCGCCTCGAACCATTGAAACAAGAAGAACGCCATCATTGTGTTCATATTCTTGTGAAAATGTCGGATTTTCAGAAATATCCGAACCGTTTTGACGAGTATGACACCCGTGAAAGAGTACAATATCAGTTCGAGGAGGAGTAGGTACAAATGCGGTCCCGAGCGGAAAGACGAGTCGTTCATAATATAGATCGGCAGCCAAAACGTTCGGTTTTTCGACGTCTCGTGCAATATCATTTCTTCTGAAAGAGAAGAAGAAGAAGAACGTGAAAACGAATTGGGGGAGAAGCAGAAAATGAGCGGTTTGGAGACACATCACATAATAATCAGTTGAGAAAAAGATATTATCGGTTGTGAGAATGAGGGGAGGGGGGCGAAATGTTTGCGAAAAAACATTGAGAGTCGAAAAAGACGAAAATTTCGTTTTTCACCTGCCAAACTCAGCATTTACTCTCACTTTTGACGTGTGAGATGAGACTACGTTTCAGGGAAGTCGGAAGTCGTGATATTGTACGTTTCAACTGAGAAAATCGGTATAAAATCCAAGATTTATTCAATTGCTCAAAATAAATGTCACTCTCCATCTCCTCGTTTGGCTCCACACTGATCACGCCACTTTTCCGCCGATTCTTGACCAGTTTGACGCCTTCAGAAACTCGATCTTCAATGCCGGGATACGGTACATTGTCACGAAACAGAGCGGGCACGGATTTCTCTTAATTTCCTGCAAAATGGCACGGAAAAGAGGGTACGAGCTCGAGGATGAGAGTATATCAACCTTTCGCCGCCGAGCTGAAAGTGGCACAAGATCGAAAAGTGCAAAAAAAAGAAGAGCACTTACAGTAGCCGCTCTCAAATTGCGAGACCGTAAACTGGTCGCTTTCGCCTCGGATTCAGCATCGTTTTCGCCCAATCCGTATCGTTTTTGTTGAAGATGAAGAAAAGCTGAAACTGGATTTGTGAGTTTATTCAACACAATATATCTCGGCTGCCGTTAGAAATATGAAAACGTTGTCAACTGTGAAAATGTACAAAAACGTTTAGCGAACAATTCTTCCATTGACACCTTTTTGATATCTCCCCGAGCAACCAGTCAAAACTCACAACTACGGAAAAGGAGCACGCGAAGACGGTCCGATCTTGCAGAAAAGCATCAGGAATGAGGTGGTAATCACACACATCTGGGTGGAAAATGTCAAAAGTGTCGGGATCCGTTGTTCGCTTCGTAGTTCGACAAAACTTCTTGGCTCATTGTTTTCACCTGGCTGTTTTGGCCAATAAGTGGATGGAGTTTGGTTTGATTTGCTTGAACTTGACTTTAACTTTGGCCTTTACTAACACAACCGTTCAGAACCCAAGAATGCCCCCTTCGTCTCAGTTTTATGCTCAAAGATTGACAAAATCAACAGAAAACGCAACGCATTCATTTCAAGCCCACATCGCGTTCAAATCTCGAAAATAAATGTCCGTTTCGAGCTGAGCAGGTTGCGCGGCTCCACTCTTTTCTTCCGCAATTCGCTCCGAATCCTCCACTTTGTTTGTTGCGCCGAAAAAAGACGTGAAAACTTGAAAATCGCGCTCGACCACCGAGCGCCACGGTTCGACGGCGGTCACGGTGACGGAGCAAACGAGCAGCGGATTTCTGAGAATGCGATGTTTGAACTACCGCCGCCCAAATATTTAGTGTGTCTGTTCGCTCACAGATAAATGCAATTTTCGACGACGAACACGAGGACGAGATTTGCGTGGGCGGGCAGGCGGTCCAGGTTGATCAGGAATAGTAGCGAAATGTTCAGCACAATGTAGATTCCGATCCATATTATCACTTTTCTGGCGAGCTGCAAGACGTAGGTAACAGGAGTACTGTAATTGGACCTACTTGAAACGCTCGGAGGTTTTCTTCGAGTTGAAATCGATAGGCCAACGAGTACTTTTCGAATTTTCTCTTTCGCCTCTCCAACGTGTCATTCTTCAAGTTCCTGCTAATCTTCACATTCACCAAAAGTATAGTGACATACATCTGAGAAAAGGGAAGGATTACGGTGGTCCGAGATCGAGACCCACAATAACAGATACAGTAACCACTGACGAACAAATGAGGACACTGGAGACGAATGAAATGTGGAGAAAGAAGAGCAGATAAGTGACTGTGAGCGTCGTGAGGTTCGCCGCGATCAGGATCGAGATGGCGATGTACGAACGGCTGTGCTTCTCGTACGTTCTGCAAAAGAAGGCGTGGTTACCAGTGTATCGAATGAAAAATGATAGTGGAGACTGACCCCAACAACACTGTCGCAATCACTCGCTCCAGACAATAGAAAAAGATGAAGAAAACCATTTGCATCATGTAGTGCCATATCAGAAAACTGCCGAGAAACAGCGGAAGCGCATCGTCGAATCGTCGGATTTTCGGCATCATCGGCTGGTTCTCGTTGGCCCATCCGAGGTAGTGCGTCGATTTGGGCACTCCTGAAGAAAACCGTACTTGCAATACATGTTCAGCAGAAAAGAAACGAACCGGGAATGGGAGAATAGCCGTATTGCCAGGTGATCATGAGCAATTTGCCGACGACAACTTCGAAATATTGGCAAAAGTAAAAGTTGGAGATGATTGACATGTTTATGTGAAAAACGCGAACATTCCAGACTATGCAACAGACGCGCCACGTCAGAATCACGCTGAGCACGGTCAAAACGAGTTCGACGGCGAGAAGTGTACAATAAAAGGGCGAGAGGTACTCGTGGCCGTTGAAAGAGAAGAATGGGAGGTAGGTTAGCGTGTGGTTCACTAGGAATATCATCCGGTTCGTGACGGTGTCACACAAAAAGAAATCAAATTGTGTTTGAGACTAACAAGAAGAGCGGCTAGTGATAGACTAAGATTAACGAAATGAATGCACACAGAGCACACTTGCCCCGAATTAATTTCCGCTTGACTTGAAAACTAGGAGCTCTTCCGCCACGATGTTTGAAGCTGAGTAAAGTAGAGATCGGAGGTCTGATGATGACCGCTCTCCGGCGGCTTTTCGGACCGCCCGAACACTTTGAGCACGGGCAACTCGCGGAGCAACGCCTTCCGCCACGGATCTATCGAGTAGAAGACGATCGGGCAGATGAGCAGCGGGTTCAGGTAGATGCAATTTTCGAGCAGAAAAATGAGCGGCTCGTTGAAATGCTCGAAAACGTTAAAGAAAACGGTGGAGAGGAGGATGAGATTGAGGAAAACGTAAAAGGCGATGCAGAGGATGACGCGTTGGGCGAGCTGGACACGAAAACACAAATATTGTCGGTCATCCATCATCGGCTCGCCTACCTTCAACGCTTTTATGTTCTCCTTCACCTGAAACCGGTAGGCCAACGTGTAAAAGTGTCGGCTGTTGGTGGTCTGAAGTTTGTTGATCTTCTGATTCATCAGCAACGTCACCACGAACATCTGAACCCGAATCTCATCGTTTTTCCTGCTCAAAACTCTCCTACCAGACAAGAAATGATGAGGCAAACCATGCATGCGATGACGGTAGGCACCATTTGTACGTGTTCGTAGAACGTTTGATAGCTGAGGTAGAGGGTTGAGGTGTGTGACGTGGCAAGGATTAAAAGGGAGATGTAGGTGCGGTTGAGCTGCTCGTAGTTGCTGCAAACGTCGTGGTTACGGTCAGCGTCAACTCTGATGCTCACCCGGACAACACCGTCGCCAACATCCTCTCGACACAAAACGAAAAAGCGATGCCGACCATCGAATACATATAGTGCCATATCAGAAATCCGCCGAAAAAGAGCGGAAATGCGTCGGCCGACGCGCCGAGCACCGGAATCTCGTCACAATCGTCCGTCCACCAGTTTGTGTACTTTCTGTCCGCGGGCACACCTGAAATAGCCGATGAACTGGCGAATTGTGCACAATACACGCACCTGGAACATGATAAAAACCGTTTTGATGGAGAGTGAGCACCGTTTTTCCGACGAAACACTCGAGGTACTGGGAGATGTAGGCGATCGCCAGAGTGCTCATGTTCACGTGGAAAACGCGGATTTTCCAAATGTAAATCGTCAATTTTATGGTGATGAATACACAGAACAGCGAGAGAATAAACTCGAGACAGATCAAGAAGGCGATGATCGGGTTACGGTACTCGTGGCCGTTGAAAATGTAAAACGGAACCCATAGATGGTAGGGCGGAGGCGACGACGTCGAGTTGATGAGAAATATCATGTCTGAAATGATGAATGACGCGAGTGAGACGAGAAATGAGCAAAGATTGGTCATGTGTGACGCCGCTTCTTTGTTTTCGAGCACAAAAAAGTTGGTAGCAAAAAGAGCACAGATGAAGGGAGGGCAGATTTCAAGTGAGCCTATAATATCGTCGTGGAAAATGATTGGATTGGCACCAGACGCGAATTTCTGCTAACAAACGTATTCCACGAACTCAGCGTTTAGCTTATAATCCATTTTTCTGGCTCCGTTTGATCACCGGTTATCTGGGACACTTTGAAACCATTTTCTATTCATTTATTAAAAGTCTCTTTATACAAACGAAACTAACAATCAAATACCATCGTTCCACACACAAACCGAATTAGATTTTGGAGTGCGCGTGCTGCGGGAACCCGAGACGGTACAATCCGACGACGCCGGCGCCTCCGATGCCGATGTTGTGCTGCATGGCCACTTTGCAGTTGGGCACCTGTCGCTTTCCGCACTTTCCGCGCAACTGATTCGACAGCTCGACGGCCTGCGCGACTCCCGTCGCACCGATCGGATGGCCCTTCGAGATGAGGCCGCCCGACGGATTGATGACCCACTTGCCGCCGTACGTATTGTCGTTTCGGTCGACGATGTGATGTCCCTGACCGACTGGACACAGGCCGATCGCCTCGTAGGTGATGAGCTCGTTGGGCGCGAAGCAGTCGTGCAGCTCGATGACTTGCACGTCGTTCGGCGTGAGCCGAGTGTCCGCCCACAAATCGTTCGAGATCTTTTGGATCATGTCGAAGCCGATCATCTTGATGTTCGACTGCTCCTTGAACACGGACGGCTGATCGGTGCCGAGTTTCAGACCGACAATCTCGACCGCCTGCGCCTTCAGCCGCGGGTTCTTCTCCAGGAAGCGATCGGAGACGAGGATGGCGGCGGCGGCTCCGTCGGACGTCGGACTGCACTCGAGCAGTCCCATAAAGTCGTAGATTTTGCGCGAGTTGAGCACCTGCTCCAGACTGAATTCCTTGGTGAACTGGGACTTTGGATTGTGCACCGAGTGCAGGTGGTTCTTGTAGGCGATCTTCGCAAAGTGTTCCCGCTTCGATCCGTACTTCTCCATGTGCTCGCGGGCGGCCATTCCGAACATTTGAGCAGTGATCGGCGCGGGCTCAAGGCCGTACGTCTCCGACATGACCTCGACGTGCTTGTCGACAGGGATCGCACGATCGTCGATCGGTTGCGAGAGGTTCTCCAGCGATCCGGCGGCCATTCGCTCGAATCCCGAGCACAGGACCACGTCGGCGTTTCCTGTGGGTTGCGAAATTGGCTAGTTGCAAAGTGTCCTCGACTTACCACTCTCAATAATTTGCTTTCCCAGGAAAAGTCCCGAAGAGCCGGACGCGCACGCATTATTCACATTGAAAATTGGGATTCCGGTGAGTCCAAGCTGGTAGAGGGCACGCTGACCGCAACAAGTTCCTGAGATGTGTATGAATATGAAAAAAAACGTCTATGATAGTTGGATAGCTAGACCTCAAGCCTATAATAGAGCGACATCTAAATAGTGTTCATTCAAAGCGATGTATCTCAGCTGTCGGTTGAGATATCTAAAAGTTGTCAACTAATCAATTGTTTAGTATAAAATGCTGTACATTTTATCAGTTGATAACTTTTTGATATCTCCACCCACAACCGAGATACGGACAGTATTCACAATGCGGTTCCATTTGCGCTATTGTCCGGTTACCTCCAAAAAGATATCCGACGGTGGCCTGCTGCACATCGGAATACTTCATGCCTGCATCCTCCAACGCCGTGTTCACCGCCTCTTTCACCATATCCGGATAGTCCCAGTTGACGGATCCGGGCTTGCAGAATTTCGTCATTCCGACGCCGACAATGTACACTTTCGGCTTTGTGCTAGTCGTCATTTTGAAGTTGAAATATGGGCGAGTTTCTGAAAAAGTGTTTGTGAGAACAAGAAGAAGAAGAAGAAGAAGAAGGAGAAGGAGGAGAAGATGGGTGGTGTTTTAAGAAGAAGAGTGAGAAAGAGGGAGAAAGAGAGCGAAAGACAATGTGTATTGATAAGGGTACAGTGTGGCCCCCACGCCCGCGTTCCGTGTAGTGTTGATGTGACGGGGTACACTATACTTTTTGGTTAGGCACACGTGGTTTGATAATAATAACAATAATATCGAAAATGGAGACAAAAACAACAGTGTTTTCAGTACTTTACAGTTGCAAAACGTTGCATGAATGATTCCACTTGCTTTATCAGTTTTCATGAAAAGTACAAAGTGACAAACAGTTTTATTAGTTCCACACAAACCTCGAATAAAAAAGTACATGAGACATATCAACAATTAACGGTAACGTACCCGTTGCCACGTCACGCCGCCGGCACCGTCGACGCCTGGACCGCAATGCTATTATCGCGGCTGTGCAGCTGCAGCGGAGCGATCGTGTTCTTCGTCTGAAAACGCTCACTCTCTCTCTCGCTCGACGTTCCCTAGCGCTTTCCAAAAAAAACAAAAACAGACAAAAGGGGCGACATGCAAGTACATGAAAGCAGGCAGCTCTAGACACCAGAGTTGAGCGGAACAACTCAACGGAACAGTTTTTATCTTTTTTAGAAAATTTTTTCGCGGAATGTGATCAACTGACGAAATGTAGAGCAAAGTGAACTCTGTTCATCGAAAAATAATTGCACATTTAGCTTTTCATACAAAAAAGTGAATCGAGTTGTTGCGTGAAAATGTTCTTCCGTCTTTCGTACTCGAATAACTTTTTTGTATGAAAAGCTAAATTTTCAATTATTTTTCTATGAGCAGAGTTCACTTTGCTATACATTTCGTCAGTTGATCACATTTCATGAAAAAATTTTCTAAAAAAGATACAAATTCTTTCTTCCGTGTTTGAGTTCTTCCGCTCAACTCTGCTAGACACGAGCATCGATTAGAACGTGGCTACTCGCGAGGCGGCGCGTGAAGTCGCGTCAACAATAGAGATTGTCCGGTTGCGGGAGGACGGTTGCACTGTGCTCACCGTAGACGAGAGCGTTCGGTTGCGAGACGCAATCTGCTTGTAGTTGACGATCACGAACACGAGACCGTCGGCGAAGCCTGCAAATTCGTTCGTTCTAGTCCTCTTTAAATGGCCCGGCAACCCGGCGATTTTATGTGTCTGACTGAATTGCTTCTTATTGCCACATTCACAGAAATACCTGTGTGAATGGAACAGCGCCTAGTCAAAGTTGTAAGTTTTAGCCCTTGTGATCTTTTCTGGATTTTTTTTTGCGTTCGCGCACAATCTATTCATACGTTGCAAAACATTCACACAAATCCGCATCCATACATAATAGTGCAAGAGCATCAAACTGCTCACACGGAAGAGTTTTCCCGCCGGAGTTTCCTAGGCCACGGCCACATCTTCAACTGCACGCCGTTTCGTTCATTGGGCATTTCTGTGAGAGTCAGCATTACACCAGAGACAATTCAAACAGACGCAAAAAAATCAAAACATTTGAGGGTTCCCTAGTCCTTTAAATGTTTTGTTGTTGTTAGAAAAGAGACGTGTCAACTGACTACAGTACTTTTAATGGTGGTCGTAGAGAGAAAGAGTCAGAATGAGGACAATTTGGAAGCCACTGTAGCTCTCAAAAGTTGACGAACTTTTCTGATGCACAGTATTGCTCTAACTTGATGTGAAGCTTTCACAAAACGATTTCGAGAGCCGAGGGATTTTCCCTATCGCTACAATATCCATTGAAAGTTTGTTTCGGCGTATACCTCACCATTAACCAGAATGGCACAAATGTAGAACGGTCCCAATTCGGCGAACAACGAGACGCCCGTCACCTCCTCGTATCCGGTCACCAAAAGCGAGGGAATCGTGACGAAGAACAGCGAGCAGAAGAGAATTCCGACGGTGATGCGATTGGCCTGACGGAAGACGTTCGTCGTTTTGACGGCAGACTGTAATTCGGCGACGGTTCGGTGAGTCGGGTACGGTAGACACCTACCGTGTTTGTCGTGCTACCCATCTTTCTTTGCGAAATTTGACGAATTCCGCGGAACACGAAACCGCTCACGACGACGATGAAGAGGCCGGCGAGCTGCAAATAAGGGAAAATGGGTCACAAAGTCGTCATAGGACACAAACAAACCGTGTTGGAGTAGCTGACGTACATCAGAAACGTCTTGTTCACAAAGCACGCCATCGTCGCGCAATTCGGCATGCGCTTGTACGGCGCCGTCGTCATTTGAAACGTGTAATCGAACAGAAACCAGCAGAATCCGCACGCGAGCGCACAGTTGGCAAAGTAGATTTTGCTGAGCCGACGATAGACGACCGGATAGAAGATGGCCTGAACTCTCTTGCGTCTTGTGTCGCTTTTGTGATGCTTTCCCCCCCTCCCCAAACTCACCAAACATCGATCGAGTGCCATCGAGCAACTGATGACGACGATCACTTTGAGGTGGGCCGGAAGGAACGAGTTGGAGAAGATGATGACGTAGGGATTGTAGTCGAGGTAGACGTTCGACCAATTGACGGCCAGGTAGCCGATGTGGATGAGCGCCGCGGTGGCGTAGCCGAAATCTCCGAGGGCCAGATAGAGGGCGAGACGGAGATTCTCGGGTGCTGGGATCTTCTTTCTGGAAGAAGCACAACTTTCTACGGTTTGTAAATCAGCCATTTGTAGAGATATCAAAAAGTTGTCAACTAACAAATTGATGCTTACAACATTGGGTACATTTTGTTAGTTGACAACGTTTTGCCATCTCTACAACCTGCCGAGATACTTTCGCAAGTGCTCACCTCAAAAAGCTGACAATAATGAATAGGTTGAAGCAGAAGCTCAACGTGGCGGCGGTCAGCGAGCAACATTCGGTGACGAGATAAATGACAGCCATCTGGCTGCAACTCAACCATTCCACGAGCATGGGGGCAGAAGAAGAAGAAAATGGGAATTAGAGATTCGAAATTGGAATGAGTAATCTAAGCGTTCAGCACACACAAGTTTTCTTTTGTTTTTCGTGTGGAATGCTCACAAGCGGTTCTCTAATTTGGCATAGATCAAAAAATTAATGAACGAAGGGTATTGTTGACGCCCCCGTACTTGTGGTTTCTGAATTCGAGTGACCACTTGCTTTAAAGATAGCTGTTTACAGCCTCAGCAGAGAAATGGGTCGTGGTGGTTCCCAATTGTTCACACGTCTCATTAGATACGTTCTAGTAGATCCAGTTGACAATCAAGAAGCGTTAGTTTGTTCTCGATTTGCGAAAAAACAAAGCAGTGAAGCCGTGATTTTGCTTTTTGAAAATCAACGGTGGTGGGAAAAAAATTGCGACTTGTCCTCATCGGGTCCGCCGCCCGAAAGCATTCAAGTCTTCGAGTTAACCTGTGGCGCCGTCGGAGCACGAATAAAGAATAATCGAATTGTTTTCCTCGGTCTCACACATTCACTTGGCATTTTTGGTATTTGGCAATCAGAAACGTGTATGGTCTGTGGTCATTGTGGTTTGGGCAGCAAGTTTAAAAGGGGGGGGGGTACGGTATCGGCTATGATAGATACTTCATTGACCAGTAACCAGATTGCCACTACTTTTATGCTAACCTGGACAAAAATGATTCGAATGTACCTAGTAGAACATTACTCGGAAAGTTGGGTTAAATGTGTAATATCGTTATTTACTCACGTATTGGTTGTTCGTGCTGAAATTCAGGTGGACGAGGAAATGATCGAGTTTTGAAGGGAATAACTGTTTTCCTGGACACTTTTTTCGGGTTACGCGATGTCTGGGGACATTTTTGGGGTCGCCAAAATGTAGGTCAGTAGATCAGTACATGTCACACACTCACAGTATATTGGCTTTATAGCGCACAAAAGTTCTGTTAGTTTGAAACAATTTATCTCAGCTGTTTGTAGAGATATTTAAAAGTTGTCAACTGATAAAAGGTCGCAAATTTCTTAGTGAACATTTTTCTAGTTGACAACTTTCTTATATCTTCACTCTCAGCTGAGATATATCGATTTGAACTTGACGTGTTGATGAGAGCCTACCGTACACTGAAAAATGATCACAAGGAAGTCAATTCAGAGATTAAACAACTGTCAACCAAGAAAAAAACGCTCAAGATGTGTTGGCATAGTGTTTAATGCGTACGTTTCCACCTGTTCTCCGTCTAAATTCAGCGATTTTCAAAACGGAAACGTCTCTCCATGACAAATGACAAATGTGCACTGAACGTCGTCGACATCACATGAGTTTGACGGCGAAAAAAAAAGAAGGAAAGGCAAGTTAAGTTCCCGGGTGCAAAAGTCATTCAATCAGGGTGGAGCAACAAGCACAGCTGTGGCCGGGAGCACATACTTTTATTGGGTATCAAATGACTCGGTGAAGTGTATACTTGGAAAAGTGAGAAACGTGCACTTAATTGCACTAAAATGAGGCCAATTGAAGCGATGAGGTGGAATGAGGGTAATGACGAGCAAAAGTGTCATATCAGACCGGTTTCTGATGAGGCTAACTTTAGTGGGTCGTTTCTAAGGCTCTTGCAAGTTTTCTCTTCATAGCTACAAGCTTTGGGCTTATTTTGACGTGAAAAACCATTAAAAACATCCTCTAGTTGTATAGTTATGGTGCATCAGCCGCTCTAGTTCCCAAGTGACTCGATTTATTGTTCCTCATAGTGAGTCATTCATCCGTTTTTCATAAATTGACTAGCCAGTCTAGCCGTTGACACGAGGAGGTCGGGAAATAGTTTCAGACAACGGACAAAAACTAAACACAAAGTACAGCACATCCGAGTTTTGACACTTTAATAGAAAAAGTTGACAAAAGTGTGTCGTACCTGAGCGGTTTGTTGGTTCCTCCGGCCACTTGCGTCGACATCCCTCCTCACCTTTCAAACCGAATTAATTCTTTTTCGTTGAGTACGTAGAAAACGAGTGTAATATATCAGTGCGAGTAGGTGAGTTTGGCAAACGGGGGCTAGCCGAGTGATAAGCAAATCACCGAGTTTCTCAGAATTCATTTCATGCAAAAATGACCACTTTTAGACGGCGACAATATCGAAGAAAACGGAAGAGAACATTCTTTCCAACTCACTGAACTTTGTGGCGAGTTGAGTCGTTTTTGTGCTGTGCTTTCAAAGTTTATTATCACCTAGGACTAGGACAAATCGACAAAAGTGGTGTGTTTGGATCGGGAGTTGAGTACGGTAGTGACGATCGTATCGGAAAGGCTCCGCGCGTCAATCTTGCTCTTCACCGAGCCATTCAGGACGAGGAAGATGAGACAGTTCATGAAGCCTGCAAGAAATCCATCTTATTCGGTTAAACGCCGCAATTTTTTGTGCAAACTGACCACTGGTAAGAAGGGAGGCGATGTAGAACGCGCCAATCTTTTCGAAAACCGAAAATCCGGTCAGCGTTTCGATGAACGAAACGAGAAGAGAGGGAATTGTGAGGCAGAAGAGGCAGCTGACGAGGACCCCGCATGTGGTTCGGTTCGCCTGACGGAACTTTTGCGTTGTCGACTGAAAGTGGGAAATTGAGCAGACCCACAATATTTTTGACCCTTTTTCCGTTAAAATTAACTTTACGAATCAATTCTGGCTAGGTTTTGTGGATTTTAGTGAAGCTACTCATGCACACTTTACCAACCAAAGTGCTCTTTCTCTCCGCCGGCGTCGTCCCCAAGAGTACGGTGTGCCGTCCCAACGTTTGCACTTTGAAAAACACAAACACACTCATCACGACTATAACGATGCCGAACGCCTGAAAACGTACAATTTTGTGAGAATTGGATAATATCTGGTACCATATTAGAGGCTCCCCAGTAGGTACGGAAGTACGAGTGGACGAAGCAACCGATCGAGGAGCAGTTGAGGCGAGGCTCGAATCGGAACGAGAAAACGGCGAGGAAAGTGTCGAAAGAGCCGAAGAGAATGGATAGGGACATGAGCCAGTTGGAGCAGTTCACATGGTCCACTTTGCGGTACGTTATGGGGAAGTAGAGCGCCTGAAATGTGGGAATTGAAGTTAAGGTACGCGTTAGTGTGGCACTTACGAGTATCCGTTCGCTCGCAGCGCCCACATTCAATCCTAGACATATTTTCAGAAACATTGGGAGAGGCCATCCGGTGGCGGCCATCAGAATCGCATCGTAATCCACGTTGAATGGCTCCCAGTACATTATCATGTAGACTACTTGCGGGAGAACTGAAAACGGGCCACTGTAGACGGACCCCACTTTCCCGTACTTACTTATAGAGGCAAACCCAATGTCGGACATTGCCATGTACAGTATGATGCGCAAATTTCTGCGAGAATCCAGTCGTCCGCTGAAATCACGGACTTTGCACCCAACTCGACGACAATACTCACGTGGAGAACAGGTACAACGTCAACGAATTGCCGACGATTGTGAGGATTGCGATGAAAACACAATAGCAGTCGGTGATCAGGTACGTTTTGACGGTCATCTCTTGAATCTGAACTTGCACTTCTGTTCGTTTATTTCCGGTTTTCGCATGCAGTACATTCCCCCCCGTTGAGTCATGTTACATTAGCTTGTATGCAATGTTCGAACCAGTGAGTACACAAAGAGACGAGCACTTTGAACTGTATGCACACAGACACGGAAAACGGAAGGGGGAAGTCGATATTATTGCGCGTTTTCCCGTGTGTTCGGGGGGTGGCTGGTCATTGGTCACTTTTTCGCTTACTCACAAACAAAGTGTGCAAGAAAAGTACGAAATTTTGAGAAGGTTTGCCCTTGGTTAGACCTAATTTCTACGTGATCTACTGACCTACTTTTTTGTGCAGGAATGGAAGATGAACGCTCTGAATAGTCGGCTGGTCTTCACAACTTCCATTCCGCTGCCCGTCACCCCCTACAAACCATTTCCCTACTATAACTTGGTAAGCTCCCCCCTTGTCCAACTACAGTAATCCTTAGAGCCTCTTTGTTTAGGAAGTGGTGCAATGGTCGCTTCTGTTCGGCGTCTGCTTCCTGCTGGGCGTCGGAATGGGCGCAAACGACGTGGCCGACGCGTTCGGGACGTCTGTCGGCACGGGCACCGTAACCGTCACCCAGGCGTTCATCCTGGCCACCGTCGTCGAAATGATGGGCTCGATGGCGTCCGGACTGACGGGCAGCTTCGGCAAGTCACTCGAGATTGTCGACACGAGCTCGTACGCCGACAATCCCGACGAGCTGGTCATCGGGCAGATTGCGATGCTCGTCGGATGCTCCACGTGGCTCATCATCGCCACGTTCTACAGTATGCCCGTCTCTTCGATTCACTCGCTGCTCGGCGCCACGATGGGCTTCTCGTTTGTGCTGCGCGGAGTCCGTGGAATCATTTGGGAACGTGTCGCGTGGGTCGCGTTGGTCTGGATCCTATCGCCCGTCGTTTCGGCGATATTTTCGATGATCACGTTTTTCGTCATCGATGTCACCATTTTGAGAGCGGTGAGTTTTGACGCATCGTATCTTTGCCAGTTTTCGATATTTTTTGACGTTTAAAAAACGAATCGAAAGAGAATTTTATGCTGAACAGGTTCGTAGTTGAGCATTTTTCAAGATAGCGTCTCTAGGCCAAGATATACTCATTTTACTGAGTGCCGTTCAAACAAGACAAAAATCACGTTAAAGAGCATGACATTATCTATTAATTTGTTCTTGCTGACAACTCAAAAATGTTAAAAATTGACAAAAATATCCGGTTTTCCAGAAAAATCCCGTGAAAACGGGTCTATTCCTGCTACCAGTGGTCTACGCGGTCGTGGTCTTCACCAATGTTCTCTTGTTTCTACAGGATGGAAGTAGAGGTCAGTTTCAAATATTATCCATCCGTCTATAAATCGACACTTTCAGTGTTCCATTTCGACGAAATTCCGCTCCTCTACACAATCGCCGTCTCTCTCCTGCTCGCCGTTCTTTCCGGATTTCTGGCGCTCTTCGTGACGGGACCCATTATGAAGAGAAGATTGGAAAGTACGTTTTGCAACCACTCCCCCGCCCCGTTTCGCAACCGAATAATCGTCCAGAAACGTCGACGGAGCTGCCGCGGATCGCCAGTTCGCTTTCGTACTCGTTTCCGATTCGTCCGCGCGGATGGTTGCGGAAAGCGGTCTACTGGGCGTTTCCGCCGCTGCGAAACGACGATCAGAAGGCCGTCCGCCTCTTTTCCTTCCTTCAAATCATGACCGCCTGTTTTGCGGGCTTTGCGCACGGCGCCAACGATGTTACGTAAGTGTTTGGATGAACAGATCTACAATATCAGCACTTTGCGTGAATGTGGACACTATTTTTCGGGCTTGGCGTGAATCCGATCAATTTCAGTCAAGTCTGAGCTCGTCAAAGTACTGATATTGTAGATTTATTAAAAGTTTCCAATGGGAGATCAAAAAACAGCGAAAAACGAGTGAGAAAACGGCAATTTGCCCTCGGAAAACCACTTCCAACACCCGTAATCAAATTTCGGCACATTATAATGAAAACGTCAAATGTGATAAGCGCACCTGCAAAAACTTACCTCCATGCTTTTTGTTCCGCAAATCTCAGACAAAACACGGGCGGTGTCGCATGTGAAAACCCTGGAAAAACAAGACGTTTTAATCAAAACGCAAAAATTTTTTTAGGAATTGCGTGGCGCCGATGAGAGATTTGATCAGTATGTACAACCACGGATATCAGGAGGATAACACCAAGTTGAATGTGAGTGGGGAGGGGCCACATGGTGCATCGGCCGGCCACACGTTGGTCTTTGGGTTATGGTGCATCGGCCGAACTGGTGAAGTAATATTTTGATTGCAATGTGGCCTTAGGGCATGGTGCATCGGCCCAAGTCAGTGAATACTTTGTAACCAACCAGAATGCCTTTGTTGGTTGCAAAGTGTCCATGGTGCATCGGCCGAAACCCTTTTGACCGTCTAGACTCTCTTTTCTTCCGCTTCACAATAAAGAGGAAATTAGAATGGAAATTAGCAAAAATATGCAGAAAAGCGGAAAAAGCCGCAACAGTGTGATCTATTTTTGGGTGACTAATCGATGCACCATAGGGAGACATCTTTTTCATTGGAACAGCCCGGAACGCATGCGAAAGTGTTCCCAGTTCCACCGAATGTGCCGAGTGTCAACCGGAAAACAGAAAAACAAACGGAGTGTTCAGATCACTGTCTACGTTGGACTATTGTCCACTTTGGCCGTTCTGCTCGGCATTTGGACGCTCGGAATTCGAGTTATTCGCACTGTCGGAGAGGATTTCGCGAAGATGAATCCGGCCACGTGAGTACAGTAATACCGTCTACAAAAAAGTGCTGCAAAATCCCACTTTTCAGCGGTTTCTCCGTGGAATTCGGCGCGGCAATCTGCGCCCTCGCCACCAACATCTACAATATCCCGCAGAGCATGACGCACTGCCTCGTCGGCTCAATCTTCGGCCTCGGCCTGGTCCGCTCGGGCCCGATACTCAAATGGAAAACTGTCAAATATGTGTTCTTGTCCTGGATTCTGACAATACCGGTATCCGGGCTGATATCGGCCGCTGTGATGTACCTTTTGCAAGCTGTTCTCGAATAAACTGATCTCTAGCAACAACAACTATTTATTGAGATGATTTATAAAAGTTAATCTTCAAGCCCATTGTGCTTTCAACATTTTATCATAGACTTCCGGCGAGTTTTTGATCGCCTCATTCAAATGAATCATTTTAACAGTTCGCTCCCTCTTCATTTGATTGCCCGAGTAAATCGGAATAAGCAAATCGGCCAGAGGTATCGGCTGAAACATTTTGCGGCTCATCTACCCACTATCAAAGCGCTCACATAGATGGCCATGCGGAGAAACGCGAAAAACGGCGGGTTGTTTCGAAAACCGTCGAACGGTCCCACGCGCAGAGCCAACGTGGACACGCCGAAGAAGAGGGCGACGGAGAAGCTGCTGACGAGCACCGTCGACAGAAAATGCGTACACGACAGGTTTTCGTGCAGCTGGTAGCGGGTGGTCAGGTGGAATTGTTGACTGAAACGCCGAAAGTTCGAAGGACTGCTGCGAGCGAACGCACTCACTTTTCCAGTTTCCGCGTGTTTAGGCGTATGAGGTATTTGACATAGACAATCGATAGAGCCGATGTGACGATCTGTATTATGAACATGACGTTTACCTGGAAAAAGTGGGTCGTGGGGTCAAAACCGGGTCATTTTTCTGAAAATTAGGCGCCAAGCTCACCCCTAACATGGTGCCGTCCGGTGTGAAAAGTGCAAAACAGGCGGGACTATCGAAGTCGGCGTTCCAATAGGCGAACAATGTCATAGATGTTGGGTAGATGAATGCCTGAACTCATATTTCAATCCGAACTGCTTTCTTTCGCTTACAAACACGACAAAAAGCCATCGAACACACCGCGAAGACTCATTTTCGTAGTTTCTCGCCCGGAAAGTCGCCCACGTTCGTTCGATGACTAGCAGAACCTGAAAACGAGGAGAATGGTGCATCGGCCGACTGCCCCCGCACGCACCTTGATCGTCGGATCCGCGTGTACAGTCGTCGCGTACATCAAATGAACGTATTTGTAGAACTCGCGACTCACAAACACGTGTTCAGGGGCGCCGTCGCCGGAAATGAGCTGCCGATAATAGTAGTTGGCGGCGGCCGACAGGAAAACGAATCCATGCACGTAGCATTTGATGAAGTAGAGCACGAGGAGCAGTTTGAAGTTGAGGTGCACCGGCGAGTGTCTGACGTGTTTTCGGCAAAAGTGGAGCATCGAGACGAACGAGCCGAGAATGGCGGCGCATTGGAAGAGAAGACCGCCTCGGGAGGGCGTGTAGTTGAGGGAATCGAGGCACTGAAGATGAAAAGTGGGGGCGGTTAGTCGGTTCCTGTATTCCTCACTTACCAATCCAATCGAAATTACGTTGCTCATCTCGTTTAGTTCCGTTTTCTATACGAAAAAATGTGAGTATGTGCGGTGATAAGGAGGAAGTCCACATGTGGTCAGAATGTGACGGCCGGACGGGCACACACAAACCAGTACGCTTGACCGCACGCACCTAAGCCCACTGAGCCCTCAGAATTCGCTCATACGCATCCGTCGACTTTTTGACAGAGGTCGCCGTGGAAATTGCGTTCTTCAACGAGCACATTTTGGCGCTTTTCGTCCTGTCCATCTGACTTGCCGAGTACATTGGAATTATCGAATCGGCGAGGGGCATGGGCTGAAATACTGAATGCATAATATCCATTTTCATGCATGTGTGCCTACATAAAGCGCGAGTTTGACAGTGCTGAAGAGCGGGCGGTTGTCGATGAAAACTTGAAAGTGCGCCGTCCTTAAGACCAACATGGAAGCGGCGTAGAGAATGGAGACGGCGAGACTGGCGACGAGAACGGTGGAGATCAGGTGGGTACAGGTGAGGTTCTCGCGGATTTGGTAGCGAGTCGTCAGTTGGAAGTGGTGGCTGCAACTGCCCAGTTTTCTTTTCGAGATTTCTTTTGGACCTACATTTTCAGTTTTTTGCTGTTCAGGAGGATGAGGCATCTGAGGAGGACGAAGGAGAGAATTGTGAGAAGGAGGGATGTTACGAAGAGGATGTTGACCTGGAAATGGCCGGAAATAGGTGAGAACTGTCCAGGACTATGGTCACTAGGGTCCGACGAACTCACCCAGTACACTGTATTTCTGGGAGCGAACAATGCATAACATCCGGGACTATTATCGAAATCAGCGCCCCGAAACGATAAGTATACTACACTGATCGGACAAAGAAGCATCTGGAACAGGGGAAGCCAGGTCAAACTACCGAAACCCGAGACTGACAATAGCCAAATGAATCGATCTCGCCGCGGACGACGCCTCTTTTTCGTAGCGACTCACTCGACTCGTCGCCCTGAATCGTTCGAGAACGAGAAGCATCGGAAAAAAGTGGAAAATTGGATACAATAGGCCTAAAAAAGCGAGCGCACCTTGATAGTGACATCGGTCACCTGAACTAGGGCGTAAATCAAATGGAGGTACTTGTAATTGCCGGGCTCCATTGCGATACTGTCGGTGACGTCGTCGCTGAACATTGCAAATCGGTACCAGAAGGATGTCTGCCAACATGAATCCAATTGTTCCCAGTGTTCTGTGAAATCTTACCGCCGCAGTGACGAACACGACTCCATGAATGCATCGATTGAAGAAATAGGCGACTATGAGGAATTTGAAACTTTTGTGGATCGGCGAGTTTTTAATGTGTTTCTCGAGAAAGTGGAAGATGGCGAAGAAGGAGGCGAGGGCGACGAGCGAGTGGAAGAGGAGACTCGCGTGGAAGGCGGCGAAGTGGAGCGTCGAGGAGCACTGCAACGAAATCATAGTCCAACTTTCATCAGATCATGCTCAACTGCGAACTAACCTCTTGTAAAAGTTGCTCAACACTCGAATTGAGCTCATTTGCCATTTGAGCAGACGGAACGAGAAAAGTCGATAGATTTATAGCGATATTGTGTGTTCCGCTGCTGCGTCTGCCATGTTTTCGTATACTCGGCAGGTGAATTCGTCGAGAAGAGATGTCTGAGACGAGAAAAATGAAAAGTGCTCGTAAAACATCAGAAAACGGACGCCGACAGACAGGATAATCACAGACTTCGGACGGCTGACGACTAAATGATGTTTTTTTGGAACCCAAAAACTCAAAACTCAAAAAGCTCTAGTCTTGTTCCACTAATTCCACAAACCAACTGATAAGGATCGCCTCGGAACAAACATTTTTATCACTTTTCTCGTTTCTTCCCCCCTCTTTTTCCATTCTACTCAAAATGGGCGCTCCAAAATGCGCAATTTGCACTGAAAACTATTCGGCGCACGATGAAAGACGCATTCCGCGGATTCTACGTGAGTCGAACACATTTCCTCACACCTTTTGAGAGTTTAGCCTGCTACCACACTCTCTGCCACTCGTGCGCCCAGCAAATACTGTCAAATACTTGTCTGAAATGTCCATTTTGCACCAAAAACGTTCAAATTTACGACGTCAACCAGTTGGCGCGAAACTTTGCGCTCATTCAAGTGATTGAGGAGGCGAATGTGAGAAGAATGAAATGGACAATATCAACATTTCTACAGTAACCCCTTTCAGACCGTTCCAGAGGATTCAACATTGAGAGTTTTGACTGAAAAGGAAAAGGCAGACTTTTTCAGCTTTTTAAATGACACGTCGAACGCGCACGCACGGAAACAGGCAACGCTGAAGGAGAGAAATGCGGCTTTGATGGAGTGGACTATTATCGATTCACTTGTTTGGGTCACTTGAACGTGTTTCAGACAATCCGCGTGTTGGAAGCGACAATCTCGAGAATTTGAAGAAAGACATCAAATTGTACGGTTTTACTCTCAAAATTCTCTAAAATTCCAACTATATTACAGATCACCCGTTCGTTTGCGCATCTTCGAAGCCAACTGAACGAGTTGGAAAAGTCATTTAAGCGAAAACATGTCAATCTTTGTGCCGATCAACTCAAATATTGTTTGGAAAAGTTCACGAGAATGGAGGATGAGAAAAAAGGATTGGAAGGGTGCAAACAAGAACTTTTGCGAGTACTTATTCCTGAAAAACCGGTAACCTACAGTGACCGGCTGAAAGTTGAAGAGATTGCCCGAAAAATCAAGGAAATACGGTTGACAGAGCCCGGTTGGTGACTTTTTTCGGAAAAGTACATGTCTAGTACTGTACTTTTGTAGTTGACCGTATTCACGGCACTTGAAGTGTAACTCAACTTCCAAGAGTTACAGTACCCCAGGGAGTGGTCCTAGAAAAAAATTGTCAACTGCAAAAATGAAGGTGTTGTTTAGTACTATAACTTTGCTGTTGACAACTTTTTTTCACAACCACTTCTAAGACTATTGTAGCGCTTGGAAGTTGGGACTAGTTAAAGACACTTAAAAAGTGGGCCAACTTCCAAGAGCTACAGTAGACCAGAGAGGAATCGTAGAGAAATGTGATCAACTACAAAAATACCGTACTAGACATGAACTTTTCACTCAAACATTTTCATAACGATAGTGCTTCTCCTGCCGCTACAGTAGCCTTTTCAGTGACACTTCACGACTTTGGCTCAATTGACATTTCAAAGCAATTGCCAAAGTTCACAAATGAAACCAATCTAGAGTTTGAGCGAAATTTAAAGTTATACGGTATTTTCTTTTCGGAAAAACGTTCAAATTTGCCAAAAATTGTCCAGAATTCGGTCATCCAGCCATCAACGACTTTCACGTCTGGCTTCTGTTCAATTCGACCGGAAGACGATGTACAGGCGGTGACGCTGCCAAGTAATATTGTTGTCTTTTCTCACAAAACGTTAGCGCTCCAGACTAGTCTATGACTATGGGAATCGCATTTTCCACTTGGAAACTCGGACCAGTGCTGACAAGTATGAAACTTTCTCCACACTGAATTGTAAGTGGACAATATGGCCTCCTAGAAGTGTTTTCTTTCAGATTTGATAATATTTGTATGGGGTGAGAAGCTGAGCGAATTCAAAGAGTTCTCCTATATTCTCAAATATGTAAGTTCAAGAGAAATTGCATTAAATCAAGAATTTAGGCCACTTCACGAGATTTGCTAATTGTGAGAGATGCACCATGTGGTCAGAACAAAGCCTTCGAGATGGCCTTGAAGGAGTACATTCTCAAGCGGATAAACGGAACAACTGTGCTCAGAGACTTTATTTATGTTGATCCTACAGATTTTCGACCGCTTATGGATGTATTGATGCAATTGTATTGAAAGAAAGCACGAGAATGTGACACTTTCCGAGTTCCGACTTCCGACACCTTCTCTAATCGATTCTAATGATGAAAACACCGGTTTTTGATGCGTGTTTTGAGTTGCTCTTGCGCAAATAGCAGACAAAAACACCGACGTTCAGTAGCAGCCTCGTTTTTTTTCCCAGATTTTTTCCGAGAACTGCTGAAAATGTGTTTACAATTGTAAATGTTTGCTAATAGCCCCTAACGGAACATTCTCGGAATCAGTTTGAGTTTTTTTTCAAAGTCAAACATTCAAAACGCACACAAATTGTTTGGACTTTTGCTGACACGAATCCTGTGAAAAACAAATCAACGACGCATTGTTTTTTGGCAGTGACGAGACCCGCTAACATCATATTTTACCCATTTTCGTAACGTCCCGATCTCATTATCACTTTTTTTTTCGTTTCGGCCTCCTCATTAGAGGCACGTCGCATTCGTGATTTTTGAAGCATTCCACTTTTTTCGCTCGACATTTCCGATTGAAAGTTTTCCGCGAAAGCACCGCCTGCGTAATTATAGTCCTTTTCGAGTCTCTCTCTAGTTTTGGGCGGAAGTTTCTTTACATTTGAGTTTTTACTTTCCATACAAAAAAGCGTGCACCTCGTTCTCTTTTACATAAAAACACAAGAGTCTGTTTGTCTTTAAAAGACAGACGGGACAAAACAGAAACCGCACCGCGTGCGCCTTTTACAACTCGGCCACCTGCGTACCAGTGTTGAGCGGAATTCCGTCTTCCGTCTTCCGTAGATTTTTTGTTCCGTCTTCCGCTTTCCGTGTTCCGTAAAAAAAATTGTCTTCCGTCTTCCGCGGATTTCAAAATTCCATTTCCGCTCAATTCTGCTGCGTACTACAGGCAAATTGCAACGGACGAAATATGGATCATCGATTTGCGACCGAGGAACAACCAAGGTCCTCTAGAATAGACCATCGATTACCCATCGGCCCATTTTACGCCCATTTTCTCCGATGGATGAAGCGATGGGCCATTTTTGGCCCATATTTCGTCCGTTGCAATCTGTCTGTGTACCAGTGTTGAGCGGAATTCCGTCTTCCGTCTTCCGTCTTCCGGGATTTTTTTTTCTTACCGTAGAAGAGTACTAGCTTTTCAGAAGCCATTTACTAGCCCCAAAGAACGCGAATTTCCACGGGCCAAAAAAAAATCCAAAATTTTTGTTGTTTAGTTGTTTTTTTCAAAAAAAAAACCGGAGAAAAGGTTCTGCATTGACGATTTTTTTTGTTCCGTCTTCCGTTTTCCGTCTTCCGGAATTCAAAATTCCATTTCCGCTCAACTCTGTCTGTGTACCATGCGAAGCCGAGCGAGCCTGCCTAAAACCCGGCATTAGCCTAGCTTATAAAAATTTACAAAAAAAATTGTCGCGCTCTGGTCCGATTAGTCGATCATTGATCCAAATGTATAATTGATGAATAATTTCAGTTCACCTGTCTACAGGTTCAAAAAGTTCAAGCACGCTGTCGTCAAACTTGTTTCCTTGTTTTCCGCACAAATGTACATCACCGACGGACGTTCCGAACCGATTTTGTTGGCGATTTTCTATCTGAAATCGCGTGGCGTCGAATCGGCATACGAGTGGATCTATAGCGGAGTTCAAGTGCTCGAGGGCTTGCTCATTGTTGTTTGCGGCGGTTTTCTGGTAAGTGCTACTAGGTCACGCAAAAAATATTTCCTGTTTTTGCAGATTTTCACAGTTTACATGGCGTTATACACGAAACTATTCCACTTCAACATCACCATCATCTTCTCGGTGTTCATGCTGCACTGGTTCGAGTTGCTCGCCTCGAAACTGCTTCTAACTCCGTACCAGGAAGGATTCGTGCCGCTCAACGTCTCCGATCCCCGTCCCGGATGCTTACTTCACTACACTTTCGACGAAGACGTCATCCACGTCGCCGATTTGAAGAGCGTCGTGCCGATGCTGGTCGGCGCCGGCGCTCGGATCCGCTACATGCTGCTGGTGTGCTTCGCGTTGCCGTGCATCGCAGTCGAACGATGTTGTGCCACGTGGCATGTCACGTGAGATTGTCCTAACGTATGGTGCATCGGCGGCCTGTTTCAGAGATTACGAGCAGAAAAAGCGTGGCTACATTTCTGCGGCGCCCATACTTTTGTCGGAAATCTTGGCAACTCTGGGCGCCTGGGCTACCACCTATCAGATCGTTTCACCTCTTTTTCTGGCCGTCACCGCCGCACTCTTACAGACTTTTTCCTACGTGGTAGGCTTGACTGTTTCTAAAATCGTATTTTTCTCGATTTCAGTGCTTCCGATCGATCGAATCGTTCACAAAACGGTACGAGACAAAGTGTCAGAACAACGCAAGTTTCTACAGTCTTTCTGTCAAATTTCAACTCACTGAAAACTTTCGATCCCTCAAGGTTCGTCGATACCGTCAACCCCCATTGAATAAGTATATTGTCAGGTAATACACGTGGTCATCGTCCACGTGGCAGTCATGATCATTACGGTGGCGGTGACGATCGTGCTCGCGTGGCTCAACCTCATCTCCGCCGAACTCATCGTGCTCGTTTTTGTCGGCATCGAAAAGTTTATGCATGTGTGAGTTTTCCGTCTTCCGGACCAGAGATGTTGGGAATTCCGTGTTCCGTGTTCCGTGTTCCGCGTTTTTTTGCAATATTTTTTCCGTGTTCCGTGTTCCGTGTTCCGTAGAAATGAGTTTTTTTCCGTTTTCCGTGTTCCGTGTTCCGTATAAACTATATTTTCCGCGGAAAAATTCGATCACAAATTTATCTCCGGAAAGATTAGGACAATTGACGTTTTGTGGTCAAAATTTGAAAATTTTCGGATTCGGACCATATTCGTGAAAAGTGGATTCAATTTTCAGTCGTTTTTTACTGTAGTTGTTTACTGTTGTGTTGTTGGTTTTGTTATTTTTATGAAATTTGCAGTAAGACTTTCACATGAGTCAAACAGCTGCCTTGTCAGTCAGATAATCGAATTAAACAAAACATTATTTTAAAAAAAATCACTGGAATTCTCTTGAAAACGCTTTTTTCCGTGTTCCGTAAAAAAAAAATTCCGTGTTCCGTGTTCCGTGTTCCGTAGAAATAAGCTTTTTCCGTTTTCCGTGTTCCGTGTTCCGTAAAAAAAAAAATGTTCCGTTTTCCGTGTTCCGTGTTCCGTAGAGTAAAATGTTTATTCCCAACATCTCTGTTCCGGACACGGAATTGGTAAAGTCTTGAGGAAGTTTGTTCGACTTGCAGCAATCCGATGTTCATCTGCACGGCAGTGTTCTGTGTCCAGCCGCACTGGCTCACAAAGTTTATTCGTCTGCTGCCGGGCCGTCACAACCGTACGCACGTGGCCGCAAAATACTCGCAGGAGCACACGACGGGCCGCCGCCATTTCTCGCCACGTCACTCGTTGGCCGATCTTCATTTCGAGCAGTTGAAAAAGTTGTGGTAGAAGTTGCACTGGCTCCGTTGATTTCGCTATCAAACCGAATAAAGGCAGGCTGACAAACGAATTACCCTCCCTCCGCCACTTCCGCTAATGTTTTTATTCACCTGCCAGCTCTGTCAACGCGTTTTTTCTCTTTTTTGCACACTCACTCGAAAAATTGGTAAATGCGTCTAGATTTGCACAATGTCACCGTCATCTATTTTCCCATTTGGACGATGCCACTTTTCGAGAACTTTTCCGATTTGCTCTACTGGACTATTCGGTGAGAGTTTTTTTGGGCCTTAATTCAAAATTATTGAGATTTTCAGAATTCTAGAACTAATTTCCCTAATTCCGAGCCTGATACTGACCTATTCGTTTTGTCGAATCGCGTGCCAAACGCGTATTTTTCACTTCAACCTAACTATTATCCTAATCTCAATTCTCGGCCAGTGGTTCGAGTGCTTCGTTGCCAGACTGCTCATAATTCCATATCAAGAGGGATGGATTGCCATCAGGGATACTGTAGTTGAAGGTTAGTGTCTAAGGGCGTCTCGCCACGACAATACCACCCGACAAGTTTCCAGACGCGAAAAGCGGTGTTGTCCGAGTGTCCGTCACGTTTATACCCCTTCTGATCGGCGGGTTTTTACGGACCCATTACATTTTGTCAATTTCCCTCGTGATTCCGTTGGTCGTCATCGAAAGGCTCATCGCAAGTCTCTTTATTCGGTTAGTTCGGGCCTAAAAATGTATTTCGTCTAGAGCCTTATGTTTTCTTGATTTGATTAGTGTGTAACTGACCCGGTGTCGACCTTGTGAACTGCCACGTGGCGCTCGAGCACATTTCCGATCAGCTGACTTCAAAATTGAATTCAGAATTAGTGAATATGTCAAGTGCTTCATTCACAAATTGTTGTTTTTCCCTACAGAACATACGAGAAGCACCCGCGAGTGTACGTGTCGACGGCGATGCTGCTGTCCTCGCACGCATTCTCCATACTCGTTTCCTATCGAACCATTCAATGGCACTATTCGTATCTTCAAATCTTGCTCACACTCGCCATAGTCCTCAGTGTCACAGTCAGCGTAAGTTAAAGTCATGCGTTTGGTTGGTAAAAAACGCTTGTTTTGAAGACCTTTACGATATTGTACACTTACAATTCGTCGGTGACGCGACGATTGGAACGACAGCACCGGCGGTACGGATACCATTTGGGAAAGCGGTTCCAGGCTCGCGAGAATTTACAGTCGTTGAAGGTATTGTTATAAGAAAGAAACGTTGAATGGCTGAAAGTTTTCAGCTGGTCCGTCGTCTTACTGTTGTCGCGCTCGTCGCTTTTTTAGTGATCGCTCTTCTGATAGCCCTGGTTTTTTCGCAAATTTTACCGAGATCAATGCATAGGATTGGGCTACAACTCACCGAGGTTATTATGAATTTGTAAGTTGTGTTATTTGTCAAAAAAAAAAAATGTTATAGACTTTATGAAAACGCCCCAAATAACGACAATATCTTGCAGAAACCCTCTCTTCATAATCCCATCGACAGTGTCACGGATTCGGCCGTGGAAGACCAAGTTGCTCGAAGTGATTCCGTATGGAGTTCGTCGGAAATTCTCAGGCGCCCAAAGTGTTCGACCGTTGGACTATCGGGTCCGGACCCGAAACGACACGAGCACGTACTGGCGACAGTTTGCGAGCAGTTGGTCTTAGACATGTACAATACTTTTTCACTTCTTTTTACATACTTTCTATTGTGTGAAACGCCCGAAAATCTATCATTTTCGTATCCATCATTCTTTCCTTCTATTATCGGTCTTCTCAATAAATTCCGAGAAGATAGAGCAAGTTCGCTCTATTGAAGAGCGGTTTAAATGTGTTGCCAGGCGACACACGCGACACGTTTTGAAAAGAATCTCATTGGTCCGCCCAATCAATCATTTTCACCTGCTGTACAACTCTTTTCACCTCGACCACTTTCAGGAAAGAAAATGCGGCCGATCCAGCAGCCGATAGTACCTACAATTAGAGTCTACGGGTATCCAATGACCATAGGGACCACGGATATTTATGTAGATGCAGCCCAATTTCCAGCCAGACAAATCAACTTGTGTTCTACGCCACCAGAGCCTAGATCCAGCAACTGACGATGGGCGGAGAGCCGATGTCGTGGCACACTTGCTTGTTCGTTGTGCATCGAGGAGTACGGTAGCGAGGGAGCCAGGGTGATTGTGTAAGCCGATTGATTTACTCAAAAAGAAAGAACTTTGCGGTTATGAGATTTGTTTGCCTACTCGTTCTCCTGAAAAGCCGAAAACTATGTGCTCTCCTGGCTTATGCTTACCCCTCAATTACCACAAACACCATTTCTAACCATTGATTCCATAATAGCCCCAAAGGATGAGTAGAACTATGTTTACCCCGCAATTCCGAACCGAAATCTTTCAATCTTTCCCATCAATGCCTATTGTGATTGTGATTATCGGCTACCATGCCATTCTTTAAATGTTAAATGCTGCAATGACACTTGAATAAATCAGAAATACAAGCTTTTCCTCGGATCCCTTCGTGTGCAAGAATAAACCGAGTTGCTATAATCCAATAAGCTCTAAACTTTTCCGGCTTCTGGTACTTGGGTTTAAGTATCTTGGCGCCATGTTTCAGTTCGATTGGACGATTTATTCTGGAGATGTACTAGTTTCATCTACAGTTCTGACAGTCCTGCTAATGTCTTACAATTGCTGTAACAGACTGACCGTAATATAAAAGCAACGGGTGGTCGTTTCCCCCTCAACGAGGTATTTCTAGATTTATCACTATATCATTTCCCTGTGTCATTTACAAAGGTTTACTTGCCCGACTTCAAGAACTGTGACTGATGTTCAACTTTAAACAAGATTCCTTATTCTGATGTGTAGTAGTCCTACAATAGTCTAACGACCAGTACCCTCTCTTCCCTCTCTCTCTCTCTCTCTCTCTCTCTCTCTCTCTCTCTCTCTCTCTCTCTCGTACCATGCCGTCTGCTGTGAGCGCGTTGTTTTTCGAACGTTTACCGGCCGATTTGTAGTGTTCTCGTCTCCGATTGCGCAAAAGACTCTTCTACAAATGCCCTCTATTACACATCTATTACACGGACATTTCGGCGTTCGTTTCGAATCCATCCAATTGTTCTCATTTCAGGTTGTCATCATCAGAACCATCCTAAAGTTATACAGGTGGGGTTTTAGAGTGTGTGACTCTATTTTTAACCATATCTCATTTCAGAGTCCCAAACGAACGAGAACTCACCGCGCTGAGAGCCGAACACGCCGGAGTGGACGCTATCAACAGACAGGCAATTGATCAGTTGAAGACCGATCTCGCAAAAGCCGAAGAGAATCGCGCCGGGGCCTACAAGCTGATCGTCGAGACGAGGCATAGCAATCAAGGCCTCAGGGATGAGCTCGCGACGCTTGAGGACTCGGCATAGCGAACTTGTGAAAGAATGCAATCAGATGAACGGCCAACTCTGCTCTGAACAGACCTATTTGCAAAGTGAAGAGGTCCGAATCGAGAAGAAAGCGAAGATCGAGAGAGAACGGCACGAGCAGGAAGTGAAGAGCTTCCAGAAAGAACTGGAGCAGATGAACGCCCAGTTGCTGACAGCTCAAGAAAAGAGCCGAAATGTTCATCGAATCATGGAGAAGACAAAGAAGAAAGCTGAAAATATCGTGCAATTCCACTCCGATCGAGCCATGACACTGCGGAAGGAGGCCATGGAAAGAGAGCATAAACTTCGAGAGCAAACGGAGCAGCTCAAAGCGAAACTTTATTACTCGACGGCTGAATATTCCGAGATCAGAGCAATCAATGAGCAAAACATGGATAGTTTGCGGAAGGAGTTGCAGGAGCAACATGCCGAACTAATGGAAAAGCTCACAGTCAGGCTCACGGACGTGGACAACTACGAGATCAGAGTTGGCAATCGGCAGAGCCTTGAGCATTTGCAACTTCAATTCGGTTCGGTGCAAGTGGAAGCAAATACCTACAAGAATCAGTTGTCGGTCTGTGAGAAGAAAATCGATGAGCTCAAGAAGTTCCACTCTGATTTTGTGAAGATGGAGGCGAAAAGGCTTCAGGCGGAGAAGCAGAAGATTGTCGAGAAAGCCCAAAAAGGGGTGAAGGCGGAAGTCGAGCGTCTAGCCGGCAGGGTGAAAGCGTTGAAGGCCCATCTACCGGCGACTCAGGCTTGCGTTGTCTAACGGGACCAGTGGCTCAAAAGGTCGAGAGTCGATTTCGCGCACATGGCTGCTCAACTCCACGCGGCTCAGTGAGTTTTGTTTGGACACAATCTCAGGTGCTAACATGATCTATTTCAGGTTCAATTCGAGAAGATTCTAGAATTCCGATGGAAGATGAAGACGTCATCTCATTGTTTCCTCATAATATCGGTTTGATTCAGTGTTCCTGTTTCTATTGTACATTTCTCTCCTTTTGCCATACAAACCGATTCCTCTCCTTTTCCTAGTAAAACTATGACTTCTAAGCCTTCAGTACTAATAAATATGTGGCTCGTTCCCATACCCTGTCATCTCTCACTCGTTCAAACCGTATAGTTTTCGGTGTAATGTGACTGAATCGTCGAACAGGTGTTATGCGGGATATGTTTGTGCCGGGGCGTAAAATTTTATTTTTACGGATCCGTAAAAACGCAAAATGACTGTGAAGAGGTGAAGGAACTCTGGAGAGCTCAAGACTCAACTGACTGAGGCCGGCAAGTGGCGCTGAACCTCAATGTTCAGCTGGTTGGGAAGAGAGCAGAAATTAGTGGTCTCCAGACCGAAATGGAAGCTTCGGCAGGAAACGATGAACGGCTGTTTTACCATTGATCACATCTCACACTCCTCCTGGCAAGGCGGGGGGAGGGCACGCAAGTGCGCTCCACTGCACTCACCGCTGCTAGCGCATTCAAATGTGGTCTCCCTCCCCCCATTTGTATGCGTCCACTCCACTTTCTCCCCACCTTTCCTTCGATTTCTTTCTCCCCCCCCCCTCCCGTTTCCTACAAAAATTCCACGATTTGCAGGCGAAATGACGCGTCGAACTCTGCACCGTGGAGCGAAAACGGACGCGGAAAAGCAGAGAATCGGCGCGAGTGACGTGGCGGCGAGAAAAGAGAACGAGCAGCTGAGGCGGAAGGTGGCGGCTCTGCAGGCGATGCTCAAGAATCGCGATGAACTGCTCAGCGACGCGAAGGAGGATCTGAAGAAGGAACGGCAACGGAATATGGATCTGACGATCGAGAAGGGCGATCTGGAGGGCCGCATCGAGCGGATGGAGGATCGGATTGCCGAGATGGAGGAGAAGAAGACGTCGACTACGACGACGAGGACGACGAAGAAGAAGAAGAATCAAGAAAAGAAGGGAGCGGTGCTGACGACGAGGAGTGTGTTGGTGACGGTGGAGGAGATCGAAAACGAGTACAAAATGTGAGCTAATTACGGGTTTTTTGTGTTTGCTTTGCTTTAATTCCTTCAATCTTTTTAATAAATCGATTAATCAATGAGGTTGTTTGCCACGCACGTAGTCAGCCTGTGGGAAGACGGTCGAGTCTACCTAACAAGTACTTGGGTATTCTACAACTCGTCCTAGTTATTGCAAAGATTGTCTAACAGATATTATCGCTTTGTGGCTCTCTGCACTCACATCTATTTCAGGTCATTGAAACTTGATCTCAAACTCATTGGGGCGGATGCAAAACATTGTCATTTTTCAGACTTTTAATGTTTTGATGCTCTCAAATCTACTGCGAACAGTGGCATGGCAAACAAGGTTGTCTACACAGAATGCGTCACGAGTACGGACATCACGTGTACAGACTTGAAACTGCTCGACACGTCATTTTGACTGGTGCGCTGTTGTGGGTCCATCTTCTGTGACCTGTATCTCAAAAACCGGACATCAGTTCAAAAAGTTGTCAACTGGAAATTTGACCCTGATAATGTTCTTTCAAATCGTTTAGTTTTCGAGTTTTAAACTGTTTTTCCAAATCGACGAGAAATCTACTTCTCGATGTAGTTTTTCTGGTCTTGTCGGTCAAGGCCATAACTCAAGAATGACGGGTTTTCGAATAAAATGATCAACTACAAAGTTGTTGAGCATAAAAATTGCAACAACTTTCTAGTTAACCACATTTTCAAATATTCATCGGATCTCAAGATATAAGTGTCCAAAGAAAAGGCGATTGTCGAGATGTACTCCAACCTCGTGTCACGTGCGTATTCCTATTTTTCGTTCCGATCAACCCACTTCCTATTCGCGGAGAGCTGCCCGATAATCCGATAATCGCGCAGAGATCATTGCATTGCTTGTTATTGTGTCCAACGTGATTACCCCCCCGTGTTCGCTTTCCTTTTATTGCTCCTGATTCCCGCCGCCGCTTAATCATTGTTCACATTTCCGAGTAACCCTCAAACAAAACACACCTGACTCTTAAATTCAACACTTTTTTCAGTTGTGCCACCTTACCATACTACCACTATAACAAATCAATGAGTTGTGCCCTAATATGAGCTCTGCGATGCGTAATGAATGAGAAGAGGAAGAAGGAAAACGAGGAGAGCCACGTCTTTTTGTTGAGAGGAGCAAAGTTCTCAAACGCTACAATATGTTCACCGTGATCGCAGTCTCCGTAATGTTCCTCATAAGCTCGTCGGGCTTCCTCGTCAACCTGTACATTCTGATCAAAATGCGTGCACGGCTGAAGGACGCGAACGAGTTCACGAAGCTCAGTCTGGCCAAGACGATTCCGAATATGATTGTGTGCGCGGCGTTCCTCTTCTGGGCGGCCCCATTGTCCACTTTTCAAGTGTCTCAGCCACGTCTTCCGCTCTTCCTCAACGTACTAATCGGCCAGATTACCGGCTATGGCGCCTATATCGCTGGACCGTGTATTTTGTTTCTAACCGCCTCCAACCGATGGTTCTCAATGTTCTTCCCGTTTTATAAACTGCCGGTCCGTGGCGGTTCGGTCACGCGTCTATCGCTTTGTTTTGTCGTCCTCATCGCCTTGTTTTTCACGATATCCGGAATGGTCCCTTGTGAGTTTTTTTCTTTCCACCTGTCTCCGTTCGAGAACGCATTTCGTTCTCTTAACTTTAGAACAAAGTATCTCAGCTGCCAGTAGAGATATGAAAAAGTGGTCAACTAACAAAATGTACTCGATTTTATGAAGAACAATTTGTTAGTTGACAACTTTTTGATAGCACCAAAAAGAAACGTTTAATTTTTCTTTCCAATTATTCCAATCAATTTTACAGTATGGAGCACAGATCTCTCAAACACTTTCATTCCAGTATCATGCGGTTTCCTATACGATCCCCAACAGTTTCTTTGGACTTTTCTAGTGCAAGAGGAGCTAGAGTGTCCGACGGCGGTCGGAACTGTCTCCACTATTAGCATTATTTGTCTCGATTTGACGTCCAACTCGATCAATTTGACGATACTGCTAAAGTTGGGCTCGGAGAAGGTGGGCGGATTGTCGACGCACGCGATGAAGAATCGCAGGAAGAAGAGTTTGCGGATGTTTATGCAGGTGAGAGATTGGTTTTTTTGTTTCTATGTCATTTTGAATTCAACTAGTTGACCTGTGATCTGAACTAGATGGCCTAGAAATCCAACTAGACTCTTCAACTTTTGAACAAAATGTTCAGAGCGTCACGCAGGACTGTCTGCACATTGTCGACATCATCAACTGGCAATTCATAGCGGGAATGAGGCACGAGTTGTGGTGGGAGTTCATCTTTTACACAATGTCGCTGCTGACGATCCACGCGTTCGACGGCTTCGTCATTCTCTATTTCCAGACGGGCGTGCATCCGAAATTTTTCCGCAAATCCAAAAGTGCAACGATCACGTGGACGGGTTGATTACTCAATAAATTTTGTTGTTTTTTTTTTCGTGATATTGTTGACATCCGTCCTCCAGGAACTAATCACTTTTGCTTGATTGACATGAGTTCAATCAATCTCCTCGACACAATAACCGAATTGAAAGCTGTTTTCGGAGAGTTTTGCAGAGGTTCCGTACTGATATTCATTGTGTTGAGTTCAAAGATTGCGCTCGAAAACTGGGCAAGCGGAAATGAAAAGTAATCGGAACGGAATTTGTTCCGCACACATGTTCTTGGGGAGTAAAGATGTCGGGGACATTTCGGACTTTCCGACATTTGAACAATGATAAACTGTGTCGAAAATGAGCGGAAAGTCAACGAATTTGTATGTATAGTTTCAGTTTTGCATGGGTTGGACAGTATCTAGAACAGTATCAGTTTAGGCCTTCAACTTACTTGCTGCTAAACCGATGATGTTGATTCTCTATGTCTCTTTCTCCATGATCTACGCTCTTCAGCCCTTCAAAACTCTTCGATGCGTGATGATAGATGCACCATGACGGCTCCAAACCCTTCACTTCTTCTTCTTCTTCTTCTTTCTCTTCCAATGCTGGTCGCCATCGCCGTCACCGCTCTCTTTCTAGTCAGCTCCTCCGGTTTCCTAGTGAACTTCTATCTCTTCCTCAAACTATTGCCCAAATTCGGCAGCGCGCACGCGTTCACAAAGCTCTGTGTGGCCAAGACCGTTCCGAATATGCTCGTGTGTGCGGGCTTTCTGTTCTGGTCCGCCCCATTGTCCACTTTTCAAGTGTCGATGGCGGATCTACCCGTGTTCCCGAACGTACTCATAGGCCAGACGATCGCGTATGGCGCCTACATTGCTGGCCCGTGCATTTTGTTCCTGGTCGCCACAAATCGATGGTTCGCAATGTTTTTCCCGTTTTACAAACCGCCGATTCGCGGCGGAATCGTTATCAACGGTCTTCTCGTCGTCGTGCTCATCGTCGCACTGTTCTTCACGATTCGAGGAATGATCCCGTGTGAGTTTCATACATTTTTAGCGCTTTACGAAAGAAATAAAGTGTGTTTCAGTGTCGTGCGGCTTCCTTTACAATCCACAACGTTATCTCTGGGTTTGGCTGACCTATAAGCGTGCGGATTGTGCGACAAACGTCGAAAACGCGAACACGATCAGCATCGTTTGTCTGGAGCTATTGTCGAATTCCCTCAATCTCACAACTCTTTTGAAATTGTGCTCGGAGAAGGTGGGCGGATTGTCGACGCACGCGATGAAGAGCAGAAGGAAAAGAAGGAACCGCATGTTCACTCAGGTTTATTTTTTTCGATTCTCAGCAATTCTTTTTAAAAGAATGCCAACTTTCAGAGTGTGACCCAGGACTGTCTGCATCTGGTGGATATCATCAACTGGCAACTGATTGTCGGTCTCAATTCCGACGTCTACTTCAGTTTCATCTTTTCCACAATGTCGCTGCTGTCGATCCACGCATTCGACGGCTTCGTCATTCTCTATTTTCAAACGGAAGTGCACCCCAAGTTTGTGAGAAAGACGACTACGTTGAAGAAAGCGAAGAGTAGCACTATTATCACTTTGACATAATAAACTGAACGTTTCGTGTCCGAAAATAGTCGTGATCAGTTGTGCTCCCGTTTCTCATCAACGCTCTAATTTCTTTTTCGAGAGCTCTTCGATGCGTATACATTCTCTGACAAGTCACATACACAGTAAGAAGAAGACTTCAACTCCTATCTGAATCCGGCAAGATTTGGAGGGCTTATACTCATCAGGTATCCGACGATTTCTCGCCACTCTTCGCTGTGTTCCAGATTGTTTCAGATTATTTACTTGCTGCGTCGATTCCATATGCTTTTGCTCGAGTGTCGGCGCTCGAGACTATGTCTCAGCCCGTCTGTTGAAGTTGCAAACTTACTAGGCAACCAGAGAACAAACATCTGGAGATAATGCTCGACAAATAATTGCGGATGACTAATGAACGGTGCACGAAGCGGAAGGAATATCATGCTTGGCCGCTAACAGCCAACTGGTTGCATCAAGAGAACAACTTTATTGGGGAGCACAAAAGTTTTAACAACAAAAAGGTGATTTGATATTCTGAGTCAATACTTGGGTCTCAAACTTCCGAACCTCTTGGATTTCCAAGTGGCCGCGAATAGCACCGAGAATATTTGAGTTGCCGCCGTGTACTGGAGGCCCGCACATCTGAAAGTTCTGCATCGAAGAAACCCGTCTGTGGTGATATAAAAACGTGATCAACATGTGCACAATATTTTAATCAGCAGCCGACAGTTTACGGGACGACGTCCGAACCTTCTTCCTCTCTCTCTCTCCGTTGCCCAAGAAAACACGACGGCTGCACCGATTTGGCTCTGTGTGTGCTCAAAATGACCGTAAAAATTGACGCCGTTCAATTTTTACACGCGGAAGAACGCTAGAATCGCCCGCGCGTGCGCTGCAAGTGCGCTCCAATGATAAACGTCGACGCTGTGACTCAATTTCTCTTCTGATCACTTCTCCGTGCCCGCCGCCGATCAGTCATTGTTCAAGCAAACTGTTCTTCTGCTTCCACCCCCCTCACTCGTTTCCATTTCAGTTTGTACATGGACACTTTTTAGGATACCCGTCAGATTTGACAAATCAGACTTTTCAAACCTCACCACAGACGCATAGACGAGAAAGTGGAACACGGTCTTGCGTGTGTATCCGACCAACTTCCAACAAAATTTCCGGGTTGATATTATATTAACATTCTGGCCTTGTGTTCTGATATAACGCCTTTGTGACTAGGCATTTAGGCCCCCGCGAGGCAACAAAACCAGTTGATTATTACAACGATCCCATCCGTTTTCCATTGTTGATAACCACGTTGGGTTCCGTAACATTTCATCGGTTTCAGTGGTCATGAAGTCGTTCAACATCATCGACATCTTGCCGGAACACGCCGAACAACTCATGGACATGATTTATGTGAGTGTTTATGACGCTTAGAGATTGAATTTGATCGAAACCGTTTGTCTGATTGTCTCGACTTTCGAGATGATATTGTGATGTTTGATCAAACTCAACCGTCTAGTGAAACGAGTGAAAAATGAGAGGAACTATTTTGATAGCTTTCAGGAGCTCGCCGAGTATGAAAAAATGAAGGAATTCGTGGCAAACACACCGGAAAAGTTGCGAAAGGACATTGAGAACAAGAGTGTTCATGGTAAGCGTAAAGATCAATTGCAAAGTTGTGTCAACCTCCTCTTCCAGGCTTCATCGCGTTCGACGGAGATCAAGTGGCCGGCATGAATCTCTACTACTACGCCTACTCGACGTGGGGCGGTCAGTACATTCGAATGGAGGATCTGTACGTGCGGCCCCAATTCCGAAGACGTGGACTCGCGAGAACTCTCTGGAAACGGCTCGCCCAACTGGCTCACGACAACGGACTTTCGGGCCTCGAGTGGGTGGTTCTGGACTGGAATAAGGACGCGATTGCGCTCTACGACACGGCCGATTATGTGAATTTGACGAAGGTGGAGGGATGGTACACGTTCCGCATGGACCCCGCCGCCATCTCCAAACTCGCCAACGAGTAATTCTCCGTGTTTGCTTCCTGTTGAAGAGAGTATAAAACTCAAGAGTTCATTCAACCACATCTTGTCTTTCGGTCGGTCTCAAAAACACGAAAGTATGTAATCTTGAGTCTAATCAGCGAAAGTCACAATAACAGTAACTAATATGATAAGAACAACAAGGGCGAAAATCACGTTGTGAGACGGGGGCAGAAAGAGAGAGAGTGTGTACTGCGGCGGTGACGCAGACACACAGACACCTTGTGTAACGATTGATTCGCAATTTCCAATGTCTCGACGACTTCCTTTTTCGAAATAATTGGTAAAAAGAGACAAGATCGGGGCCGATTCTCGATCATTTGTTGGTCATTCACTGACCGGCGCCGCCATGCTCGGACTATCCAAGGCGACGCGGAACATTTGTCAGCTCGGCACCATATTCTTCTTCCACTCTTTTCCATTCTACACGCTGTGTGAGTTTTCAGCACATTTTTGCGTCAAAAAGAAGAAAATTTCAGCCGCGCTCGCCCAGACGATCGTCGAGAAGCTGTCGAAAGTGCACAATATCAGCGAGCACGCCGGCTACTACAGCTCCTTCATTTCCTACCTCATCTTCACATTCGGCCATTTCGTCGCCACTCCCATCGTCGAAATCATCACTCCAAAGTGGTCGGTGCTCGTCGGATTGGTCGGCTACGCACTCTACGAAGCCTCGTTTTTGTACGTCAATGAGGTGTTGCTCTATCTTGCCGCCGCGTTCGTCGGCTTTTCCGGATCTTGTAAGTGTACAGACGGAAAATGTCCAAACAGGTGCGATATTGTAGTGTTATGGACGGGTCAATTCGATTATTTATCTCAAAATTGTCAGCCGCACACTTTGGACCGCAACGCCTCCACCCTCTGGGGACTGTCGCAGATCTCGTGAGTCCCGCTCGAAGTTTATATTTTCTACTATTGTAAATGTTCCAGACTTATGGTCGGTGGCCTTTACCTGCTCATTCTGTACCGTTTCCAAGATGGCGATGACTTCCAGCTACCTTTAGTGAGTCTAAAAATCGGAAAATTCGCAATCTCAAAGCCCTCAAATTCAGATCCATCTGGTCATTTGCTCGTTCCTCGCGTGCTCAATTCTCGCCTCTTTCATCTGCCTGTTCCTGCCGAAACCGGCGTTTCAGGTGGAGAAGTACAAAATTCCGTACTTCGCGCATCTATGTACGCCCTTTTTACCATCGTTCCCAGAGATGTTGAAGTGAAGATTTGCAGCGGAAATCGTCAAAATCACGTTCGATCGTAACGTGCTCTTCTTGCTCTTCACGTTCGTTTACACCGGAATGGAGGCCTCGTTTTTCAGCGGCATTTTTCCGACGATGGTCTCGTTTACGCAGAAATTGGGCAACAATCGGGATATGAACGCGTGGGCGCTCATTTCCGTCGGCGTTGGCAATGTGACCGGTTTGTTTCGCAACTGGTTGAAGCACTGAAGGACAGTTTGCAACCAGATCGCTTTGCAATTGTGCCGGTTGCAAAGTGTCTAGTTCAGTTGCAAAATAGCTGGATCATAAACCTCTATTTTCAGCAAGTTCGCTCCTCTCATCGCTGGGAAAACGAGTGCGTGAGATCGGCCGAAAGAAGATGGTCGTGATGGGCGTTCTCCTGCACATCACCTGTTTCGCCCTCTGTTTCATGACGTTCCCGAACGAGTGCTCGCTAAAACCGACGCCCGAACAGAGCTACTTCGCGCCCAGCGCTCTAATCGTTCTGGTGTGCGGATGGCTGTTGGGAGTCGGCGACACTATTATCAATCAACAATGCTACACGATTCTCAGCGACATTTTCGAGCACGACAAGCGCATCGAGGGTTTTGCGGTTTATCGCTTCTTTCAGGTACTCTTCTTTTTTTTGAAAACTATCCCATCAGAAATTGTGTTTCAGAGCGCCGCCGGGTGTGTAATGATGCTGTACGCCACTCACGTTTACCTGAGGACTCATGTCTTTTTGCTCACTTTTTTCGCAGTCATGTCTACGATCACTTTTTGCGGAATACGGATACCGAAAAGCAGTGAACTACCGGTCAGCACTCAACAATCGGACAATATCGAACAGGCATCTCTTTTGGATCAACACTCATAATACTTACTGCCTTACACTCGAACATATCGAATAAAACTGTGAAGTTATTGAGAGAGGGAGCGAAGGGAAAAACTGAAAAAAAGAATGCGAATTGTTTATCGATTAGATTGCTTCATGGGCGAAACTGATCAACAGAAAATGTTTTTCAAGTGCCTCGACGGATAGTTGAAAGACTCACACAGACTTGACTAGACAGGGCAGTAATGAACAAAGGGGAACGAAAGAATTTGGTAATATTTACAAGAAACCTTCATTAGAGACGAATCTTTTTCGACCGAAAACAAAAGTCTGTTCGATTCTCCTCTTATCAACAACAAACTCATTTAATGTTTTGATTCTTAGCGGCTCCATACGATGCGAAACACTGTTCACTTGAGTACTATTGTAGGCCCAGCAGAATTGACCCGATTCTGGGTTTTTACGCAAAAAACCCTATTCAAATGAGGAAAAAACCGGGAAAAAACCCCGGGGAAGAGGTTTTTTTGCGTATAAAACCAGTAAAATACTTGGCTGAATAGGTCCATCATCATCTCGTCCCCCCCTTTTCTCTCTTTTTCAGACCTAATATGATACCGGAACGTTTGTCGTGTTTTGTAGCCGTACGTGTCCAACTAAAACTTCACTATTCGTCAGATACGTAGGAAAAACGAATGCTGGGCCTATCGCAATCCACGTGGAATGTCTGTCAGCTCGGCATCATTTTCTTCTTCAACTTTTTTCCCTGGTTCTGTTTGTGTAAGTCCTCCTGTTTTTTTGAGAAAACGTTCCCCGCAATATAAACATTGTTTTTTTTCACATTTTCAGCGGCCTTATCCCAGACTATAGTGGAAAAAGTGTCAAAAACGCATGGCCTAGGCGAACATGCCGGATATTATAGGTAACTGATTTTGCGGTGAGCAAACGCGTTCTATTAAACGCAATACTCGGTGATTTCCGCCGAAATTTTGACAAAAAGCCAATTTTATAAGCGCCGAGTGCGGTAGAGCGCGTTTGCACACCAAGACGCCATTTTCTTGCCGATATTCTTTGCAAAGTTTTCGCATTTTGCAGTTCCTTCATTTCCTACCTCATCTTCACTTTCGGCCATTTCGTCGCCACTCCCATCGTCGAAATCATCACTCCCAAGTGGTCGGTGCTCGTCGGATTGGTCGGCTACGCCCTTTACGAAATGGCGTTTCTCTGGATAAACGAGTATTTCCTCTATTTCTCCGCCGCATTTTCCGGATTTTCCGGCTCTTGTAAGTGCGTATTATCGGGGCATTTTAATGTGAACGCGCACGCGCTAACAGAATTTGAGCTATTTTCTCTAAAACAAGCGAGAAATGCTCGTAAATCGACACGGCCGGGGGACTAGTGCGTATTTCTCTTCCAGCCGTTTTTGCGCGAGAGAAAAAAGAAATTGTAGTACTGTGGACGGGCCAGTTCGACTATTTGGCTCAAAACACTCAACCGCACACTTTGGACCGCAACTCTTCGATTCTATGGGGATTGTCGCAGATTTCGTGAGTACTTTCAACTGAAAAATAGATTTTCGCGGCGAAAAATGTGTTCGTACAAGTTTGTCATCGCGATGAAACAGATAAAAATGCGATTTTTCGATGAAATACGTGTGTTTTTGTTCAAATTGAAGTTATTTGACAATGCGATCAGTTAGAGTCATTCAATATTTGTGCTCTGATGTCTTAATCTCCCAATTTCCAGCCTGATCCTCGGCGGCTGTTACCTTTTGCTCATTTATCGTTTCCAGTCAGGAGACGAGTTCCAAATGCCTCTGGTAAGCTGAAAAAAAAGGTTCCACAAGTTCAGATGTTTTCCAGATCCGTCTGGTGGTCACCTCCTTCCTCGCCTGCACCGTTGTCTCCATTTTCATCGGCGTCTTCCTGCCGAAACCGGTGTACACTGCGGAAAAACAGAAAATTCCCTATTTACAGCATTTGTGTACGTTTTTAGGGCACTACCAGTTAGGCCATGTCACTTTTCCAGATGAAATCCTGAAAGTTTCGACGGACCGCAACCTGCTCCTTCTTTTCTTCACATTCTGCTACACTGGCATGGAAACGTCGTTTTTCACGGTCGTTTTCCCGACGATGATCTCTTTTACGCGAAAACTGGGCAGCAATCGGGATATGAACGCGTACACGTTGATTTGCGTGGGCGTCGGCAATGTGACAGGTCAGCAAATCAACTGAAGAGTATAAATGAACCTATTGAGCAAGTTTGGTGCCACTGAAACTTCTCCCTTTTCCAGGCAGTCTGGCGCTTTCGATCCTCGGAGCTCGCGTTCGAGAACTCGGCCGAAAAAACATGGTTCTCCTCGCGGTTATTCTTCACATTTCCTCGTTTTCAATGATTTTTCTCACGTTCCCCGATGAATCGTCGCTGAAACCGACGGAAGAGTTGGGATACTATCCGCCAAGGTCTCTGAATGACACTTTTGTCAAAAACAACGTTTTTTGTATTTCAGAGCTCTGATTGTGCTCATTTGTGCCTTCTTTTTGGGCGTTGGCGACACTATTGTCAATCAACAATGCTACACAATTCTCAGCGACATTTTCGAGCACGACAAGCGAATCGAAGCGTTCGCCGTTTATCGATTTTTCCAGGCAAGTCCGCTCTACCGCACTTTTGGCGCTAAATTTTCAGTTCACTGACTGCTCAAAATTGTTAATATTTGGTGTTTTCCAGCTAAAATCTACCAGTTTTTAACTAAAATTCTCAGAGCGCCGCCGGTTGCGTTGTAATGTTCTACGCGACGCAGGTCTACCTCAAAACTCACATTTTTCTATTGACATTTTTTGCGGTGATGTCTTCGATCACTTTTTGTGGAATTCGGTTAGATTTCAAGTTATTATCTGGGGAAAAAAAAGAGCATTTCAGAATTCCAAAAGGTTTTTCATTGCCGGCGAGTTCCGAGCAAGTGGAGGATGTTATGCAAAGAAATTAGCATAATTCTTTATTTTTTATTAAATATTACGTTAAAACTAGTATTTTTCCGCATTTCCACAATGAAAATTGTATCTCCCTCCAATTTCGTCGATGGCCGTGGCCTAGAAACCTCCTCGTCCGGCAGCAAGTGCGCTCCACCGCATTTTTTATAAATCAGCTGCATGCGTTTCGTTCCTCATTATTTCCCTTGTTTATTCCTCATTTTTCGGCGGTAACATGAGAAACAAGTTTTCGGAACGTTTTTTGTTCGAAAAATGACAGAAATGAAGTGTTTTTCACTGAAGAAACCTTTGAAAATCACTATCTTATTGCGAAACTTGTTTTTTGAAGATTTGAAGCAATTTCGCAGCTCAAGCTCTATTTTTTAAAATTCTATCAAATTACTTGCAATACGTCGTCGATTTTCAGCAAAATGCCGCCGAAGAAGACGGCGATGAAGAGACCGCTCGCGACAATGTGCTCCCGGCTGTCAATCGATGACGCGAAAGCCCACATCCGATTCCTGTCAGAAGACAAGCGGGAGCTGCAGAAAAAAGTGGAAACGCACGAGAAAGCCATTAAAAAAATGACCACCGAGAACGCGAATCTCAAGACGAAGCTGGCGAATGTGCAGAGCGAATACGAGGCGAAAGTGGAGGACGAGATCGAGAAGCGCACGAAGCAGCAGCTAGGCCAGGCGAAGAAGACGGCGCAGTTCTTCCGCCGGCAGACGTTCGAGTTGGCGCAGAAGCTCTACGAGGAGACGCGCTCCGAGGAGCAGCTGCCCATCCCCTGGAAGGTTTGCGATCTGTGCGTGCAGCAGTACGAGGAGACCGGAAACCGCCGACCGAAAGTCATTCGTGAGTTTAGTTGCGGGAAAATGGGATTTTAGCGAAAAACGATAAGAGCTAGGCCTTTTCGACAAGACTCCAATTTTTTTCAGCGTGTGGCCACACTGCGTGCGCCGAGTGCATCGCGAATCTCTGCGCCGGCAACTCGTACATGGTGTGCCCGTTCGACCGCAAGTTCCAGGAACTGCGCTCGCCGAACGGCGCCGGCCTGCCGACCAACTTCGCCGTGCTCGGCATGTGATCATTCCCGGACATTCCTGTATCATCGTTTCATTGCCCCGTCGAATCTCTGCTCATTTACCGCCGAAAAATCCGGTTTTTCTCGGTCTAGATGAGCCCGCTTCACTCCCTTTTCCTTCTCTGTTCCATCCTCTTGTGCAGTTTCGTTCCCAACTTCGAACATTGCTCTTGTGTAATCAATGCATCACTTTATACAATATTCATCTTTTTTTTTGGGAAGTGTTTCAACAATAAAGATAATTTATTTCTCTGCCTCATCGCCTCCTTTCAATTCGTTTTTCACTTTCCCATCGCTGGGAAAAAGTGATTTTTGTGTTCGACACGGATCGAAAAAACATGTTTACATTCGCTTTTCACCGTAACCGTCAAGCTCCGCCCCCATCGCCGTGCAAAAAGCTGAAAAGCACGCTCTCCCCAACTAGAAATTCGGCGCAAGCGCGCTCCACCGCATTCCTGTCATTTTGGCGCGAAATTCAAATTTTAAGTCTGATTTTCCACTACTTTTTGAAAAGGTTCGATCTTACGCCCGATTTCGACAAAAAGTTGATGAAAACTGCTCGCATTCGATGAATTGTGTCAAAAACGAGTGGAAAATCAGTGAAAGTCGCGCGAAAATCGAATTTAGTGTCCGCGAGGCCACGCCCCTTTTTCCGCTGTCGGCGGTCACCGTGCTACAGTAATTTGAAAATGGGATCCGAGTGACTATTGTGTTATTGTCGAGTCGAGGAGAAAGAAAGCACTCCTGAAATTATGCGCAAATTCCGATTTTCGCATTTATTTCCAATTAGTCTACGAATTATGCGCGCGCGTGTATGTCTCCCTTTCAAAAGATGTACATTCGTACGTCAGACGGTCCCTTTCGAAAGCACATAAATGACTCATCGCTTTCGAATGCGTCATCAACCACCCACATGCGCTACTATGCTTTATGTACACGTGGTCAAGTTTTGTTCTCACTTTTTTCGATCATCAAGGTCAATAAGCCGAAAACAAATTTTTATGTAATAACTGTGCACCTGAGAATTTTTTCCGTATGCTCGCCGAGTTCGCCTTCTCATAAGCTTCAATTTAAGGGGCGTATTGACATAGTTGCATAAAGTTTCAAAATTCTTACGAGCAAAAAACTCGCGAGCGCCCGTATTTGTTTCCGGCCGGCACGCGCGGCCGAGTTCCCCTCCCCACCATAAAACGGTATGGCCGGCAGATGGTCGGCCGGCTTTCCGATGCAAATGCGCTCGGCCGGACTCAATATTGTCATCCCGATCGACTCACTCACTTTCCACAATCCACGATTTTCAGGCGAGCCATGTCTGAGCACGCGGGTCCGATCGATCCGATCGCGGAAGTTGCGCCGACCGAAATTGCGAATCCGGTGCCGATTTGGCCGATTAATGTGAGTTTATAGGTTCATCGCACTGGGGACCACAAAGGGACCTGTCTGATGGTACCAGAGGGTCCAAAAAAAAACATACTAAGGGCGACATTTTAGGCCGCATCTTTTGCAACTTTTGGCACTACTCTTTTTTTTATAGTCACAGGCCTCCTTGAAACTAGAGGGACCACACGAGAGAGAGCAAATGGCGCTTGGAATCGTTCCGGCGCGAGTCGCCTTGACCAACCCGGTCTCCGCTGTATCCGAAGGAATGCGCTTCTGTGCTGCTTATTTGATGAACCAGGCGGTACGTTTACCCAAACTACCGGGACCATAAACTGCTTTTCCAGGCGAGCCGAGTGTCGTGGGGACTTCAGGGAACCCCCAACTACACAGCGGCTTCGTTTCAACCGCAGGCTTATCTGGTAAACACAAAAATGGTGCCCCCCGACTCGAAATGGTCGCCCGTTCAGAACTGGCCGGAACCGAGCACCGCCCAGACGCTCGATAAGATGGTGATCGAACTGGCGAAGTTTGGCGAGAAAGTCAAGTCGAACGAGCGCAAAATCGACGAGTTCCAACGCGCTCACGACGAGAATAAGGCGATTTTGGAGAAGCGCGAGAATGTGCTGAAGCGAGAGCATCCGGAGAAGACGGCGAGAGAGGAGGAGGAGGAGGTCGTCGAGCTGAAGAAGGCGAGGGAGGAGGAGGTCGTCGAGCTGAAGAAGGCGAAGGAGGAGAACGAGCAGCTGAAGAAGCGCATCGAGGACGCCGTTCTGTGTGTCGTTTGTGCGCACGAGTTCACGCTCGACGGCGACAGAGTGCCACGTGTCCTTTGTGAGTTGGATTCAAGTATATTGGGTCTGAATTTCAGATCATCTGGTCCCCGAGAAAGCGGCTAGGGCGAATAAAATGCACGCCTAGTTCTTCTGGTGTAAGATTACTGTAGCCTGGAGCATGAGAGTCTGGCAGGACTTCAAATAGCTTCAGTTTGGGTAGGAAAAGTCGAGTGAATCAGTTTATGGTCCCTGGCAGACAGTGGTCCTACCAGATGGTTGTCTCAACAAGGAAAATATAATGAAAAGCAAACCGTCAACGAAACGGGACCAGTATTGCAGCGTGCGGCCACACGTTCTGCGAGCACTGCATCTCGACGATCGCAGTGAAGGATCGCAAGAAGAAGATGTGCTTCAAGTGCCCGAACGACGAGAAGAAGACGTCATTCAATCGTCCGTCGGATCTGCCGAAGAACTTTGTGATCCTCTCCAACTTTTGCGATTAATATGGTCCCTCGTGGTCCATGGCCCCATGCAGATATGTGCTATTGATATTGTCTAACAATAGTTTCTCATTGTTTCCTATACAAGCACCATTATTTCTAAGCATAAAAATTAATGTTAATATTGTCGTTTTGTCAAATCTGTCAATGATACTTTTCACCGTTTCGGTACCTCGGCTTCACAATGCAAATGCGCTCAACCGTACTGTTTTCAGGCGAAACCATGTCCGATCCGGTGGGGACCGTCGAAAACGAGGCTCAAGTTTGGCCAACTCAAGTGGTAAGCGTATAATATCGATTAGGACCGTTGAACGTCTACCCATTTCACGTGTTACAGATAAACATTAATATTCCGGCCAGTACGCACCATCAACAGGTAGGGACCAGCTTTTTGGCTGAAAATTGAGTGGAACTTGATAAGTTTTCAGTTTTTTCAGATCCACATCAACATTCCGGCCATTTCGGACTATCAACCGGTAAGGACCACATCATAACTCACCCTAATCATCGTCTCAATCAGATCCCGGGACCCGATCCCGATTTCGCCGCAAAGCTCTGCTCTTCCGATGCCCAACAGGCCTATCAGTTGCTCACCGAGCAAGCGGGACCGTCGCCCACGTTCTCGGATCTCTACAGACTGCTCGGATGGTCCGAGGCGGAGGGAAATGCGCTGAAACAGAAGTTGGAGGCGGGCGAGGAGGTGGAGAGGGCGAGGAAGGAGGCCGCCGAGCTGAGGGCCAAGATCGACGAGGCGGCCACGTGCAGCATCTGCGCAGTCCCCTACAAAACCGAAGGGGACCGGGTGCCACGGGTTCTTTGTGAGTTTGAACGGACCAAATTGATAGTAGCACAACTCCTATTGGTCCAGCCTTGGATCGAAGCATCTCGGGACCAAGTTTCAAATCATCTGGCCCATACCGGTTTGAAATCAAAAAGACCAGATGATCCGATCGATGTGAAACTTGGTGCTTCGATCCAAGTGCTTCGGAACCGATAGGATAATGTCAAACGTGGTCCGATTTGCAGCATGCGGCCACACGTACTGCTCCGGATGCATCGACAAAATGACGGTCCGCTTCAGCTTCCTGATCCCGCTGTTCCAGTGCCCCAACGATAGAATCGTGACGACCGGTCCGTCGTCGGTCATTCCGAAGAACTTTTCGCTTCTCTCCAACTTTTGTAAATAGATACTCGACGGGGCCGGTCCCATTCTTTTCCGATTCTGGTCTTTTTCTCTCCTGTCCAATTCAAAGTCGCTTTTCTTGGTTTTCTGCTACAAAAATGCTAAATGGCGTTTGTAAGTGCGACAAAAATGGTTCAAAGTTCTAGACATGCTTCATACCTGTAAAATGCATTTGAGTCGTAAATTATTTTCTTGCATAAATGTCCATTTTTTAGTTTCTTCTTCTTGAAATGGTTTTTTACCGAGGGTATCTAGAGATATATCTATCTCATTTATTATATATTTTCAATGCTTTTTTCGCTATTTTCCAGATTTTTCAGCCGAGAAGAACTAAATTTCTCCTCATTTTTCCCATTTTTTTTCACTTTGTGAATGCGCTCCAAAAAAGTGTGGCCGAAAAATCGCCTCATTTTCGCGCATCTCGGCCCCGAATGCAAATGCGCTCTAATGCGAATCGTGCGAGGAACGCCGAATCAGACGCCGTGCAGGGCTCCGTCACTCGTTTTCTGGTTTTCTGCACGTATTCCATTGCAAAATCATTAGAAATTGTGAATTTTCGACTGAAACTATAGACGGACAGTAGCTAATTCTATTTTCAGATTAATTTTGTTGAAAAAAACACTGAAAAAAGATAACGTGATGATAATTGTTTTTTGTTTCGTAATTATCGATTATCGACTTTTTTCGTTTAAAAATTGTACACCACACACACTGTGAACGTTTCTTTCGACCAAAAAAAGAGGACATCGCAAAAACTGCAAAAAGCGGAAGAAATTTATCAGTTTTGGTGTTGCGCCTTTAAAAGCGTACCCCTCACGTTTTTCGCTTGTTTTTGACGCATGTTAACAAAAAATCAACGGAAGCCGTCGATTTTCAGACGAAAAATGGCGCCGCCGAGAAGAAAAGCCGCAATCGCGAAGGTTCCAGTCTCGAAAGAAGCAAAACTGACAGAGGATAACAAGAAGTTGAAAGAGGAGATAAAGAAGCAGAAGGCGAACATTGTCTCGCTGCGACAGAAGGCGTTGCAAGCGGGCGCCGAGCGTGAACGTCAGATCCAGGCGCTCAAGCGGGAACACGCGCGCGAAAGGAACCGCTTCCACACGGATCTGGTCGAGATGCAGCGGGTGATGGACACGCACACGCAGGAATGGCGCTCGAAACAGGAGATGGAGCTGCGGTGGAACGCCGAGCGACAGGGCTATCAGCGCGAGAAACAGACGTTCAAGGCGAAGATTTCCGTCCTCGAACGGACACTCAAGAACAAGGTTTCGTTTTTTTTATGCACCCCTCTTCGCATTTTCAAATCAGTTTTCCTAGCGGGTCGAAACGAATAAATGAATAATTATTGTCATTAAGGTGGCCGAGGAGGTCGACAAAAAGTACAAGAATCAGATGGCCGCCTCCCGCGAACAGCTCCAATTCTACCGCGGAAAAGTGCTGGAACTCGCGAAGCAGTTGCAGATCGAGACGGAACAGGGCGACGACGAGGAGGCCGACCCGGCGATCATGCCGTGGAGAAAGTGCGAGAAGTGTGAGGCGGTCTTCGAGGAACAGGGAAAGAGAGTCCCGCGTGTGTTGGGTAAGGGCTCTTTTCTTTCTTTTCTCGTTTTCAAGAGAACTACAAACCAAACTAATCATCCCCACGTGAAACTTTCGCGCAAACTGTTTTTTGCAGCCTGTGGCCACACGCTGTGCGACGGTTGCGTTTCGAGCGTCAAGAAAGCCAAAAAGATCACGTGCCCGTTCGATCACACGGAGCACCCGGTCACGGAGCTGCCCGTCAACAAACTGGTCCTTCACATGTGAACCCGCTCGGATTTTATAAAGTTTACTCTTTTTCGTCATGAGTATTGTGTTTTAACAGAGAAAAGATAACTTATTTATATAATAAACGGTGCAAAACTCGCTTTTTTTTCATAAAAAACACGTAAAGCAGCGGATTTCCCCAGCTAAAATTGCCTTATCATTCGAAAACCCGCGCTTTCCGCGTGGCCGGGGCCTAGGAAACTCCACCCGGGCCAGAACTCTTCCATCGCGAATTTTTCGTTGAAAATTCAGTTTTCGCTCGGTTTTCGTCAAAATGGGGGCGATTTTTTGGATTTTTCCACTTTTAACAGGTAATTTTATCGCTCCAGGCCCACGTTATTCATTTTTGATTGCAGTTTGTCTGGCGGGTCGGCTTCAAATCGTGCTGCCCGGAAATCAGACATTCGAGACCGAAAAAACGTCGTTCGACTCTCAATCGCTGCTCAGTTTCAACAAAGAAGCGCTGGGAATTGAGAAAAACAATGGTTTGCCTCAAATTTTATCGAAACTATGCGAGAAAATTTCAGGAACGTTCAAATTTTCGCCGGAAAACTTGTTGCGCAAACCGAAAACGTTGGTGGTGATCAGTGTGCGCGGGCTGGATGATTTCGAGTACGACGGACACGCCTACGCGTTCACAGACACGTTCAGAAGCCACGAGATTAACGAGAACCTTAGAAATCAGTTTGGCGACGCGATGATCCACGTGGAAGTGAATTCCACTGGCATTTTCACGAATCCCCATCAAAAAAGGGCTTCCGATTCTGAGGCCCACGATGGCCCGAAAGAGCCGGAAGACCTTGACGACGTCGCGAACATGATGAAATTGGCGGAATCGATCCGAAAAAACGATAGAAAATCGCAAAACGTCGTGGATTTCTATCGAATTCATCTGGACGTCTCGAATGCGCGGAATTCGATGCAAAAACGGCAGTTGGAGGAGAATTTGAAAAGGGGAATCGACACGTTGAAAGAAGCGATTGGAGAAAGAAGCGAGGAGATGGTTCTCGAGATTTACACGCATCACGAGCAGACCGAAAAAGAGTATCTGGCCAAATTGGAAAAGCAGCGCCGGTATTATCAAGTAACGAGACCGCGCAACTCCGATTTTCCCGCCGTATTTGCCATCTGTGCCGGCGTCGCACTCGCTATGATTTTTGTGAGTTTACTTGATTCAGACTGCGAAAAAATTAGTTTTTTCGGCCCATGCTTTTCAAAGGCAATTATTCGATCGGGCCCCAACTTTGCAGGCTTTTCGGGCTTGGATTAAAGTAGTTTGGGTCGATGCTCTCAATGTTTTCATTGCAGGCGGTGACTTCGATGGTGTGGTTCATGTGGGACGAGCACGAGATGGGCAAGAATTCGTTGGTTTACCGTCTTACAACCGGAAGACCCAAAAAAGACTGATTTTCTGTAAAACTGCATTTTTATCATTTTTTTTTTCCTCGCATCTTATTGTCAAACCGGTAATTTATAGCACTGTCATATCGAGCACCTTTCCCCGAGCTTTAACGTATAAATTATCGATTTTACCGTTGATAGTTGGAACTTTCTGACGGGTTTTGACCGATTTTATCTGATTTTTGCTTTTTCCCCCCAGTTTTTCATAAAAAGCTTGCAGAATGCTTAAATCGGCTTCGCAACTGGCAAAAAGCTTGCTGATTAGGCCCGCGACGGTCCGATTGTGCAGTACGGGCGGCGCGGACGAACCGATCCGTTTGGAGCACAATCCGTACACGAAAGAGCCGCGCAAGTGTCTTTTGTGCTCCACTGGCGTCGAGTTGGACTATAAAAATGCGCGTCTTTTGCAGGTACGAGTGAAGCATAATTACACATTACAAATTCGACTGAAATGTTCAATTGTTCCTTCCAGCAATTCGTCTCGACGTTCTCCGGCCGCGTCTACGACCGTCACATCACCGGACTGTGCGATGAGCAGCAGAAAAAGCTCATCGAGGCAATTTCGGTACGGAAATCTCACGTTTTCTGATAATTTTTTTTTAATTTTCCAGAAATCGCGCCGCGCCGGCTACATGCCAATCTTTGTGAAGGATCCGAAATACACGCGGGATCCGAAGCTCTTCGATCCTCTCAAACCGATTCGGCCACATTCTTTCGCCTAATTTTCTCAAAATTTTGTTGCTTAAAGCTGCTTTTGTTTCTTGTTGTCTTACTTGTTTCTAGCGTCTTCTACATGATTAGCAATGAATTGTTTTTAGAATTTTATAAGCTTTTTCTCGAAATCGTTATATTTCCTCTGTTCTTGCGTGTTTTTGGCTTTGAAAAACCAAATCAATTTTCTCGATCCTTCTATTCGTATTTCTCTGTATTTTTTTTCAGAAAATGAGTGAAAATGAGTCGGAGGAAATCGAAATTCGGCTCAGATCGTACTGGAATCAGCGGGCCGAAGAAGTGCGAGGCGACGAGAATATCGCCGATTTTTTGGCGTCAGTAAATGCGCTTCATTGAAAAAGTTAAAAATAAGGCATTTTTTAAGGTTTCCAAAGATAGACTGAGCTGAAAAAAATGTAGAAAAAGCAGAGAAATTAGAAGATCTTAATCTTTGCAGACACCTGCAAGTAGTCGACCAGAAAACGTTTGAAATTGCCCTGCCGACGCTGTGCATCGTGGCGGCGAAAGAAGAGCTCGCGGAGCACCGGAAGAAAGAGTTTGAGCACATTTGTGCACAGGTTTTGTTAGGTAATAGAATGAAATATGAAGAAAAAGTGCATTGAAGTTGTTTCTGTTCAGATTCCGAGTCAACGCGCCCTACACGTCGAGCCGTTCTCGCGTGTCTCAAAGAATTCCGGGGCGGAACTCAATGGATCGATTTCTACACCCTTGTGGAGGCACTCGAAGAACCACAGGTGTTGTTGAAACGAGAATTCGGGTAAATTTATCTTTCATTTCAGTTCCACATAATCCGTCCGATTCTTCCCCGTTTCGACACCCTCATCCAGTCGGTGATCGACGGAAAACTGGACTTTTTATGGGCAAAAATCGCCATATTTCGAGCGATTTTGCACACGAACGGATGGATTCGAGTGTGGGCAATCGAGAAGAGCGTCACGATTGACAGGCAGTTGTTGGCGAATAACCACGAGGTGACATTGGAGGGAAAACGTCGACAAGCGAGAAAATTTGATCAAAATTAGCCACTAAGAATGTTGAAAAAACAAACGTTCTCGAGGATTTTTATCAATTTAATGTGAAACTAGTTAGTTTTAAACGGGAGAGGGCTAGCCAGTGCAAAAGAGGATGGGCCGAACCGGGGATTGAACCCGGGACCTCTCGCACCCAAAGCGAGAATCATACCACTAGACCATTCGGCCACATGATCACTTCCATTTCGATCACAAAACAACACGGCCGATGCCTCCTTCCGCGCCGAAACGTTTCCCTTCCGCGCAGCTTTCCGCAAGCAAGTTTCTTTGTGTGAAATTACTTGCGGAAAGAAAAGCGGCGCGGAAGGAGGCATTGGGGGTGTTGTTCTGTGATCGGAATGGAAGTGATCATGTGGCCGAATGGTCTAGTGGTATGATTCTCGCTTTGGGTGCGAGAGGTCCCGGGTTCAATCCCCGGTTCGGCCCATTCTCTTTGCACTGGCTAGCATATCACCGTATTTCTACTTCAAAAACTAACTAGTTTTACATTGAATTAGTAAAAAAATACTCGAAAATGTCTCTTTTCTCGACATTCCTCATGGTTTTCCTCCAAATCTTCTATTTACGTCACTGCTACCGGTTTTCCTATTTTTTTGTAAATAGTGTCAGAACCCAATTGAAAGGCGGCAAAAGAGTACCGCACCGGACGGGATTCGAACCCGCGAGGTCTGATGACCATAGGAGTGCAAACCTCCCACGCCTTAAACCACTCGGCCACCGGTGCCACGAATCTGAATCGGGAGGGACCACTTCTGTTAGTGGTTCCATAACTGTTCCCGCACAAACGGTCCCTTCCGGTTCCGTTGACCGAATAAGCGGAATGTGCTGTATTCAGAAGCGTGGCATCGGTGGCCGAGTGGTTAAGGCGTAGGAGTTCCCGTTCCTATGGTCCCAAAGACCGCGGGGGTTCGAATCCCTCCCGATGCAAACCTTTTTTCTTTTATTTCTTTGTGCTAAATAGTCTGAAATATTTGGAAATGCACTTTTTATGCTGAACGGGAAACATCGAAAAAAATCCCAATTTTTCAGTTTGTCACCTCGATTCTGATTCCGTCGCTGAACAACAACGACGTCTTCTGGAGAATTCTGGAGAAGTCGCGAATGGAATCCTTCCTCGGCGACCTCTCCGATGTGTTCGAATCCATCAAATTGGCGCCTTTTTTTGTCGTAAATCTTCTGAAATCCGTCGAGAATCTCACGTGCCCCACTGCCATTTTCTTCGTTGTTTCCGCGTTGAACGACGTCGTTCCGCATCAGATTTTATTGAATTCGGACGGCGATGACGTGGCACTGATGAGACGAGTCGTACTCAGAGCGAGGTACATTCCGAACAAGTCGATGCGCATTGTCACCATTCGAAATATGGTCGTTTTCTTTGCAAAAGTCGCCAAATTAGTGAGTTTCTCAAAAAAACACCGGAGACGTCCTTTAAGAAACCCATTTCCTCATTTTGCTCTATTTCAGAGCCCGGTGGTGCTCGAAGAACTCGCCAATCTGATTGCCTATTTCTCGCACGAAGGCACGCCCGCAATGATCTCCTCCACATATTCCGAAATCGAGAAAATCCTCGCAGAAACGCATTATCGACCGGACAAAGAGCACAATGAGCTCACTTTCGTGCAAAACTACGCGGAAAACGGGCGGAACGCGCGGGAACACGCGAGAATGTGGTGGCTGGGAATGGGACGAACCGACAGGGAACGCATGTTGGCCAGATTGCAACTGGAAATGGCCGAGACGGTCGGAGAGCGGCCCCCGCGGGATCTGACCGCACAAATGTTTCTTTTGAAGAAGAAACCGGAGAGTTTGGAGTGCAAAGACGGTCAGTTTTAGGGAAAATTATGGAAAATTCTGATTTCCAATAATAATTTGCAGACGTGTTCGAGTTGCTGAGAAACGAGGTGGCCGAGTACATTCTGACGCGAATAATCTCGAACGAGGGCTCGAAATCGGAATTCCAACTGCTCCGATCCCTCTACATTCCCCTCTTCACCCGATATTGTCCCCAAATGATCGTTCCCTCCGCCGTCGCCGTCGTGAAATTGCTCGCCGAGCCGAGAAATTGCGAATCGACGGCCCTCCTCGTCACTTTTCTCGATGCGGTTCTCGCAAAGATTCCGGAAGAACAGGCCAATATTGTCGGCTCGGATTTTGTGGAATACGTGGGCGGAACACACGGGATCGGCATGAGAAGACAGAAAAAGTAGGGGAATCTTACATTTTCTCGAAAAGACTTGGTGATTTCTATCCATTACACGTAAAACTAGTTAGTTTTGAAGTAGAAATACTGTGAAATGCTAGTCAGTGCAAAAGGGGATGGGCCGAACAGGGGATTGAACCCGGGACCTCTCGCACCCACACAGGTGAATCGCGAAAAGTTTGTCCAGCATAAAAAGTGCATTTCCAAATATTTCAGACTATTTAGCACAAAGAAATAAAAGAAAAAAGGTTTGCATCGGGAGGGATTCGAACCCCCGCGGTCTTTGGGACCATAGGAACGGGAACTCCTACGCCTTAACCACTCGGCCACCGATGCCACGCTTCTGAATACAGCACATTCCGCTCATTCGGTCAACGGAACCGGAAGGGACCGTTTGTGCGGGAACAGTTATGGAACCACTAACAGAAGTGGTCCCTCCGGATTAAGATTCGTGGCACCGGTGGCCGAGTGGTTTAAGGCGTGGGAGGTTTGCACTCCTATGGTCATCAGACCTCGCGGGTTCGAATCCCGTCCGGTGCGGTACTCTTTTGCCGCCTTTCAATTGGGTTCTGGCACTATTTACAAAAATATAGGATGTGTCGAGAAAATAGATGTTTTCGAGTATTTTTACTAATTCAAGGTAAAACTAGTTAGTTTTGAAGTAGAAATATCGTGGCCAGTGCAAAAAAGAATGGGCCGAACCGGGGATTGAACCCGGGACCTCTCGCACCCAAAGCGAGAATCATACCACTAGACCATTCGGCCACACGATCACTTCCATTTCGATCACAAAACAACACGGCCGATGCCTCCTTCCGCGCCGAAACGTTTCCCTTCCGCGCAGCTTTCCGCAAGCAAGTTTCTTTGTGTGAAATGACTTGCGGAAAGAAAAGCGGCGCGGAAGGAGGCATTGGGGGTGTTGTTCTGTGATCGGAATTAAAGTGATCGTGTGGCCGAATGGTCTAGTGGTATGATTCTCGCTTTGGGTGCGAGAGGTCCCGGGTTCAATCCCCGGTTCGGCCCATTCTCTTTTGCACTGGCTAGCATATCACCGTATTTCTACTTCAAAACTAACTAATTTTACATTGAATTAGTAAAAATACTCGAAAATGTCTCTTTTCTCGACATTCCTCATGGTTTTCCTCCAAATCTTCTATTTACGTCACTGCTACCGGTTTTCCTATTTTTTTGTAAATAGTGTCAGAACCCAATTGAAAGGCGGCAAAAGAGTACCGCACCGGACGGGATTCGAACCCGCGAGGTCTGATGACCATAGGAGTGCAAACCTCCCACGCCTTAAACCACTCGGCCACCGGTGCCACGAATTTGAATCCGGAGGGACCACTTCTGTTAGTGGTTCCATAACTGTTCCCGCACAAACGGTCCCTTCCGGTTCCGTTGACCGAATGAGCGGAATGTGCTGTATTCAGAAGCGTGGCATCGGTGGCAGAGTTGAGCGGAATTCCGTCTGCCGTCTTCCGTCTTCCGTCTTCCGTGGTTTTTTTTGTTCCGTCTTCCGTCTGCCGTCTTCCGGAAAAAAAGCTTTGTTCCGTCTTCCGTCTGCCGTCTTCCGTAAAAAAACTTTTTTTCCGTCTGCCGTCTGCCGTCTTCCGGAATTTTTTCTTCTTACCGTAAAAGAGTAATAACTTTTCAGAAGCCATTTACTAGCCCCGAAGAACGCGAATTTCCACGGGCAGTGACCCAGATCCAAATTTTTTGTTGCTTTAGTTATTTTTTTTATAAAAAACCGGAAAAAAAGGTTCTGCATTGACGATTTTTTTGTTCCGTCTTCCGTCTGCCGTCTTCCGGGAAAAAAGTTTTCTTCCGTCTTCCGTCTGCCGTCTTCCGTGAGAAAAATTTTCTTCCGTCTTCCGTTTTCCGTGTTCCGTAAAAAAAATTTTCTTCCGTCTGCCGTCTGCCGTCTTCCGGATTTCAAAATTCCATTTCCGCTCAACTCTGATCGGTGGCCGAGTGGTTAAGGCGTAGGAGTTCCCGTTCCTATGGTCCCAAAGACCGCGGGGGTTCGAATCCCTCCCGATGCAAACTTTTTTCTTTTATTTCTTTGTGCTAAATAGTCTGAAATATTTGGAAATGCACTTTTTATGCTGAACGGGAAACATCGAAAAAAAATCCCAATTTTTGCACTGGCCACGGTATTTCTACTTCAAAACTAACTAGTTTTACATTAAAATGATAAAATTCCTCGAGAACGTCTGTTTTGCGTGTTTTTTTCCATTCTTACTCATGGTTTTCAGATCGGTCGACGAGTACGACACTAAAGAGTTCAACCAGATCGTCGGCACCCTTCATTCTTTACGAATCAAACTTCTAAACAGGTGTTCTACGTATTCTTCCCCCAATACTGTAATATTCAGATTCACAAAAACCCTCTCAAATCCCGCGGAATTCTTGTGCGAATGCGTCGAACAGCTCGACGTAGCCTCCTCGTTTGCGGTCAAACAACAAATCTGCCGACTGATGGCACGACACCTGCCCCAATGCACCGACAATATCATCTCGGTGCAGTGCATCCGTGCCGCCGGCGCCATCGTCAACGAGGAAAAGAAGTCGCTGAACAGTCTGCCGGCCCTGGAATCCTTTGTAAACGTGGCACTGAGCGGTCCGCAGGGAGACCCCGAAGTAGCCCGAATCACTGTGGAAATGCTCGATTCGCAATTGGCGATCGCCGGCCAGAGCACCCCGGTCGCCCTGATTCTCGTCGACGCCGTCACGAGATTCCGCGCAAATCTCTCTGAAATCTGGGCCCCGTTCCTCGTGAAATTGGCCCTCTTCGGACCGGTTCCCAAAAAAGAATCCCGAGTTTTGGGCTACGCCTACGCGAAAATGTTCGCAGAAGAGGGGGATAAACTCGAAAATTATCAAATCGAACGGTTGGATCAAGTGGTCCAGAAAGCCCGATTCAAAGCGGTCCTTCTCGCTCTGAAACTGGCCAGAGAGGCACCGGACACGTGGCTCCACACCTTGATCCGAGAAATATTCGTGGCGTCGGCGATTATGGATCAGAGCTCGAGCCGTTCGTTCGGACTGTCGATGGCCCACCGACAGAAGACCCGCGCCGTCGAATTGTTGCACTTGTTGGCCGGGAGCGTCCAGGATGAGGTGCGTAACCGGTGTTTGTGCATTATTCGACACAAAATGTTGCGCAAAAAGCAGAGACTTCTCCGTTTCACAACGTGATGTTCCACAACCGTTACGTTTCGCCACTAAAGCAGAGCGGTTGCGAAACACGTGGTTGATATTCGACAAGCTGTTTCAGTGGCGAAACGCAACGGTTGTGTAACATTAGGTTGCGTAACGAAGAAATCTCAAAAAGAGGTGTCACATTCGCTTCACCTGAAAATTGTCTAAAAGTTGCCACGTTTTAGGAGTTCGCCTCGGAAATATTCGATTTCTGCATCGCCTGTGTCGTCGACCCTTGCCAGCAGTTTTCGATTAAATTGATCGTCGAATGGACGTTGGCGCGGCTGTGCATCAAATTCGAAAAACTCTTCCAGAAGTTGGTGGATAAGGAGTTTGAGGTACTAAAGACTTGGATACGTTATCTGGTCCCAAGATGTACTATTTTGGAAAAGGCCAGGTTTTTGCGGAAATTGCGGCCTTTTCGTCCATAAAATCAACAAAATACGATCAACAACATCGAACATTCCACGATTTTACAGGCAAAAATGGCGGCGCAACGGATCGGCTCAGTGTGCTCGTGGCTGAACGTCCTCATGCTCATTTCGCGGGCGGCCCCGCACCTCACCGAAACGTGTCTCGACAAGACGGTCGTCTGGTGCACCGCCCAGAACTTTCCGGTCCGGTGCACGGCGCTCGCCGCCGCTCGTCTCATGTTCGGCACTTTTGAGAAGGAGAAACGCAAGAAGTGGCGAATTGTGAAGGCGATTGTGAACTTCGACGCGGAACCTTCGGGAAACTCGCGCCGAGTCATCGACAATCTCTGCGCGGATTTCTATTTTTCGAAATTGCACGTCGAACGCCATCTCGATTTCCAGACGGTCCTCACCGAAATCGCGCAAAGAACGGGCATGCCTGCGGAGGAAACCATTCCGACGGGGATTATTCTCGAAGTATCCGACGTTGAAGACGTGAAACTTCTGAATAAAGACTTGGAATTCCTGGCGGCACCCTCAGAAGTATACTCGGCACTTTCGAAGAACGCGAGCTCGGCGCCAAGTATGGAAAATCAAGAGGACACCGAAAACGACATCACTGACCCGGATTCTGAAGTTGGAGCATCGTTCCAGCGAAAAATAGTGAAAAACGAGGAGACGACGGAGCAGGAACACTCGCTGATCGTCGTCGCTTCCCTCGTGGACAAGCCGAACAACCTGGGCGGAATCTGCCGGACCTCGGAAATTTTCGGAGTGGACACTCTCGTCGTCGCCGACATCCTAGTGGTGCAGGACTCGAACTTCCGCGCGCTCAGCATGAGTTCGGAGAATTGGCAACACGTGGAGGGCGTGAAACCGGCCAACCTGCTGCCGTATCTGCAAGATTTGAGGGCCAAGGGGTATACGGTCATTGCGGCCGAACAGACGACCGACAGCGTCATGATGCACGAGTTTGTCTTCCCCAAAAAGGTGCGTTTTTTCTTTTGAGCGAAAATGGGCGATTTTGGAAATGGCGATTATGGTCGTTGTGGAAATCGATTGCAGTAACGTAAATGAAAGATTTTTGTGAATAATAGAGAAAAACCACTAGGAATGTTGACAAAACAAACGTTCTCGAGGATTTTTATCAATTTAATGTGAAACTAGTTAGTTTTGAACGGGAGAGGGCTAGTCAGTGCAAAAGAGAATGGGCCGAACCGGGGATTGAACCCGGGACCTCTCGCACCCAAAGCGAGAATCATACCACTAGACCATTCGGCCACACGATCACTTCCATTCCGATCACAAAACAACACCCCCAATGCCTCCTTCCGCGCCGAAACGTTTCCCTTCCGCGCAGCTTTCCGCAAGCAAGTTTCTTTGTGTGAAATGACTTGCGGAAAGAAAAGCGGCGCGGAAGGAGGCATTGGGGGTGTTGTTTTGTGATCGAAATGGAAGTGATCGTGTGGCCGAATGGTCTAGTGGTATGATTCTCGCTTTGGGTGCGAGAGGTCCCGGGTTCAATCCCCGGTTCGGCCCATTCTCTTTTGCACTGGCTAGCATATAACGGTATTTCTACTTCAAAACTAACTAGTTGTACATTGAATTAGTAAAAATACTCGAAAACGTCTCTTTTCTCGACATTCCTCATGGTTTTCCTCCCAATCTTCTATTTACGTCACAGCTACCGGTTTTCCTATATTTTTGTAAATAGTGTCAGAACCCAATTGAAAGGCGGCAAAAGAGTACCGCACCGGACGGGATTCGAACCCGCGAGGTCTGATGACCATAGGAGTGCAAACCTCCCACGCCTTAAACCTCTCGGCCACCGGTGCCACGAATCTTAATCCGGAGGGACCACTTCTGTTAGTGGTTCCATAACTGTTCCCGCACAAACGGTCCCTTCCGTTTCCGTTGACCGAATAAGCGGAATGTGCTGTATTCAGAAGCGTGGCATCGGTGGCCGAGTGGTTAAGGCGTAGGAGTTCCCGTTCCTATGGTCCCAAAGACCGCGGGGGTTCGAATCCCTCCCGATGCAAACCTTTTTCTTTTATTTCTTTGTGCTAAATAGTCTGAAATATTTGGAAATGCATGTGAACAACATTGTTCAAGCCGCCCTCTCTCGCTCACAAAACACCGAATTCCCAAACCCCGGTGTTTTGGGAGCGAGAGGGGGAGCGAAACATATAAGAAGACCGCCATCTTTGTGACAGCAGCTTATTCTTTTCTTATAATAAATATTATTCTATACGAAACATGGTGACCCAGTCTATTTGAACCTTCAATCTTCTCCACGATCACCATCGAGCAAGAGTGATCATCGAAGAACACAATGAGCTCATCCGCAATCCGATCCCAGATTGGGATATGTCGCAGACGTCTGAAGGACGCCATCGACGAGTCAACGAACATCGACAATGTCTCCGCCGCCAAGGATGATTCCAGCGAAGACATCTACTCAACAATCTCTGCCATTACGGACACTATCTATCGAATCGAGATAGAGGTATCGCGTATCAAGAAGTGCAACGATGAGTGGAACCAACTCATCAATCAGCAACCTGCCGAAGCAGCAATCAAGGAGGACTACAAGAAACGTGTTGGAGACTACGAAACAGAACTCGTCAAAGCCGAAGGCACCGCAGTTCGTCTGAAGACAGTCTACGAAGAGTACGTCGCTCTTCACCGCAACAAATCAACGGAATCTACTGCCTACCCACAAGTAATCAACGTCTCCCCACACACCCCGTCATCAACTCCAATGCTGTCCATGCGACTTCCAACGTCCTTACCAGCAACGACACAGCAGCCTCCAGTTCCAGTACATTCAATGCAACCGCAACATCAAATTCCCGTTCAAGCAACACAGCAACTCCCGCAACTCCAAACTCCGATTCACGTGCAATCCATGCAACTCCAGACTCCAATTCAAGTGCAATCCATGCAAACTCAATTTCCGACCAATGGACTGTCAATGCCACCGCAGAATCCAATCCAACCAAGTATGATGACTTCAATACCAATCCAACTTCCCACCATCAATCTACCCGTGTTCCATGGGGATCACATGGAGTACCACTCCTTCATCGAGCTCTTCTCGTCACTCATCGATATCCAACCAATGGCGGATATCATGAAGATGCACTATCTTCAATCTTCACTCAATGGCGATGCGAAGAAGCTCATCCAACATTTGCCACTTTCCGGAACCAACTACGCGATCGCCAGAAAGGTACTTCACGATCACTATGGTGATGTACGAAGAACCAGATTCAACCTCATGCGGAAACTACAAGATCTACCAGCAGTGAGCAACCACAACAACACAGTCATGCTTCACGAATTCTGGACCGAGGCCTCTACTACTTTTGAACGCCTCAAGCTTCTCGAACCAGACTGTGACAACGCCATGACTGCCGACATCATCTCCAGAAAGCTGCCACTACGCTACATCGAAAAGCTCTACTCCGGACGGAATTCCAATCAGCACTTGACAGCATCTACCCTCCTGCAACTGGTCCATGAACTTATTCAATCCGACTCCATCATCATCACCATTGCCAATCGAGTTTCATCAGAGAAACCAACCACAACGATGAGCACGCAGCAACAAGTCAATGCCAAACCTCTTCTTCCCAAGTCCAGTGCCAATGCCAACGTGACCTCACCCTGTGCTTTCTGCTCGAGATTCCACCGTCACGAGGATTGTCGTACCTACAGCACCCCTGACGAACGCAAGAAACGTGCACGAGAACGGAATCTCTGCTTCAAATGCCTGAAGACCGGACACCGCAGCACTGAGTGCCGAAAATCACGCCCGTGCTATCATTGCAAGGGCACACACCATTCGGCCCTTTGCTCTGTTCGACGACAGCGCCCGACGTCACCTCCTCATCACATCAAAGACAATGACTCACATCCTCGCGGCCGCTCCTTTTCCCCCAAACCGAGACAATCCAACCATCAACATCGAGACGGAAGGAGCAGTAACAACAACGGCAACCGACGACATGAATCACCAGGACGTCAACAACCTGGAAACTCCCATCAGTCGCAGACGGATTCCCGCAGAGTACGATTCAACAACACTTCCGTAGTGACCAGCCATCTCGAGGAACCCCTCGAACAGACCGAGACTGGAATGACCATCTCACTGACAACAACATCAACCCCACCCACAGCTCCGCCTGTCTCGTACGTTCCGGACACTTCCGTCTACTCAGAGTCACATCTTCCAATTGCAATGATGGCAACCTCAATTCCCGTGGACAACCACAATGGCAAACCCATTCCAACTGTCGTCTTCTTCGACCATGGCAGCGACCGCAGTTACATTACCGAACAATTGTCCCACCAGTTGGAACTGGAACCTCTCGACCAGAAACGGTTCAACGTGAACACCTTCGCTGCTGAAACAACGACAAGCTTCCACTCCAAACGGTTCGTCGTCACATTCAACGTCAAAGGCAAGAAGATCCCCATTCCATTGACCGAAGTTCCCACCATCACGCGCTCCATCACGACTTGCAACCTTGATGAAACCACCATCAAACAACTTCTCAGCGATGAACATGCCATTCTACCCCGATCCACTGCGAAACCAGGAATTCTCCTTGGACTCGATCACATGAACAAGATCCTTGGAGACACATTCTCCACAAAACTACCGAACGGATCTGACATCTACTGGACGGACGTCGGCATCATCATCACCGGTACAGAATCTTCATCGTCATCGTCAGATCAACAAACCACTCTGTGCGTCGAACCAACACCAATGCCTACCCCTCACGGTATTCTACACAACAGTCCAGAAGATGATCACGAAGCACTACGCAAGCTGATCGAACAGTTTTGGAGTTTGGAATCAGCAGGAATTTTCGAACACCCACGCACGACAGACGAAGAACTTGCTGCCAAACACTTTGCCGATACGACCACTCGGGACGAAACCGGCCGTTACGTTTGCCGCTGGCCCTTCAAGGAGAGTCTCTCGACACTGCCAGACAACCGAGCCTTGGCTTTTCACCGTCTCCAATCAACACTTCGTCGCCTCATGAAAGATCCTCAACTGTACATCAAGTACAACGACATCATCGTCGACCAACTCCGGCGAGGCTTCATCGAGCTCGTGATCAACGAAAAAGACACTCAGTTTCCTCGACACTACTTGTCACATCATCCAGTTCTGAAGAGCAGCTCCACAACGACCAAAATGCGTATTGTCTACGACGCATCTGCTCGTGCTTTCAAACTGGCCAAGTCACTGAATGACGTGTTGCATGCAGGTGAATCACTCCTGCCACATCTAGTTGGCGTTCTGCTCCGCGCACGACTACCACAGATTCTCATCAGTTCGGACATCGAGAAAGCCTTTCTCATGCTGGGACTTCATGAAGCCGATCGCGACGTTTGCCGTTTTCTCTGGCAACCCCCCGGAGCTGAAAAACCCAATTGCTACCGATTTCTCCGAGTTCCATTTGGCGTCAAGAGCAGTCCATTCCTACTAAATGCCACTATCAAGAAACACCTCACGGACAGCAACTCCACTGTGTGCAGACAGATTCTTCGGAACATCTACGTGGACAACGTCTTTCAAGGAGTCGACACGATCGCTGATGGTCTCCGTTTCTATCATCTCTCCAAGAAGATCTTCAAAGATGCCCAGATGAACCTGACTCAGTTCTACTCGAACTCTACGTCCCTGGATCGTGCCATCGCTCAACTGGAAGACAAGCCAGTGGATGAGTCTCCCGATCACAAAATTCTTGGAGTTGGATGGAACACCATCACTGACCAACTACTCATTGCCATCCCGACAGCCGTCACGACTCCATTGACTAAGAGGAAAATCCTGCAGTTCAACGCAATGATCTACGACCCTCATGGATACATTGCTCCAGTCGTTCTCCGTGGAAAACTTTTCTTCCAAGCTCTCTGGACTCGATCTTCCGATTGGGACGCCGCCCTCACCGAATCAGAGAAAGAAGAATGGTATTCAATCCAAGCTGGGATGAATGGACTTCCCATCACAATCAACAGGAAGTACTTCGAAACTTCTTTGGGCCCAGACGACAAACTCGAGCTGCATTTGTTTGGCGACGCCAGTGAGTCAGCATACGGTTCCGTCGCCTACCTCAGACGCATTGGCCCTCATGGAATCGAAATCGCCTTTGTCATGGCAAAGAGCAAGGTCATGCCACTCCGACGAGCGTTAACAATTCCCCAAGCGGAACTACTGGCCATCGAACGCTGTGCACAACTGGCCAAAACACTGACGGATGAGATGGACTTGCAGTTCCGAGAAGTAGTCCTTTGGACCGACTCCATGTGCAGCCTGGACCAGCTCGCCTCCAACAACGCTGGATCAACGTACAGCAGAAACCGCATTCGAACCATCAACAAGCTAGCACCGAATTGCACTTTCTCTCACGTGCAAGGCAAACTCAACCCAGCGGACGTTTTGAGTAGAGGATGTACACTCGAAGAACTTCGTCACGACAACAATTGGTGGAAAGGCCCCGAGTTTCTATCCCACACTACTCTTCCAATCCGAACTTCAAGCGTGACTCAATCGATCACGGCCGCGGTCAACACTCAGATGGAACCTTCTCCTATCCTGAATTTGGACCCATCACGTTTCAACAGCTTCCATCGTCTCCTCAACATTGTGATGCTCCTTCTCCAACTCTTTGTCAAAGACACCACAACAATCAAGAACAAAGCAAAAGCCGTAATCACGAAACTCGCCCAACAACTTCAAATGCCCGACGAGCAAACGATTCGCAATCTCCATCTGCAGCGCATCAACGGCATATTCTACTACGATGGACGAGTACCCGACAAGAGAGTGCCCTTTCTTCCGAAAGGACACATCGCCAAGCTGTTTGTTCAGGCAATACATCGTCAGAACAAACACAGCAGCCCCATGTTCACACTTGCCAAAGTACGGAACGAAGTTTGGATCCCGAATGGTTTATCCTTCATCAAGAAAACAATCAAAGACTGTTTCTTCTGCCGCATCATCAACGCAAGAGCTACTCGCCAACCTGACTTCCCATCATTTCCACTCTCTCGTACGACATGGCATCTTCCGTTCTCCATCTGTGGACTCGATTATGGTGGACCGATCAAAGCTCGGAACAACTCGGACACGCGAAAGTACTGGTTTCTTGTGATAACCTGCTTCACTACTCGATACACCGTCGTGGAGATAGTCCCATCACTGGATGCCATCAATCTCCTTCGAGCCCTCCGCCGTTTCTGTTCACAGTATGGAACACCGAAAGAATTTCTGACGGACAATGCAGCTCAAATTGTGATGCTCTCCAAAGTCACCCAAGAAGTCGCACACCAACTAAGAACCACGACTCCGTCCATGATGCCATTCACGGATCATCCTCCACTACCCAACTTTCGATTCATTCCCGCATTGAGTCCATGGGCTGGTGGATTGTACGAAAGAATGGTTGGACTCGTCAAGAACTGTTTGGTCCGTTCCGGAACCACCCGTCAACTCATGGAGGAAGAAGACCTTCGAACTCTGTTCAAAGAAGCCGAAGCCGTAATCAACGACCGCCCCTTGTCATACGTCAGCCAGGATGACATTCAACCACTAAGACCTGTCGATCTTGTCTACCCCACAAAACGCCATTCAACACTCCTCCACGTCGATGAGACAATGGACTTTTCTGGAATCAATGTATCGACACACGCTTCATTCCTTGAAGATTGGACCAAGACGTCAAGCCTCACTGACTACTTTATCCGACGTTGGAAAGAAGAGTACGTTCAAATCCTGCAGACCCGACCAACACTCACTCACGCTCAAGACCGGATCACGAATCCAGAACCTCTTCAAGTCAACGAGATAGTCATGTTTGAGGACTCCGGCCAGAAGACCACTTGGCCATTAGCAAGAATCACCGAGCTGAATGGACGATCCGCCAAACTCCAATCTGCAAAGACTGGAGCAATCATCGAGAGACCGTACAAGAAGATCTTCAAACTTGAATTGGAACCACCACTGCAGAAGAACCTCAAAACCCGAGATTCCCCCTCAATCGTCTCACCTCCACACGACTCAAATTCATCGAGAAGGATCACCCGAAGCATGACGCGAAACAACTCGACACCCACGATCAACACTGACGGCAATCGCAGCACTCCTCCTACACGGACTCGACATCGACGGCATCAACAAAGTACCACACTTCTGGGACTTCTAGCTCTGACGATACTACTACCAACCACCACTGCCTTCACAATCAACGGAACATCGCCAGTTGACTTCGTCAACACTCAACTCGTCTACTGGACCACGACGTACTTTTACATTGTTCACGTAGCTGCAGCCCTCATAGGAATTACCATCCTGACGATATTCCTCCACACCATGGTTCTATGCTTCCAATGGTCCAAATTCCTCCTCGACTCTATCCTACATGGCCTCCGTTGGATTATCCTTCAATCGCGACGATGCATCGGCTGGATCCGGGCGAAGAGAAGACGTAGACGAACTAAGCGACTGCTACTACTCGTTCTGATGACGTACTCTCCAATTCTATCATCCGCCTGCAGCAATGTCGCACACATCAGTGGCCACGAACGAGCGTGCTACGTGGAAGAGGACAGATCCAGATGTTCGATCAACTCAGTCTCACTGATCGCAGCGAAAGCAAACGGAGCCGCGAGCTGTTTGGAAATTCGTAACGAAGAAGAAGAGACTCTGACCACCTTGAAAATCGCGGCCACAGCTCTCAACAGCCACTGCGAGAAGAACGTCGCTTTCTACTCGCGCGACTTCACCCTCAACACGGAATACGTTCATCGATGCAACGGAGCCGGTTCATGCTCGACAGCACGATGCGGATCACTCGGACCCAACGAGGAAATATCGGAACTCTCTCGATCATCTCGCACACAACCCGGCTTCACCGCATGCACGCCTGGATGTGGAGGATGGACCTGCAACTGCTTTCACTTCGATCCCGCCTGCCTGTTTTTCCGCGTCTACGCAACACCTACTTCGGACACCATCTACGAAATCAGTCACTGCCCAACCTGGACTCCACGACTTCAGGTTGACATCGAGATTGGTGAGATCAACATCAGCACAGAACTGTCCCCAGGAGTCAAGTTCACCATACCTGATACCAACATCAGCATAACTGCAACCGGATTCAGTGCTCCCCCCCTTCAAGTGCATCAAGCAACCTTCATACAAGCCTACACTCATGGAGCCTGGGTACCAAACTGGACTGCCTACACGTTTGCACAGCCTGCTGCCCCCGGAAGGCCCACTAAAGGATTAGTGGGTGAACTACAATGCAATTCCCGATCCAATGCTATTCGGTTCAATTGCTATTTTGACCAATCCCTCTGTCACTGCAATGGTTTCTCAACTCAAGTCAATTGCCAATGTTCCACAACCAAGATGGCCGACTATGGTTTGCAAAACAAGCTGCCCACTGAACGACTCAACCACAAAGTGTTCACACTCAGTGGAACTCCACATGTGGTTACTTCGGCGACTCAGGAAACGCTGATCAACCTACATGTCGAAATGGTCAATGTGACAGTGAGTAGAATAACTGAGATTCTATCATGTTATGCGGAACAAATCGGTGAATTATCCGGATGTCATTCGTGCTATTCGGGAGCTTCCGTGAAGATCAACTGTCGATCCAGAAAGCATATGTCCGGTCTTCTTCATTGCCAGCACCACTTCGAGGCCACGATCAACTGCAGCCCTGATGGAAGTATCAACGATCTTCTGATCCCGTCGGACAAGAAATTGGTCAATCTCAACTGTTCACTCGACTGCGGCAGACGGACGAATCTCTTCATCAATGGAACCCTCGACACCATCAACACATTCTCTGACAACAGTTCGTTTTACTCCTTTGCCTATGATAGAATAGTTCACACCGCCCTTAGTCTAGGAGACCTAATCTCTAATTTTCTGAGTTCCTTCACGAAGCCCTTCAAATACCTATTGATAATTTTTCTTAGTATCGTCCTTATCGTTTTTATATTCATCCCCCTTTTCAAATGTTGTCACCGAAACTATTCAAGATTCTTTAGATATAGGAGAATTAGAAATCTAAAGAAAAAATACAACTTATCATAAGTCCCTTCACTTCCCTTCACTTCTCGTTATCCGGAGTGTGAACAACATTGTTCAAGCCGCCCTCTCTCGCTCACAAAACACCGAATTCCCAAACCCCGGTGTTTTGGGAGCGAGAGGGGGAGCGAAACATATAAGAAGACCGCCATCTTTGTGACAGCAGCTTATTCTTTTCTTATAATAAATATTATTCTATACGAAACAATGCAGTCCGTTATAACTGATAACGAACAAAGAATTCTGAATTTGTACAAAAATATTTCTCCGATTGCATCACATTTTTAACCACTCCTTACTAAGTAACATTTCTATAAAGCTTTTCGTAAAAGAATTGAGGAAATTTTACAAACAGAAAAAGTAAAAGATAATCGAAAAAAAAGTCGCTCTGTGGCGAAAAGTTGTGAAGACTGAAGAAAAATCATAAATCCAAGAACGCGCGGTCGTCTCGATTGCTGAATGATTGCTAACTGATTGACCATCCTTCCCACATTCACGAGGTGCATTCGCATTCCCCCACTCCTCGGACATCTTTCAGGCGTAGCGCCTTTTCGAGCGCTGATTGCTCAAGGATTAGCCATCCGTTAGCCATTCTTCGGCCATACCGCTCGCTCTGCCACTATTCGGCCATCGCGGTGGAATTTTTTCGATGTTTCCCGTTCAGCATAAAAAGCGCATTTCCAAATATTTCAGACTATTTAGCACAAAGAAATAAAAGAAAAAAGTTTGCATCGGGAGGGATTCGAACCCCCGCGGTCTTTGGGACCATAGGAACGGGAACTCCTACGCCTTAACCACTCGGCCACCGATGCCACGTTTCTGAATACAGCACATTCCGCTTATTCGGTCAACGGAAACGGAAGGGACCGTTTGTGCGGGAACAGTTATGGAACCACTAACAGAAGTGGTCCCTCCGGATTAAGATTCGTGGCACCGGTGGCCGAGAGGTTTAAGGCGTGGGAGGTTTGCACTCCTATGGTCATCAGACCTCGCGGGTTCGAATCCCGTCCGGTGCGGTACTCTTTTGCCGCCTTTCAATTGGGTTCTGACACTATTTACAAAAAAATATAGGAAAAACCGGTAGCTGTGACGTAAATAGAAGATTGGGAGGAAAACCATGAGGAATGCCGAGAAAATAGACGTTTTCGAGTATTTTTACTAATTCAATGTACAACTAGTTAGTTTTGAAGTAGAAATACCGTTATATGCTAGCCAGTGCAAAAGAGAATGGGCCGAACCGGGGATTGAACCCGGGACCTCTCGCACCCAAAGCGAGAATCATACCACTAGACCATTCGGCCACACGATCACTTCCATTTCGATCACAAAACAACACCCCCAATGCCTCCTTCCGCGCCGCTTTTCTTTCCGCAAGTCATTCCACACAAAGAAACTTGCTTGCGGAAAGCTGCGCGGAAGGGAAACGTTTCGGCGCGGAAGGAGGCATTGGGGGTGTTGTTTTGTGATCGGAATGGAAGTGATCGTGTGGCCGAATGGTCTAGTGGTATGATTCTCGCTTTGGGTGCGAGAGGTCCCGGGTTCAATCCCCGGTTCGGCCCATTCTCTTTTGCACTGACTAGCATATCACGGTATTTCTACTTCAAAACTAACTAGTTTTACATGAAACTGATGAAAACTCTCGGGATGTCTGTTTTCTCAGCAGTCCTAGTGACCAGTTTTGATCAAATTTTCTCGCTTGTCGACGTTTTCCCTCCAATGTCACCTCGTGGTTATTCGCCAACAACTGACTGTCAATCGTGACGCTCTTCTCGATTGCCCACACTCGAATCCATCCGTATGATCGGAATGGAAGTGATCGTGTGGCCGAATGGTCTAGCGGTATCACAAACCGGCGTGGGTGAAATGAGGGCGAGGAGTGAGCAAACAGGCGGGGAGGCCGAAATCAGACCCTTTTTCAACTCACTGCGCGTCTGAGGCTGTTTCGGTCTGAATTAGAACTGTGTGATGAGAATCAGATATTCCGATTAGAGTTTCTAGAATTTCTTGCTTACTTCTTCCGAAGGTTATTTAGAAAAGGTACTTTGGCTAATTCCGTTCTTCGCCGCGAGGACGCTTATTCATGAAGAGCAAAAAAATGGTTGACAGATTTTGAACTCTATTCGCTAATATTTTGACTTGTTTGCAGGCTGTAATCGTGATGGGCGACGAGAAGGAAGGCGTCCCGGTCGGTCTTCTGCGAGCCGTCGACCAGACCGTCGAGATCAAGCAGGTCGGACACACGCGGAGCCTGAACGTCCACGTCACCGCGGCTCTCATGATTGCCAAGTTCGCCGAGCAAGTCAAATTCGCCAAAAACTAACGTGATATTGTTGTTTTCCCCTTGTTTGTCGGTTTTTGTTTTTTTTTGTTCGCAAATTAATTTTATTCAGAGAAATTAGAGACGGAGATTCGTCGCAGTCCGAGAAAAGTGACGATTCTTGTTGATCTCGAGAAGTATCGGAAATCATCATTGGAGAATGTCGCTGTAGTCAAGCGGTTCTCATATAAAAATTCAAAATATTGAAGAGTGTCCTGGTGGATCCCAAACCTTTCCTCTCCGGATCTCTATGACAACAGGCTCATTTAAGTAATGCGGATTATCTTTAGCTCGTGCGAGTGCGATAATGAAATGTACGGACGGGCACCACCAAACGGCCTAAATCAAGCTGAGCAACAGATAATAATAGGTTAAGGAGAAATATCAGAGAAAATTCGGTTGAGAGCTTCATTAGTATTCAGTTTAATTTGAGCGATACGACTTGGGTACAACTATCAAAAACTGAGAACATTTTCTAAGCCTGAATGCTTGGAAGTCATAATCGGATAGCGAAAAAATGTTTATTGGAAACAAAACTGGGTTGAAACAAGGAAAACGATAAAAAAACGTAACATTACAGGAACAGACGAGGTAATTGAGGGACGTTGAGGTAAAATAACAAGTTAACGAAAATGCATAATTGTGAAAAATTAGTCTTAGACGTCTAGCAATCCGGTTTTTCGTCCGGGAACACACAAAAAACAACAAATTGGATTAGCTAAATCATTGAAACTTAAAATTAGCGAATTTCATTGAGAAAAAAACAATCGAATCAATTTCGAGTTTTACAGCTAAACATGCTCGAATTTAAGCCATTTTGCTGCTAGAACGCTCAAAGTGCTCATATTTACTGCGGAAAAACGCCTCAACTTTTTTCGCCACGCCCCTTTTTCCACTTGTGGTTTCTCTCTCAAACACGAGTTCCGGTGTTCGGGATCCATCATTCTGAAAATAGAGAAAATAACATCCAATGTCTTTAAAAATCTCACTTTGCATTCATGACTTCTTTTTTTGAGCAGTGAGCTGCTTGATGCGCTCATCTCTGGCACGGAGCCAACCGCCCAACTTCTCATTCGCCTCTTTGCTACTTTGCAAATTCTCGCCCAACATCTCGATTCGCTCGCGTTGGTCCTCATTCAAGGCCTTCTGCTCGTTGATTGTCTGTTCGTTCTCCTCCAGTCGAAACTGCTGCCAAAGGATCTCGATTTCCATGAGTTCCATCTCTTCTCCGATCATATCGTCATGCTCCTCACTCGCCGCCATCATTTCTTCAATCTTCTCCTCCAATTCATCGATCCGTCTGCTCTTCCTCTCGCTTTCCGCCATCAGCCGACTGATCGTCTTCCGATCGTCTGGAAGTGTTTCGCTCGGTTTATGCAACTCTCGCCGAAGCGCCCGAATCGTTTCTTCATCTTTCGCACTTTTTTCCTTGTATCTCGCAAGTTCCGCTCGACACGCTTTCAGCTCATTCTCCCGTCGTATCGACATCTGCTGGAGGTCGTTGAGTTGAAGTTCCAGGGCGTGTGGACACATGGCAGCGGGCACTTCGGTAGTTGGTTTCGGTGGAGGAGAGGCTGGAAATAACAACTGTCATTGCTAATTTACAGGTGTCTGGTCTCAACTACGGCCAATATCGATAAAAACTCTTGAAATACTATTTCTACAGGTTAGCTACAAGTTTTAGTGAAAACGTTAGCCTAAACTCACGTTTCAGACAAAATTTTCTCAAGTTTCAGAGATCTGCAAGTCCACGTTTTCTTTGGATCATGCAAAACAAGCGTCTAACGCAGAATATTCCAGACTTGCAACGGGCCGGGCCGGGCCGGGCCAAAATTGGAAATTTTCCGGCCCGGCCCGGCCCAGCCCGGTCGGCCCGGGAGGATGCACCTAAAAATTCAAGTTGACCGCCGTTTTCTTCAAGCACGTTGTCTTCGTCCATTTTTACCCACCAAACTTTGAAAACGGCCTACGTTATCGTCGTTTTGCTTCAATTTCGAAGAATCATTGTAAAAACCAGCAGAAATAGAAAAAAAGACGAAAAAGGCAATGTTATAGCATAAAAACCTGTTAAAAAATAGAAATTGCTGTTTAAAGTCGCAAAATTTTCACAAAAATTACGAAAATTTTCTCAAGAGTGGGCGGAGCGATTGATTGCAACTCTGTCACGCCATTTTAGCAATTTTGCCGCACGCGTTTTCCTCTTCCTTCATATTTTTTTTTGCATATTTTTTTTGAGGTCTAACTTCCGGGCCGACCGGGCCGGGCCGGCCCGACGATTTGGCAAGTCTGGAATATTCAACAAAAAAATCACCTGGCATGACTTTTTCTTCTTCTTCTTCTTCTTCTTCTTCGTCTTCTTCTTCGTCTTCTTCTACTTCTGCCTCTTCCACTTTCACACTTTGTACTCTTTCGGCGCTTATAATCGTGGTATCATTGCTCATTTCTTTTTCTCGTTTCACACCTTCCGACGCCTCCAAAATCGGTCCAGTCCATTCGAGTAAATTCGAATTTTCGTCGACTTCTTCCTGCTTGATCTTCGGCATTATTGTTGTGAAAGTGAAACGTCATGCGCGAATGCGTGACTCGCAGTTACCTGACGTGAAGTCTGAGCAAAAGTGCGTAGTCTAGCAACGGCCCGCCCGCGTGCTCTTCTTCTTCTTCTTCTTCTTCTTCTTCTTCTCTAACGTGCGCGCACTCAACCTCACGCCGATTACAATTCTCATCGTTAGTTTTGAGATTTGAGATCAACAACGCTAATAGTAACGTTTATTAAAGCATTGGCCCATTATTATTATTATTATTATTATTATTATTATTATTATTATTGCATTCTTCTCCTCACAACAGTAAAAACGTTTCAATGGCATCATCAAAAAGATTGTCACATGCTTGGCTCCTCCTCCTCCTCAATCTCCTCAGTCTCATAAATGTTTTCAACGGTCGGAAGGCCGCTGACACCGATTGTAGGCACAATTGTGATCGATCCATCGGCGGGGCATTCTATGACGAGACCGCCGTTCGATTCGGCCTCGCAACACGCCGTGCACAGGACGTGCATGCAGTCTGCAATTAACAAATTGTTCTTTGTTTTTTTTTGCGTCAAACGTCTGCTGATATGTGAAGAATCTGATAATAGGGTCTAAGATTTTAGACAAAACTCACTCAAAAATCTGGGAAGCTTTGCCGGATCGGTGTCGGTGTAGGCGTCTCCACAATCGGTGCAATGTGTCCAGGCCATCGGTCGATTCGTGCTCATACTCTTGATTTGACTCTCTCGCTGCTCAACCTTCAGCTCCAACTCTTCAATCCAACCGCGCTGCTTCTCCACCGTCTCCGCCTGCTCCTTGATCTTCGCCTCCAACCACTCAATCTCATCGGTTTTGCCTCCGTCGTCTCGATACTTTTGCACAATGTCTTGCAATCCGCGAATCTCGTCGACGTGCCGCGAATAGGCGCTCTTCAACGCGTCCGCTTCCAATTGTAGCGTGTGAATTCGCAGCTGCTTCACATTCACCTCATTCTCAAGGAACGCAATCTTGCTCACGTCTTCCGGCAACGACTCGTACGTCTTCTTCCGCTCGTCCGCCAAATCCGACTGCAACTTGTCGATCCAGTCGCGATCGCGTTGAATGCGACTCGTCGCGCGGTCCAGGTCACTTTTCTGGTGCTTCAGTTCCGTTGTCAACCTTCGGATCGTCTTGTAATCGGAGCGCTGAAACATTTCGTTTATTAGCTTTGAGACAACCCCGGCGACTTACCACTTTTTCCATAAATCCTTTGGGCGTTTGTGGGCAGGCGGAAGAAAAATAAAAAGATGGAGGCGATGGGGTAGAATCTGAAAAAAGCTACACTTTCAGTACGTCCAACGTTCCCAAAAACAAAAAGAAGGTGAAGCGGTATTACCTTGCAAAAAAGACGCACCTCCCCGTCTCGTCTCGTTGCGCACCATGCCCCGTTTGTCCATAGTCTTCTCGATGATTCCCTCCGGCTTCACCTGCCTCTCCTCCTTGCGATTTCGTCTCTCCAACCTGCGGATCTTCTCCTCATACGCGTCGTGTTGCGCGTTCATCTCTGCGTGCAACTCGTCAATCTTCTCGCTCTGCTTCCGCATTTCCCTGTAGTCGTCCGTGCTGATCATCTCGATATTCTTGTGCATGTTGAGGAACACGTCGTAAATGTACTGCGAGAGACTCTTTTCGCCGTTACACTGCAACAAGTAGTTGCACACCTCCATGACGTCATCGATGGGTGTGGAGGTGTTCTGCACGAATCCCTCGATTTCACATAATCCGTACAGGAACATGGTCATTTGGAGTTTCCTGTTCAACTCCATAAACTGCTCTTGTTGCTTCTGATGATCGTTTATCAAATCGCGAACCATTTTCGCACTCTCCTCGAGCATCGACACCTTCAAATCAGCAGTTCCTGGACGTTCTTCCTCCTCCTCCTCCTCCTCCAAATCGTCTTCCTCCTCCTCTTTTGGACGCACCGTTTTAAGAATCTTTCCGAAGACGGATCTCAGTTTGCCGGTGTACAAGTGCAGTTGACGGAAGTTCTCCTGTTGCTCGGCGAGCTGATCCACATAGTCTCGCAACTGTTTCTCCGAAAAATGTGGCTTCAACCGTCGCGGCGGCGTCAGTTTGCGCTTTTTGTAATCGGAGGGGCCAGAGTCCGAATCTGAGTCGTACGGCGCGTTGAGTCCTAGTCGCTTGGGTCTTTCGAGCACTGACGAGTCCGAGGAACTGGACATGATCGGGGACTGAACAAAAAAGTGACATTTGTTAGGTGTAAGGAAGGAGGAAAAGAGGAAAGTTAACAAATAGGCTCACGAACTAACTATCCACTTAATTCTAACAAAAAGACACCATCGAGAACGGCTGAAACTCGGTGAAAAGGCGTCGGTTATCGGTGTTGGCAAAGCATGAAGCACGCTTTGCGCCGACCGCAACGCGTCTCGCTCTGCCGTCATCTCCGGCCGCCCCGTTCTCTATCTTCGCTCTCTCACTCGGGCCGTCGACAAACCACGCGAAACACTGCTGCATTTGGAGGGTGTTCGATTCGAAAAAAAAGGAGAGGCAGATGTGTATGTGTGTGGGGAGGGAAGGAGGGTTGGAGACACGGAGGGTGACACGAAGGAGGCTGATTGGAATTCGAGAAACGAATTGGACTTTTCAAAGACAAGCGAAGGACTTGGTGTGCCGATTATACGGTAGAAATGTCTGTATGAGCACAGTGAAATTGATTAAGGAACATTATGAAGCGAAGCCTTTATATGTAATTGAAGCCAATTGTATACCAATTTAACCAGAACCCATTCATGGAACCCATAAACGACAATATATCACCGCAAAGTAAAAGCATTGAACGCGTATAATCATCTTAATAACTTCCCCAGCCAATTTCTTAAGAAAAGCTCATTTGGTGGTGCTCTTGAAGTGCTCCTGAACGAGTGCGGCGAATCTGTCCTGGAGCAGTTGGTAGTTCCGCTTGTGGTTCTTGGAGTCCCTCTCCAAGTGCTGCATGCTGTTCCAGAACCGTATGTTATCCTTGAACAGCGTATTGTAGTCGTCGCGCTCCATTTGCAGGTCTTGACGGAGATACGCGCACGTTCCACGCACGTCTTTCAACTCTTCCGACACTCTTTTCAGCGACCCATTCGCCTGTTTCAATTCCTCGGAAAGCTTTTTGATGGTCTCATCCCTGGCCTCCAACATATCGCCAATCAGCTCATTCAGCGTGTTCTTCCACTCTAAATGATTGTTCTCGCGGAGCAAATTCATGTTCGCCTGCTCGATGATCTCGATAATTTCCTTGCGCTCCTTGTTCATCGCCTTCAAATGTTTGCATTTCGAGCAGTTTGGATGAGGAGTTCGGTTGCCACGCGCCATTTTCTGAAAATCTGTTTGGTTGGCGTTGCTACCCGGGACTGACCAGAAATGCATGAAGAAACCAGCTGGCGATGCAACGCGCGAGCGACAAGAACAGAGTGAGACAGGGAACGGAAAGCAGCGAGCGCGAGTCGGTCTAAGCCACGTCGACGTCGCTCCGACGCTCTATCATCGATCAATATGTAAAGCATCGCGGCGAACGAGTGCGCTCGCGCTTTTTGTGACTTTTGCGGGTGCTTAGGAACACGTACGAAGCACGCAGAAGAGCAGAGATATTGGTGATTTCGAAGGTAAGACGTTTTCATTTTATCAACTTTTATTATAAACTAATCAACTGGGAACTTTGGAGCGTTGTGGGACTATCGGAACAACGGACTTTGTGGGGAACACTGTAACGCTCAATTGGAAAATGCAAGGAATTGTGAAAGAAAAGGAAAAATAGCAACAAAACTTATAGGGTCAAAATAATAGACAAGAGGGACCAGAACGATAGTTTTAACAGGAACAACTAATTGAAAGCTTGGAAGCGCAAGTTCAAGAATGAGCAATGTCAGTCTAGTAATGAAACAAATGATAGGGTAGTTGTACCCAGGAAACTTATGACATAGGGAGTGATGGAGGTGAAGAAAAAGTAACATTTGACATGAATTACTATTAGAAAAAAGGAAAAAGAAACTAAAAAAAGGAGTTGAACAACCACTACTCATCGATCATGGTCATCAGGGACCAATTGGCCGGTATTGCGTCGGCTTGCGGAGGCAGCGGTCTGTCATTGTCGAACGGGCACCGTGGACTCGGCGTGTCTGTGATTCTCACGACGCATTCGCTGCAGATCGCGTGTCCACAGGCTTCAAATGTTCATCTATTTCATTTCTTTTTATAACTTGCTTTCATCATAACGTACTCAACCCAAACTTGTCTAGAAACCTATAGGATCTTGAGATAATCGCTCTAAGGATTGATGTGATGTGTAGGATATTCTGACCGTTGTGTAGAGCGCAAAAAGTCACACACAAGTTCCGTAAAATCGTTCCGTACGGACACTTGGAAAACTCACGGAAAACCTTGGGCACCGTCTGCTGGCTAAACTCGTTGAAAGACTTGCCGCTCAGAGCTTGTCCTGCTCTCGTCCCCGTCCTTGCGACAGCTCTTCGTTTCTCATGTTGAGCTTCTTGATCGTCGCGTCTGTCTCCAGCAAGAGGTTCATCATCTCTTCGAATCGCATCTTCAGCTTGCTGTTTTCCTCCTCCTCGAGTGCCTTGATCTTCTCGTCTATCACCCTCAATTTCTTCTCGATCTTCTCGCGAAGCGGGCGTATCCCAAGGTAAGTACGTCCCCCTTCAATGCAGCTCTATCCTCAAGCTTTAGGCGGAAGGTATTAGGGGTGAGCAGAATGACTAACGGCTAGTTTGCCAACGATAAAAATTTGGAGGTCGTGGGATCGAGTACAAAGTAAATTTGTATGTTTATGCGTCATACCCCAAATCCAAAAAGTTGTGACGATGCCAAGTAGGATCGCTGGAAAAACGATAAAGGGGAGCTAAACGAGGAGGCAGACGCTCAGAGCGAGGGGATTGAATATTTATTGATTTTTTATTCACTGATGGATGAGGACATAGTTAGTGGGGAGATTCTTGAGTTCGTCGACATCGGGCATCTTGTGAGTCTTGTCAAATGGACAAATCTTTCGAATGGTGCTGCTGGTGACACCGTTGACGCACTGGAGGCACAGTGTGTGACCGCAACCTGAATGAAAACTTCTCTCAGACGAGCATTTCTCGAGCACTGCTCACTTAGCATCTTCGGAACGTGCTCCTCGTCGTCGTACTTGACACGACAGATCTGGCACTGCCGCCAGGGCATCAGCCGCTCGTCCATCGGGATTCGACCGTCCAGCTGCTTCGTCGCCGTGCGCCACTTGGACCGATAGTCCGCCACTCGGGATCTCTCCACTTCCAGCAGTCCCATCAGATGATCTTTGTCCTTGATCTCCTCGAGTCGCGCGTTTCGGTCCTCCAGTTCCTCGTTGCTCGTCAGCAGTTTGTGACGTTCTTTTACGAGCAGGTCCACCTCGTACTTGCCTTTTTCCACGTTGTCTGTAAACAAATTTTAACGAGTTTGTACTCTTTTTTCGAGAACTGAAACCTGGCGTTAGCATAGTTTTTGCAATAAGGTGTTTACAGCATTCGAACACCTTAGGATTCCTATTTCATGATCAACTCACCCGTGAGCATCCTGACCTCCTTCTCCCTCTTCCACTTCTCCTCGGCCTTCTCCTCCTCCAACTGCCTGATCCTCTTCTTCGCCTTCCGCAACTCGTTCTTCTCGGCCTCCAACTCGTGCCTCAGTCCTTCCGCCGCCGACAACTCCACGATCCGCGCGCCCTTCTCGTACACTTGCTTTTCCAATTCGGCAATCGTCGCCAGCGCTCTCTCGTGCTCCTTCGTCTTTTCTCGCAGCTCAACTTCCGCCTTCGCCGTGTACTTTGTGATTGCAAATCGCAATTCCATCGGCGGCTCGTCTACTATCGGCTTCGAAATTCCCATATTCCATTCCGACAACATTTTCTGGAACAGCGAACGACTTTTTATGGAAGGAATTTAGGACGAAAATGGTGTGAAGCACATGGTTTCAATGGAGCGCACTTGCGCAGGCTTTAAAGAGAGAGGGAGAGAGAGGAACGCGGAAAAGGAGGAGAAGAAGAAGAAGAAGAAGAAGATGGCAGTCGGTTGGCATGACGACAACGCTATCTTTTATGTGTACTCATGGTGCATCGAAGCATGGTGCTTGCGGATCCGTTGTCCGAGAAACGAAACAAAGGAAGCAAATTTAAAGACATTTGTTAGGGTAAAGTTTCAGGAAGATGTCAGACAAAGAATCTTGGAAAAATCTCCAGAGTCTATAAAAAATATTGTTTATTCAAATTCACATGTAATTCACAATCATTGCTGAAGAATCTTAAAGTTCTTTGGAAGGCAGGTGACGTCGGTGCACTTGAGCTCGGTCGTTTTGCGGTCCAGCGGGCACAGTAACTCCTTTTCTTTGGCCAGTTTTTGAGCGCACGAGTGACAGACGGTGTGGCCACAGCCTGCAAATGGATCATATTTACCTGATCGATTTTGGACCATTCAAACGGCTTTCTCAACTCACCCAGGACACGTGGCACATTGGCGGGAAGGTCGTTGAACTGTTCCAGGCACACATCGCACTCCTTCCACGGCATCTTGAGCCCCTGCACCTCGAGCCGTCCCTCCAGCACCTTCGCCATCTCCAACATCTCCTTTCTGCACTTCTCGGCCCTCAGCTGCTCCTCTTCCAGCGCAGCTCTAAGCCCGTTCGGGTCCGCGGCCAGCTCAAGCTTGTCGCTCAACCGGTCGATCATAATCTTGTGCTCATCGAGCGCGAGTATCAGTTCCGAGTTCATCTTGTTGTGGTCTCTCATAAACTCCAGTTTGGCGTCCATCGTTTCGCGCACTCCCTCGGCCATCTGGGCGTCCATCGTGTCACTGAGCTCGCGAACTCGGTGCTCCATCATCTGCATGAGGTTCTCGCTGAACTCGTCGAACTTCTCCTCCATCACTTTTTTGCACTCGTCGTGGTACTTTTTGAGTCGAACGATCTCCATATCCCTCTCCTTCACATCCTTCTCCAGTGCCTCGACTTTTTCGATGAGCGCCTCGCGGTCGAGAGACTTTGTCGGCGTCTCTTCCTCTGGCTTCGATTCACTGAAAAGCTGGATGGACGGTTTGCAAGCAGAAGATCTAACAGTACCCCGAACCATTCACCATCTCGTAGGCCATCCGGAGCAGACAGTCCTCCGCATGCTTATGCACATCTTCGAATTCGGCCGGTCTCGAACGCTTCGCCATTGTTGCGTATTCTGGAAATTAAAAGAGTATTTCAGATGTACGTGCTTGTCACTAGCGACGCTGAAAATGCTCTGAAAATGATGAAATATGCACGGGGAACACAGGATTTGTGCTAAACAGGACGCGGCGCGCAACAGCGGAGCCTCGTCGGAAAGGAGACGTCGAGAAATAACACAGAGGTGAGGAAGTGATGTTAAAATTTAGGTTTCAACATTTAACGGTTAGCGGTTATTAGAGATAATTAGCGAGGTGAACGCAAGTGTTAACATGCTCAAATTATCAAGCAAAAAGTTATTAAGATCAATTTATTCACGATTATATTACGTTGCAATGGGCATTGTACAAATATGCGGCAGGAGTGAGGATGAAAAGAGTTATTATTGATGGAGAATTTTGTAGTTTTTCGGGAGATCCGCGACCTTGTCCACGACGAAATTCTTGCGATCGACCGGGCACCGGATGAATCCACGCACAGTGTCGTTCCATCCGCTGAGCTGTTCGAGGCAGCTGTGGCAGAACGTGTGGCCGCACGCTGGAAATTAGAAAGAAGTTATTGGACTTTATGATTATAAAAAACTTTAGTATAATTAATTAACCTTATTCAATTAACTTTAGTTGCTCCTCAGCGGTTATCAAATTGTAACCGATTTAGTTGAACCTTGGAAAACGAGCTACCCCGACCCTGATGCATAAACTCACGAAGGAATCTCGGAACCAACTCGGCCGCATCCTTGAACTCCCGAATGCAAATGTCGCACTCTTTCCACGGGAACTTGGCTCCGGCCGCGCTCATATTTCCCTCGAGTTGCTGTGCGAGTACTCGGATTCCCATTCTTAGGCGTTCCGTGTTGTCCCTCTCCTCTCGCCACATGTCTCGGTAGCCGTCCTTGGTGCTCAGGAGTACGCACTCGCGGCTCTTGTTCGCAACTTGTCTCTGGAGCATCATGGTTCGCGAGGTGCGCGCCTCGTACAGTCTGTCCTTTTCTTTCAACTGCTCCCTATACTTGTGCTCCATAATTGACATTTGCCTGTTATGGTCTTTAACGATCCGCTGCTGCTTTCTGAGCTCTTTTTGAAGTTTCTCGATGTTCTTCACGAGATCGTCTTCGCGGCTCGATGATTGTTGCGAGCGGGTTAGACGACGCTCAATGACGGGCTCTTCTTCGGCGTCGGACATTATTTCTGCAAGAATACAATATTAGAGGAACCTAGGGAAGGTAGAGAAAAGAAACAGATAGTGTACATAGATGGACAAGAACCATCATTAGTTAAAAGCGAATATTTAAAAGTAGGTAGCATGATGAATGATTTATGAAATTATGGCAAGATTAGAACCCAAGAGATTTCGCGATTCTGTCGCGTCCGTACGTCCATCCTAGATACAATTTCTTCCAGATCCACACAATTCGGCCACTCCTGTACTGCTCCAACTCCAGATGCAACTTTTTGTTCTCGCGTTGTTTCTTGCCAACCTCCCTGCGCAGTTTCTTATTCTCGGCCGCCAATTCCTGGCTGCGTCGATCTCTTACCGCTTCGTACTGCTGCATTTCCAACGCGACCTCCTCGATGTTCTTGAAAGTTCTCGTAAGTTCTTTCACTTTCTTCGACGCCCTCTCCTCGGCCTCTCTCCATTTCTCCGCCCGTCTCATCGCCGCATCGTACGACATTTCGTGCCGTTCGACGTCTCTTTTCTGCTCTTCGATCGTCGTCCGTAGGTCGTAGATTTCGTCCCGCGTCTGCATTCGCTCCATCTTTGACGCTTTCAAATCGATTTTCAGCTTTTTCACGAGTCGCTGAACTCTCACTGCGTTTCTCTTTTTCGACATGACCAGCTTGACAGGCTTTGAGAATGTCTTGCGCTTTGGTGACATTTTCTGAAAAATTAATTGTGCGAGTGAGGCTCAACGCCATTCGGTCTATGGAAGCCGCTTTTTTTTCTCTTCTCCGCTGTAAAATCGTAATTTTATAGCCCATTTTCGTAGATAGTGAGCGCCAGGGCCATTTTCGCGATAAAATCAGTTCTAAAAGTTCATACGCACAAAAATATGGCCGTTCTGGGCGTTTGAGCTGTAGAATTATCGAAAATGGACATAAAACCCGTATTTTTGGCGCAAAATGTTATAAGCCTTTTTTCCTCGAGGAAATGTTCGGAAAAGCGTTGAATTTGAACAGCTACTTCTACGAAAAACGCTAAACTTTTGAAAGCGCACTTGAACATCACTCACCGATTAATTTTCCGATTGCCTACAAATTTGTACTGTGAACCCTGCAATCGATTGTAATTGATTATACAGCAAAAAATGCGAGAAGTATACAAACAGGCAGTTAAAACCGGAGCTCAACCGTTAAAGACAAAAAGTAAGATGTATCTTCGGTATTTATTGACACAAATATTGATTGACTGGTTATTTTCGAGTGGCTCTACACCGTCAAAAATACATAAATGAATGGAAGATAAGGGAAACAGTGTGCCGTGCCGTGGCGCTCGCATTTTGATAAGCGCACATAAAATAGAGGAATGGAGTTGAGAGGGCGATAAAAATTGTTTTAATGACAAATGATGGTGATAAAAGAGAGGAAATGGATCATATGGGAACTTTCTTCCAAACAACATAAAACTATGGCTTTCTGCTTAGTCGTAAATGTATCATTCACCGAAAACTAGTACTAATGCATGTCTAATGAGCTTACTATCAAATTTCATACAAAATTAAGATCTCTAGAATAGATTCTATCAAAACTTACAGCTTACAAATGGTCCAGAGCTGACGCATCATTTCGTGGCTGTGCCTAAATTAAATGTTATAGGACCAACAAGGGACACTATAAAATTACCCGATTATCCTCCACTCGTTGCATTTTCGGTGCGCTCCTCTGCTCGTCTTCTGATGCATTGTAAGAGCGTTCCATCGACATCATTTTTAAACACTTATCCTGTTATGATGAGAAGGATTAGGAGGTAACAAAGGATATGCATAGGAATAGAAGTTCAGTGCAACATCAAAAAGAAGATGTTTAGGATAGATTCGGAGGAAAACTGAGAGACATTGTTGGACTTTTAGTAAACGTTCAATGAAACCTCAGAGAATAGTCTAGGCCGCCAGCGATCTATTGCACAGCTCCCCTATCTTAAGGCATTAGGCTGTAGTGAAAATTTTACCTTAACACAAATAGGTCTTTAAAGAATTCAAATTTCAGCGATCCTTGCGTGTAAATAACGTAACATGTGGCCTAAAGAAATGTTCTCTAACACTGCGTCTCTCACGGGCCTAGTTGTCAACAGACTTGCCAGATTTCGGGCCGGCCATGCGGGCCGGGCCGGGTCGGTGAAGTGCCGGCCCGGCCCGGCCCGGTCGGCCCGGTTCAAAAGGCGGGAATTCAAATTTTCGCGGAAATTTTTTTTTCGTCATTACAAAAAAAATTTTCGAACTAAAGTTTTAGTGTTTCTTCTTTGTTTTTTTGCTATTATGAATTTTTTATGAGAAATACAATTGTTTTTCAATGTTCGATGCTTGCAAAAAACCCCTAATTCTACAAAAAATGGCTTCATGCGATCAATAATTCAAATTTTGAATTCCCGCTTTTTGAACCGGGCCGACCGGGCCGGGCCGGGTCGGGCCGGGCCGGGCCGACGGGCCGGGCCGACGGGCCGGGCCGGGCCGGAGTTTTGAAATTTCGGCCCGGCCCGGCCCGGCCCGGCCCGGCCCGGCCCGTGGCAACTATGGTTGTCAAGGGCGACGGGCGTGCGATTAATTTTCTACTAAAAAAAAGAGAGTGCAGCTGCGCGTGCGCCCCAATCTTGGCGACACTTTTTTGTTGTATTTTATTAATTTCACCAAAAACCAAATGAATGAAGAGGAAAAGTATGTAAGAATTGTATGGCTAGTTGGCTACACACAGAAGAATTGCGATTTTGGCAAAATTTTAGACACGAAACGGGTGCGAAAAATTGGGAGAAGCGGAAGAGTCACAGCAAACACTCACAGGGGAAATAAATATTGATTGAAATTTCGGAAGGGACAGCAAATGGAGCATAATTTTTTTGTTGAATTTTTCGGTTTTGAATAAAGAGGTTTTTCAGTGTATCTTTTCTTAAAAAAGCGAAAAAACGATCCGCTGAATAACCCCATTAGTAGTTTTTTGTTTCTAATTCTTGACGGATTTTTGCGGCAAAAAAAGTGTAAAATCTGTGCAAAATTACATGTCGAGTACGGAAAAGTTTTTGGGAAGGCACGAGATGTCCTCGCACTCCATTTCGTGAACTTTTCGGCAGTACGGACAGCGAATCTCTTTCGTGTTGTCGGCGAGCGTCGTGGCGCACTGCGTGCAGATTGTGTGACCGCAGCCTGCAGGAAAATACTCATTTGCACATGCTTTTTGCAGATTTTCAACTCAATAGTTGTCAAAACGTGTGTTTTCTTCGAAATTTTCGAGCAACATGCTGGACATGCAGTTTCAGTCAAACTCACCAATAACGCGTGGCACTTTCATTGGCTGAAGCGAGAACTCGAATCCGCACACCTGGCACGTCTTCCAGGGCATCGGCGCCGTCGCTTCGGTTCTTCCCTGGACCACCTTGCCCAGTGCGTACATTCTTTTTCGGAACCCTTCGCCCGACTTCTTCTCCCTCTCCAGCTCCTCGTACAGTTCGTTCGGCTCGGCGCTCAGCAGCGCATTCTTCCGTTTCTCCTCGTTTAATTCGGCCTTCAGCTGCTGATTCTCGCGATACAACCTCTTTTTGTGGTACATTTGGTCCCTCATGAGTTGGTCGAGTTGAATCAGGTCCGTTTTGCCGGACCCCTCGATCTCGGCAGCTCTGCGCAACGCCGCGTCCCTCTCGCGCTCCAAACCGGCAATGTCGCTTTTGTGATCTTTTGAGCGCTCATCGTAATAATGGTGCATTTGCTCTATTTTCCGGTTGTAGAAACGGCCTTCTTCCATGCGGCGACGCTCGTGAACCTGCAACACTTGGGATTTCAAAAATTTCACAAAAAGGGACGTGGCGAAGAAACGAACCATAATAGTGTCGGCGATCATGTCGATTTGGCGTTTGAGGTCTCCGTCCTCGGCGATCTTCTTGTACACCTTGCTCATGAGAATCTCCTCGTGCAACTCCTCGACGCGCACCTCCAACCGCTGCGAATTCGCCGGGCACGGACACTTGCATTTCTGGCTCACCAGCTCCATGTGCTCTTCCATGCGGATGTTGTATATGTACTCGAGATTCTGCAGTTCCCTGGTCACATCCGTCAGTTTCCGCTCCTTGACCATAAGCACCTTTTTGATCGCGTCAAACTCCGACGCCTCCTTCGATCGTTTCATGGTGCATTCGAGGTCGGCGAGCCGGTCTTTCAACTTCGAAATTTCTTCCGAATTCCCCGCCGACGTCTCGTTCATCTCGGCCTTTGCGCGGAGAAACTTCATGTAGAGACGGGTCGCTTTGCGGCGTTCCCGCTCGTACAGATCCTTGTACTTAAAGACCACCTCGGCCGTCTCGGGACCGAGAATGCCCTGGACCAGCTCGCGCATCGATCTCACGTCGTCCTGCATCACTTTCACCTCGTGCCGCGCCAGCAAAAATTTATGGTATTCGATTTTGACTCTCTTCTTTTTTCGTGGTCCCTCGGAGGTTGATGGTCCCAGTGGATCGGTGGTCTCTTCGAATTCATCCTCTTCTTCTTCCTCCTCTTCCTCCTCCTTTTTAGCCGGTCTCTTTCGGTTCGCAATAGGATTTGGGACTGCAATCGGCGCCGATGGCGGATCGACTTTTCCTCCGGCGTCTGCGTTCGGAGCAGAATTCGAAGCGATACAATCGCTTGGATCTGCCTGGTCGTTATTGTCGTTTTCCATTTTGCGGAGTGGCGGTTTACCTGAAAATTGCGATTTTAGGCCAAAACGCATAGAAATAGAGGAAATTTGAGCGAGGAGCGATGAAAAATCAATACGATTTTTAGCCAAAAAGAACGAATATCAATGTCTTTGTCATTTCAAAAACCGTTTAAATAACATGTTAGACTAACTTTTGTCCTAAAATTCTAATAAATGCTCAAAAAATATATTGAAAGAAAAATGTCTAAACATTCGGCGATGTTTGATTTCAACACACTGCCAGCACGATGATAATATATTTCAGAAATCGATAATAGCAAAACCAAGTGGTAATGCCTCAGAAACTGTTCAGATATTTAAAAAACTAGATAATATCAGTTTGAAACTAAAGAACCACTATTTTTCGACGGTTAAATGGTAAAAAAAATACCAGTTTTCTCCTAAAATCAGTTCGAAAAGTCACGAGCAACGATCCACGCCGTGTGTGGGAGCCGATTGTCAATGGAGCGCATTCGCACTCGTGAACGTCGACGCAGTGGTGTTTAGTGTTCGATTTCCAGGCCGCGGCCATCATCGAATATTTCATCTGTTATTTAGAATCTTTTTTTCCCATTTTATTTCCATTTCCCTCCATATTCAACGCAATTTTCTGTGATTCTTCCGCGCAAATCCGAAATCCGCGAGTAAATAATGCAAGTGCGCTCCATTGCGAATCCGCCGTTTATCGCCGTTTTCCGCCAAATTTGTGTCGAATTTCAGCGCAAAAATGTCGTCGGAAGTGCTGAAAGCGATCGATCCACGTGGCTACTTTGCCGCCTTTTTCAAAGAGGGCATCTATCCGGACGGGCGGGGCCTTCTCGACGAGCAAAAACTCGTTTTCAAGGTGGGATTACTTCATTACTTCAAATTACTTCAAATTTCACCGAATTTCTGCGAAACAATTGCTGAAATTATTGTCATTTCCTCAAAAAACCATCGAAATTTGCAGCAAGGAGAGTGCGGGGGCGTGGGCTCCTCGGTGGTGAGCACCCAGGGAGTGACCGTTTCGTGCTCCATCCAGGCCTCAGTTTCACTCGCCAGCGATGCCGATCTCATCGATGTTCGCATCGAACCCAATCAGCAGATCAACGAGGTAAATGCCCTGAAAACCACGAGTTTTTACAAATTTTTGCCAGAAATCGCAAGTATTTGCAGAAAGACGCGGAAGAGTACAATAGTGTGCTGGGCACTCTGTTCGCCAAACAGTTTTTTGTGAAACGCGAAAATCTGCGGTGCCGTGACGCGTCGGACCGCCCGCTTCCGCTTGAATGGCAACTGCACGTCAGTGTCAATGTGCTCAGTGTCGAGGGAAATGTTTTGGACGCCGTCGTTGTGGGTTTTCAAGCGTTTTTTACACACGCTTCGTGGCGGGCGCTCCTGAATACATGTAAAAGCGAGTTATTAGCAACAAATATAGAAACAGATTAAATAAGAAAAGTAATAGGAAGTGGTTTCGTGGTCAGAGAGTTCGTTTTGGGTCAGTAGCCTCAGTAGACGATAACTGGCAGTTTCCTGATCGTCTGCGGCTGGCGACCATTCGGTCATTCCTCGGACCCTCATCCTATAATGGCAAAGATTCAGAAAAAAAAAATCTAGATATGCATATTTTTCAGTGCTCGATCGTGGCGGCGCTTTCGGACACGCGCCTTCCCTCAATCCAGCTGAATCACTCGACGGAAGACGAATCGGCGATCGAAAAATCGCAGATGAAGGTGGACGGACGGACGGCACACCGTCTCCGTCTCGAACCGCCCCTCTTCTCCTCCACTTTTGGCATTTTCGCCGCCGACGACGGAAAAGGGACGGAGCTTCTGATTCTGACGCCGTCGACCGAAGCGATGCAAGTGTGCAGGGCCACGTGTTCGGTAGTCGTCGGAGCCGACGATCAGATGGTTCTGGTGCGGCAGCGAGGGCGTGTTGCCACGTTTTCGCTTCTCAAGGTACCGGAAAATACGCAACCCTCAATTTTTGAAACTTGTGTTTTCTTTCTTCAGAAAATGTGCCAAATCGCAGCGGAACGACGTCTCAAATTCGTGGAATCTCTTCAAAAAGTCTCTTAAATTTTTCTTGTTTTGTTTTCCCCACCATTTTCCTCCTATTCTTGTTGAAAACTTCCATAAAATGTTGTTGTTCTTTGCGATTTCCTATGCCATTTCCGTGTCGTACCGTTCTCCGCAATCAAATTGGTTTACCTCGGTTTTTTAATGTTGTACGTACATTTTTCGTTGTTTTCTTTGCTTGCAGAAAATGTCGAATTCACTATTCAAACGATTCGAACACAAGACTCCGCGCTACTTTGGACGCAATCACAGAAGAGAGAGCAGTGCGTTTCTCGGATTTTATCACCCATTTCTGAGCACTTTCTCCTAATTTCCAACTAAATGTTAAAGACAATTCTTTTCTAATTGTTCCAAGTTAATTTTCAGTGGGACTACTGTCAACGCCAAGAGACTATCATGAGTACAAACTTTTACGGGCACAAAATAACCAGAAAGAGCTGTGCGACATGGATTTGTGGCTCCTCTGCCATCCGGATAACGAGGCCGCCAGAGGTACATTCGAAAATGCGCAACAAGTGTGCTTTTTTCCGTCAAATTCAAATGAATTCTCGTCGTTTTGCAGCGCTCTACAGAACGATGATATCGGCGGCGGAACGGACGGCTCCGCAGGTGTCTCACGACGAGATTGTCAGCTGGCTGGCCACCGCAATTCGATGCCATCCGGCCATGTTGGTGCCACGTGGCGAGGGATTTCACATCGAGGAGAAGTACGATTTTCAAGCCTGCCGACCCATTTTCAAAAATCCGATCGGACCCAAACTTTGCAAGCTTTGTGGTCTTGGATTGGGGAATGTTGGGTGCAAGTTTCAGACCGATCGGATCTTCTGGTCATGAGATATACTGGTTTGAGGCCGAAAATGCCGGGTTTTGCGGAAAATACTATATCTCTGGACCAGATGATCCGATCGGTCTGAAACTTGAACTCAAGACACTTCAATCCAAATGCAAGAAGTCTGCAAAGTTTGAGTCCGATCGGAACAATCCAACAGTTCAGAATTTCGAACATTTCCTTCTTCCTTCATCCAAATTTGTTTGCAGCAGAACAGTTCCGGTGGATGCGCGTGGCGTCGAATGGACGTGGGCGGTGGGCGTCCAACAGGCTCGGTATTTGCTCGAATACCTCTCGAAGTGCACGTTCCAAAGACTTTCCGTCGACGAGCGAGCCAACATTTTGTTTGGTACGGTTTCTATGAACATTTTGTCAGATTTGTAGCGTAAAGGACAAAAAAGATCCCAAATTTTGCAATTTTCAGCCCTGTTGCGCATCTTCAGTGACCGCGACCAAGGCCGGAGTGTCTCAGAGTGCCGTTCCGCCGAACCCCTCTTCCGTCGGCTCCATCCATCGGAGTGCCGAGTGGCCACGATCGAAGCGCTCGCCGCCGTCTTCTTTCAAATTGCCAGTACGTTTTCCGTCCTTCCGAACCCATAATTGAAAGGAAATGCTCGAATTTTTCTGCAATTTATTCGAAGAATTTTCCTAAAACTCGTTCTGAACATGTCTAATCGTGGTTTTTTTCGCTCCAGACGACGTGGCGACGATGGCGGATGCGATTCGATGCGTGTGGCGGCTGCTGGACGACGAGCCGCTGGTGATGCGTCTCACATGCGAGATTCTGATGTGCCTGTGCCAGAGATCGGAAGTCGCCGCCACGCTTCCCGATTTTGCTGTAGGTTTTTTTTGAAAATTTTTAGATGAAAAACAGTTTTTTTTTCTGTCGTCTCATAGTTTTCCCAAAATGTTCTCAATTTCAGATGGGCGACCGGATCTACTGCAAGCAGGTGAAAGTCATCATTCTGGATTTGACGTCGGACGCTCACGAGCAAGTGCCCGATGTGGAGGAGAAGAACATTCTGAGCGATCTTGTCAACGAACTGTTCCACCTCGAAAAGAAGGCGTCGGAGGAAGCGGCGGCCGCCTCTGTAGCTCCCACGTCATCGTCCACGGATTCGGGCGGTGCGGAAGCCGACGAGGAGCCACTTCCCGATTCAGAAGACGATTAACTCGATTCGTGTGCTAACTTGACCCTAAAAGCTTTTCGGTCTATTCTTATTGTATTTTCTGCCATTTTCAATGTGCAACAACTTTTTCAATTTTCGAGTGCAATCAAACACGTTGTTTGTGTCAAAATTTTTCCAGAATTGTTTTGTAATTTTGAGTTTATAAATTGAGTTTTCCGGCGTCTAATAGCTAATCTCGATGGGAAACATTTGAAAGATCGTGATTTCTTACAAAATATTTGAGTAAACCAACAGAATTCGGATAAGACGCCCCCCGCAATTAATAATGCTGGACCCTTTGGGAGGGCAGCTGCCACATGACAGATGGCCTTCTCATATCGATTGACGGCAGTGTAAACCAACCTTTGGGCCCACATTGCACATTCGAAAACCGCAAAAATGTCTGGTTTTCCGCTCTCTGCCTGTACAACGAATGGAAATCCACGACTCTTCGGTTCCATTTTCGGACCGAACACTTTTAAACTGCTCAAACTACCCGACGTGGCGCTGATGTCCTGTTTGAGAATGTTTTCATTCCAAGAAATGTACGTTTTTCGATTTTATTTTCTATTGGGCGAAAACTAACAACTTTTTTCATGTTTATCGGTAAAAAAATGAGCAATTTCACACATTTCGAACCTAAATTGAGCAATGAGCAAACAGCGAAAAATACTGAAATTTGCTTTAATTTTAGCGAATTTTGCTCGTTTTTTGGCCTATAGGCTTTCTTATAAAAAGTGGTGAAAAGTTAATATTCTGTTCGAATAACTAGGCCACGCCTCTTTTTCTCAGATCGGCATTCGCATTGTGTTCGGAAAAATGCAATGAATTGGCGAGATCGGCGGCCCGAAAACCGTACGAATTTCTCGCGCACTTCGTCAGAGAATGCAGAGTCGCTGCGAATTATTTGGAAACAGAGAAAGAAATGGAAAATGACGATGAAAACGAAGCGGATATCAATCAAGTGAACTGCTTGCTAATGAGCAAACGAAACCACGGAATAATCGGGTTTGTTGGTTTTATAGTGATACGGAGCTTGAACGTTAATTCTTATGCTGTCACTTTTCTTAGCTTTTTCGCAATGTAACGATGTGTAGCACACTTGTATTTCATTTCAGTTGGGAAAATCGAGGAGCAAAACTGTTGGAAACTGTGGATCGACTCGCAAAAGTGTTCAAGACGCCGATTCATTACATTACGATCAACCTCGAATATTTCGGCGATTTGCTTCCCAGTCTATTCGCATGGATTGACAGCCAAGAAGTGAAATTGGAAAATTGGAAAGTGTACGGAAAGGCCGACGAACAGACGGCCCGATTCGTACTCGAAAACTGCAGAGCCACGAAGTGTATCTCTATTTCATTCAAAATGAAACCGAAAATCGGTAACTTCCGTCCTAGCCTCAAATTGCGAAGCGACCAAGTGCGCATAGACCATTCCTATTGGGTATCTGTCGAGAATCTATTCGAGATGGATTGCGCTTTTATTAATCTCCAACGCTCCAGTCTCAATGAGGGCCATCTGAATACTTTCCTCAAATCTTGGTTGGACGGTTCGAATCATCGACTCGAATCTCTGATGGTTATACGGAAGAGAAGATTCATTCTAAATGCTATCATCTTAGGATTGAATGTTACCAGAATTGCGTATCGGTACCACCGAAAATACTATTTGTAAGTTGCTCGTTTTTCGTCGCCTCTGCATTCATGAGTACATCATGACAAAAATAATAGCGATAGCATTTTCAAATGTGTATAGAATGAAATGGAAATGTTTGCAGAAATTATCTTTACAGAGCTGGTGGTTACCAAAATGTGTTTGGCGGATGGAATTTGCAACGGAAAGACGGCGCGATACTGACGATCACAACCTTTTCAGTCGACAATGACTACTTCTGCTCGTGCATCCTTCTTCCCGAATCAGTTCCCTCAACGTGTTTTGTCATCAGATCGGAACTTTTAGTCGAGTTCAATTAAAAATAAAATTATTCGTTGAAACAATTGTTTTGTTAATTCCTCAAAGTATATCGATCGAAAAACCACCAAAATGTCTACAATTTATCGACTATCGACACTGAGCGATTGTCGATACTGTCGACATCAATTTCCTCGGCTTTTATCGACTTTTCGACAAACTCTCCTGTCGACACGTCACTCTAGAGCGCACTGTGTTTTGAGTGTAGTTGTGAAAGTATTCTGGCGGTTTCGTTTGAAAATTTTTATATTTTCGCAGCTCTCACCGAGTTCCAATCGTATAAAAGTGACGAAAAAGTGAGCGTTATCAGTTTGAGGTGAATCGAATAATTTTCGCCCCGGTTTGTTTGTCTTTTCAATTTTTTTCGCCGTCTGAAATTCTGATTTTTCAGAATTTTAAAATATTCCAATATATAATCCGTCCGTCACAAAATGCGTACATAAAATCGGTCAAACATCGGCGGACGAACAGAGCATTCCATTTTTTTTCGTTCAGATGAAAACATTTTGGGTTTTGCTACCCGTACTAATCGCCAATTTCGTACAAGTACGTGCCGATTTCGATTCGGATTCAGCCACGTCGTCGTCGTCCACGACGACAAGGAAATCGCCGTCGGAACCGACCGATCATCCGGCCGAAGATGTGGTCATTCCGACGAGATTCGGGTACGTGAGAGGGATTCGGATGCCCACCCGGAAGGGACCGTTCGTCGACTATTTCAAGGGAGTCCCGTTTGCCGAGAAGCCGCAGAGACTGAAAGTGAGTCATTGACACACTTTGCGTGATTTTTGACACCTACAGACACTTGCAATCTTCGACTGTTTCCTTCAAAAAACGATTCCAGAAGTCAGTCCTCGTACACCGATGGAACGGAGTCTACGACGCGAAAAGCTATTCGAAAAAGTGCATCGCCAACGTTCGACCGGTCAATGCGTCCGAATTCAGCGAAGACTGTCTCTATTTGAATATTGTGAGACCGAGTACGGCTGACGTGAGTTACCCAACGGGTTACTGTGCCTACAGTATACCTGGCTCTTTCAGTTCCGCACCAAATTGCCAGTGGTGATCTTTGTTCATGGCGGCGCTTTTCAGGAGGGTTCGTTTTTTTTTCGAATGGCACTAATCATGATCAATTTCTAACAACTTTCAAAAAACTGTTTAGGCTTCGGCAACGACGCGAATTGCGAGGCGTTCGGCGAGAATTTTGTGACGCAGAACATGATTGTCGTGTCGATTCAGTACCGCCTGGCGATGCTCGGGTTCATGTCGCTCGGCTGCTCCTCCGCTTCCGCGCCGGTCCCGTGCAATCTCGGCCTCTGGGACATGGTCACCGCGTTCGAGTTCGTCAATCGGACCATCGCCGACTTTGGCGGCGACCCCGACCAAATGACGCTGATGGGGCACAGTGCCGGCGCGATGGCCGTCAGTTTGCACGCGCTCTCCCCCATTTCCGGAAGATTCTTCCAAAAATTCATCCAAATGAGCGCCAGTTCGTGGTGTCTGAGCAGATTCAAAACTTCGACCGAAACGGCCACACTCAAAATTTTGAACGAATTGAATTGCAACACGAGCAGTGCGGAGACCATCTTTGAGTGTGTCAATTCCACGTCATTGGACGCCATGTACACTGCACAGGTTTGAGACAAAACGCATTTCCCAACAACAAAAAAAACATGCTTTTTTGCAGATAGACACGACTTTGTGGCCTCAATTCGGCGACGATTTACTGCCAGATGTGCCCGAAAAATTGGTGAACAACACGAGAAACAAACCGTTATTAACCGGAATTATGACTCTCGAATCGCTCTATTTCAGTGAGTCCACAAATTTTAGAATGAATTTGTCGAAAAACGACGCTTTGCCTTTTTTTTGCAGCTTACCTAAAATCGTCACCGCAAATATTTCCGTACATTCGTCGCAGTACTGTCGAGGATTACATCAATTCGACAATAGCCGTTCAGTACGGAATCCAATCGGACAGCGCGTTTTCGACGGCCTCGCAATATTATCTGGACTCGAATGTGTCCGACACTGATTACGGTTATTACATGTGGCAGAGGACGAAGGTACGGTCATGATTTGTGGCATTTGATAGAGAATTCTTGAAAATTTACCCAAGAAATTTGAAACTTTTCAAATATTCTAAATTTTTTCAAAAAATACCGTAGTTTTATGGTGTACGGTAACACTCGTTCAGCTGTGCGCACCCCGAATTTCCCGCAAATTTCTGCCGACTTTGGACTGCAAAATCCACGAGATTTGCGGGTTTTCCGAGACTTTTCGAGACATTCCATTTTGACACTTTTTCCCAAAATCAGGTCATGATTACTATGAATCGATGGCAAATTTTCCGCTTACCATTTTCCCCGATCTCTTCTCATTTTGCAGCTCGACTCGAACGTGGGCTTTGACATTCCGATGCTGCGCGAGGTGCGTGCCCGAATGACCGTCGCGCCGGACCTCTTTCTCTACTATTTCCCCTATTTCAATCCCGCCCAATTCGACGCCGATTTCCCCGTGAAAGCCACGTATCATTGTCAGGAATTTCCGTACATTTGGGGCATTTACAAGGACAATTATTTCGATTTCGACGCCGACGATCATTTGGTTTCGCAATTTTTGATCGACGCTTTCGTGAATTTCATCAAAAATGGGTAATCACATTTTTTTTGAACGTTTTCCTAAACGAAACAGCAATTTGCAGGAATCCCACAAGTTCAAACTTTACGTGGCCTAAAATCGACTCGGAAATCACGCATACCGTAATCCAGCCGGTGCCGACCACCGGCAAACACTTGTTTCAAGACGATTACAAATTCTGGGATCAAATGGCTCAACAATTTCAATTAGACATCATCACTGGTCTTCCGGTCGAGAACCAAATCGAGACTACAACTGCGGGTTCATCAACGGTCCTATTCTACTTTTGGATTATCATAATTATAATGCTACTGATTAACGCATAATCATCATTTAATTAATAATTATAATAATTTAACAGAATAATGATTGCATGTGGATGGGTTTGAAAAATGAGATCCATAAGGGAAAAAACAGAAATTCGAGGAAAACGATTGATTAGCGTTTTTTTTTGTGGTAACGGACAGAGAAAAAGAGAGAGTAAAAACAGTGGAAATTCGGAACGAACGGAATAATTATTAAATCTTTTTGATGCTCAAAGGTAAAAAGTGCTCATTTGTCGCCCTCTCCGTGCTCCATCGGCGACGCGCTTCTCGAGTGCTTCGCAGAGCCCGCTTCAGAAGGCGAACGAGTGCGACGGCGTGGCGACGGAGACTCCTTCTTCGGGCTTCGACTCGCCGTTCGTGACTTTCTGAAAATTTTCCTATCAAAATAAGTCTAATTGTCCTGCGACGAGTCTCACCTGTCGGCGCTACGCGAGCGACTTCTCGAGTTGGACCGAGATCTCGACTTGGTCTCTCTCTTGACGCGCTTCGGCGAGCGGCTCTTTGAACGACTCTTCGAACGGCTCTTGGAGCGGCTCTTCGATCTGCTCGAACGACGGCTCGAATGGCTTCTGGAGCGAGAACGACGACGGTCACGGCTGCGGGAACGGCTGCGCGAGCGACTTCCCGAGCGAGAGTGCGAGCGACCACCTCCAGCTTGCGAGTCGTCGAGCATCTTGATCTTGCGACCGTTCAGATCCATCCCGTCGCACTTCTCGATGCATCGTTTCAGGTCCGAAGTGGAGGCGAAGCACAAAAGACTGAAAAACGAAAAACAAAGTGGGAAAACTATGAAAATCGAAACTCACGCCTCATTCGGTTTCTTGTGCGCCTCGGCATACGTCGGCTCGACTCCATGACGACGGACTTGATCCTTGAGGTCCTGAAACCCAAATTTTACACTTTTCATTAAGAAATTCTCAATGTTAACGGTGCATTTGATGTGTCGTCTGGATTACCGAGTGCAACGATCGTCGGCGTTGATTCGCAGCTGCCCTACGCAACATCAAAACGAACGCCACCCGAGTACGAGAAGTGTGAACAGGAGGAGGAGAAGGAGGACCACAGATCAACACAAAGCAGGAAGAGCACGCCCGCGAGTAGGAGGAGGAGCCGATCAACACACTACGCGCCAGAACGACCATCCGTCCGTCATCATCATCATCAAGAAATGATCATCAGTCTCAGGATAACCACCATCATCATCACATCCTGATCATCAGAATCCTCTCCAGAGTTTCTCATACCACAAGCTTAAATGAGACAAGATTAGGAAAGGCACAGTCGTTTTCCTGTCCATTTCGCACTCGCAATTTTGGCGGCGGCTTCCGACCAATCAGCTTTTCCCCTATATCCCCGCCCGTCCGTTACTAACCTGCCACGATATGCGAGACGAGAGGTTCTCGACGAGAACACGATGACGAGTGCTGTACGGACGTCCGTAGCGGCTGAAACTGGGAGAAATTGAGCTAAAAGATGTGAAACTCAAGCAGTGTTTACAGAAACCGGCCCTAGAGCAGGGTACAACGTTTTTGAAGACCTATGAAGTGCCTAGAAGCCTATGAAGCCAGCTGATACTTCTAGAAGCTCTCAGAATCTTTAAAAAAACCTTAAAAAGTTCCGGAGCCCCTGAAACTGATGACAACGCTTACCTCTCTCTTCTCGGCGGCCCACGATCGCTACCACGATCGCCTCCACGTCCACCACCTCCGCTTCCGTACGTACTGACACGCCCGCCGCCGCGTCCTCCGAATCCGCCGCCACGTGGCTTCGAATAGTCGAGTATGACGCGTTCGCCGCCCAACTCTTTTCCGTTCAAATCGTATACCGCATCTTCAGCGTCGCGCTTGTCGTCAAACTCCTGAATCGCGAGAATTTTAGCTATTTTTGGCATTTTCTGCAAAAATTTGCGACTTACAACGAATCCAAATCCGTTCTTGAGTAGAATGTCGCGAATACGACCGTATCCGCGGAAGAAGTGCTCGATGTCGCTCTCCGAGACGCGACTGGTCAGCCGACCGATGTAAATTCGAGCAGCAGACATACTAAATGAGTTATATTGAGCGTTTCGGGACGGGCAACAGGGCGAAAATAAAAGGGAGAACGAGGAGAAGGGTTTGTGCATGCATTACGAGACAGACTCCATGGCAACAACGCGCGCGGACAGCTGTTTATCGATTCACGGGCGGTCACGGCCCATTCCGGCTTATTTTGCTGCCATTGTCGTTGGTTTTGTGTTCTGTTAGGTTTATGCTGTTTTCAATGATTCGTGCGTAAACCCTGCCAAAAACATTTTACTCAAATTCGCCGATTTTTTCCAATTTTTTGGGCAATATACGCGTGAATGTTACTTCTTATATTCAAAAAATTGCATTTTCATCGAAAAAATCGCCCGAAAAACCGAAAATCTAAACTTTTTGACAGGAATGATGTAAAAATTTGAAAATCGGTCAAACTTCCACATTTCTCAAAACAGTTTGATGTCAATTGATAGGAAAATTGATTAAAATACAAATTTACCAAAAACTGAGAGAAATGGCGAAAAACTTCGATTTAAAACGGCTCAAAACGAGCCGATAAGCCGTCGAATTTCAAATGTTGGCAGCCGCAACGCGAACGCGACGCGCTCAATTACAATTCGAGCGCCAGTAACTTGACTGACGCGTTCGCAGTGCCTTTGCGCATTTCACCTTTTCGGCTCCAAAATTGTTTTTAATCGAAAATTTCTGAGATTTGCGATGAAACTAGTAAATAGAAACATTAAATAATTGTATTTTCGAATTCAAATTTCGTAAATCCGGCACTCGGTCTGCCATTGGTCTTTCGGCCGATCGGCCGAAGGTCGTGGCAATGTCAATATTGTTAGTTTGGTTTTATCGATTCTCACCGTCACAAAGTACGATAGATAAGCGAAAAACGCCGTAATCTGGCCACAAACCCACTACTCGTCCGCACACTCTCAATTCCCATTTCGCCATCCACCGTAATCTTTCCACTCTCATTTTCCGAATTTTCGCCGAATTTTTCACTTCTCCCACTTTACTGATTTTCTGTCGAAAAATTGAAGAAAAAAACTGGAAATCACATCCGTTTCAATTTTCAGAATTCGTGTCCTGCTATGGTGCGTGTCTATATCGGCCGCTTGCCAAACCGTGCGTCAGAGCGCGACGTTGAGCACTTTCTACGAGGATACGGAAAACTGAGTGACGTCATCATGAAGAACGGATTCGGTTTTGTGGTCAGTACGCTTTTTAGGCCCCAAAAAATCGTTTTATTTTTTCAGGATTTCGTAGAACAACGAGACGCGGACGACGCGGTGCACGACCTGAACGGGAAGGAGCTGTGCGGCGAGCGGGTGATCGTGGAGTTTCCGCGCCGAAAAGTGGGCTACAACGAGGAGAAGAGCGGGCGCGGAGACGACTACCGCGGCCGGGAGCCGACTTTCCGCCGCGGCGGCGAACGACAGTTCTCGAATCGGTACAGCCGGCCGTGCTCCACACGGTTCCGGCTCATCATCGACAATCTCTCGACGAGATACAGCTGGCAGGTGAGAATTCAGCGAAATTTCCCCTGATTTTTGTGTGTTTTCGCAGCTGTAGAAAGAGAGAATTTCCTCTGTACGTGTGTGTCTTTCAAAAAAGCAACTAACACAAATTACAAGATTTTTAACTAACCATTTTCTCAAAAAAATTAAAAAAAAAACCTCCCCTCCCCCCGTAGAAAAGCTCTCTTTTTCTTATCGAAAAAACTGCAGCAGAAATGCAATCAGTTGGGTCCGGTTGTGCCGCCGAAATGCCAACGCCTACGCACACACAGTGTTGAATGCAATTGCCAAAAAATGCGTCAATAATTGTCGGGCCGCTTCATTCAAATGGTCCTCACACTCATTGGCAGCCAGCAGCAGACACGAACAGACATCCAAAGGGGGGCTCCGAATATGATTGGCAATCGTTTTAGGACATCAAGGACCACATCCGCAAGCTGGGCATCGAGCCGACCTATTCGGAGGCGCACAAACGCAATGTTAATCAGGCGTACGTTTTTCACATTTTTCGGATTTCACAAGCTTTTTTTCCCGATTTTCCGATCGAATCCTAACTTTGCAGGCTTTTTGGACTTGAATTGTAGTATATTGGGTTAGGATTCGAACGGAAAAATGGGTCAAAATTGAATACCTGCACCACCCTCTCTTTCCAGACTGGTGTGCTTCTCGACACACAACGATTTGCGCGATGCGATGAACAAACTGCAGGGCGAGGAAATGAACGGACGCCGTCTGAAATGCACGGACGAAACTCGTGAGCGCAGTCGTTCCCGCAGTCCGCGCCGCCGTTCCGCATCGAACTCGCGGTCCCGCTCGCCACCGCCGCGCCGTCGTTCCTCCAGTTCTTCGGAACGATCGGACCGGAAGAGTCGGAGTGCGTCGCCGAAGAGATCGAGATCCGACAACAAGAGGGCGAGGAGCGAGAGCAGGAGCCGGTCCCGATCCGGCGGAAGGTAAGGGAATCAGAGAAACAATGCATTGGAGGCCAAACATTTTCCTATGACTTTTGAAAAGCACTTCCCTGGTAGCTAGAGTAAAAATACTGAGGGGCGGTTAATAAATTGTAAAAATTGCAGACGTTCCCGCACGAACTCCCCGCCGAACCGCTCTCCATCACCGAAAAAGGCGCGTCGGGATGGCTCGCCCCGTTCCGGATCGCTCACTCCCTGAACTATCGATCGACGCAACTCGAATCGCCCTCTGGACACTTTTTCTCGAACATTCTCCATCCACACACAAAAATATCTCAATTTTGTCGAATTTCCTGTTCCCTTCTTTTGAAAATCTTTGTTCCATTTTTCTCTTTTCTCTATAACACTTTCCTTCCAAATTTAATTGTATTAATATATATTTATCAAACAATTTTAAAAGCAATTATGACGGAACCGAATAGATGCGCTAATCCAACTCGCTCAACGTCATGTATCCGGCGCAATTTGCACTGTTTTTAGTGGTCCGGAAAAACGGACATGCCTTAAATATTCCGTTTTTAAATTACAGAACTGTCTTGTTTGATTACCGTGTCGGGACAATGAAGTCCGACCGAAGGATCACTCAAATTCACAGAAGTCTGTTTCTGATCGACCTGAAATTTGAAAATCGATGAGCAAAAGCGCTCCGCCGCACTCAAAAGTGTACCGGTTGGACGATGGTGTTCCACAAGTGCATTCCGATGTTTCCGTGGCCGTACGCAGAGAAATGGAAGCAATCCGGCGCGAAAAAGGTCATGTCCACCTCTCCGGGACTCTGAAAACGGGCATTCTTGGGGGGAAGAGTTCGGTGGAGCGCATTTGTATTGTTTCGCTTTTTTTTTGCGGAAGTCTGGCAGTTTTTAGGCCAAAAATAGAAAATCACATGAAGAAACCCGAAAAAACAGCGTTTTGTAGGCTCTAAGTGTTAGAAAAATCAGCAAAAATCAGGACTGGGCAAATTTCGGCCCAGGCCTTTTAAGGCCTGGACTTTTGACCCACTTGCAATGATCCGATCGGGACCACATTTTGCAGGCTTTTTGGACTTTGATTCAAGTATCTTGGGTCCAAGTTTCAGACCGATCGGATCATTTACACTCGAGATATATTGATTGGAGACCGAAAAGGTCGCACGCTTCGCAAAATCCCGGTCTTTTCGGCCTCAAATCAGTATAGCTCGGGACCAAATGATCGGATCGCTCTGAAACTTGAACCCAAGATACTTTAATCCAAGTCCAAAAAGTCTGCCAAGTTTGGTCCCGATCGGATCATTGCAAGTGGGTCAAAGTGTCCAGGCCTTCTAAAAACTGACCGAATACGGTGGATTGATAATATTGTTGAAAAACGGCTGCACCACAAACGTAAAGTCCTCTTTGTCGTCGAACATTCCGCTGTCCTGGATCTGCTTCTCACCGTTCTAGAATTAATTTTATCGAAAATTGGGACGAATTGGCAAAAATACCATGTAACCGTAACAGACGCCTTGAATTTCATCATCGGTAAACTTTTTGTTCGACTCACAATCACACTCGAATCTGGAAAACCATTCAACATTTATGTAGTACAAGTTTGAAAACAATTACGTGTGAAGTCCTTCGCAGAAATACTTCTTTTTGTCAATCTGCCGCAACATTCGCATGTTGAACATTCCGGTCAGCGAGACGATCGTTCTGAAAACCGATGTATCTCGGCTGCGGGTGGAGACATCAAAAAGTGGTCAACTGAAAAAATGTTCAGAATTTCTTAAATAACATTTTATTAGTTGGACACTTTTTGATATCTCCATCCGCAACCGAGATATTCGGGTTTTAACGAACCTCGGTAGATTGTCTTGAAGAATCTGCACGGCCTCAATGATATTATCCATGAAAGTGATGTTTCCATGCGGTGCGGTCGCGTTGAAGTACGCATCTTCACAGTAAACACAAATGTCATTGGCGCCGATGAAAATGTTCACGAGCTTCCAGTCCTCTTTTATGTTGATCTACAATAAGCTTCAAACGGTTCAAGGTAGTCTAAAACATTTCAAGAAAACCCAATCGATACAGACTCAACGCCATTCGATTCCTCGCATCTTTCTGATCATTTTTCATATTGCGACAAAAATTCTAGGACCCCTCCTTCGTGGAGAAAAAGGCAAAACTAGGGTTGTTACCTCCGAATGGCTGTGCATTGTGGCGACGAGAGCCCTCGCCTGCTTGATGATATCCTTGGATTCGGCGCCCGGCACGCCCATATTCAGATGGGCCACTTCCCAAACATTTTCCGATCCGATGCCCTTCGACGCGCCGACCAGGGACGGATTGAACGCGCGGAGCACGTCTAGAAGCAGATTTTTTGGAGAAAAGGTTGATTTTCAAGGTTCAAGGCGTACTGGCGACGGTGATGTGCTCGGCGAGCGTCTTGTCGCCGCCGATTTGGAACGCCAGGCCTCTGTATTGAAGGATTACGGCCAGAGGGTCTCCGGGTTGGGCTCCGGCTCCGTTGGCCGCCTGAAATTAGGTCTAGGGCAAGTGAAAAATAGGTCGAAACAAACCGTGAGAGAGTCTCCGAGAGCGCCGATAACTTTAATGTCCGCGAACCGGACACTGTGCGCACTCGTCGGCACCTTCTTGCTCTTCGCCATCACACTCGCATCACAACTCCAACCGGGCGCCCCCAAATCCTTCAGACCGCTGGCCAAAACGATCAGGGTCCCGACAAGTTGAACACAAACTGAATCGGACGGATATTGTCGAGTTCTATAGACACCCGTTTGACTACCTAACCACCGATGCACCATGTTTGTCTGCAAATGTGTTAACGGACGAAACGGACGAAGAAGGAGTGAGCGCTTATCGATGAAAATGTGCGTGTCGCGTGGCCGTTATCGCGGTGGATCCGGCACAGTTTTTTCCGAGTGACAATGTGTATGTACATTTATCGAAGCTTACACGGTCTCCAGAGCTGACAATATGGGCGTGGCCTCGGCGGCCAAATGGCGTTTTAATGAATTGAGCACGTTTTCTCTGATTTTTGTGGTCAAAGGCGATGAAAAATGATTGTTCGACATGAAAACACACTAATTCTCAGAATTAATGACGTTTTGGCGCATTTTTCGCACACTTTGCTTTTTCGCCTTCGCCGCCGATCGCCGCCTAAAAACCGCACTTTTCATTTTGCGCTTTATTGACCGTTTTCAGACAGAATTGGTTTTGAGAATGATAAATCACGTAAATACAAGCATTTTGAGCGCTCGAACCGCGAAAATTACAGAAAAGCAACTGAAATTCACGCAGTTTTAGCGAAAAACCTTCAAACGAATAAATGTGATTTGCGACTTGACCAAATTTGACGCTCTTGCGCTTAAAAAATTCGTAATAGCCTATACAATCGGTCTATCGAGAGACAAATGAGAAATTATCGGTTTTTCGTGGCTAATCTGGCAAATAACACAAATTTTGCTGTTAAAATTTGAATTTCGCGCCAATGAATCGTTTTATTGGGCGGGGCGCACTTGCGCGCCCATTGTCAGCTCTGGAGACCGTGGCGAAGAGGAAAACAAAGTAATAAAAACGATTAGCCGGAGGGTGTCTGTGCGCCGAGCACTCCGATTCCGCTGTTCACACCGACCAGCGACTTTGCGGGCGCGTATTGCGGCAGTTTGATGAAGCCGAGCTGAAAATGGACGAGGCTCTCAATCAATTGTCGACGGAACGCCTTCAACAACTCACCCGCACGGCCTGAATGTACTTCAACGCCTTCCCCGACACTATCAGATCCTTGTTTCCGTCGTAGTCGTTCAGCGACACTTGCTCACCCTGAATACACAAAAAATCAACGCCCCCCTTGCAGAAAGTTCTCCCCATCCGTCCTCGTCGAATTCGCTCGCTTTTCCCGTTCCCCATTTTGCAATATCAGCGCTCTCCGAAAACATAAAAAAGCGATGATAGTTCGGAAAAGCGATTGTGAATGTACATATGCGCTTGCACGGAAACGAGAAAAGCGAAAAGCGAAAAGAGAGGAAAGAGGGCGGCCGCCACTGTTTTTGCCGTTTTTCGAACAAAGACGATGAGAGCCCGCCCACTTTTTCAGAGTATTTCTCAAGACTTTGTTTTGTGCTGTTGCCGAGCACCCCCCACCCCCATGACCATCGACAATATTAGTAGTATTATTGTCGATTCCATCATCGAAGCACATACACACACAGCAGGATGCCTTTGTATAAGCACAGTCAAATCACATGGAATATATAATAGTCTCTCTCTCTTTCTCTCTCTCTCAGTCCCACAATATATTTGTGAAATATCACGACAAACAATAGAGACGCAGAGGTCCGTTTGTGGCACGGATATGGACCCCGGGGCGGCGCGAGTGAGGAGGGACTGTAGCAAAATTGTGTGCACAGCTTCGAGCCGTCTCGTCGTCTGCACTCTCCTCAACCATCGGGCACCGTATAAAAAGACCCGACAGTCGTGTAATTTCTATTCCTATCCCGCAAAAAGGTCTCTTTCGATTATAAGTAGTAGTGCCGCAGGTAACCACCTCATCGGATTACCTACTGCCTTCTGCTTAGAATCGGAATCCGGATGACCCGCCGCACACCGACTTACTTGACGTGGAAATATGGTTTCGCTGAACGGCGGAAGCCCCCCGGCGGGCCCGGAACCGTCGAGTCCGACCGATACGCCGGTGCCGACCGACACCGGATCGTTGCCCGGAACGCCGACGCCCACGCCGAAGCCGACGCCTGAAAAATAAGAAAAGTGTGCGTTTGAACCGAAATTTCAGGGCTTCAGATGCACCATGTGGAAACGCTATACCTACTTTCATTAGTCGATGCACCAGAGTTGAGCGGAAATGGAATTTTGAAATACGGAAGACGGCAGACGGCAGACGGAAGAAAATTTTTCTTACGGAACACGGAAAACGGAAGACGGAAGAAAATTTTTCTCACGGAAGACGGCAGACGGAAGACGGAAGAAAAATTTTTTCCCGGAAGACGGCAGACGGAATACGGAACAAAAAATCGTCAATTCAGAGCCTTTTTTTCCGGTTTTTTTTTTGAAAAAAATAACTAAAGCAACAAAACTTTTGGATCTGGGTACTGCCCGTGGAAATTCGCGTTCTTCGGGACTAGTAAATGGCTTTTGAAAAGCTATTACTCTTTTACGGTAAGAAAAAAAAATCCCGGAAGACGGCAGACGGCAGACGGAAGAAACATTCTTTTACGGAAGACGGCAGACGGAAGACGGAAGAAAACTTTTCTCACGGAAGACGGCAGACGGAAGACGGAACAAAAAAAACCACGGAAGACGGCAGACGGAAGACGGCAGACGGAATTCCGCTCAACACTGCGATGCACCATGTCGATACAAACCCCAAGGAAGTCTATGTTTCATGGAGCCGTTGCAATAAATCTTCACTCATGTTCTCCCCCTTTTCCACGTGGAGTACCATTTGCCTAGATGGCCGATGCACCATAAATCGAACCCACCGACAGCTCCGATGTCCTTCAGCAGTCCGTTGTGCTTCGGATCCGGCGGCAAATCGGTCGTCGTAATGCCCAACTGCGCATTTCTCACTGCCGTTTGCAGGTCTTCCGCCGGGTCCACAGGCGGCACTCGTGGCGCTGTCCGCGGTCTCTGATCAACTGGGACCGTCTTCTTCTGGTCCTCTTCCTCCTTCTCCTCCTCCTCAAAGCCCCACGTGTTCCCCTGGTGATAGTATTGGGGCTCCCGGTCCTTGTGGTGGTGGTGGTGGTGCCGACGACGGGGTTTCCGCGTCGTTTCCCGACTCGATTCTTGTTTTCTGGAACCTTTTGGTTGGTGGCCTAGAAAGAGAAAGCTAGGCCATCACTTACAGTCCAGCATTTCTTGAGAATGGATCCAAACGGTCATCCAACCCAAATGGAAATGGATCTTTATCGTTTTCAGTGGAGCTTTCTAAATAAAAAAGAAGTCGATATATATCTCAGCTGGCTGTGGAGATATCAAAAAGTTGTCAATTACAAAAAAGTACACAATATCATAATAAACATTTTGTCAGTTGACATCTTTTAGATATCTCGACAGGCAGCTGAGATACAGCGTCTTGAAACTAACCTACAATCGCCCAAAATGACAGAATTAGTAGAGCGAATAAATCGATTTTTGACAACATTTTTAAATAGGAAACGGATGATGGACCGAAAGTGTTTGTGTGATTGTGTAATGAACCTGATGGATTGGCCCGGGCCTAAGAGATATTTGACGAAAAAGACAAAAAATGGCGCCGGCGTTTATGAACAGGTTTTTTTGGCATACCCAGACTTTAGGGAGATATGTAGGGAATATTGTTAGATTCTGAAAGATGTTGGGGAATGACAAACTTTGAATGATTACTGTAGTGCCACAAGATGTTCTATGACTCTGCAAATTTTTGGGTAACATCTTAACGTCTAGCTCTTCGTTTTTGTAGTTGACCACTTTCTGGAGTACTGTAGCGCGTGGAAGTTAGGCCACAAATGCATAAACGTCCAATAGCTACAGTACTCCAGGAAGTGGTCCTAGACAAAAGTGTTCAACTACAAAGGAATGCAAATGACGTGGCAATTCCAGACAGTACTAAAAAGCAGTAGAAAATCTGTTTTTCCAGGTTATCAGAGGTCTGAAATTGTTCAAAAAGGAAACGCAAACAATACTGTCATCATCATGACAATCGTACTTTTGCATCGAAACACTCTGCCAACATTGTTATCTTTTTGCATTTTTCACTTGATAGTCATCAACACTTCATCAACACCCTCTGTTTTTCTGCATGTTGCCCACAAACTTTCAAGAAAAGTACAATAACTTTTCCGTTTTGCTCGGTCCCTGTAAAAGCGATGAAATAATAGTCCTAAAAGACATTCCGCATTCTCGCACTGATAACCACCGCTCGGCTCGAAGGAGCACAAACGAAGAGTGATAAGAAGAGGGTGAAAAACTGAAAACTTGTCTTCGGTTTTCAGTCTTCAGCACTCCAAACTCACCGTTTTCCGCCGTTTTTCCGCTACATTTTGCCCCATTTTCCATCAGCTTTTCAGGGGCGATCCGCACTCGAAAATGGGCTCGATCTATCGGTCGGAGCACATGAAATTGTGCCAAATCTTCTTCCAGTCCGAGTCCGCCTATCAGTGTGTCGCCGAGTTGGGAGAACTCGGATTGGCGCAGTTTATCGATCTGAACGAGGAGCAGAACTCGTACTCGAGGAAGTTTGTCAATGAAGTTCGACGGTGCGACGAGATGGAGAGGAAGATCAGTGAGTGTTCTAGACGTGACTCACTCAATTGACCCTCTTCCAGCGTTCGTCGAAGAGGAGATCAACAAGGACCTGGTCCCAATCCCGGACTACGATGACCACATTCCGGCGCCACAGCCAAAACACATGGGAGAAATGGAGGCGAATCTGGAGAAGTTGGAAGAAGAACTGCTGCAAATCAACAAGAACACGAAAGTGCTCAAGACGAACCACGTGCAACTGCTCGAAATGAAAGCCGTTCTGGAGCACGTGACGAGTTTGCTCGACTCGCAGAGCAAGAGAGAAGCGGCCCTCTCGATTTCGGAAGCGGCCAGAGGAGAGGCCGGTCCGTTCACGGTCGGACTGAAGCAGGAGTACGAGAAACCGGTCAGGGATGAGAACGAACTCAAGTGAGTGATGAGTGAACGATGCACCATGTTTGAAAGCGTGTATCTCAAAGAGAAGACGTTTTGGTGAAACAGTATCAACTGAAAAGTTGTTGGAAATTGTATGCTGAACAACTTTGTAGTTGACAATATTTTACCAAAACGTCTTCTTTTCGAGTTATGAGTGACCGATGCACCATATAGTAGTTCTAAATCTCGATGCACCATAAATCTATTTTGCAGGTTCGTGACGGGAGTGATCAAGCGCGCCAAATCGATCGCATTCGAGCGCTTTCTGTGGCGTCTTTCTCGCGCCAAAGTCTTCGCCAAATTCGTGCCGATCGCCGAGAAGACCGACGTGTTCTCGCACGACTTCGAGGACAAGTCCGTCTTCATTCTCTTCTTCTCCGGAGAGCAACTGCGCGCCAAAGTCAAAAAGATCTGCGACGGCTTTCAGGCGAAGGTGTACACGGTGCCGGAGAACCCGGCGGAGCGTACGAAGCTGCTGAACAACATCAAGATCCAGGCGCACGACATGAAGGCGGTCATCGAGAAGACTCTCGACTACCGTAGCAAGTGCATTGCGACCGCCGCGCTCAACCTCCGCAAATGGGGCATCATGTTGCTGAAGCTGAAGAGCATCTTCCACACCCTCAACATGTTCTCCGTCGACGTGACGCAAAAGTGTCTGATTGCCGAGTGCTGGGTGCCTGAGGCCGACATTGTGCTCATCAAAAACTCGCTTCACATGGGCACCATTCACTCCGGCTCCACGGTGCCCGCAATTCTCAACGAGATGGAGACGCACAAATACCCGCCGACGTACTTTAAGCTCAACAAGTTCACGCAGGGCTTTCAGAACATTGTCGACGCGTACGGAATCGCCAACTACCGTGAGGTCAATCCGGCGCCGTGGACCATCATCTCGTTCCCGTTCCTGTTCGCCGTCATGTTCGGAGACGCCGGCCACGGAATCATCATGCTGCTCGCCGCCGCCGCGTTCGTCTTCTACGAGAAGAAGCTGATCTCGATGAAGATCAAGGACGAGATCTTCAACACGTTCTTCGGCGGCCGCTACGTCATCCTGCTGATGGGCGTGTTCGCCATCTACACCGGCTTCATCTACAACGACTTCTACTCCAAATCCATCAACATTTTCGGCTCGAGCTGGGTGAATCCGTACACGCCGGAGCTGCTCGCCGCGATGGACGAGCAGGGCGCGATTGCCGGCACCGAGTTGGATCTGACGTTCGCGCCCGAAGACGCCTTTCTCCACGACTACGGACCGTATCCGTTCGGAGTGGATCCCGTTTGGAATGTGGCCAAGAACCGGCTCAACTTTTTGAATCCGATGAAAATGAAGACGTCGATTCTGCTCGGCATCTCGCAAATGGCCTTTGGTATTCTTCTCTCGCTCATGAATCATCTGTAAGTGGCCTAGTCACCCCGGCCTACTCGTTCTTTTCAGCGGAAACCGTTCGGTGGTCGACGTCGTGTTCGTGTTCATTCCGCAATGTCTGTTCCTCGGCTGCATCTTCGTCTACCTCTGTCTGCAAGTGCTCGTCAAATGGATCTTCTTCTGGGTCAAACCCGCCTACATCTTCGGCCGCCTCTACCCGGGCTCCAACTGCGCGCCGTCGCTCCTCATCGGCCTCATCAACATGTTCATGGTGAAAAGCCGAGACAACGGATTCGCCTACGACGTCGGCGCCTCGACCGCCAAGGAATGGGTCGAGGTGGACGGCAAGAACGTGACGTACACCATCTACGATCAGTGCTACCTCCAGCAGTGGTATCCGAATCAGAGCCTCGTCGAGGTCATCCTCCTCCTCATCGCCGTCTTCTCTGTGCCCGTTATGCTGCTCGTCAAGCCGTTCTACATCCGCTGGCGCCACTCGAAGGGACTTCCCGTCGACCTGGGACACGGTCCCGACGACGATCACGGCGAGTTCAACTTTGGCGACGTCATGGTGCATCAGGCGATTCACACGATCGAGTTTGTGCTCGGATGCGTCTCCCACACTGCTTCCTACCTTCGTCTTTGGGCTCTCTCGCTTGCTCACGCTCGTAAGTTTGATCTAGAGACTTAGAGCCCCTTGGACCAACTCCTAACTCATTTGCAGAACTCTCCGACGTGCTGTGGACCATGGTGCTGAACATTGCGCTTTCGATGGGCGGCTGGGCCGGTTCCGCCGCCATCACCATCGTCTTCTACTTGTTCTTCTCGATCCTCTCCGTGTGCATCCTCATCCTCATGGAGGGTCTTTCCGCGTTCCTCCACGCCATCCGTCTCCACTGGGTCGAGTTCCAATCGAAGTTCTACGGCGGCACGGGCATCCAGTTCGAGCCGTTCAGCTTCACCAAAATCATTCGCGTCTACGAGGGACTCGATCAGTGACATCAGTGATTCACCCGTTCTTTTCAGGGGAAATTGTGTTGTTTAGAGTGTGCAATAAATTGTTTCATATCAAACGTTTCGTGTTCGAATGATTCAAGACGATAGAAAGTGTTTCAGTACCTTTATTTCATCAGAAACTCAACGTAAACATTTTCCGTGTGTGTGTGTGTTATCAGTGACTTTTTCTCGATTAGTTTGCCGCCATTGCATTCAAATTTCGCAGCAAAATGCAACTTTTCCACCTACTAACTCTACTTATTGGTTTACCGTACGGATTCTCGGAAAATCTACCGAAACACCGACTGAATTGCCGGAAAAGCGAGTATTTGTGAGTGTACACACTTGGAAATCTATAATACATAAGTCTGACGTGTTCAGACTCTACCGATCAGAGGAAGCGTTGAAAACAATCTCGATTGTGCTGAAATTCCGGTCGAGTATGCAATTTGATCACCTTTCTGCGAATGATATTGTCCATCATGAGTGTTGGAGGAAAAATAGTGAGTGGACAATATCGAGAGAGAGAGAGACCAATGACAACATTTGTGGAACGTGCAGAACGGAGCGCAGGCGCCGATCATCCGGCCATCTGGCTCATGTCGTCTCTCTACGAAGCGACGCACACAACTTTCAACGAGTTTGCGACGGTCCGCGAAAAGGCAAACTTTGGAATGACGGAATATCTGAACAATCCGGGCACGAACATCCTCGGCACCGCCTGGTTCCGCCACCAACTACAGGCACTCGTTCACGACGGCAAACTCAACGATATGATCCGCTTCGAGCCGAGTGTCTACGAGCGGATTGTCAATGAAATGCCGTACGGAACCGATGAGCTCTTTGGCACCATCGAGGCACGGAACGTCGTTTGTTATCAGGATCGGCACAGAAGATGGCACTTGAAGCTCCAACTCGTTTTGCCCGATTTGGAAAGGATTCGAGTGGAAGAGGTACGGTTTTCCGTCAAATTATACACCAAACCGTAACCAGTTTCAGTGCGAAGACTTTGGAGAAGTTCATAATAACTCGTACGCGTACTACGAGATGCCCGACCGAATTGTGAAATATCAGGGAAAGTATATGAAGTTGGATACGCGACTTTGTGAGGAGAAATATGTGAGTTACCCCCAACTTTTTGAAACTTTATTGATTGCATCATATCAGGAGCATCAATTGTGTCTGTTCAACTCATTATCCGATGTGGAATGCACGAAAAATAGCGTCGAGTTTTGTGAGAAACGGATAATATCGATGCCATTGAACCAGGGACCGTTTGTGAGACAAATGAAGGATGGAAAGATTTATGTGCATTACGATCAGAATGTGAGTGGATGATAGCAAAACTCCGTGAACTTTGAGGGACCATATCTCGATAACCATTAGTTATCTAAACACATTGTCAACAGCAAAGTTGTTGCAAATTTTGTGCTCTACAACTTTGTAGTTGATCATTTTGTCTCAAAACGTTTAATTAACACTGTAACAAAACGTTTTTCAGAGAATACAATACTCTTCGAGTGGTCCCGAATCGTATGGCGTGCTCTCCTCAATGATATTGTTCTCTTCACTCTTCTTGCTAATTTGATGCATAATTGTTTAGTTTTAAAGTTTAAGTTATGAAATTATATTATTTACACCCAAACAGCTAGGATACGTGGCTTTGAAACATACAATAGTCAACCGTAGCCCTTGTTGCTAATTACTATTGTCCATTTCTGTTTCCGGTGGTCAATATTGCTCATTGTTTCTCCAAAAAGGCGGTAGATGACACACTAAAAACAGATGGTCAACAACGTTTGTTATCAGTAACTTTTCGATTCGTTCTCCATCACTCTGCTTACGTTAAACTTCAAATTTGAAATTGTATGTTTTACCTCTTGATTTCAGATGAAATTCATAGTTGTCATGCTTGGTTTAATTGTGTTAAGTGTCTCTAAACACCTACCACGTGAACGAATATTGTGCAGACGCGAAGACTTTCTGTGAGATCCCGTCGCCGCCTTTTTCTGGATAAAATTAGGCACAATTTTAGAATTTATCAAACCGTCGATCAGTTCAAGAATGTGCCAATCGATTTGAAATTCAAGAACAATATCCGGTTTGAGCACTTGTCCGGAAACGATATTATCCATCAAGAATGCTCGAGGAAGCATGGTGAGTTTAGGAGCGAAATAGCTCAGCTGTCGGTGGAGGTATCGAAAAGAGACCAACTATGAAAATGTACAAAATTTTATGAGGAATAATTGTTTAGTTGATCACTTTTTGATGTCTTCACAAAGAACTGAGTTATATTGTTCTAAATGATCGGCGTCCAAATAGAACAACGACTATTGTAGTCTTCTATATCTCAGTTGCCGGTGAAGATATCAAAAAGTTGTCAACAAAGAAAATGTACTCCATAGCTCGAAGAACAATTTACTAGTTGACAACTTTTTGATATCTCAACCGACAGCTGAGATACAGGTCATTTCAGAAGGTAGAATGGGTGTGGACAGACCAGCAGTTATCCTACTCTCCTATTTACACGAATTCACCACAAAAACGTTCAATCATTTGGCTACAATACCCGAAAAAATCGACTTCTCCCTCACCGAATACCACAATAATCCGGGAAATAACATTCTGGCGGTTGCCTGGTTCCGATACTATCTTCAAGATTTGGTGTACCACGAACAACTCAGCGATCTGATATTATTCGAGCCCAAAGTTTACGAGACGATTGTCAATGAAATGCCACGTCTATACCACGAACTGATAAAAATGATCGAGGCCCGGGATGTGGTGTGTTATCAGGATGATCTGGAGAAATATCATGTCAAGTTTCAACTCGTCGTGCCGGATTTGCAGAAGATTCGGGTGGAAGAGGTCGGTTTTCCGTCAAATTATACACCAAACCGTAACCAGTTTCAGTGCGAAGACTTTGGAGAAGTTCATAATAACTCGTACGCGTACTACGAGATGCCCGACCGAATTGTGAAATATCAGGGAAAGTATATGAGGTTGGATGAGCGACTTTGTGAGGAGAAATATGTGAGTTACCCCCCAACTTTTTGAAACTTTTTTGATTTAATCATATCAGGAGCATCAATTGTGCCTCTTTAACTCATTATCCGATGTGGAATGCACGAAACATAGCCTCGAATTTTGTGAGAAGCGGATAATATCAATGTCAAGGGACCAGAAACCGTTTGTGAGGCAAATGAAGGATGGAAAAGTTTATGTGCATCACGATCAGAATGTGAGTGGATAATATCGAAACTCCGTGAACTTTGAGGGACCATATCTCGAGAACCATCAGTTATCTGAAGACATTGTCAACAGCAAAGTTGTTGCAAATTTTCTGCTCTACAACTTTGTAGTTGATCACTTTGTCTCAAAACGTTTCATTCTCAACTTATAACTAATTTTCTACAAACTATTTTCAGGAGAGACTCTTCCTGAGCGGTTGTGGACCTAACCGGCTACTTGGCACCTTCCTCGTCCTCATCTCATTTTTCTATTCCATACACCGTACCTAATTGATATTTTCCAGAAAATTACTTTGTTTTCCTTTCTCATATTCACTTTCCATCGATGCACCATATCGTGACAAATTCATGTCAACCTCCCGCACACTGAAGACCAATTTATCATTCATTTTGTCCTAGACACATTCATCACATGGATAATATCAGTTCCTGGTCCCTCTTGTATCCCTCCGAACTTGTGGGACCACGTTGAAGAACTCCTTGAAACGCTCCACTTGAAGCCCAATGAATGCAACTGTTTCACGACATCATTTGACCCGGAAAACACTTCCGCATCCTCTTTTTTGATGTTCTAGATGTTCTGGAACATTATGAACATCAAAAACAAAAAAGGTTTCCACAGATTACGGTAGTCTGGTGTCCTTTTGGCGCGCTGATAATATTCTAAGCATTTATGCGATCCGAGCGTGAAAACAAGTTCGGGAAGTACTAAGAACAAAAATCATCTGTTAAGGTCGGTCAACTACAGTAATCCTAGGATGCCCAAGTTTTTCAATGACCTTCTGCTTTGTTACACGTTGAGCCACACGCAAATAGTTTTCGCGTGACCTAATTTCCTCAAATTTTAATCCTTCCGCTTTGTCAGCTCAATATTGATATCAGCCGTTCCTCAGCCGTTCCTCAAATCCCCCATTCTCGAAACGACGGATATCCTCGACTACTCTACCAGAATACATTTTCCTTTCTCTCCCTTCTTCTTCTTCTTCTTCTTCTTCTTCTTCTTCTTCTTCCCCGATTTACCGCTTCCTGCCAAAATAACAGTGCAACCGGGAAATATATGCGCATTTTTTCAGCCGACTTTTTAGAGGTGTTTGGATGCGGGGATTCGGCCGAGAATGACGTTTTTGACGTGGCGAGCATTCAGGTAACACGAATAGTGACCCGAGTTTCACAAAATCCGAGTCATTCCGAGAATGCGCATTATCAAAGCGCCCAAAAAAGTGCCAAGAATCGAGGGCGTGCGTTCTTTCCCACGAGATTTGATTCACGCGCGACGCCTCTCCTAATCGCTTATTTTTGAATTTCGGGGGGAGGGACAAGAAAGAGAGAGAGAGAGAGAGAGATAATCAGTGTCCACTCTCTCTCTCTCTCTCTCTTTTTCCATTTCTGCGCTCCTCTCATAACGTCCTCCTCATTTTTTGCAGACTTTGATGCTTTTAACCGGAAAATCATTGGTGCAAGTGCGCTCTATTCAATCAGTGACCTTACAGTGACCTAAATTTCGAAGATTGACCTACCGTAATCCAACCCCATTTCCCGCAAGTTTGAGGTGTTCCCAGAGACCCTTCCTTCTCAAAATTAAGCCAATTTCATCGATGCTCTCCGTTCCCTCTTTTCTTCTTCTTCTTCTTCTTCTTCTTCTTCCTTTCTCTCCGTCTTGAAAACCTATTCGAGCAGAAGATTTTCCGCTTTCTCTCAAAACATAATTATATTATGCGGTTCTAAAAAGTGTCCCTTCCCTTCCCCCCACGTCTCCTCGTTTTTCTATCCAATTTCCGTTCCCACACCTTCATATCACATGCCCCCCATTTTCAACTCTCACTTTTTAATCATTTGCCCATTTATCACGAGCTTTCTCTCCATTCTGCTGATATTATCGGGTTATTCGTGCGAACACCATTTGTCAGCTGTCGTCGGAATTATAATAATAATAGAGTGAAATAGATTTAGATGTCAGTTTTCGGAGGGCTCAATCAAATTTTGTTCATTTTATTTTGGCTTACTATTTGTATGACCTAGATGTCTGAAACAACTCTCTTTTCCAGTTTTTGTTGACAAGTGAAACGGAAGCACATATCCGCATGATCTGAACAATAACGAATAAGGAAACACATATCCCTAAAATGCGATTACTTTTCCCCTTTTTTTTCTTTTTTTTGGCTCGGTTTCCCCCTTTCCGTCGCATGTCGGAACACTCGGATTTATGTCGCATTAGGAAACCTACAATATCCGGGGCCACCCCTCCTTCCTCTTCCACTTCCACTTCCACTTCCATCACAAATTCATTCCCGCTCGTCACCACCAACTCCTTGAGCAACAAAAATGTTTCAAGCACCTTTTCCGCCCGCCGCCGGCCCTTTTTCTCTCTCTCTCTCTTTCTCTTCCTCTTTCCCCATTTACTCTCATCTTTCACATCGAATGAAATATTCAAAATGCCCCCCGAAAACGTTTTTTGAGGGTTGAGAAATATGAAATTTCGAGTTGTCCGCTCAATTTTTGAAATAATCTTGAAATGTTTAGAGAGTAGTACTGTGGATAATCGAATTAGGACATTAGAAGAGTGACGTGGCACGAGGGTTACTGTAGTTTGACATATTGACGCTAGGCAACCGTAGCTGCCAAAAACTACGGTTGCAAAGTGTCCACTAGGTGTTCTAGTGACAAAATGATCGGTTGCGAAGTGTTCCTGTTATACGAATCTTCTTCTTTTTATAGAAGTTCACAGCTTTCACCTTTAACATGTTAATTTCCCACATTGCAACTGGGAAACTTTGCAACTGGGACATTTTGCAACCGCACTAGACACAGCTAACGGCAATTTCAATCGATTTCGTCAGTTCTAGTTGTAAATCATCCGGTTGCAAAATGTCTCAGTCGGGACACTATGCAACCAGCCCGTTTTGCAACCGCACTAGACTCTCCGAAACTGCTAGTTTCCCAATCGTTTCTGCTCATCAGGCAACTGCAGTTAATTGCCGATCGGTTCAAGTTGCGAAACGTCCGGTTGCAAAGTGTCCCACCTGGTTGCCAAACGTCCACAACCCCTTTTCTGCGCAGAAAACCGGAAAACTGCGGTACCTTGCCCGCGTGTTCTCCGAATCAGAATCTTTGAACGAATGAAACATAATTAAGCCATCGTGCTCCAGAATCATCGACCAATTGCCAATTGGCGCTCTCATTTCCCCGAAGCATTCCTGGTAAAAGCGCTGGAAAAAGGGGGGGGGAGCAAAAACGTGACCTCTCTGTTTTCGCCGTCTCGTGAATTGATTCCAATTAAATTAGCTGCGTACATAGGAGAAAAGGATGCGTCTAATCGTTGGCCGACTATACAGAAATGGAGCCAACACGCATTTAAGCCCCCCGCTTTCAGTTTTCCCTCCTTTTTCTTCACTTTAGTCCCTTACGGTTCGATTGAAGGCGTCAAGTTCAAGTTCGACTTTGAACTGACGTAACTCGTTCAATTTTTGAGATTTTTTGAATGTAAAAAAAGAGTTTGAAAGGGAATCGTATGCTCTACAACTTTGTAGTTGACAGTTTTTTATGAATCTGTCTGTGCGCCGAGATAATTTGGTTTTACAACCACACACCGGTTTTGAGAGAGATCATTTAGGTAAATGCAAATATCTTGGCGCAGGCGCGTTGTCGTTAAAAACGATCAACTAGAAACTTGTAGAGCACAAAATTATCATTCAAATCCTTTTTTAACTTTGAAGAAATCTCAAAAATTAACCGAGAAACACACATTTTCCTTTTTGGCCTCCCTGGAACCGAGTTGCGTGACCTTCCACAACTCTAGCAAACTCCTTATAGTTGGGTGGCCTAGAAAATGCTAGTCCCCCATTTGTTTTTCAATAGAATGATTAAAAAAAACATGACAAATTAGGATGAAATCATCGAAAAATGCAACTTTTGAGTTTAAAAATTAAAAAGTGGGCTTCCGCGTACTTTGTCCCCATTAGCGTGGCCAAAAAAGTGATTAAGGAAGGATTAGGATATTGTTCATCCCTGAAAATTGAACAACACAACTTTATTCATTAACATCCCTTTATTTGCTCAGAGAACTCCGAGAAAAGCTCAAGTTTCAAGGATCTTGCCCCCTCCCATTCCCGGGTACTTTCATATTCTATTATGATGCTCAAAGACCTTCCCAGCCCTCCTTTTCTTGTGTTTTCTTCTCGGACCGGCTCTTTCTCCCACTTTCTTTTGCCCTTTTCCCTTTCATCAAGAAAAGTGCCGAAATTTGTTGGACCTTTCTTTGTGATCTGAAAGTACAGTAGTACCTGAACTTTGAATGAGTATTGTAGACTTCGGAAAAGTTCCAGTGCTCTAGAAAATGTTTAGCGAAAAGTTCACACCTAGAACTTCATTTTTCCCGTTGACAACTTTTTTCCACGACCACTCCCTGGAGTACTGTAGGCCTTGGAAGTTGGGACCAGTTCAAGGTGTCTCAAAACAAGTCCATACTTCCAAGAGCTACAGTACGCTTAGACAAGGTTGTGCAAAAAAGTTTTCAATTACAAAATTCAAATTCAAATTTCGAAGAATGTTTTTGTAGTTGACCACTTTTTTCTACAACCACTTTCAGGATTACTGTAGCTCTTGGAAGTGATGCCTTGCAAACAGCCCACGAATTTCTATCCCAACTTCCAAGAGCTACAGTACTCCAGGCAGTGGTTGTGGAAAAAAGTGGTCAACTACAAAAGTGAAGTACTAGATGTGAAGTTTTCACAAAAAAATTTCTAGAACACAATGACGTCGCCTAACCCATCAGAGCGTTCTCAAAGTTTGACTCACCAAAAGTTCTTTCCCACGTTCGTGACGCGCGTTTCTCTTCGCATTTTCTCGCACGTTTTTGTCACCTAAAACACTAAAACACACAGCCAAACATCTATGATGTGATTAGGAAGTAAAGTAGAGGAATTGTGCAGCAATAAGTGATGTGTCCGGGGGGGAACTGAGAGTTGAAAGAAAAAAAAGGAAGAACAAGTGTGTCTGGGTGCAGGGGAACAAGTACGTTCCCTCAAATTCCCGGAAAAACACTCGTCCACAAATAGCTGCTTTTTGACGTGACCCACTTTTCATGTGACCCGTCGAAGCTACCGTAGTCCCCAAAAGTCCGTTCGGTTCAGCTCTTCATTCCCCTCCATAAAATCATCATAATTTCGTGCTTCCAGAAAAGGGGGGAACTCTTTCTCTCTCTTCCTCTTCCTCCACGTTCCTCTTTATGATGCGCCCATGAATATTCGATCGCTCTTCACTTTTTCTTCTTCTTTTTCTAAGAACTCCCCCCCCCTCTCCGTGCTCATTTCGCAAAACCCCCCAATTTTTGCGCGAAAAGTGCATCGTGGCTCATTCGAATTCCGAAAAATTTTGCACACTCGGGCTCAAAAACCTAGTGTGTGTGGACCCGCGATTTTTAAAAGCACACGTCAATTTTTTTGAACGTTCGATGCTCCTCCTCCTCAAATCCTCTTATCTTTGTGTTTTGACGTGGTGTCACTGGCACCAGAAATAACTGAAAGTTTGTCTCTTCTGACCCGGTTTCAGATTTTTGACGATTATACAGCGCCTGACCTATATTTCCAGTGATTCGATGACCTCAAAGTGAGCTTGTTAGGAATGCAAATTCAGATTTCATGGGCATTTCTCTTATTTTCTCTCGCAAAAGCAAGCTTTTCTGGGCTCTTTGGTATTCCAATTTTCGAGTACTGACCTCAACGTGACCTAGAAAACTGACCCAGTGACCTCTACGTGACCTACTTTCCGTTGACCTAGATCCTTTTTCATTTTTACTCAACTGAGCTCTGCAACGCTGTCAAATCGGACCACTACGAGCCGGGATAGAGCTTTTCGCAGCTTTTTCAAGCCTTTGCACTCTAGAATCACGCGCACGACCTTAATTTGGACTCTTGTTCCCACGCACCGCCTAAATTAGCCCTATACATCATCATTTGCACACATTTATTACATTTTTCGGTCACTCCTTCCTCCCAGACTCCTTCTTCCTCTCCTACTTCTTCTCCCTCGGAACTTTTCCGTCCCATTCTTCCCGGAAACTCGATTTCGCCCTCTTTTTGTCCGATTTTTCACACTTGCACTCTTCTTCTTCTTCTTCTTCTTTTTCTTCTTCGTCATCTTCATAATCATTCCGAGAAGTTTCGGTTTTTGCAGCAGCATCAGCAGAATCACAATATCAGCGAAAAGTGGAGGGAATTCTGGCTCACGAGGTAGGGCGCAAAAAAAAAAAAAAGAGTACAGAGTTATTGCCTTGTTTTTGTCTATCTAATTCAATCAAGATTCACATAAATCATTGTTAGCCAGGGCCCTTTTAGGCTCCGCCCACTTTTTACCCCCTCCCCCTCATTGGCTCCTTTTGCCATTCGACTTTCTGGAGCCTCAGAGCTTGGCCCCCCGGTCCTCAAAAGTTGCTTTGAGGTCAAAGTACAGTAATCCAGACCGCTTTGTCTTGAAATTGTTCGAAAAAGTGTGAGGAATCGAATGAACTGCAGCACAACATTCTAAAAGCGTTTCATTTCCTCCCCCCCCCGTCTCACTAATTTCTCGTCCGCTCATTTTCCAGCTCCGCCCCTTTTCTGCCCAAGAAGTAAAGTGAATTCTCGTCGTCTCGACGCGCACAAAAGATCGCGTCCTCTTCATTTTCCACGTACTTTTGGGCCTAATTGTGAATGAAGCAGGCGAGAATTGGCATTTCGCGAGAATCTGAGTCATTCTCGACGCCTTTCCCACACACTTTTTCGCGTCGTATTTCATTTTCCTGGAAAGAGCAAGAGTTCCGGCGAAATTTGGTGAGAAAAGGTTGTCTGGACACCGCCGAAATACTTTTGAATGACAATTGATCAGCTTACTCGGAACGTTATATATTGTCCGTCAAGATTTTCGCTCGGAACTCTTCCCTAACCTCAAGTATTTCAGGGAGGGGGACTACCGTAATCTTAGACCTCCTTTATTTGCGCTCTACATCAATGTTTTGTCAAAACAACCAATAGAAATATGATCTGCCCCCCATTCAACAGTGATCAGATCCTGATCTCACACACACACACTTGTTTTCCACCCTTTTTTATGGCGAAGCCTAATCCCACCCTCTTTTTCTTCTTCTTCTTCTTCTTCTTCTTCTTCCCATTGACCCCCCCCCTTTCTTTTAAAGATTGAGAGGTCTAGAGACCGATACTTTCATCTAGAAATCTCTGAAAAATAGTCAGAGCTCAACTCGAGATTATCGCCAGTCTCGACTGCAAAACAAGCGCGTCAATCGCCCCCCATTTCCTCCTGTCAATATTCTACATACTGTTCCAGAATGAGCTCGCCTCCGCCCGTGCACCACGCAGCCGACAACTCGTCGTCGACCGTATTCGAGACGGCCCTCCTCGAGTACGGTCGTCTGTTCCATCCGCCGATGGTGCTGCTTCTGTGCATCTCCGGCGCTCTCGGCCACATGCTCACAATCACGACGCTCTCCTCGATGCTCAATCCCACAAACATGTTCCTCATTTCCATGAGTTGGTGAGTACGGTAGCTCCAAAAGTCAGGTGTACTCGCGTGGCCTGAAAACAACACACAAAAATTGAATGTCCGCTCTGTCCGTCCGTCCGTCCGTCGCGCCCCTAATCTGATTTATTCGCGTGATCGTATGAACAACGAACGAACATGCAAATGAGCAAAGAAAACGAGGAAAACAATCCAATCTTGGCGAGACAAATTTATTGGCCGACGGAATGTGTTTGTTTCCGAACGCCACTAATCTTCATGAGCATCTCTCGCCTCTTTTCCCCCCATTTTCGGCTGGCTCCCACAGGGACCGCCGCCGCAACTCGCATCTCGAGCGGAAATCTGGAACCCGGTTTTCCGCGAAAAGTTCAAAAACGCAAGATCGCTGAGCATAAGAAGTACGTCAAGATCGGTAAACAAATGGAAGCGCAGCGATGCGGAAAATCAGAAAAAAATGGAAGAGAAAGAGGGGGGTGGGTGGAGGAGGAAATGTGTATGACAAATCACATACTTTCTCTTACTCACCGGAAGTTTTTAGAAAGGGAGAAGAAGAAGAGGGTGAGTGCACCTTCTTCCGCTGCAATGCACTAGTCGTCTGGGACCTGGTCCCGGACGGTCAAGGGTCAGAAAATCAAGGCAAAAAGGGACCAACTGACCTTTTTCAGCAGTCAACTGGCGCTGTGCATCAACTTTCTCTACTCGACCTTCTTCAAATTCATGTCCGATCAATTGTGCCACCAGTTTTTCTTCTCCTACTCAATGGCCACCACAATGCACTTTTCGGTGACCGTCTCCGTGCTCGTCCACATGTCCGCCGTACGTTTTTCGCATGCTTCTCTCGGCCGTCATGCCGGTTTTCAGGTGTTCCACGTCGTCGCCCTCTCCCTGATTCGGTTCTTTTCGTTGGCCCAACTCTCCAGCGCCACCTCAAATGTTTCGTGGTTCACGTGGCGGGTAGGTCAAACCGAAATCTTAGGTAGCATCCTCAATTCTTCCAGAAATCACGAGTGGCCATAATTCTAATCTACGTGAGCGTCATCTTTCTCTGTATTCCACTCCATTTCACGTCAAAAGTGACCGAGGTGCGTTTTCTATTCGTTTTCTCAATCTTTCAAACATTGCCGAGTGATCTATGTGAGAAAAATTTAAAATTGAAGTTCCGCAAATTTAAATTAATTGCTCATTGGTCGTTGCGCCGACTGTGGAGCAATTATTTCGCGGATTTTCGCGGCGAAATTGTGCAACTCAACTTGTGTGCGGACCTCATTAGTCCCCTCTTGTTTACCCCTCTTTCCATTTTAATTGGAATTTCTTTAGGCAAATTTCGAGCGCAAATTCGCTGTAAAAGACATTTTTATTGGAAACGTTTTTGATTGACAACTCGCGGGGCAGCAGCGCGTCTGACTTGTGACTCATTTTATTGAAAAGTTTAGTCGTCCTTGCCTCGTTTGACACAAATTTTGCAGGTTTTCGAAAACGAGGGGTGTGCAGAAAGGTACCCGGCGCTGAGGAATCAGGCCGCCTATCAGCTCACCTACACCCAGAGCATTTGGCTCCGCAATTTGAACTTTTGGCTCTTCTACCTCGTCGCCAAAGTCGGGCCGTCGGTGAGTTTTCAAAATCGTCACAAATGGTACTTGGTTTCTCCACTGGACACCTTTTTTCTGGGAGTACTGTAGCGCTCAGAAGTTGAGACTCGTTCGGGGTACCTCAAAAGGAGGCCTAACTTCTAAGAGCTACTGTACCCCCGGGGAAGGGTTGTGGAAAAAAGTTGTCAATTGAAAAAGTGAAGTTCAAGATGAGAGAAATGATTTTGTAGTTGACAACTAGTTTCTACAACCACTAACAAGGCTACAGTAGCTCTTGAAAGTTGGGACTAGTTAGGTTCTTATGTATTTCTATTCTATCTTTCAAAAGCTACAGTACTCCAGGGTATGGTCGTAGAAAAAAAGTGTCAACTGGAAAAGTACTGTACTATTCAAGAACTTTAGTTTTGCAATTGACCACTTTTTCGTACAACCACTCCCAAGGTTACTGTAGCTCTTGGAAGGTGGGATTAGTCTAGTGCATGTCAAACGTAACGTGTCCTAACCTCCAAGAAACAAAAGTCATTGCAGATAATCCTGTGCATCATGACGTGTCTAATTCTGGACCAACTCAAAAAGATCCAAGTGCTGAGCTCACGTTTCTCGAACGTCGAACGCGATAAACAGCACCAGCGCACCACGAACATGATCCTCGCCATCATGGTTCTGTTCATCATCGTCGAACTTCCGCAGGGCGTGCTCGCCGTGCTCTCCACCGTCTCCTCGGTCACTTTGATCTACGAGCTCGGCGATTTGACCGAATTGTTCACTTTGCTCACTTCCATCATCATTTTCACACTTCTCTGCTCGATGAACGGCAAAATCCGTTCGGCGTTCAAGGAGCTCGCGTGTGTTCGATCGATTGGACGGCTATTTGCGAGGGTTTGCCCGCCATCGAGGTGAGCAAACTTTTCTGAAACCGTTTTTTTACATGGAAACATAGAACTCATCCAAAATTGATAAAAATAACTTGCAGTCCCGTCGGAGCGAGCTCATCCGGTCACGATGCACTTTTGGAGCACAACACGATCATAATCACAAATTGTCACATTGACAAATCGGAAAACTACGCGGTCCTCTAATTATCACTGTGCCACTCTATTCTGGGGAACAAAAACCAATTTTCTACGCCTAATTTACATGTTTTTCTATGAATCTGAATGAAGTTTTTTATATAGATATAATAACGATAAAGACATGGATCTAACGGATACTCAAAACAAAAAACAAATGTGCTGGCGGGGCGGGGGCCTAAAATTCGTCTTCTCGCAGTTTTCTCGGTTTAAACGTGTGATTCTCGGCCGCACCGCGCGTGTACTCGACCGCACGTGGCAACGGAGCACGCAGCACTGATTGGTTGTCCACGTGCACCTGAAAATTGAAGAGAAAATGAGCTAAAATGCAATTTTTGAAGAAACTAACATCATAGGCGAACTCGGGATCGTCCGGAATCACCTCCATTCCTTCCTGACGCGCCAGTTCCTTGGTGAATGCGACGAGGCTCTGAAAATTGGAAAAAGTAGGGAAACCAAGGGTTTTTGACGACTTTCAGGCATTTTTAGGTTAAAAAATTGGACTTTTCACGCCTACCCTGAACGATCTCGGCTCGTAGATGGCCAACTGCGAAAGACAGATATTGTCGAGCAAAATGTGCGCTTTCGAGAGCACCGTCCGGAATTTCGGGTACTCCATGTCGTGCTCGGCCAGCGCCGCTCGAACTCGCTCTTCTGCGTGCTGAAAGTGAGGATTTTTTGAGAGTTTACAAAGATTTCATTTCAAAAAACGTTCTGGAACAGAATTGAGAACTCTAAAGGTTTTTTTCCATTTTTTACTTACAAATTTCTCCAATTTCGGTTCGTCCTCGCGCTGCATACTCAAATACGTAAAGATTTTGTCCTCTTTCCGGTAGGCTCCCTTCACTGTGCTTCTCTCCGATGCGTATTGCCACTGAAAACCGTTTTTCAGTGATACATTTCTAATTTTTCCGAAATTTTCAGTTATATTATCACTTACAGCTGTGAATCGATTGAGCCGCTCGCGTTTCAGCCACACGTCCGGCTTCGGAATGACCTGGAACGGATGGAATCCGCTGTTGAGAATTCGGCGAAGCGCCAACGTCGTCGTGAGATGCATTCTGCGATAAATTGGTGTTGATTTCAACGAAAAACACGTTTGCATTTTTTATTTTTACGAAAAAACACAGAAAATCCACAGCAAATCGGTTATAATCGCAGTTTTTTAGCAACAATTCGCGGGAAAATAAATGAAGAATAGGCGAGAGCGACGAGAGAGTGTGCGAAAACGAGAGACGCGGACACTAACGACACTCCGAAATTCCGCTTGGCGCCCTCTTTAATTTTCCGCTTTTTATTTGAATTTTTGCTTCAATTTCGAACAACTTTGCATTTTCGCCAATTCCACGTTATTTTCGTATGTTTTTAGTGTGAAAATGTTGTTTTAACTGTGCACATTCCAGTAGGTGTCGTAAATAATAGCTCATTGGCCGTAGAAACCCGTATTTTTAATGCCAGCCTTGGAAACCCGTCAATTAGCATTTGAAACGTGCTATTTATAAAGTTGCAGGTACTTATTAGAGATTTGCATGCAATATTATGCAAGAGGACTCTGGAAAGTGTTTCAAAATGGTGTCTGTCGCAAAATTTATTTAAGCTTACGGTAGTATTGCTGTAATCCACGTTTTTGAGTCTTACTTGTTACTTTTTAGGGAGAATTAGCTACAGCTTCAAATTTGATGAGAATTTACTCTATCCTTGAAAAACTGTATGTTTTAAAACAGTTTCACTACGAGTTCGGTCTCGCAGCGATGGCTTATCCGTATTCCTTTGTAGAATTGCTCCATGACAGTTCTAGAATTCCACAAGGAAGCTTTATCAATTCAAGGCATCAAAAAATGTCCAGAATGTCTCCTAGCCGCTTTCTGAAGCCTTGAAATCGGACCCTTCTTCCTGTTCGCCTCCCGAAGTCGTGCATTTTATAGTTTCTGGTATCAGTATCACTAGACAATAGTTTTCCGTTCTTGGTATAACAAAACGAGACCATTCCGTTACAATCTTCGTTAGAAAGATCTAGAATCATCTCTGGAAGATAGAAGCCATTCTATTCCTTCCAGAAGGTTCTAGAATTCTTTGTAACGTCTCCCAGCGGATTATCTTCCAGATCACTCCTTTTTTCGCTCCAGAAGTCTATCCGTTAGCTCCCTTCTTCGTCAAAACTCACTGTGTTTGTACAGTTTTGTATATTATTGACCCGCACACTCACAAACACACAGCTATCTCGCGTGCTGCTGCTGCGCAAGAGAGTAAAGTCGGCCACACCATCGTCATCCCCTTCTCCTTTTCCTTCTTCTTTCTTTACCCCCCAAAGCAGCAGCTTCTCTCTCTCTCTCTCTCCCTCTTTCTCTCTCTCTCTCTCTACCACTTTCACAGTAAATAAGGTCGCGCGCCGAGAAAGAGAGGGAGAGAGAGAGAGAGAGGAGGCTATTGTTAAACGTGCGCAGCCATTCCTAAGGGAGGCGAATCGATCGATATTGTGTCGGGGAGACGCAGAGGGACTTGGCAGCTTGCCAGCTGGCCGCCCGACGGGGTGAGGGGTCAGTGGTGCGCTCGGAGGGATTCTCTGTGTGTCCAACAATGCATGTCCCTCTTTTTCTCTCACACGCACACATTTGCATCAATAATACACATTCTCTCTCTCTCTCTCTCTCTTTCGTATGAACACGAAGAGAGAGAGAGAGAACACTTTTCCGATTCGTTTTGACCTCTGCGCCTCTCCGCCGCCGCGACAAATCCATCATTAAGAGGGAGAGAGAGAGAGAGGGAACCCCTCCCCCTTTCTTGGGCAAGAGTAGCAGCTTCATCTTCCGCCCACGCACACACACACGCACAGAACAGCTATTATCCAATTCCGGGAGGCTCGACTCAGTTGACTTTGTAGGCGAAAACTTGGAAATTTTGAGCCGGTTTATAGAAGTTGGCAAGTTTTAAAGTTAAATTTAGAGATGTAGGAGGATCAGAAAAGATTAGAGCGGATTTTCTTTGAACTTTATGATTCCTGGCCATTTTCTTGGAGTTTTGGCATTTTTTCCTAGTTTTTAAGAGAGGACTTGCGAGCAGAACAAGTTTTCTGTTGATTTTCAAAGATGTCCTCTTTTTAACCAAATTTCTACCCTTTCCTAAAAAATGTGTGCACATGGCACCCCAATTTTTCCTAAAACTTCCGCTCCTGGTCCCATTCGATCGTCGAAAAGAACCCATTTGTCGTGCGTGCACGAGAGACACCTGCTGTTCGTTGCTTTCTCTCTCTCTCTCTCTCTCTCTCTCTCTTCTTCGAATTTTTGTCCGTCATCACTTTTTGTCGCGTTCGCCTCGTTCCCCTCGCCACGCGTTCCCTTTCATCTCAATTTCTCGGGCCGTCAGTTCCGTTTCGACGCCAGTTCACTTCTTCTCCTTCTTCTTCTTCTTCTTCTTCTGGTTAGTGTTGGTTTTCTTGACTAATTAGCTGTTGCTGTTGTTTTTTCGCGTTTTTCTCGTTCGGTAGTAGTGGAAAGAATTGGAATAGTAGTAGTAGTATTTGGGGCGCCGAGGCCGCCGCTCCCTCTCCCTCTCTCTCTCTCTCCACACAAAAAGAGAGAGAGAGAGAGAGGGAGTGGGCACACCTATCGATTTCGTATTCTTTTGTTCTTTCCCTTTTTTGCTGACGGCTGCTCAAACTTGAAAATAAGGAAAAGAGTGCCGCCAGAATCGAGTAATATTTATCTCGATATTAGCACCGAACGAGCAATAACAGTGCACTTTGCACCGATAACGTAGTCCTCGCAGGCCGGGCCTATCAAATCTGTGCGACTATTATCAGTTTCCTCACCTCCTTTTGTTTGTTTTAGCCGTCCTATCAGTTTTCGAACGTCCGCTATCGATTCGATTGGAAGGGGAAGTGTGAAATTTTGGTGAAAAGTACATAGAGTCCAGTCCGAAATGTGTTTTTTTCACTAAAAGCAGAAAAGCTTTCCAATTTTTCCAGAAATGTACTTTTCGACTTGTAAAGACCCCTATTTTGGAAGGTCCCTGCCAATTTGCACCCCCCTCCGCCACAACACTTGGCCATATGGCCTTGAAATTGAGGAAACGACCCTCCATTCCATCCTTAACTTTGTTCTCGCTTTCCGTTCCGTTCATTATTGTCGATTTGGGGGGTTCTAGGCCACGACCACGAGATTTTGAGCAGTTTTGAATAGGAATTCCTGAAATTGGCCTAAAATCCAAGTTTTCCGTGGAAATACGTTCAGGCACGGCCTAAAACTGAAATTTGCCTAACCAAACACTGAAAGAGCGTCTACTGTACAGTTTAAATCAATACACTGTACTTTCGATGCGTCATAGCACGGTCCTCGGCAATATTATGAGAATGTTGTGGAGAACCAGCACATAACACACTCTGAGCCCCCTCATCCACTTGGTCTTTTGCTCTTTCTTCTTCTTCCAGCAATATTACTGGAGGAAAATGAACTGACTTGCCTCTTCGTGATTTTCAAGTAATCGACAAGTTTTTGTCTTGAATTTTACTCATTTTCAACTCTTCCTTGAACTTTTAAGGACCATTTTATCGATTTTTACAATTTCAGAGCCCAACGGCTACTATGCGGCTATAGAAGTGACAATTGAGACGAAACAAGAGATTCACCTTCTTCCTCCGCTCGAATCGCACTCATTGGTGGTCCCACTTGACCGATATCCCCCGCTGCGGTCCGTTGCGTCGCGACCGCCCGTCTCCCGTCAATCCTGGACGCCCAACACGATGATCCGTACATGTTCCGCGGCGGAGCCACTGGAATGCCGCCCGGCGCTCCGATGCTCGCGCCGCCCCCGCAACAGTCCCTCCCGCAGCCACTGCCGCCCATGCCATGCGAACTATCTGCCAGAGAAAAGTAGGCTTTTGACCATTTTACAGTATTTTTGACATTTTAATGCGAAAGCGCTCTTTTTGTGATCTCCGTGGCCTAATTTCTCAGAGCGCATTCACTTTGAAATGCCTCGATAGCATTGAAAAAAGGAGAAATTCTCTCTAAACACCCCTTTAAATCGTGTCTTCAGACTGTCGTCGTACGTCTACGAATACCTGCTGCAGTCGGGCGCCACAAAAACGGCCGAATCGTTCAAAGAGGAGGTGCTGGGCGGTCAGGCGAGTTCCCTGCTGACGCCCCCGCAACAACAGCAGCAGCAACAGACGCCGAATCCGATGAAAACGGGCGAAAAGGGCTCATTTCTGTTGGATTGGTGGCTCCTTTTCTGGGATTTGTGGTCGGCGGCGCCCGAGCGGAGGGAGCACGCCGACCAGTTCTCGCCCGACGCCAAATACTTTATCGACGTACGTTTTTTAGAAAGGTCCGGGGAAATTTATTGATTTTTTCCGAATTGCAGAATATGATTCCGATGCCGCCAATGATGAACGGAGGACATGTAAGTTTTTGAATGAAAATCACCAATTTCACACATTTCTGTTTGCAGTTTGGCCCACCGATGGGAATGGACATGATGGGCGGTCATCCGGGCGCGTTTGGCCGGTTCGCACCGCCGCCCGGTCGAATGGGACCGGCCGGAATGGCGCCCGCAGGATTCCATATGTTCGCGCCGGATCCACGCATGCAACGGATACCACCGCCGCCGGGACCCGGACAACAGTTACGGATGGGACCGCCGCAGGCGTTCCCCGGAGGACCGCCCGGAGGTATGTATTGCAAATTGCGAGAAATGCAGTTGGAAAATGTGATATTCACGAATTTGAATCAAGAATGACCGTTTGACGCAAAATTTTCCAGATTTACGTGAAAGATACCTTTGGGAAAGTCATGTGATCGAATTTTTCCTTTTCCATTTGAATTCCTTCAAGTTCGCTCTCAAAATCTAAAATTTTAAAGCCTCATCTTTTTTTGCTGAACTTTGACGAACGAGAAAACCCAGAGAATCCGACAAAATGGCATCTTTTTTTGCAGAAATGCCAGGAATGCGGTACGATTTCATGCCGCCACCGCCGGGCCAGTTCGCATCGAGCGGCGGAATGATGCCGAACGGCGGGATGATGTCCCTCAATTCTCCGAACATGGGACCACCGCCCGTCGGGGATCCTGGCTCGATGCCGGGCGCGTTCATGGGAATGCCGGCCGCAAGCTCGGCGGGTCTCTCGTTCGGCATGTCGACCGAGCAGCCGATGTCGGCAGGACCGCCCGTTGGACCGGGGGGACCGGGCACGCCGGGAATGGGTGGCGCCGTGCAGAACCCGGGCAGCATCCCGCAAGCGACCTCGGTCGGGTCGGTCGGCACGCCCGGCTCGCAGGTGCCGAAGACAGAGCCGGCGGCGAACGGCGACGACGTGAAAATGGAGGCGCTGACGCCGACGGGCGGCGCGGGCAGTGTGCAGATGAACGGAGGGTCTGGCTCGGCGCCCGGCTCCGCCCACTCGGCCAACAACAATGTGAATCCGGGAACGCCGGGCAATCCGCTCAGCAATCCGCTCAGCAATCCGATGAGCAACCCACCACTTTCGACCGGACCACCGCCCGCCAGTGCAGACACTTTCAAGGTACGGTTCGGATCTTTAAACTGAAAAATACTTGCTTTTGTGAGAAATGTGAAACCTGACAAATTTTTCGTGTATGCGCTATTAGGGGTGTATTTGACTGCAATCGCGCTCTACCGCGCACCACGTGATTCGGTGCTAAATTGAAAAAGGTCTCGGTTCACGTGGGATTGCGGTAGAGCGCGATTGCACACAAATGCCGTATATCGAAAAGTCTAGTTTTCCTCTCCATTTTCCCCTCAAAGAGCCTCTCCAATTTGCAGGACGACAACGCGATCACAAAAATCCGCGACAGTCTTCTGGACGGTTTCAAGAACGAGACGACGGAAGAGTGGGGAGACAAATCGCTGCAATTTTCATAACTTTTTCCTTTTTTTTTTGTCCGTGCCAAAGGGTAAAACTGGCATTTATCTCCTTCTCTCTCTCTCTCTCTCTGTTCACAGCTGAAATGACCTCATTCGGTGACTTATCCCTAGAGTAATCCCCATTTTTCTGTCCCTACCGTAACCGCCCCTCACACTCGTGTCTTAAAACAACGCCTTTTCTCTCTGCTGAAATCCCAATTTTTCACGAATTTCTTCAACCAAAACCCTCCCCCCTCAAAATGGTGCAATTTTTCAAAATTTAAACAACAAAAACCCACACATTTCCCGTTTTCCAACGAAAAATCTCTGCTGATCCTCTCGTTTTTCGCAAAAAGTGCATAATTTTCCGTCCCGAATTTTGATTGTATATTTTGTAAACTCGGCCCCTGTCACCGTTCCAAAAAGCGCCAAAAATCATAATTTATTGATATTTGATTAATATTTTCCAACAAAAAAAGTTGCTACACAATATCCCCGTTCCCCCTTGTCCATTTATGCCTAATTTATTCGGAAAAATCTGAAAATGAATTAAAAATTTATTGTTTTCGTCAACAATTCATCTTTTCAATATTGTACGTTTCGTTCGGATCGCATGTATTTTACACCAAAATTTTTCCAGAATCTCTTAAAAGAAATTGTTTAGCTAGAAAATGCCGGCCGGAATGGGTTTCGCCGCCGATCCGGCACTTTTGCCACGTGTCCAAGAGCACATCCGCAACTATCCGGGCACGAAATATTTCAAGCCCGAACTCGTCGTCTACGATTTACAGCAGAAATATCCGTACGTCTGGAATGGCTAGAAAATCAAAAAAAAAACGTTTGACTCACTTGCAATCATCTGATCGGACCCAAACTTTACAGGTTTCTTGAACTTGGACTGAAGTATATTGGGTCCAAGTTTCAGACCGATCGGATCATCTGGTCCCGAGATATGTGGATCATTGGTAGAAAGCTCGGGTTTTCCGGCCCTCCCGCACTGAATCTCGATAGTAAATAATCCGATCGGTCTGAAACTTGGACCCAATGTACTTCAATTAATGCCCGAGAAGCCTGCAAAGTTTGGTTCCAATGGGCCAAAAGTACAGGACAAGGACCGGCCAATTGCCCAGCCCTGGAAAAATTCGATGAACAGGGGAGAAATCGTAAAAATCTGATGAGGTTGATACGGAACAACGTCGAGAGCATCCCGAAATGGAACTGACCAGAATAGAAGTGCCTCAGAATTTGGCAGTTCCATTTCGGGATGCTTCTCCCCGTATACTGGTTTTTTCCTGTTTACTTTTTTGCTCTTCCAAACATTCACTAGATTCAAAATTTTTCAAAGTGTCCCCAAATTGCAGAGAATATCAGCGAAAGAACCACAAAGTGCTGATGGGAATGGTGCGTGAGGCGCTGGAAAGAATCCAATTGGTTGCGAAAGAAGAGGAGAAACTGGAGGAAGAGGGAGAGAAGGAGGCGATGGACGACGTGCAGGAGGTCATCCCCCTCACGTCGCCCAGGAAAACGTTCGAGACGAGGAAGAGGAAGGCGCCCGCCAGAAAGAGCATCGGGTTAGTTACATAAATTTTTTGGGTTGAGCGCCGCTTTTTTATGGTTGGAAAAATGTTTTGGCGTTTCTCAAACATTGCGCACCTATGGTTAGTTACTGGGAACGAATTTATGAGAAGAATGTATGATTTTAGGCGAACTGTAAGTAAAAATTGCAAAATTTCGTCAAATTACAGATCTCTATCGGTGAAAGAAGTGGTGATCAGCGACGAGAGCGACGCGGAGCACGAGAGAGCGGCCAGGCAGTTGGAGGCGAGTGTGAAGCCGACGAACCGAGCGAACAAGTCCATTCTCAACTTGTATTCCTTGAATTCCCACCGCAGAGCGGGTACGAAGCCGTCGAACGAGAAGCGCAGCACAACGAGTCAGCTTAAGAGAAGGGATTCGACGCCTTCCCGAACTCCCGCGGCTTCCGGAGCTCCCGCAGCACTGCCACGTGGCCTTGGAGCAGTTTCCGACGCGCCGACGCCCCGAGAATCCCATGTGAAATTTGCGGACATTGGCGGCGCGGACCGTCAGTTTCTCGAGGTGTGCCGGCTGGCGATGCACCTGAAACGGCCGAAGACGTTCTCGCTGCTCGGCGTCGATCCGCCGCGTGGATTCATCGTGCACGGACCGCCCGGGTGCGGAAAGACGCTGTTCGCGCAGGCGGTCGCCGGCGAACTCGGCATTCCGATGCTCCAGCTGGCGGCCACCGAACTCGTGTCCGGGGTGTCGGGTGAGACGGAGGAGAAGATTCGGAGATTGTTCGACACGGCCAAGCAGCACAGTCCGTGCATCCTCATCCTCGACGACATTGACGCGATCGCGCCGAGAAGGGAGACGGCGCAGAGGGAAATGGAGAGACGCGTCGTCAGCCAGCTGTGCAGCTCCTTGGACGGTACGCAAAAGCTAACAAATGAGCACCCGCTCAAAATACTAATTGTATTTACGTGCTTTATCATTTCCGACACTAAAAAATCGCCCAAATTTTGCAGAACTGGTGCTTCCGCCACGCGAGAAACCGCTCAAAGATCAGCTGACGTTCGGCGACGACGGCAGCGTCGGAATTCTCAACGACAACGCCACTTCCACGTCTTCTTTCTCTTCGGGCGTCCTCGTAATCGGCACGACTTCGCGTCCGGACGCCGTCGACGGAGGACTGCGACGGGCGGGACGCTTCGAGAACGAGATCTCGCTGGGCATTCCCGACGAGACGGCGAGAGTCAAGATTTTGGAGAAAATTTGCAGGTTTCTGAAGGGGTTTCGGGGTTCTCTTCGCTGCAGAAATTTCTTTTTTATCTACGCATGCAATATCATTAGAAATGGTCTCCACGGAAAAGAACGATACCTTTTGAAGGTTACCACACGCTTCTATCGTTTTTTTTGGCGTATCGCAATCTTTTCGATTTCAGAGTGAACCTGGCCGACGACGTCTCTCTCAAACAGATCGCCAAACTGACACCCGGATACGTGGGCGCCGACCTTCAAGCACTGATCCGCGAGGCCGCAAAAGTGGCCATCGACCGCGTGTTCGACACAATCGTCGTCAAAAACGAAGGCGAGAAGAGTCTGACGACGGAGCAGATCCGCGAGGAACTGGAGAGAGTGCTCGCGTGGCTCCAGGGAGAAGACGATCCGAGCACACTGTCGGGCCTCGACGGCGGGCTCCGCATCTCGTTCGGCGACTTTGAGCGGGCGCTGAGCACGATCCAGCCGGCCGCGAAAAGGGAGGGCTTCGCGACGGTGCCCGACGTCTCTTGGGACGACATCGGAGCACTGGGGGAGGTGCGGAAACAGCTCGAGTGGAGCATCCTTTACCCGATCAAAAGGGCCGACGACTTTGCGGCTCTTGGAATCGACTCGCGACCACAGGGAATCTTGCTCTGCGGACCGCCCGGATGCGGAAAAACACTGCTCGCGAAGGCGGTCGCCAACGAGACGGGCATGAACTTCATTTCTGTGAAGGGTCCCGAACTGCTGAACATGTACGTCGGAGAGTCGGAACGCGCAGTGCGGACCGTCTTCCAGAGGGCCCGCGACTCGCAGCCCTGTGTTATTTTCTTCGACGAGATCGACGCGTTGTGCCCGAAAAGATCTCACGGAGAGAGCTCGGGAGGCGCCCGGCTCGTCAATCAGTTGCTCACGGAGATGGACGGAGTCGAGGGACGACAAAAGGTCTTTCTGATCGGAGCCACCAATCGACCAGGTTAGTAGCAGCGAGAAAAATCAAACTGTCAGTGGAAAATTCCGCTTAAGCGCAGTTTTCCTGCCTAAAAACTGTTGACCTAATCGAGAGAAGCAAAAAAGATTCGCACCGGACGGGATTCGAACCCGCGAGGTCTTACGACCATAGGAGGACCCTACGCTCCTACGCCTTAACCACTCGGCCACCGGTGCACGGGACTGAATTGGACACTTCCCACTCATCCTCCAACTTCTAGGGACCATTTACAACCAGAAACCGTAATAAAACCACTTGTATTTGTATTCAATAGTGGTTTTACAACTTTTACTAGTTGTAAATGGTCCCTAGCAGTTGGAGGATGAGTGGAAAGTGTCCAATTCAGTCCCGTGCACCGGTGGCCGAGTGGTTAAGGCGTAGGAGCGTAGGGTCCTCCTATGGTCGTAAGACCTCGCGGGTTCGAATCCCGTCCGGTGCGAATTTTTTTTGCTTCTCTCGATTAGGCCAACAGTTTTTAGGGCTGGAAATATGAATTTCAGAGCTTTTTCAAATAGAAAACGTTGAAAATTGATGATTTTCAGACAAAAGCGCGTTTCCAGACAGTTGTCATATTGTTTTCTCTCAAACTTGCCCCGAACTAACATAAAACGGAGTAAGATCCTGGCACTCTTCCACGCCCAACTCGATCACTTCCACCTCATTTTCGCTGTCACTTTCCAGCTCGATCTCCTTGAAATTCACTTTCAAATCGTTCGATACTGCAGTTTCTTTCAGATTTTTCAAATTCGTGGGTCTTTTTTCCACTAAATGCGGTGATTTTCGGGCGAGCGAGCTCTGAGCGAGATGATCGTAACGGAGCGCTCGGTAGGCGATCGACTTGTACTGGGCGTTGTGACGCCGCGAGTTTCCTTCCATAAGAATCGTCTGCGAAATCAGCTGGTTACGCTCCAGGCCTAATCGAGAGAAGCAAAAAAGATTCGCACCGGACGGGATTCGAACCCGCGAGGTCTTACGACCATAGGAGAGCCCTACGCTCCTACGCCTTAACCACTCGGCCACCGGTGCACAGGACTGAATTGGACACTTCCCACTCATCCTCCAACTTCTAGGGACCATTTACAACCAGAAACCGTAATAAAACCACTTGTATTTGTATTCAATAGTGGTTTTACAACTTTTACTAGTTGTAAATGGTCCCTAGCAGTTGGAGGATGAGTGGAAAGTGTCCAATTCAGTCCTGTGCACCGGTGGCCGAGTGGTTAAGGCGTAGGAGCGTAGGGCTCTCCTATGGTCGTAAGACCTCGCGGGTTCGAATCCCGTCCGGTGCGAATCTTTTTTGCTTCTCTCGATCAGGGTGAGCTCCCGAGACTGAATTCCCGAGAATTGCCGGAAAAAGTGATGAGAGTACTTCCCGGGAAGCGCTTTCCCGAGAAGTGTGAAGACTTCTCGTTCTCGGGAACGAGAAGTCTCGAGACTTCTCGTTCCCGAGAACGAGAAGTCTCGATACTTCTCGCTACCAAGACTTCCCGAGAACGAGAAGTCTCGATACTTCTCGCTACCAAGACTTCTCGGGAACGAGAAGTATCGATACTTCTCGTTCCGGGGAACGAGAAGTCTCGATACTTCCCGGGAACGAGAAGTAGACGAAAGTCCTCATTCACGAAAAAAAATCCACCCTCTGGCCACAAAACAGAGCGGCGGCCCCGAGAGACTCTGTGCAGACCTAGATTGTGATGAAAACCGATTTTTTGCGGACGAGGTGTTGGGAAAACATTCATGGAAGAACTGTCTACTTTTTAAAAACGATTCAATTCTCAAACTTGTTGTCCACGAGAAGTACACAGCTTCGTGGCCGGGGAAATTCCTCGGCCGCGCTCCTCAAAACGTTCCTGGGGGAAGTATGAGAGCTGAGAACAGTTCTTATAAGTGTAGACTTGTAAAACATGTATCATTTATTGCACAAAAAATTGGTCACGTTCGTTCACAGGTCTCGGCATTTCTCGTTCACAAGAAGTCTCGTTCTCGACACCAAGACTTGACAAGAACGAGAAGTCTCGAGACTTCTCGTTCCCGAGAAGTCTTGGTAGCGAGAAGTATCGAGACTTCTCGTTCTCGGGAAGTCTTGGTAGCGAGAAGTCTCGAGACTTCTCGTTCTCGGGAACGAGAAGTCTCGAGACTTCTCGGGAACGACGCTTCTCGAGAAGTTCTCGCATCACTTTTCCCGGCAATTCCCGGGACTTCAGTCTCGGGAGCTCACCCTGCTCTCGATTAGGCCAACAGTTTTTAGGCACGAAATATGAGTTTCAGAGCAGTTTCCAGCTGGACTAGCTGGAAATTATTTCTTGTTTGATATTTAATAACCATAAACCGCCCGATTGCAGACATTGTGGACGCGGCGATCCTCCGTCCGGGCCGTCTCGACAAGATCCTGTTCGTCGACTTTCCGTCCGTCGAGGACCGAGTGGACATTCTCAGAAAGAGCACCAAAAACGGGACACGCCCCCTTTTGGACAAGGACATTGACTTTGACGCAATCGCCCAACTTCCAGAACTCTCCGGATTCACGTAAGGCCTTTTTTGAACGTCAAAAAGACGTGTGTTTTTTAAAATCTCTCAACAATGAAAACTTTGAAACATCCTTAAAAATTTCGTCTGTTTCAGTGGTGCCGATCTGGCGGCGCTCATCCACGAATCCTCGCTTCTCGCCCTTCAAGCACGTGTTCTCGAGGTCCGTTTTTTTTCGAAACAATCCCTTAAACTTCTTGTAAATTCCAGAACGACGCGTCGATCGTGGGCGTCGGAATGCGTCATTTCCGCGAGGCGGCCGCACGGATCCGTCCGTCCGTCACCGAAAACGATCGCAAAAAGTACGAGCACATGAAGAAGGTCTATGGACTCAAGGAAAACTAGGCCACGGTCACCGTCTCACAGATTACCCAATTTTGTCATATTTTTGTTGAGTTTTACTTGTTTTGTTGGTTCTTTTTGCGTTGTTTCGTTCAATACACAATTGTTTCACTGATTTCATTTCAAAATAACGAAATTTTCGGGCGATCGCTGTGGGTATAATACAAGAAAAATGGGCGAGTTGTTTGGGTGATATAAAAATGTGGGTGGGTGGGTGAGAATTATTACAAATAATAATATCATCAGTTAGATTTCTTTTAAAAACAAGGGGATTTCACCCTTTTTGGGCGGCAATGCGATAAAAATGTTCTGGAAATATACAAATGTACATATCAAAGGATCAGCGATCCGCCGCCACCACTTCCGCTTGCGGATCCGCGCGCCAAAAACGAGGGGAACGGGAAGAGCGCGTCGAATTGGGCGGTCAGGTTCATGAGCGACGGCGCCGGCGTGGGCGGAATCGGCGGCGACAACACGGACATCCTCGCCACCGAATCGATGATCTTCTTGCCGGAGGAGAAGCGCTCGAGCCGTGACGCGTGGCGGACCACTCGCGATTTGATGCGTTCGTACCAGCGGGAGTACTGCGCGTATTCAGCAGACGACAGTTGGCGTTCTCTGAAAAGCACAATGGTTTGGAAGGGAACAGCATAGTTCCAATGGACCGGGGGACATGGTAACTGATCTGACCATAGTTTCAGGACTCAAAACAAAAACTACAGCAACTTTCTATTAGCTGTTGCATTTTTGACTTCTGGAAACCTACTCACTCTTTTCCGATGAGCGCCGATGTGCAAATGGTGATCATCTGCTGGACGACATAGTTTCCGAACTGGTGGAAGAGTAGAATGTCTAGAGCGTCGCGATTCGACTCGGCCTCGCGCACGTATCCGTCGAATATCTCGTCCATCATTTCGGTCAGAAGCGTGGGCGGCGCGAACAGAAACGCGCCCTCGACGACGTGCGACGCGTACTTGTCCTGCGACATCGAGAGCAGGTTGCGCAGCAGACACTTGTCGATGATCGTGTCGCGGTACATTTCCATCACTCCGGACGACTTGACAATGTGTTGCACGACGTAGTTGGCGAACTCGTTCGACGAGAGCCGGTAGCAGTTGCGGACGACGCACGTCATCAGCGAGTGCAGCAGCTGGAGGCGGAAAGGAAAGCACGGCGCTTTCGGCTGCTCGGCCATCTTGTCAATCGCCTGCTGCACCAGCCGACAGCCGTATTTGTCCTGGCACACGGACATCAGGTTGTCGGCCAGACACAGAAAAGTGACGAAGAACGTCCATTGCGGCACCGGCAACTGCTTCACGATACGTTGGATCACGTGGATTCCGCATTGGTCGGTGCACAGACGGACCAGGTTCAGCGAGGAAAGGGCGGAGAGGAGACGCGCGCGTGTCGAGTACTCGAACTTCTGAAAAAGAGGGATTTGAAGGGAGAGAATGCAAAAATGATTCGCACCGGACGGCACAGTAGTCCGTCAGATTCGCACGAGGCATTTAAAGCTCGAAACCAGATCAATTGAACTTCAGGTATCCAACAAATTGTGACCTGGGCCCGATCGCCCCTGAAAAGACGCCTACCTGAATGGCGAACTGGACGACACGGCACGCGAACTTGTCCCTGCACATGTCCATGAGTCCTCCTTCGATAATTCCGTCGAGCATCACGTTCTGCTCGTCGACCGTCGAGTGCTCCATCAGCTTCTGCACGATGAAGTTCCCGGTGGCGCTCTTGCACAGCCCCGCGAACACTTCCTTCTGCTCCGTCAGCTTCTCGAACATTGCGCGGTGCATCTCGTCGTTCGCGTCCTCCGGATAGCTCGCCTCCAAAAACTTGGCGCCGTGTCGATCCAACACGAAATCAAGGAGTTGTCCGCTGCGGAGCACATCTTCGACGGTCAGATCCGCCCGGATCGTGCCCGTCGGATCGGCCGCGTAGGCGGGCAGCAGACGCGTCGAACGGACGGTCGAAGCGTGGAAGTTTCCGACGAACGAGTGCTCGCCGACCGAGGAGAACGAGTCGTCGGCGTGCGCGTGGCCGGCGGAGGAGGCGTTGAAGAAGAAGCTGTCCGGGTCGGTGAACACGTTGTGGTGATGACGTGACGGGCGGAGGGCCAGCAGCTTCGTCGACGGCTTCGGCGTCGCGTTGTTGTGCAGCAGCGAGAGGTCAAATGCGCCGGTGGCTGAAACGAGTCCTCTCGAAAAGACTATTTCTCTTTTGATAAACTAAGACGAAAAAGCCGGAGTTTCTGAACTAAATTCAATGATAAACAGGCAAATTGCTTGCTGCTAACAAAGTTCCCATGTTCTCACTAACCGCCTTCAAAAGAGCGATTCGCGAGCTGGAACGACGATCCGGACGAGTTGGACGAGTTGGCCGCACTTCTGCGCTCCCATGGTGTGCTCATTTTGTTCGAAACAGAACGTACTGCGACAGGGGTGAATGGATACAGGTTAGTAGCTGCTGGAAAATCGAATAAATGCAGATTTGCGAAAACTCCGGAAAAAACGTGACAGAAATAGATGACAAAGCACAAATTCGAGCGTGAACGCGTGAATTCGCTGGTAAAATGATCGAGCTTGTTGATTTTTCTGTCAAATTTCCGAAATCTGGCGCCGAAAGAAATGGAAACTCAACGTTTCGCGCGAAAAGAGTACGGTAGATTTAAAGGCGCAAACTTAAACGCTAATGGGTCTCGCAACGATTCGAATAATTTACTGTACTTTTAAAATTTTTTTTTGAAACGTGTACGTAAATACATGTACGCGTTTCTCATCGTTCTTCGTCTGCGAAATTTCAGTTTTCACCGCAATTTTTCGGTTTTCTTTTTCAGAATTTTAACATGTCGATGGACATTTTGCTCAAATCCGACGAACAACCGTTCGTTTCAGTACCTGTCAGCTTTGGGTAACCCTGTTTTTGAAGTGTTTTAAAGCTAAGACAATTTATTTCAGAAGCTACATTTACATTGCAAAAAAGACGGAAGAAGAGCAGAAAAAAATGGCGCCGAAGGCGAAAGCGACGGAAAATTTTCGAAAATCGACACGCTTGCCGCAAAATGCCGCAGAGCGGTTCGAAATGGCCGTCGAGTGAGTGAACTTGCAGAAAATTGCAGAAAAGCACCGAAATCACAGTATTTTATTAAAAATTCAGCAAAAAATTGTAAAATTTTGCAGCGTCGACGATCTGGCGCACCAAATGTTCAATCGTGAAATGGACGGCGGTCTGGAGCGTAACCAGATGATTTCGCAGACGATTCTTATGGAAGAAAACTCGCGGCGTCGCAACGCCCAGTACAAGTCGATCGCCTACCGAGCGCTCCGTTACGATCATCTCGCTCAGAGCTCGCTCGCCCGAAAATCACCGCATTTGGTGGAAAAGAGACCCACGAATTTGAAAAATCTGAAAGAAACTGCAGTATCGAACGATTTGAAAGTGAACTTCAAGGAGATCGAGCTGGAAAGTGACAGCGAAAATGAGGTGGAAGTGATCGAGTTGGGCGTGGAAGAGTGCCAGGATCTCACTCCGTTTTATGTTAGTTCGGGACAAGTTTGAGAGAAAACAATATGACAACTGTCTGGAAACGCGCTTTTGTCTGAAAATCATCAATTTTCAACGTTTCCTATTTGAAAAAGCTCTGAAATTCATATTTCCAGCCCTAAAAACTGTTGGCCTAATCGAGAGAAGCAAAAAAAATTCGCACCGGACGGGATTCGAACCCCGCGAGGTCTTACGACCATAGGAGAGCCCTACGCTCCTACGCCTTAACCACTCGGCCACCGGTGCACAGGACTGAATTGGACACTTCCCACTCATCCTCCAACTTCTAGGGACCATTTACAACCAGAAACCGTAATAAAACCACCTGTATTTGTATTCAATAGTGGTTTTACAACTTTTACTAGTTGTAAATGGTCCCTAGCAGTTGGAGGATGAGTGGAAAGTGCCCAATTCAGTCCCGTGCACCGGTGGCCGAGTGGTTAAGGCGTAGGAGCGTAGGGCTCTCCTATGGTCGTAAGACCTCGCGGGTTCGAATCCCGTCCGGTGCGAATTTTTTTTGCTTCTCTCGATTAGGTCAACAGTTTTTAGGCAGGAAAACTGCGCTTAAGCGGAATTTTCCACTGACAGTTTGATTTTTCTCGCTGCTACTAACCTGGTCGATTGGTGGCTCCAATCAGAAAGACCTTCTGTCGTCTCTCGACTCCGTCCATCTCCGTGAGCAACTGATTGACGAGCCGGGCGCCTCCCGAGCTCTCTCCGTGTGATCTTTTCGGGCACAACGCGTCGATCTCGTCGAAGAAAATGAAGCAAAAAAGATTCGCACCGGACGGGATTCGAACCCGCGAGGTCTTACGACCATAGGAGAGCCCTACGCTCCTACGCCTTAACCACTCGGCCACCGGTGCACAGGACTGAATTGGGCACTTTCCACTCATCCTCCAACTGCTAGGGACCATTTACAACTATTATAGGGGCACCGAACAGAAAGGGCGCTCTATTGAGAAACTTTTTTGCAGTGCAAATTGAGTGAGCTCGGGGCCGAGTTTGAAAAGTTAGGCCACGTTTTCAGTGGAAAATTACTTCGCGGACTAGAAATTCGGCCAGATTGCGAACAGAGCGCCCTTTCTATTCGGTGCCCCTATAATAGTAAAAGTTGTAAAACCACTATTGAATACAAATACAAGTGGTTTTATTACGGTTTCTGGTTGTAAATGGTCCCTAGAAGTTGGAGGATGAGTGGGAAGTGTCCAATTCAGTCCCGTGCACCGGTGGCCGAGTGGTTAAGGCGTAGGAGCGTAGGGCTCTCCTATGGTCGTAAGACCTCGCGGGTTCGAATCCCGTCCGGTGCGAATCTTTTTTGCTTCTCTCGATTAGGAAACCAACAGTTTGATGGTATTTTGTGTATGTTTTCAGAAGGACCTAATAGTGAACGTGTCGATCTACTTCGGCTACACTCGCGAGCTAGAATACCACGAGATCCGTCTGGGGCGTCTGATGAAAGTGACGGACCGTCTCGAGTTGACCGGCGATCATTCCCTTTTCGACCTCAAAAATGCGTTCTCGTGCCCCGCCGACTACGCCTTCACCGAGGATTTCAGCGAGAAAAAACCGACGATTCAGGACTTTGCCAAGAACAAATATCCGTCGGCGATGTTCTTCATTCACGACACGTTCTATATAGAACCACAGACGCATCGACCCGAATGGGAGGATCCCTCCGTGTGAGTTTACGCGTCTTACAGCAGAAAGTGAAATTTATCGTGAATTTCCATCGAATATTGTGCGATTCTGTCTGCAGAAACATCCGAAAATGGGCGGCGAAACGCGAGTACTTGGGTCCGATGAATGTGGCGTCGATGACGGAAAAGAAGCTTGGCGACGTCTTCTGCCGTCTCGGACAGCCCTACGTCTTCATACATCAAGGCGTCTGCGAGCATCTCATCGTTTTCAACGACCTTTTCATGAGGTACACTCTTGGTGAAAATTGACAAAATTTGAGCCCAAAATTTTCCAGAAACGAATCACACGTTGGCGTCGATTTCCCTCGCAAACTGGTGGAACGGAATTTTCGGCGAATCGCATGCGACACGTGCAAAGAGGCGTTCGCGCAGTGAGTATTGTAGGCCAGAACAATTTGAGAAAACCAACCACAAATACTATTATTCAGATGGATGATAGTCGACCACGAGAACCTTCTGCCCAACTCGCCCGGATACCTGTGCTCAACGTGCTACAAAGAGTTGTGTTTCGATGTGAAGGGCAAGAAAGTGTGCCAGTTCAAAGCGGTACCGTACTGCGATCGGAAGGTACCGCCCAGTTCGTTTCGAGACCCGCAAATTGCAATTTTAGGAAGTTGGCGACGGCGGAAAGTTCATTTCGGAGCTACGATTCGAGTCGAAACAGGATTAGTTTTTGAATGCTTGTAAAATTGTTTTGTTTGTATTTTATAACGAGTTTAATGCACTTTTCTTGTTGACAAATTGTGTTTCCTAGCCCTTCTTTATTTGCTTCTCGAGCTCCTTTACCTTTTTTTTCAGCTCCAGGACTTCTGGGTTCTGCGCGAACCACGTTCTCGCACTGTCGTTTCCTTCCCTCTCCAGAAAACGGAGGTGCAGGGCCAGTTTTCTCTTCTGCATCCGTTTTTTCAAATGAACAAGTTCATACTCGTTAAAAAAATAGCAAAAATTTCATTAATGACATCAAATAAGACAAGAATAGTAATAATTATTATTATTAAAGTAAATTCCATACTAAGGCAGCAGCAAATAAGCGATACCAGAAAACCAAGACAAGATGAGGAGGAGAGAAGAATGTGCTTGACAAAAAGTAAAAGAAAACCGATGAATGAGATCGGATGAGTTTCGAAACACGCGGGCGGGCGTCGACTAGTTATTCTTCTGGCTGAGCATCTGAATGAGCACGTAGTTCTTGGGCAGGTCCACCGTTCCGTTCTCCGTCATCGCCGTCTCTTTTCGGTCGAACGGACACTGCAAGTGCATGAGTCCGTCGGCGAGATTCGTGCAGCACTCCTCGCACACCGTGTGTCCGCATTCTGCAAATTGGCAATTACATTGTGATTCGAGCTGCAAGCATATAGGACATTTCGCAACTGTTTGATGTCAAGTAAATGCGGTGGTTCGGAATTAAACGCTGGGCAAAAGACATAGACTTTTGAAACGCTGAAGACTTTGCAAAAGTTTATTGGGCCCAAGTTTCAGACCGATTGGATCATCTGGTTTGAGGAATGAAACTGTCTGAAACTTGAACGCAACATACTTCAATCCAGGTACAAAAGATCGGATAAGATTCTGGCAACTGGTTCAAAAGTTTAGGCCTGGACTGGCCTTTGGTTGCGAAAGACTTGAGAGCATGGTCTGATTGTGAGGTTCTTAGGAAACTTTATAAAACCAGAACAATAAATTGGGTCGTTGAAGGGTAGTTCCCCTTTTGTAGCCTCTAGTTCAATTTCAGTAGTGAAACTAATTTTAAGGCTCATTTCCTTTTTCGTCACTAGCCGAAATGCAAGCAATCAATTTTTCAAAGTACTTACTCAAAACGCGTGGCGTTCTGTCCGGATGCTCTCCGTACTCGAAGCGGCAGATATCGCACAACGGCATGTCGAACTTTGCCTTCTTCGTCTCCTCTTTTTCCTCTTCCTTTTTCACATTTTCCTTCTTCTCCACATGAACCCGCTTCCTTGCCTTCTGCGGCGTCGTTTTCGCCAGCGCCTCCCTCGCCTCGTCGCGCTCTTTCTTGATCTTCTCGATGTGCTCCTTGTACCGTTTGCTCGTCTCCTTCTCCCGTTTCATCTGCACCCGCATGTAGTCCATGTCGATCTTCAGATCCTCGATCTCCTTCTCGACCTCGTCTCGCAGATCGCTCTCGTTCTCGTGTCGCTCCTTCAGCTCCGCCAATTGCTGTTTCACCTCACCGAGCTCTCGTAGCAGCGCATTTTCGTTGCTCTGCGCGTGGAAGAGCTCTGCTTTGAGCCCGTGCACCACTTGTGCTTCGGTCGCCGCCACCGCCGGCTGATACGGAAAATGAACGGGCGGCGGCGGCGGCGGCGGCGGCGGAGGGGCGGCGGTGAGAGCCGTGATTCCTTGTATCAGTTGTTGTTGTTGTTGCAAAAGCTGCGAGAAGTGTTGCGCCGACTGCATCGCTATCAGCTCGTTGCACCACGCGTCGTGGGTGGCGGCCGGCGGGAAGAAAATCGCTTGCGGCGCTTCGACGAGCAGTCCCTGGTTCGCCGCGTTTCCGGGCATCCATCCGAGTCCCCATGGTCCCGACATGCCTGCAAATGTATCGTTGATTGGTTTTTGAAACGGTTAGAACGGAACAGTATAGTGATGTACGAAAAACGATGTATAAATAAATTGTGTTCATTCACCGCGTCGAAACTGAACCGGAAGAACAAGTGAACAGATAAATCACACTTTTCCACGTCACTCCATATAAAATCAATAAGCGTGTGGTGGATGGACACACGAAGAATCTCTGGTAAAAGAGACAGGGACCGATGAGAAGAGAAGCAGAGCGAGCGGAGAGCGGAAATAGAACGGCGAGCGAGGAGACGCATACGTCGGGGTGCATTCCGTTACACACTCACACTCCGCCAATCGAGACACTCTTCGCTCTGACTGGGAGGCGAGAAGAGAGGGGTTGGCGCGACGATTTGACCCTGTGCAATGAAAAATGTTGCGTTTTACGATCGGAAGAGAAAATGGCAATGTTTTTGGGAACAGGGATGAAGAGAAAACGTGACTTTATGCTCATGTAGTCGTAAAGCCTCCATTTGTAGGTGTGACGGCTTCGTACGGGCGGAAAAAAGTGAACTATGGTTTCTGTTTGAAATGGAAAACATCAAGTCTCGCTCTTTTCTTCTTCTTCTTCTTCTTGTGAGGACGTTTCGCAACCAACCAACTTTACAACTAAACAGGTAGAAAAGAGGATCTCAAGGGTTTCTTCTCAAGTGTCACTGGACACTTCGCAACCGCAACTAGGGCCGATAATAGTTGGCCAAGAGTCCTAAATAAACCTGACACCAAAATTGAGAGTCGAAAAACGCGTTTGACAAACGTGAAATGCGTCACGAACTGCGCTGATAATAATTGTGCCTAACCTCCACTTTTTCGCTGATAATTTCCCACGCCAGCTCTCGGCCGAATGCCTTTGAAGCAAAATGTTGAAAGTATTCAAGCGAATTGGAAATTGGGCATGTAGAAGAATGCATTCTGTAGAGAAATGGAAGGTGAGTCATGGAAATGAATCACAAAACATTTTCGAATATGACTTCCGATGGGCCCGCTCCGGAATCTTGCAAGTCTTGGACGCCTAACTGGCTCCCAATTGTCTTTAGATCCTAAACACACTCGTGATGTCTAACGACCGAACCATTCCATTGAGTGATGTAAATCTGTTTGTGAAACGTTCAAGAACAAACTATTTATTACGCAAAAATATATTTGACAACAGAATAGACACAGAATCGAACATTATGAAATAAAAAAACGAGCTCTATCACGATGATTTGTTTCTTGACGTGCAGGAGGAAAGACACAAAAAAGTCGGCCACCAAACTCAGGTTTTGCTCTCTCTCTCGAATGTGCTCATCATGTTGAAAACTGTTGCAAGTTTTTCATTGCCTTCTCCTTGTTTTGATCATGATGATGACGTTTATCGAAAACAACGGGCAAGATGAATCAGCACGTTTTATAGCAAAGGTAGACCGGTCGGGACCAACTTTCTCCGCCACCAAGAGAAATCACCGTGTGTGTGTGTGTGCAACTAACTACAGAACTAACGGAACTCTGATAAACCGTGTTCAGTTCTAGTCGTTTTCGATTATAACAGGAATCTGTTCATAATTTTTAGCAATCTAAATATATCTGTAGACAGATTTTCGTTCTTTACAATCTAATTATAACATTATGCAGTTTGATCGTCAAAAATAACTAGAATTAGACTAAACTCGGTTTATCAGAGAAAAAAAACTGAAAAAGCCGTGTGTAACTACGCGAGTTCTAGTAAATGCTTGAGAATGTCGAAGATGGTCTTGGGATTTGTGCTACAAAAGTGTTTTTCCAAGTCTTCATTCGCGCATCCGTACTCGCAACAGGACCTCATTATTCTCGACGCAGGGGAAGCGGACGGACGATCTTCGATTTTTCTGCCCTTGCAGACCTGATCGACGCGACGGACCACCGCGCTCATGCACTGAAAATCATGAGATTGTCTTGAAAAGGTGCCCAAAAACGTACCGGCAAATTTGTGGTCGGTATTGCGTTGGCTCCGACGACGAGCGCGATCAAGAGGATGAAGATGGAGAGCTTGTTCATGATTCTGAAACATGTTCAAGTTGAGAAGCGCGAGGAGAAGAGGAAAGAATGAGGAGCAATCGGGAAGAGTGTGGGCTGCTCAGTTTCTTTTTCCGTGTTCCCAAGATAAGCTCCTATCCCTTCTTCGTTTTTACACTAAATGAGTCGGCACGGCGACTCTTTGGCAGGCTCAATGGGAGGCAAACTGCCGCTATCCCTTCTCTTACGGGAGCATGTTCACGGAAAAGCGAATGAGATTGATGAGGTCAGGGCGGTTCAAACACTTTGTTGCAAGGGTTGTCAACAAACGGGATACGGATCCGTTACGTATTTCCATGAACCACACTCCTCCGGGTGTTTCTTGCCGCTCGTGATCTCCGTTTGTTGACTTGCCATGGCCAGGAGATTGCTCCCGGCCTCATCAATCTTCCGTGAAACTCTGCTGAACATGCTCCAGGATGAGATAGGATGGGACCACTTTGCCTCCCACGGAGCATCACGCAAAGAACGAGCTCGTCACAAAGAAATGTACGCATTGATCACAATCACAACGAACGATATTATTATAGGGGCACCGGACAGAATGGGCGCGCTGTTCGCAATCTGGATGAATTTCCAATTCTCGGGATTTGAAATTACAAATGTACAATGTTAGTTTAAAAAAAAACACGGTTATTTAGATTCTTGTGAACATGTTGACGATCGTGAAGTTCTTCTTGAGATTCATCACATCGGAGTCGGGCACCTCGGTGACTATTTTGCAGAACGGGCACGAGATCCTGTCCTGGCCCTCGGAAATGCTCCGCGCGCACTCCTCGCACACACTGTGGCCACAGCCTGAATTGAATTAGACTTTTCACTTTGAACTCGATAAAACTTACCCAACAGTCGCGGCGTCTTCTCTTCACTCGCACAGAATTCGGTCGCACAAAACCCGCATCCGGGCATCAGTGTCATGGGCGGCTCCTTTCCCTCCATCAGCCGGTTCACTTGTTCCCCCAATCGTAGGCTCTCCTTTTTGCACTGTTCCGCCCAATCCTGCTGGATCTCGTTGTACTCGTCCATATTCGTTTGCATTCTCGCGCCCGTTCTCGCCATCGTCTCTATTTCCCTTTCCATTATCTTGTTCTCGGCCTCGTTCTTCTCGTACAACTCTTGCAGTGATCTCGATTTTCCTCTCAATTTTCCTCTCATCACCTCCAATTCCATTTTCTTCCACGCCAATTCTTCATTCGTCTTCTCAAGTTCTTGTCGAAGCACTTCTTTTTGTGCAACCTCCGGCTCCTCCGATAATTTCGTTTGGTTCATTGTTATTTCTGGAAAAAAGATGTAATTTTGAGTTTGAAATTGGGCCCAAACAGTAAAAGTGTCGTGCACAACACCTGTAATGCATTGTAGTAAAGTATATACGGTGGATGACCGGAACATAAAAAGTAAAAGACACAAAATATTCGGAGAAGCCTGTATACAACTTTATTGCAATTCAATTCCTCAAAAACATATTGATGATCGTGTAGTTCTTCTTAAGACTCGTCACGTCGGAGTCGGTCAGCTCGGTGACGTGTCTGCAGAACGGACACATGAGCGTGTCCTGCGTTTCCTGTTCCTCGACCATGTCGTGTGTGCACTTCTCGCACACACTGTGGCCACAGCCTAAATCATAAATGAGAATGAGAATGAGATTCTACACTTCGACTCACTCACCCAAAACCCTCGGAACGTTCTCGGCACTTTTGCAGAACTCGGTCAAACATATTTCGCAGTCGGGCATCAGCGAGACGGGCGGCACCGTTCCGTTCTTCAGCTCCGCCACTCGCCGCTTCAGTCCCTCGTTCTTCGCTTCGTAGTGATCCACCGCCGCCTGCTTCTTCTTCCGGTTCTTCTCCAACTCGTCGAACAGTCTCGTCACTTTGAACGCCGCTTCGTGCCGTTGTTTCATCAACAGTGCATTCCTGGTCACTTCCCTTGCCACCGCCGCCTTCATATATTTCATTCGTATCTCCAACTTCTCCTCCATCACTTTCAACCGTTTGTTCGCCACCTCCAATTCCAGCCTCTTTGCTTTCAATTCCGCTTCCAGTCGGTCCTCTTCATATCTATAAAATCTGGTCCGCTTCGTTTTCAGTTCTTCTTCAATGTTGCGTGGGCGAACTCTGGCCATTTCTGCAAAAAACTTTTGAATCGTTGGTTAAACAAAGTGCTCAACGTCAAAGACGGTTTTGTTGTCAACTGTTTCCTGTCCGTTTTCACTTCATTTTTGTCAAAAACGAATGGAAAATCAGCAGCAATTTCAAAAGAGCCAAAGGGGGCGGAGCTTGTTATGCAATTTCTTCAATGCCTTTTGTTTCCTGAAGTGCCTCCGAAAAACAATCAATATACGGTGGTACAATAGACTATGAGAACAATTTCGGACGACGAACAACAAACAATAACATATTACATGGAAATGTATGAAAAATAAAGTATAGATAGGGGGAGCGAGCTCGAATAACTGATAAAAGAAAAAGTCAATAAAGTGTAATGTAAAAACTTCATTCAACTTTTCATGAACATATAGATAATTGCGTAATTCTTCTTGAGAATCCTCAGATCGGAGTCCGGCAATCTGGTGACTTTTCTACTTTTCTACAAAACGGACACGAGATCCTGTCCCGATCGTCGGCAATGTTTTTTCAACTATGACCGCATTTAACGGGTTTTCTGGACAATTGATCAAAATCAAACCAAAATGAGCAGAGATTATGTCCTCACGACCTGTTCCGTTTCCGTTTTCCGATAAAAAACGGCGACGGCGATCAAAAGCAAAAAAAGGGGCGTGGCCTTTCGGGCACGGTACAAATTTTAACCTTGTTTTCCATGTCATTCGTCAAAAATGACACTAATTTTGCATTGTAATACCAACAATCCGTCAAATCAATCATTGCGCACATTTTCAGCCTAAAACGGGCAGAGTTCATTTAGAAATAGAAAAGTTTAATCGATTTTCGAGTTTTGTGCTGAAAATGCTTAAATTTTGATCATTTTTGCTGTTTGAACGCAAAAATGCTTACATTTGCGAGTTATTCCAATTTTTTCAAAACTGATTTTATTTGCAATCTGTTCGGTTCGGCCGAAATATGTGAAAATTGTCTCGAGCGTTGCGTTTTGATGAACATTTCAATGTTTTCATCGATAGCGAGAAATTGCGAAAGGCCACGCTCTCTTTTTCACTCTTGGTTGCCGTGTTCCTACAACTAACTCAGCATCCTCGGCGTCTTCTCGACCATTCTACAGAACTGCTCGCCGCACACCTCGCACTCGGGCATCTCGACGCTTTCCGTGGGCGTTCTTCCCTCCATCAACTCGCTCACTTTCTGCTCCAACTGCTCGTTTCTCTGCCTCAGGTGCTCAGTTTTCTCCTTCTCTCTCTTCAGTTTTTGCTCGCAATTCCGGCGCTCGCGGCGCTTTTTCTGCAGCGATTCGGAGGCGGCTGTCAGGACGTTCAACGTGGTCTTGGAAGGCACTGATTTTCTGCTCAAGCATTTTCGCTTTCTCTTCTTCGGATGGTCCTGCCGATTGAGCGTTCAGAGGATCCGACATTTTCGATCTTAAAAGGAATAGGAATGAATTGGTTTAATGAATTTTGGTGAAGGACCAAATGACCTCGAACAAGTTGGATTAATACAATTTTTTAAAAGATCGGACCTAGGGAAGTGCTTTTGAAAATTCATATAAGATCAGGCAACACTATTTTGCGGCCTTTGACGCGTACAGGCGGTAAAAACGAGGAAAAAGTGTAATGAGATGATGTATGAAAAAAGTCAAACGGTGCGCCGGAAGCGCGCGAACACCACTTTCGGTGGAGCGCACTTGCTTACTGGCCCTTGGAAACGGTACGTGGCCTTCATTTTATCGAGGAAAACACCAAACTCGGGACAACAAGGTTAACAGCGGAAAACTGTGAGAAAAATGTTCAAAAATTATTCTTCGAAGAGGTAGAGAAGCGCTCGACAGATGAACTCGATGATGCGGTCGCTGAGAATAAAACAAATCGTTTTTTTTCAAATTCTGGATGTATTACCAGCTGCTGATAATGAAGATCGCTACGATGATTGCGAAAAAGTTGATGATGAACTTGATTCGAATGAGTCTCGCTTCTCCGTCCGCGGCATCCTGGGTCACTGAAAATTCAACTCAATTTCCACGATTATTGTCATTTTTAGGCAGGGCTGGGCAAAAGGCCGGCTGGACTTTTGGCCACAATACTTCAATCCAAGTCCAATAAATCTGCAAAGTTTGGGCCCAATCGGATCCTTGCAAGTGGCTCAAAAGTCCAGACCTTTTTACACATTCCTGAAAGCCACGGAGATTGGAAAACTCACAATACCAGCAATGAATGTACACAGAATCGCTCTTTTTCGTCGCATTATTCGGAACGTTGACCATCAGAATGCGATCGGAATGCTCAGCGCACCATTCGCTCATCGGATCCGTCGCGCATCCGACCGCCGTGTTGCGTCCCTTCTCCTCCTGAAATAACACAACTAAATCTGCCTTTTTTCAAACTTGGGATGCAAATTTTAAAAAATGTATCAAAATATTCTCGAAAAGGCACACTGGGATGGGCCGAGGACCAGTTTCTCTTGCCAAAGTTATTTTTGTTGCATTTTGAATTGATCGAAGTGGGAAATGCAATCGGATAAAAACAAACATTTCGATTCGATCTGATCGTATCCAATTCGTACTTCTTGTCGCACACCTTCAGCAGAATCCTGTAGGAATTCGGAACACAATCACATTGCACTTTCACGTGTTCAATTCTGAAACCAACTTTTTATTCTACTCACAATTTCAGTTTTTCAACGCCTACGCCTCTTTGGCCAAATCGGTGAGTTCTTTGTTCAGTTCGTCTGAAATCGGAGCGGTCGCATCGACGGAACTCCCCAAAAACTCTTCGAAAAGCTCGTCGTCGGAGAGCGTCAGAACATTTTCGACGTCTGCGACGACGGCGTCGGAAATGGCGAAAAATGCGAATAAGTAAAGTAAAAGCGGCAATTTCATGACGTAAATTGTCAAAATGCTGAAATACACGTTGCAAAAAGTAGAAAAATGAATAGCGATAAAAAGGAGTTTCCAAACGAAAACCAAGCACAAAGAGTACATAAAATCGAAGAAAGGAAGCGTTTTTTGTTCAGATTTTCAAATTTAAAATAATTACAATGCAAATTAGGCAATAATCCGGAATTTCTTGGGCGCCACGCTGAAACTCGATCGATTGCTGCGGGCGATGCGCGATTTCGAGCGGTTCGTGTCGAAGGTGATGTTTTCGAACGAGTCCGATTCGGCCGATCGGTTCCCCGGCAGGATCTTGGACGGATGGATTGGGCGGGGCCGCGTGCACGTGTAGTACCAGCTGAAAATACATATTTTTCCAAACTTTCGCAAAAAATCCACGATTAACCTATAAGTCATTCCGACGAATGAAAACACGATGAGAAAGTTGATGGTCAGTCGGACACGACGTTCCGTCCAGAATGGACCGCCCATCTGCGAACTTGGATCCACGGAAAGACACTGAAAATGCGCCAGCGCCGTTCGATTCGATTTCTGGTCCCGGGCGGTCAGCATTCCGCTCCGTCCCGGCTTCTCGGCGCACCATCCACGCATCTGACGCGTACCACACGTCTCCTCTTCCAGAATCATCTGAAAAAATGAAGAATCAGCGAAATGATGAGATTTTTGGAACCTGCTTCGATTTGATGGAAATTTTGGGCAAACCGGCTGCGGAGTGACAGTCGGTCACCACAATCGACATTGTCAGAAAGGGCTCCGTCAGCGGACCGTGCTCCAGAAGATATTTCAGTCTGAAATTGCACAATTTCCGAGAAAACAAAACTAGTGAAATTTACCTTTTTTGGGCCAAGTCCGTGAATTCGACGCGCAGGGCGTCGGATACCGGCGCGACGGCATCGGAAATGATGAAGAATGCGAAAAAGCACACCAGAATCGAAAATTTCATGACGGAAAGTGGCGATTTCGACGAAAACTGCGCATCTTGAAGCGATTTGATCTAGTGTTTTGGCGCCGGAAAACGTGAATTTTGAATGGAATCTCGTGCACGCGACTTGCAAAATTGCGTGCCAGGGCTTGCAAAAGGGCGTGGCCTAGAGGAAAAGCGGCATTTTCGAGTCCGTGACAAAAGGTCGGAAAACCAAAAAGGTCGGAAGACAAAAGGTCGGAAAGCCAAAAGGTCGGAAAAAAGTGACAAAAGGTCGGAAAAAAGTGACAAAAGGTCGGAAAAAAATGACAAAAGGTCGGAAAAAAGTGACAAAAGGTCGGAAAAAAATGCCAAAAGATCGGAAAAAAATGCCAAAAGGTCGGAAAAAAGTGACAAAATGTCGGAAAAAATGCCAAAAGGTCGGAAAAAATGCCAAAAGGTCGGAAAAAAATTACAAAAAGCCAGAAAACAGGTATTTTAGCAGTTTTTCCGACCTTTTGGCATTTTTTTCCGACCTTTTGTCACTTTTTTCCGACCTTTTGTCATTTTTTTCCGATCTTTTGGCATTTTTTTCCGACCTTTTGTCATTTTTTTCCGACCTTCTGTCACTTTTTTCCGACCTTTTGTCACTTTTTTCCGACCTTTTGTCACTTTTTTCCGACCTTTTGGCTTTCCGACCTTTTGTCTTCCGACCTTTTTGGTTTTCCGACCTTTTGTCACGGACTCGCATTTTCAGAGAATTTTGTTGAAAAACCGCGATAACCTGCGAAACATTCGCCAACGAAGTCAAGATAAAACCCGAAATTCTGATAAAACTTCAAAAAAAGTTTGAATGTCAAACAATGAAAGATTATAATTTATAAACTCGATTCTATTCTCCATAATCCCCCTCTCAAAAAAACGCAAAAAAATCAAAAAGTGCAAAGTTGAGCGGCACCCGCACCAAATATCAATTCCAAATGCATTCCCGAAATGTCTCTATTTCTCTCCAAAATAACCATCAAAAGCGGCGGCTATCGGTGTCAACTAATGACGAAACCGTCGTTGGTCAACCTATAAAAACGCCTCGAGGCCTCGGATGCCGGGCCTTATCGGTGAAAAGGCCTCGAGAGCCGTGCCTCTGCCCGCCTCCTTATCAGTTTCCCTCCTCCCACTCGTCCGATACGACCACGACGAAACAGACCGTTTCTCTCGTTTTCCTAAAAAGTGAAAAAAGAGAATGTCTGTGGAATTGCTCAAATGGATCATGCTCGGAGTCATGGCCCTGATGACCATCATTTTCGGACTGCTTCCAATTAAGGTGAGATTTTTTCATAGTTTTAAGAGAAGTATTCAAATCTAGAGCTGGCCTAAAACATAAACTCTTCAGCTAATCGACTATCTGAACGCGCCGAACTCTGCGATGCACAAGCACTCCTCCCTCCTTCTCTCCCTTTTCTCGTGTTTCGCCGGAGGAGTCTTCTTGTCCGTTTGCTTCCTCGACATGCTACCCGATTCGCTGTGAGTTCTCTTTTTGCTGCATGATTCGAAAAAGCTCGTTCGCAACCTTGTCACCAGAGTTGAGCGGATGAAATCTGGTTTTTTAGAAACTTTTTTCGTAGAATGTGACAAAGTGACAAGAATCTTGCGCACGAGATTTATCGAACCGCGTAGGCCCTGCTCCAAATTTGCTCCGATTTTAAATTTTACAAAGCCCCGGTCTACAGAGAAGCCTGGGAGTCGGTGCGTCAGGACACCGGCTACCTCAGCGATTACCCATTCGTCCAGTTGATCGCCCTCTGCGGATTCTTCTTCGTCTACCTGACCGAAGAGCTGTCGAGTGTGATCTGCAACGCCGGGCACGGACACTCGCATTCGAACGATCCGATCATGGAGTCGAATGTGACGTTTCCGCGGGCCAGACTGGCGACTGTCGGCAGTATTTTCAACGTGGAAGGCAACCTGGTGCAGCCGTGCAAGCGGTCCCTTCAGGTTAGCGAGAAATTAAACGAAAACGCTCTGTGTTCCTGAAAATTGAAATTAGTAGCAATGTGTCCATTTCAATTTCGGCTGATAAAGAATCGAGTTCGGACAGACTAGTGATAAGCAAATTTCTGCAATTTTGACACTTTTTTAGGGCTACGACGAGGACGGCGAGGCGCCGATCCGTCAATCGATAATCTTCACGTCGGCCTTCATTCTGCACGTCTTCTTCGAGTGCTTCGCGTTCGGAGTTCAGGAAGACGCCGTCTCGGTCACTTCCCTTTTCTTGGGAATCGCCCTGCACAAGGCGATAGTCATGTTCTCGTTGGGCATGAAATTGACGAGAAGTCATCCGCGCAGACGGTACGTCGTCATGCTTCTCATCTTCGTGCTGGCGGCGTTCAATGTGATCGGCGGGTCCGCGGGCATTCTCATCGAGAGCTCCAATATGAATCAGACGCCGAAGGACATTTGTACGGCTGTCCTCATGAGTTTCTCCTTGGGCACTTTTATTTATATCTCGTTCTTTGAGGTGAGTTTGGGGCAGATTTATGGATTTTGTCTCTTAAAAATCAGTGAGTCAAACTTTTCATTTTTTTCAGATGCTCGCCCCGGAACGCGCCAACAACCACTCGAACATGCTCCAGTGGTGCGCCAGTGTTCTCGGTTTCGCCCTTTTGGCCGTCAACATGATTTGGGCCGCCTAACCGAATCGCCGCCATCATTGTCCGCTTCTCAAATATTGCATAGTACTCTTTGGCCACATCTCATATCAAAACGGGTAGTCTGAAACGTTTGAATTTGAAAAATAAATTATTGAATCGAAAAAAAAACAGAAGAATACCAGTGACAACGTGTGACAAAAACATGATGATGGTGATGATTGGTGGATTGTTTTGTTTTAGTTTGACGCGATTATGCTATCAGCTTGAAGGGAAAGGGGGTGAACATTAAAATGGGAAAAGTTTGGCCTAAAATTTACCGTATTAATTACCGGGGATTTTGAGCGTTCGAACTTGCAAATCAAAGATCCCAATTATAGTTCTTTAAATAGAACCCTTTGATTTCCAATCTCAAACGGTCGAAAACATAGAATTTGAACAAAGTTATAACGCCCGAAAGGGGGCGTGACACTAAAACATTTTTCTGAACCCCAAAATGACACAATTCGATTCAGCTTTGAAAATAATACACAGTTTCATTTACGCCAAGTGTTCAAGTCTCTAAAAGTGGGCCAACTCTTCCTATTGTTAGCTATTTTGGACACTTTGAAGTGAAAGCTGAATAGTGTCATTTTGGTGCCAGACAATTTGTTTAGTGCCACTGATTGGGATCCAACGTGTAACTGGGCGATGGGGACCGCTGACTGCTGGTGGGCGACAGTTGATCTCGGGGCGAAAGACAGTTGGCCGGAGAGACGGGCCGACTGATGAGCGCCGGCGGCGACGGAGAGATCGTCAACGAGTTCCGATCGGCCATCAACCGGTACAGGGCGTTCAGCGTTCGAGCACTCGAATCCACTTTCCGGTCCAGACTTGACATCTGAAACAGTCAAAAGGTGTGAAATGTGCACTGCACGTACGCAGACACTCTTATCAGTCGTGTCGGCGACACGCACGAACCTGCAACTCGAGGCGCGACAATCGGGAACCGATCGTCACCGGATGCCCCTTTCGCGATCCTTTTCCGTCGTATTGACCCGGCTTGCCGAGCGTTTGGTCCAGCCTGAAAAGGATTTCATTAACGGATTTCACACGTAAAATGCTTCTATTTTCATTTTTATCTCTAAATATTTTCTAGGCCACGAGACGTACCTCCTCTGCAACTCTTTGATCCGGACCATCATGTTCAAGTGTCCCTGCGAGTACTGCTCGATGACATCCCGCACATCGTACGGTTTCCGCGCCTGCTGAAACCGTCTCCTCGCCACAAAGTACTTCACTTTTCGGATCGCCCGAATCGCATTCCGATGCGCTTCAGTCAGTTCGCACACGTGACTGATGTGTCCGTGGGCCGTTGCCGTCGGCGTGTTCGCCTCTTCCGTCTCGTATTCGATCTCGATGTCGGTCGTCGTGCGGTACATCCGCCGCTCGTCGTCCGTGTCCGAGTTTCGTTCGTGGCGCGTCAGCTGCTGGTGCAACTCGCCCATTTCGACGTCGGCCGCCGGGGAGCCTTTACGACGAAATGTGTTAACCAGCGAGGATCTTAATAGGGTTCGTGTGTCTTAGGATGAGTGCGAGGAACTCACTGCTTCTTGAACAACTGTCTCTTTCTGGTCACATGATTCGAGTCGCCCTGCTGTTGCTGCTGCTTCTTCCCGTGATGCGTCTCCCGGGTCTCGTGAGCCAACGGATCGATGTGAGCATTCCACGTGGCAGATATCCTCTTCTCGGCCGCATGACACCTCCAAAGGCACTGAATCAACGTGGCGGCCGCGGGAATCTGTCGGTTGAAGTGCTTCTGTCGCTGCTTCTGCTGCACCTTCAACGCGAATCCCGAGCCGAGAATACCGGCGGGCAGTGCGAAGAAGCTGATGGCGAAGATGGAGAAGCACGAGGCGACGATCCGCCCGGTCCACGTCTGCGGCACGACGTCTCCGTAGCCGATCGTCGTCATCGTGATGACGCCCCACCAGAGCGCGTCCGCGTAACTCGTGAACGCTTGGCGGCCGTCGATTCCCACGTGGTCCTTCTCGGCCAAGTAGACAAAGTAGCTGGAGAAGATGAGGCCGAGGAAGCCGATGTAGAGGGTGGTGATCAGTTCCTGACGGTGGATGAACACCACCGAACCGAGCAGGCGCCTGGAAACGGCGAAATCGAAGTCTTCTAGAGCTAACGTGAAAGGTGTAAGCGTGTGTTAGCATCAAACTACAGTACTTTTAACCATTCTTACAAGGACTTACCAAGTACCGCCTTGCCGATCCACGTGTAGCATCCTCAGAATCTGCAAGAACCGTACGCCGCGAATGGCGCTCGTGGCGAACACTTGGCCCTCGCTTCCGATGCAAATCACTGTTATGCTGGCAAGCACCACACACAAATCTGGAATAAGTGTTTTTAAATATAAACTGAAATTACCCGGCTATTATTTACCGATGAAAGAAATGGGTTTCCTCGCAAATTTCAGCCGTCCCCAAAAGCCAATATACTTGGAGCGGCACCCGGCGGACCATAAACGGATTATATATTCGATTGCGAAGAAGATGACTAGAAAGATTTCCTGAAAAACACATTTTCAGAAAAAGTTACAATAAGAGTAGAACTTGCCAAAATGTACAAAAGCTCGGCGGCGAAATGACTGTGCTCCTCGACGGTCGAAAGGACGGAAAGTATGAGGCAAATGAGGACTATCAAAAAGACGCTAAAGTGATAGAGAAAACACTTCCAGCCGGTCGGCCGTTCCAGACAATTGTAGATCAACGCGCGGTACGTCATCTTCGCCGCCTTCTTCTCTTTGATGTTTCGGTAGCGTGCGTTGAACATCTGCAAAAATGGAAAAGTTAGTGAAAAAATCGATAAACACTGAGGGGGTGTGTGTGTGAGTGATTAGACCGGATTGACACTGATAATACTCTTTTTTTGCATCCGCGCTGAGTCAGTGTAGGCGTGAGAAGTGGGCACGTAGAATAGATGTCTGATTGGCGCTAGTCTTCGAACCACACGTTCGGTTCTTTTCAGAAAACACGTCATTTTTACAAGCTTTTGTGAAGTAGTACTTTTTCGCCGCAAAACTCGTCTTTACCCTTCATAGCCCGACTGTTTCTTTTAAATAGTTTTTGAGTGTGAGCGACAAAGCACGTTGAGCGTCGAGATTACCTCCTCCAAAGTGTCATAAGTCTTTCGGCGCTTCGGTTTCAGAATGTCTCGCAACTGCCACGTGCCGATAGTCAGACTACCGCGGCGATCCAATGAATTGTACATCTTCCACCCACTGACACCCGCTTGTTTATGCAGAAGAGAGGAGAGGCGAGAGTGATTAGGAATGCATGAGTTATTATGAAGCTCTCTTGGAGGTCATGTCCATAACCAAACTCGAAGAGGCCGTCAATTGAAGACCGCGGGGACCGATCGTTGATAAGAAAGGCGAAAAGAGGCAAGTGGAAGCGATAACGATTCCGAGACGCGTGCTTTTTTGATTTTTGGCACATAATTTCGTGCTGCGCCTTTAAAGAATCACCGTAAATTTTAAAATTGTGAGTCTGAAATAGGATTTGCACATTTTTCGATTCGCCAAGCTGTCTCATACTCACAGATTACTCGGTTCTATCTGATATCCGCCCGTAACTAGAAATCCGATCTTTTATGCATATTTTTAACTTCTTTTTGTTTTGACAGGTGATTTCGCGCCGACGCACTCACTTTTCGTCGAATGGATTCCAGTACAATCACTTTCGAAAATAGCTAACTAGTCGACTAATAGAGCAATGTTTTTATGAGCAGGTCAATTCAAGAATAACCGGACTTATCAGGTTCATTAGCCGCATAACTAACCTCAAAACTTTCCATTCCGGGCACAATCATCATTGAAAGTGAGCAAGTGAAAAAAGGAGAGAGAAAGAGAGTGAGAGTGAGAGTACTTTTTCGGAATAAATCAGAATGAATGCGTGTCAGATGGCTACGTATCGACTACAAATGGAAAAAAAACGGGGGGCGTGGCCCTAGAGAGTCAGAATCTTCTTCGAAACCGTTTTGTAGTCGGGGGCTTGTTCGTAACACGACTTTTTGCAGGCGAGCGAGAAATTATACATTTTTGCACACAGAGATCAACGATAAAATTATATATAATCAACGCGGTCTTACAAGTCTTTCGTGCCTAATATCCATATATCATGCTGTTGTTTTTTCTATGATTCGCCTGACAACTGATAATTTGTACAAATGTTAAGAAAAGTGAACGCTTACACGGCCTCCTCCTATAAACGGAACTCGAAAATGCATCGGTCATGTAATTTCTTGCAGTCAAAGGGCTTACAGGATTTACGGTATGTAGGTAGTTGATAAAAAATTCTCACAAAATCAAATCCCTCGAAAATTACCTCTTGCGCGTAGACCAACGGCCGCAAAGTGCAATCCATTTCAACTAGTCTCTTCTTCTTCTTCTTCTTCTTCTTCTCCAGTTTTTCAGCCGAGATCTTGTGGAAGAAGTGTGCGAAAAGAAAGAATGGCGGAGAAGTTGGAGATGTAAACGTGCTCGTTGATATTCTCACACTCTCCGCATCGAGAGAAACGAGGAGAAGAAAGCGGTGCAATCAATTTCAGAGCTTTCCAATTTTTGGTGAGCTGGTGCTGGAGCCGGAGGAGCTCAGCAGCGAGAAAATCCTCTTTTCTACCTACGTTTCGGATGGCTGAAGGAACTGTTCACTAATCGACACAGTCTAGTTTCAAAACGTGTGTGGATTCTCAATAAGAAAAGCTTTGTTTGCGGCTTGTTTATCAAAATTCATCTGATCTTTAACAGAGTAAAGTAATGCTGACCTCAATTCTGCGCGAGTTTCATGAGCACTGGGTTTCAGCAAGATTCAAGTCTAATGAGCAAAAACCTGACCCCTTGTAAAGATGCATTTCATACGTTTCTGACTACTGGACACTCTTCCGTCATCATCGGTCATTGATGATGACGAACAAAGTGAGCGAATAGTGTGTGACAGCCATGAAATCAAGAGTCTTGATTCAAGACTCAAAAGTGCACATTTTGTGGGTTTCGTTCCTTCATAAACACTCGTAATTTGTGGAATCGGGACTAGGCCTAATAGCGGAATAATAAAGTACAAAAAGTGTTGCACCAACCTTTCCGATGCCGTCCCCGGTGACCATTCCCAACAGAAACGTCTCCGATTCTTCCTGGTCCTGCGGCGAATCGTCGATCGAAGACCTGAGCGACGCGCCGTTCGCGTAGCCACTCGTCGTGAGCATTCTGCAATCGATTCGAATGAGAAAAGAAAACAATGGAATTAAGTTTTTGTATATCATTCATGGTTGGTTACGCAAGACGAAGAAGAAGAAAAAGAAGAAGCCCCGTGGATGGCTTCATTTTGTCTGAAAATAAACGTTCAAGAGGATCGGCTGGGGGGTACTTGACGGCCGCCTTTTCCAGAAAGCTCCCCGCTCATTGTGCTCTTGCTCTTTTCGCTCCCGGATTGACGTCAACGGGGAAATTGGAAACGAAATGTGCAAAAGGTGTGCCTTTTCAGCACTAATTGAAAAAAAAATAGAACGAGAATGAGCTTTCAAGAGCGCTGAATGAACGGAAATGTAATTCGATTTCGTATATAGAACGCAAAAAGTTGATGTGTGATTATGGGAGTTTCGCCCAGACACCCCAGGTGTTTTTTCGGGGGGCTCCGGCGAGCAAAGTTCAGTTTTTCGACCTTTGAATACTTTACAACTAATGGACGTTTCGCAACCGAGATGAGAGGATTTTAAAAAAAAAATTGAGCTTGAGCCAAGCTGCGAGATAAAACTATGCTTGGACACTTTGCAACGCGACTCCCGTCTAGCTGTTTTGCAACTGCCGTACATTTCGCAACCACTCCCTAGCTAGCACTTTTGCGACAAAACTTTCACCTGATTGGAGATCTTTCGAGAAATGGGCTATGCGAAATATCTGTTGGTTGCAAAACGTCCATGCAAAGTGTTCGCAACTCATCAGACCCTAACGAGATATCGAACAGCATAAAAACAGAGTAAGAGATGAAAAATAAGCTGCGAGCGAGCATTTCCTCATCAAGACGCTCATAATATCGCTCGCGCATTTCCTCCCCCCACACACACACGCTTCTCTGACTTGTGTTCTCCCCTTTTCTCTCCTTCTCTCTCTCTATATTCATAAAGCTTTTTTTTTGTATTTACTAGCCACCTTGACTTTCAGTATTACTTTGACGTGAAGATCGATGTCAACCAATGGTAACCCCCAATGCTAACCCAATGCTCAAAAAAAAAGAGACAGGAAGGAAGGAATGCGACTCATAGACAAAACAGGAAATGCAATAGGCTTCTGATGATCAAAATAAATGTTTTCTTTCTCTTCTTATAAAAAAAAAGTCGATCTACAGCACAAAAAACACGGACAAATGTGTCGGAGCATGGGAAAGAAGCGGATGATTAAGATTTCATGAGAGTTCTCCTTCTTTCTCCTCATTTTTCCTCTTCCTATGTAACAAAAAATGATGGTCGATGTGAGAAAGCATGGGCTTTAGAAGAAGACGTTATAAAAGAAGTGAGCTGGAAGAGAAAAGGCCAAATTTTGAAAATCGAGAATGCGAAAAAGTTTTGAAGGAGAACGTTTTTGATTATAGGTTATGGTTGTGGGTGTGAGAAGAGAAAACTGCTTAAAGGTTCTGGGAATTTGACATTTGAGGAAAAATTGAGGAAAAAAAAACGTGGATTTTGCTGATTTCTAACGTTTTTCAGGAATTCACAAAAAGAACCAAAAGCTGTGCCCCTTTTTTTTTGCATTTCCGTTCGCATTGAGAAAAAGACGATATAAACCGAAAGATTTACCTTCTTATCGATTTGCGACGAGCCATTCGGAAAGCAAGTTGTTTGGCCAACACCAAGCCGGAGAGCTCTTTTTTGTAGTTGCGAGCAGAAGGTAACCACTAATCTTTTTTGGCTGATAATAGTGGATTTGAGAGCCGGGGCGAGACGAGAGCGAGAGAGCTCAGAAAAGGGCACGAGGGACGGGCGAGAAACCCCTGAATGGGCGCGCACTGACTCGAGCACGAGAACATTTTTGACATTTTATCGTCGGATTGAGCTTTTTCTAATCGTTCTAGCTAGAAGCATACTTGCATACTTGCAACAAAACATGAACAATTTATGATAAAAGTCAGTACTGGCAATCAGGGGTGTGCGGAAACTATTTCGATTTTCCGAAATTTTCCGATTTTCCGCCGGAAAATTTTCCGAAAATGTTTGGCAAAATTTTCGGAAAATTAGTGTGGATTCAAGGTCAATTTGTCCGAAACCACCGTATGCTTTTTAAAGGCGCATCACAAAATTTTTGGAAGGGTCTAGCAGCGAGCGTCTTTTTAAATTTGATTTTTAAATTTTACGCAATTTCTTTCGTTTTTCTCATTCTAAAGAACCGATTGTTGCGATTTGTGTTGTTTTTTCAGAAAAGCTGACGTAATGGGAAAGTGGGACGTATATTTAACTGGGCGGAAAAACGGTGAGAAAGCGTGTTTTTGCGGCCACAAGTTCAACGCGCTTTTCCGATTTTTCCGATTTTTCCGAAATTTTCCGAAAAAAAAAATTCGGAAAACCCGATTTTCCGAAATTTTCCGAAAAAAAAAAATTCGGAAAAACCGATTTTCCGAAATTTTCCGAAAAAAATTTTCCGCACACCCCTGCTGGCAATGGACCGGCAAATAGGCGAAAGTGTTTTCTTCTTTGCTGCTGTCAAAAATTGCAAAGCTTCGATATTCAACTGTTGGATTAAAAGTTTCGAATCGTGATCTGACGCAGATTGCGGCTGAGCCATTTCTCTCGTCATGCACCCGGACAACCGGATAAGCGACGAAAAATCGAGCAGTTGTCTTTCTGTTGAAATAATCGATGCAAAGAAAACGATAAAAAGCAGCGGAGAACAGTCTAGAAACGGCCGAAAATCCATCGTTTCGCGGTGCGCAGGTCAAAACTACTAAAGGTCTCGCAGCGATCGGACAGATATACGGTAGGCGCATTCAAAACGAGCGGCGCGCGTTGCGGTCTTTGGGACGGCAGACAGGGCCGGCTGGGCAAGGAGAAAAAAAGAGGATCGCTCTGGTCCTCCTCTCGGAAGGAAGGACCGCAGAACGCGACGCCAAAATGATGACAATAGGTGACTGGGTCAGGAACTGTCACGCCTGTCACACAGATCAAAGGACGTTTACGACTGTTTCGTTGGTTTAGTCATCACAAAAACACGGCGTCGCGTTCTGCGGTCCTTCCGTCCGAGAGGACTCTCTGGCGAGAACGATCCTCTTTTTTTTTCTCCCCGTCCACCCACTCGTCCCAGAGGGCCGCAACGCGCGCTCATTTTGAATGCGCGCCCATAAATTTGTCCGATCGCTGCGAGACCCTTCCGTATTTGATCTGCGCGCGCATCGCGAAACTATTGCTTTTCGACGATTGCCTTGCTTTTTCGTCTTCTTTCTCGACTACTTTTTTGTCAATCGATAGAAAATTTGATTTTGAAAAAGAATTCTAGCCCTGTAGCAAGAGAAAAATTGAAAAATGAATAGAGAGCGCGCGCCGGCCGGCCCGGATATGTGATTAGTCACTTTTTTGTGAAAATTTGTTGATGAAAGTCAAGAGTTTCCGGGACGATTAATAAACGACGGAAATTTTTTGACGTCAGTCGTTTTCTGAAGTTTGCAACTTTTAACTTTTGAACCCGGGCTAACCCGACTTTAGTCTTTTTGTGTTTTTTGTGAAAGAGTTGAAAATCGTCGAATATTTCTCACTTTTTCGAGCATTTTGAGTGTAAAACGAGTAAACTTTGTTGAGAAATAAAGGCGAAAAAGTTTAGAACTCATTTTCCGATCATGCAATTCCTTGCAAGGAAACACAGCGTTTCCCATAGTTATTTCACAGAACAATTGTCGGCACATACTGAATTTTTACTTTTTTCGAGACCTAACACTTTTTTTCCGAAAAACTCACTTTCTGAAAGGTTTCGCTCCGAAATGAGCCATTTCTATGCAAAATTAGACAGGTTGAATAAGAAGACACTGTCGATTTTTATGATAATCTTATTAGAGTCGTCATTCTCCCCCGGCGTTTGTGTTTTTATCGATTACTTGAAGAAAGTGTCTAGTCTTTGTCAACTTTTTGCTGATAAAAATTGAATCATTTATATAGTTGTTCCGGGTTTTTGTGTTAACGGATGTTCCCTTTTTCGCTGAAATTTTTTCTTTCCCCTCTAATGCCGCGTCCAATGTCTCGGAAAAACCGTAAAAACCGCAGGTTTTTCTGTCCAAAGTCGGCCGAAATTTGCGTGAAAAACGGGGGTGCGCACAGCTCAATGAGTGTAACCGTACCCCTAAAACTACGGTATTTTTTGAAAATTTGCGCAAGAAATATGAATATTTTCAAATAACCTCAAGAAATTAACAAATTTTCAAAAAATACCGTAGTTTTAGGGGTACGGTTACACTCATTGAGCTGTGCACACCCCCGTTTTTCACGCAAATTTCGGCCGACTTTGGACAGAAAAATCTGCGGTTTTTACGGTTTTTCCGAGACATTGGACGCGGCATAAAGTACAGTAATAATTTTTCTTGTGTAATTTACAGGCGTATCACGAAAATAACCAAGAGAAGTGACAAAATCAGAAAAAAAACGAAAAATGTCTCCAGAAGCTAGTACTCAGAATCCGCTAGTTTTTGTTTTCGCGACGCCAGTTGTAGTTGTGACGTGAGAAATCGAAAAAAAGACGAAAAGGTGTGAAATTTGTCACAAAATTATGTGTATACACAATTATGTGCACGGGGATCGTAAAATGTTTGGTGATTTTGGAGATAGACAGTATTGTTTGCGGAGTGATCGCGTTTTTTTTTCGTTTTCAGAGTGCACACACGACAAATCGGACAAGCGGAAGTGCATGTGAAGCCTGAAAAGAAACGAACAATCTGAAATGTTTGAAAGATGTTTTTTGCTTTATTTTAGGACTTTTCAGGACTTTTCAGCACAGATTTCACTGAAATTCACCGGTTTTCTGCGATTTGTCTGGTTTGCCCGTAAAATCTAGCGCATTGTCCGCAAACATTACACTCCGCGGTGTTCGCGTACTCAGGCCTGTCAAACTTCTTTCCTACTGATTTCGGTGATTTCCCCTTGATCTCGACTATTTTTCGTCGAACTTTCGCCGTCAAATGTGTTTAGAAAAATTCGGCGAATTTTTTGACACCAAAACAACATTGATCGTTCACGAAATAGCCGTTTTTGACCAATCCGCCTCGAAAATCTAATTTTTGCAGGGTAAAATGGATTTCTTCGTCAGAAATGGCGAAGAGCCGTACATGCAGTTCTCGAATTTCAAACTACGAAGTTACTTTCCTCACGAAGTCGACAAGCTCAGTGTGCTCCGAATCACACAGACCAAAACCTTCGATGAGGTTGGTTGGCTTTAGGCCTAATTCTTGGATTTTTGTTGGTTTTCAGGTCGGTCACCCGATTGCCGGCGGTCTTTACGATCCGATTCTGGGCCCTGACAACGTTTTCGACAAGTGCAACACGTGTAATCAGTACGAAAGGCATTGTCCCGGACACATGGGCCACATTCAGCTCGCTGTGCCCGTCTTCAACCCGCTTCTCTTTCAATTCACGTACAATGTAGGTTTTGTAACATGAAACGTTGATTTTCCAAATAAAAATTCGAATTTTCAGCTTCTGAAAGGCTCGTGCGTGCACTGTCATCGATTAACGTGCAAAGGCGACGGCGTGAACGCGCGACTGCTCATCGCACAGCTCCGATGCTTCGAATTGGGCGTGGAGTACGTCGCCTTCGACCTGGAATCGATTCTCCGCGAAAAGATTAACAATAGCGATTTGTTCGACGAGGACGACTCGAAAGCATTCACCGATGTCGATTCGTGCATCGCCCAGCTCGCCCAGAAGCCCTTGTCCGAGCTGACCGCCTTCAAATCTACGCCCACGAAGAATTCGGTTCAACTGAAGAAGGATCTGATCACCAACTTTCTTAGAAGTCATCTTTTCAAACGGCTTCAAAAGTGCCCAATGTGCAAAGCGCGCAACGGAGTGCTGAGAAACGACGGCGCTCGCTCGATTCTTATCGATTTCTCCGGAGGATCGAGGGGAAAGTCGAAGAAGTCGACGAAGATCATCACGGGAGAAGATGGATATCAGGAGGAGTCGTCTACGGACGAGGATGAGAAGAAGGAGACGGAAAAAGGCGCGGAAGTGGGCGATCTGACCGAAGGAAGTCTGGAGCAGCAGATGAAGAGTGTTCGCATGGGAGACTGTAACAAACTTGCGTGGCGAGGCGCCGAAGTCCGCGAACACTTTCGAGTGCTCTTCAAAAACGACGGAAAACTGCTCCTGAAACTGTTCCCGATGCTCATCGACGAGCTGAACGGAGAGGACATGATCTGCCCGCTGGACGGTCTGTTCCTCGAGAGAATCCTCGTGCCGCCCAAGAAGTTCCGTCCGATTCGCATGTTCAAAGGCGCGCAGTACGAAGATCCGCAGACTCTGAACCTCCGCAAAGTTCTCGAGGCCACCGAGACGATCTCGGCCATCTCGCTGATCATGAAAGGCGATAATAGTGCGCAACTGAAAGAGCTCGTCGCTCAGAGAGTGCGCGGAAAGACTATAAATGCGCAAATGCACGATGCTTACCTTCAATTGCAACTTCGCGCCAACGCAATCTTCGACCAGGACCTGAACAAAGGGGACCGCGACTCGATTGCCGGAATCAAACAGATCCTCGAGAAGAAGCAGGGACTCTTCCGAATGCACATGATGGGAAAACGAGTGAACTTTGCGTGCCGCTCCGTTATTACTCCGGATCCGTACCTGGACATTGATGAGATTGGAATCCCTGACATTTTTGCGAAAAAGTTGACGTTTACGGAGCCAGTGAATGCGTTTAACCTGAAAGAGATGAAAGGACTGCTGCGAAAGGGACCGCACGAGCATCCGGGAGCCAATTTCTTTGTGGAACCGTCCGGCAAGAAGACGATGTTGGGCGACAAGCCGGAGGAGAAAAAGCGGAGAATGCAGTTAGCGAAGACGCTCACGCCGGCCACCTCCGAATCGCTGCGGCAGACTGCGAAGGTGCTGAGACACATGCGCAACGGCGACATGATCATGATGAACCGACAGCCTTCGCTCCACAAGCCCTCGATCCTGGGGCATCGCGCCCGAGTGCTCACCGGACAGCGCGCCCTCCGCATGAACTACGCGCCGTGCAAGGCGTACAACGCGGATTTCGACGGAGACGAAATGAACGGACACCTCGTGCAGTCGCACATCGCACAGACCGAGGTTCGCGAGATCGCCAACGTCGGCAGCAACTTTCTGGTGCCGAAAGACGCGACCCCGCTGCTGGGACTCATTCAGGATCACGTCGTCTCCGGCGTACTCTTGACACTTCGCGATCGTTTTCTGAACAAGGAGGACTTTATGCACTTGGTGCTCGCCTCGTTTGCGCAGTACTCGAAGCGCATTCAGATCCCGCCGCCCACGATTCTCTACCCGAAGCGATTGTGGACCGGAAAACAGGTTTGTACTCTGAAAAAGATTTGGACAACCCGAAAAAACTAGAATTTCAAGTGATTTGCAAACCTCCCACGCCTTAAACCACTCGGCCACCGGTGCCACGAATTTGAATCCGGAGGGTAGGGACCACAAAGTGATTAACAAACTTGTGAATTTCGGGAAAACACTTATCGGAATGTGTTCTAGTGCTTAAAAATAGTACATTCCCAAATTTTTTTTGAAAAATGTTCGGTACTTCTCGAGTTAAGAACGTTTTTAGTTTGCGCGGTTTGCACTGAAAATTCAGCAGCGAAAGGGGCGGAGTCTATTTGGTGGCGGCGGCGCGAACCCACCCGGTTAAGAAAATGGAGAGAGCGGACAGTTTTATCACAAAAATGTAACTTTCTTATAGTAAAAATGTTTTCTTTATCGAATCCAAAAGTAGACAACGAAAATTTTTTGAAGTGGGTTCTAACCCGCGACCTCTCGATTAGAGAAAGTTACTGAAAATGCGCAGAAAACTGTAATTTGTGACATTTCGCCAAGTAAAACGGATGTTCCCTAGAAGAGATCTGGTGTAGTTTTTTGTGCTGAATCCGATTCTGCCGTCAAAATCCCGGTGCCGGACCAGTGTCAACCCGAAAACTCCAAAAAACTGATTTTTCGGGCGAACACGCTATGTTTGACGAAGTTAAAAAGTATCTTTTAGGTGTCCAAATGATCTGAAATTTTGTACAGAGATACTATAAAAGTTTCTTAACACATTCCAAAAATAAAAATCGGGGGTCACCGCTGAAAACTTTTTTCAGTTTTAAGTGGCAACTGTCTGAAATTGATGTTTCGCCAAGTAAATCTTTAATTCTGATTTCAAAAACGGATTCAGCATGTCAAGAACTATCGGAATGCATTTTGGGAACCCCGGTGCCGGACTTATATTGACCCCAAAAAGTTCCTAGAACTGACACTGTCCGAACATTTTGCTGTTTTCGCGCTTGTTCGCAAAAACCATGACAGTTAGGCTCAAACTGACTTGACCACTGGATTCTGCGTGGTTGATTACGGAAAGTAATGTTGCTAGTACACTTTGTGGCCCCTACCGGAGGGACCACTTCTGTTAATGGTTCCATAACTGTTCCCGCACAAACGGTCCCTTCCGTTTTCGTTGACCGAATGAGCGGAATGTGCTGTATTCAGAAGCGTGGCATCGGTGGCCGAGTGGTTAAGGCGTAGGAGTTCCCGTTCCTATGGTCCCAAAGACCGCGGGGGTTCGAATCCCTCCCGATGCAAACATTTTTCTTTTATTTCTTTGTACTAAATAGTCTGAAATGTTTGGAAATGCACTTTTTATGCTGAACGGGAAACATCGAAAAAATTCCGACGGTGTTGAATGAAGTACTGGAGCATCTGTAAAAAATAGTTTGAAAATAGAAAGGAAAAGTATAGAACATATACAACTAACGAGTAGTTAGGTGTGGTTAACAATGTGATGCAACTGGAGAATTATTTTTGTACAAATTCAGAATTCTTTGTTCGTTATCAGTTATAACAGACTGTTCACATTCAATACATTAAAATTCAAACGTTTTCGAATGAGGAAAGAAGGTGAAGAAAATCAGAAAAATTGTGTTTTTGGGCCTCAAAATTGTTTTTTTGATATTACAAGCTCCGGATAAGCAACATTTCTGTAAAGCTTTTCGAAAAAGAATAGAGGAAATTTTACAAACAGAAAAAGTAAAAGATAGTCGTAAAAAAGTCGCGCTGTGGCGAAAAGTTGTGAAGACTGAAGAAAAATCATAAGTCCAAGAACGCGCGGTCGTCTCGATTGCTGAATGATTGCTAACTGATTGACCATCCTTCCCACATTCACGTCGTGCATTCGCATTCCCCCACTCCTTTTCGAGTATTTTTACTAATTCAATGTAAAACTAGTTAGTTTTGAAGTAGAAATACCGTCATATGCTAGCCAGTGCAAAAGAGAATGGGCCGAACCGGGGATTGAACCCGGGACCTCTCGCACCCAAAGCGAGAATCATACCACTAGACCATTCGGCCACACGATCACTTCCATTCCGATCACAAAACAACACCCCCAATGCCTCATTCCGCGCCGAAACGTTTCCCTTCCGCGCCGCTTTCCGCAAGAAGTTTCTTTGTGTGAAATGACTTGCGGAAAGAAAAGCGACGCGGAAGGAGGCATTGGGGGTGTTGTTTTGTGATCGAAATGGAAGTGATCGTGTGGCCGAATGGTCTAGTGGTATGATTCTCGCTTTGGGTGCGAGAGGTCCCGGGTTCAATCCCCGGTTCGGCCCATTCTCTTTTGCACTGGCTAGCATTTCACGGTATTTCTACTTCAAAACTAACTAGTTTTACATTGGATTAGTAAAAATACTCGAAAACGTCTATTTTCTCGACACATCCTATATTTTTGGAAATAGTGCCAGAACCCAATTGAAAGGCGGCAAAAGAGTACCGCACCGGACGGGATTCGAACCCGCGAGGTCTGATGACCATAGGAGTGCAAACCTCCCACGCCTTAAACCAGTCGGCCACCGGTGCCACGAATCTGAATCCGGAGGGACCACTTCTGTTAGTGGTTCCATAACTGTTCCCGCACAAACGGTCCCTTCCGGTTCCGTTGACCGAATAAGCGGAATGTGCTGTATTCAGAAGCGTGGCATCGGTGGCCGAGTGGTTACACAGGTGAATCGCGAAAAGTGTGGAATTAGTTCGCGATTTATCCCAGATTTTTTCTCCAGGTACACGCGATGAAGCGAATTGTTGATTAATAACTGACAAATCGCGAACGGGCATTATATAATTGACAAATCCTGCGCAAATCGCCCATTGTATAACAAGCCAATTTTTCACAAATCGCACTTGAGACGAGATAACTTTATTAAACGAAAAAAGTAACAAAGTAACAGAATGCAATGTTAGAGACAAAAGAAGAAGTGAAAGAAAAAATCGAAAAAAAAAGAATTGATCAATATTGAGTAGAAAATCACGTAACAGTCGGCGATTACTTCTGCGACTTCGCCCTCATGCTGAATGTGTTCATCTTTTCTTTCCTTTTCGAAACGCCATCGTTTTCTTCCCACACACTATTTGAAGACGAACATTGACTGAAATTGAATGATTGATTTTCTATGTATCCTTCTGAATCTCACCGTCCAACGACCACGTTGTTCGTTTTTGCGAGGAATAGGCCGTCTGACACTGTTCGAACTCTGCGCCCGGCACACTCGAATCACTTTTTTAAATCTTGGTCGGCATTAATAACTTCCAGTTATTCTTCTCTTTTTCCAAATTCGTTCGCATTATCTGAAATCTTTTTTCTGATTCAATTGAATCAAAAATCCATTTTCTCACCTGCGGCTGTCTGTTTCTGGAAGTATTAGTCGTGGCAATGAACCATAACGAATTGAAATGCGAAACCTGTATGCTCTACTTTGGTTTAATTACAAAAAAGCATGCGAAATTGCAATAAAAACCAACGAAAATATGAAAAAATCACAAATATTTGAATTCAAAAGTGAAACTCAGAGTGACCAGCCCGTTCGCCGATTTGTCGATTGTGCACCCTCGTTCGCGAACTTGTCAATAATTCACTAATTATACATCAATCGCGAACAAGCGCGATTTCTTTATTATACACTGTGTTGTGCGCCAATCTGCTTCTCATCCCGTTCGCGATTTGTTGATAATTTGTCTACAATTGGCTCAATTGTATAATTGATCAACCGCGTTTCACCTGTGTAAGGCGTAGGACTCCCGTTCCTATGGTCCCAAAGACCGCGAGGGTTCGAATCCCTTCCGATGCAAACATTTTTTTGCTTTCTTTCTCTCTGCTCGAAATTGTCGAAAAAATCAGCTTTATGCTGAAAATTATGAGAAAATTTCAAATGTTTGTATTTCAGGTGGTATCAACAATCGTGAAAAATTGCATTCCGGAAGGCAGACCGCTGATCAACCTGGACGGAAAAGCGAAAACGCCGCTAAGCTGCTGGGTGGTGCCCGGATACACCCCGCCCCCGCTCGAGATGAGCGAGTCGCACGTGGTGTTCCGGCAGGGAGAGCTGCTCGTCGGTGTGCTAGACAAGGCGCACTTTGGAGCGACGCAGTTCGGACTCGCCCACTGCACGTTCGAACTCTACGGACATCGGTGCGGAGTGCAGCTGCTCTCCTGCTTCTCTCGACTCTTCACCACCTATTTGCAGGTTAGAAATTCCAGCCGTTTTCAGTTCAAATGTCATTCTTATTCTGCAATTCCGTTTTTAATCGGTAATTTCAGTACCACGGCTTCACGCTTGGAGTCGCCGACATTCTCGTCGTCGAAGCAGCCGATGCGAAGCGAAAAGACGCAGTTTTGGAGTCGAGAACGATCGGAGATCAAGTGGTGCGCACAGCGTTCGGTCTTCCGGACACGGCATCGAAAGCGGAGATTAAACGGACGCTGGCGGCCACCTACTGCAATCCACGTGGCCAGGGAACCGACGTAAAGATGCTCGATTTCGGAATGAAGCAGGGCATTGCTAAGTACAACGACGCGATCACAAAGTCCTGCGTGCCGACCGGACTCCTCCGGCTCTTCCCGCAGAACGCCCTCCAACTGATGATCCAGTCGGGAGCCAAAGGATCCGCAGTCAACGCGATTCAAATTTCGGGCTGTCTCGGTCAGATCGAGCTCGAGGGTAAGCGTATGGCCGTGACTGTGGCCGGACGGACGCTTCCCTCGTTCCGATGCTTCGATCCGTCGCCACGAGCCGGAGGATACATTGATCAGCGATTCTTGACGGGCATGAACCCGCAGGAGCTGTTCTTCCATACGATGGCCGGACGCGAAGGACTCATCGATACGGCGGTGAAGACGTCGCGATCTGGATACCTCCAGCGGTGCATCATCAAGCATTTGGAGGGAATTCGCGTGCACTACGACTCCACGGTCCGAGATCACGACGGAAGTGTCATTCAGTTTAGGTACGGTTGATTGAAATTGCTCTGTAAAATCTGCAAAAATAGTTAGGTAATTTTTGATGTCAGTGGTCAAGAGCTTGAGATTTTTGAGAGTTGTTTGATTTTGGCTAATTTTTAAAATATTATAGACAAAACCCAATTCTCGACATTTCAGATATGGAGAAGACGGAATGGACACCACTAAAGCGACTTTCCTCAACAAAAAGACGATGCCGTTCCTCGAAGACAATCTGGAAGCGGTGACGCTCGCCTCGAAGCCAGAAGGAGTCACCGACGCCGACTTTGGCATCAAAGAGACGGAAAAACGCTACAAAAAGATTGTGAAATGGAAGAAAAAGGCGGCGAAATCGCAGAAAACGGCCAAAAAGTCGTATTTCTCGGCGTTTACTAACTTTTCGGCGGAGCACGAAGGAATGGACAAAAAGCGAATTCTGGCCATGTGGTTTGAGCTTTCGCTCGACGAACGTGCCGAATACGCAAACGGAATACCGAAAAAGTGTCCGGAAGCGGTCGACGAGCGCTTCAATCCGACGTGCAAATTGGGAGCGCTGCCCGAGAAAATGCTCGACGAGATTGAGGGATTCTGCACGAAAGTGAAGACGAACGAGGAGCCGAAGGAGGTGTTGAAAAGGACACTCTACTGGAAAGGTTCGGTTATTCTCAATCATCCGATCGTATTCTGACTTTGCACATAATATTCAGGTCAGATAATTCAATGAGACTGTAATTTTCACATAATACACTATATCAAGACAAATAATCGTGCAAAGTCAGAATCCGATTGGATGATTGATAACTTCTGCAACTAGGTTTAAAATTCCCCTAAAAACCAAACAACTTCCAGGAATGCGCTCGCTGGCCGAACCGGGCGAGAACGTCGGACTCCTGGCCGCCCAATCGATCGGAGAGCCGTCGACTCAGATGACCCTCAACACTTTCCATTTTGCCGGAAGAGGAGAAATGAACGTGACGCTGGGAATTCCACGTCTTCGCGAGATTCTGATGACCGCCTCGAAGAGCATCGCCACGCCGAGCGCCTCGATCGCCGTCATCGAGGGAACGCCGCGCGAGCGCATCGATTCGATCAAACGGGAACTCGATCGGGTGTATCTGAAGCAGTTGCTCAAGAACTTCACGCTGGACGAGAAAATCACCCTGACGCAGAAGTGAGTTGAGCCTAGAGATGGAAATTTGGCATTTTAGCCTAGATTTAAGTTTTCACGCCAAAAATAAGAGTTTCATCATTTCTCGCCAATTTTTTCAAGCAGAAACGTCAAAGATGGTGAAAATTAGAAACATTTTGAGCAAATTCACCAAAAACTATTTTCGGTAAACTTTTCGCGCAGAAAGTGAGAAATTCGTGAGAACAGTCAAAACGACGATATTTGCAGTCAATCGTCGCGTCGCTACCACCTACGCATCGAAATCCTCGCAGCGGAGAAGCGAGAACAAGGTGCCCGGCACCTGCAACGATCGCAGATTATGGAGGAGATCGAGAAGAGATTCATCTTACGCGTCGCCCACGCGATCAAAAAGAAGTACCACGAGGTGACGGACTACCAGCAGATGTCCCATCGGACGATGCGACAGGGCAACATCGCCGCTGGAATCGAGACGGGCGGACTGAAAGAACGACGTGGCCTGCAAGGACCGGACAACGGGGACTCGTCGGATGAGGAAGCCGACGGAGGAAGAGAAGCGGATGCGGCGGAAGCACGACTTCATCAGAGACATCGCGACGAGGGAGCCGACTACGAGGGCGAGGATGAGGAGCGCGGAGCAGTGAGGGAACCGGGCGAGGAGCCGATGGACGAGGACGAGGAAGAAGTCAAGAAGGACGTCCCGGAGGACGAGGAAGACGGCACTCACGAGCAGAAGGTGAACTCGTCGCGGATCCAGGCGGTGCAGCGACTCTCGGATAACATCTCAGCCTACACGTACGACGTGAAATCGAACAAGTGGTGCGAGGTGGTGTTCGAGTTGCCACTGCGCAACAAGACCAAGATGGACGTGTCGTCGATTGTCGAGCGAGAAGTCGAGCAGTTTATTGTGCATCAGACGGCCGGCATCGAGCGGTGCGTCGAGACGACCGAGCAGAAGAACGGACGCGAGACGATCATTCTGCAGACTCAGGGAGTCAACCTCGCCGCGTTCTTCAAGCACGCCGACGTGCTCGACGTCAACTCGGTCTACTCGAACGATCTGAATCTGATTCTGATGAACTACGGAGTGGAGGCGTGCGCGAAGGCTATCACTACAGTAAGTTGGGGAAAGATTACGGAATATTGGATACGTTTACAGTAAACCGCTTGCTGTAGTCCGTTCAAGCGTGGATACTGTAGAAGTGAACTGAGAATGAGGATAGTTTTTCTGAAGTTTTATAGAATCGGCGGGAACGGTGCAAAATTTCAGGGTTGTGGTAGTTGGACACTTCCCCACTGTAGTTTATCAATTTTTAGTAAAAAGCTGTCCGAGCTACAGTAATCTAGCTTCCTTGCGTTTTTGAATAATAACCCCATAATAATTTCATCCTGGTTACGGTTTCGAAACCTCGATATGTGTACAATTAGTTAGCGTCGGATTACGCTAAAACCGATCCCTTGTAAGATCAGAAATGTAGGTTCTCTCGCTGAAAAAATGGTGTCTCTACTCGTCTTGAACCGGCCTTCTTCTTCTTCTTCTTCTCTTCCAACTACTCAACAATGCTTCGCCTAATTAACACACACTCTAATGTGTCACATGGCGGTCGAGAACAGTTATAACCGCGGAGGCAAACGGGAGATTTATGGTTACCGTCTCTCTGTTTTCTCTCTCTTCTTCTGCTTCTTCTTCTTCTTCTTCTCTCGCCACCGTAATAGAGAGAGAGAGAGAGCGGCGCGCGTTTTGTTCGCCACGCGTCAGAGAGTGATTGATCTCTCCTATTAATAGAGAGAGGGCTATGGGAATAACGGTCGCGGACTACATACGGACACGTGAACGACACGCTCGCGCGCGAGGAGTTTTGTGTTCTCAGAAGAGTTTTGCGACTGACGTAGTTGATCTTCAGAAGACTTTTCGATGCTGCTGTTGGCCAATTAGAAGGCGAGGCCGGATCTCCGTCTCTTTGCAAAAAGATTGCGGAAGCCGTTTTGGAATTGGAATTGGAATTAGAATAGCCTAAACTTCTAAACTTTGAACTATTTACGATGGAAACGCACAAAGGCCGCGAAACGAGGTCAAAAGTTCAAGAAGCGGTTTTTTTGCGTGTTACAGCGGCGGCGGCGCTTCTTGTGGCTTGTGACGGCTCTAGAATTTGTCATATTCGCTATCCATCAAGGATTACTGTAGGTAGTCTGATTTTATGACTAGTACGTAGTAGTCCTGACACTACAGTACAAACTGATGACCAACTAGTCAACAACCGAGTTTTCCTTCCTCAAATAGTCCGCGCATTCCATTCCATTCCAATCGAATCTCTCTCAGCGCCTGGTACCCGAAGAGACGTATCTCTTCTAGAAGCCATTGTGGAAGAGAAACAAAGAAAAAGAGGGTGGGCGGTCCGAAGAAGAAGAAGAAGAAGAAGAAGAAGAAGGAGGAGAGGAGACGGTCTTTCACGTCGCCAGTACGGCCCGATTATGTGTGTTCGCTTCTTTCTGATCTTGCGACGTCACAGTGCCGCGTTCTTCTGCCCTGCTTGTATTCCTTGAGAGAGAGAAAGAGAGAGGGAAGACGTGCTCTTCTTCTTCTTCTTCTGACTGATTATTGACTATTCGTCTGTCTTCTATCACGATGAACAAATCGATTATGATGAGGAGAGGGAGGAGTCCGCCTCCCCCTTTTCCATCGGCTACTACTCGACTTTTACTATAAAAGGGTGAGGAATTGTGTATGTCAGTGTCTCAATTCGGATAAGGAAGGAAATGGACACCAGCAGTTATTTTTAGATCAACTGGTACTGTTCACTTTGACAAGATTGATTGATGATCGAAAAAAGGGGACAAAGAATGGGTTGTTCTCGATTCTCGGTGTGAAATTTGGTTTCAAACAGACTTTGAGCACAAGAGGATGTTTCTAGCAGCTTTTCGGGCTCTTTTGTCGTTTTCAGTAGCATTCCTGGAAAAAGTGGTCTGAAAATGGATTGCAGGCCTAATCTCTTCAACTTTTGACTTAAGAATTTTCGAAGACGGGCTAGAACGTTCACCTTTTTTTTTAACTCCTTAAACCCATCAATTTGTTTGCAGGAAATGAACAACGTGTTCGCCGTGTACGGAATCGAGGTCTCGAAGCGACATCTCTCGCTTACCGCCGACTACATGACATTCACCGGCCAGATCCAGCCGTTCAACCGCGGCGCCATGTCGTCCAGCTCGTCGCCGCTCCAGAAAATGACATTCGAGACGACGATGGCGTTCTTGCGCGAGGCCCTCTTGCAAGGTTTGTCTTTTCGGCAGTTTCGCAGAAAGTTGGAAGATTTTGCATTAACTTGGTGGCCTTGTCTTTTGAAAATCAGCGAAAAGATTGCGGCCGCCGAGCGAAAGTTCACAATGATCTATCTTTTTTTCGGCGGCGGCGCTCGCAGACAGACTGGATCTCTCTCTCTCTCTCTCATCTAAACTGATAAATCGGCGAGAAATAGATGTGGTGTTATCTTTTTTGGGTACATAAAGTTGACAGATCACACTTTCTCTTCCCGTTACCACTTTTTTGTTTAGAGATACTATGGTCATTCGAATCGAAATGTTCCTGTTTTATCATATCTCAAAAAATGAGAGTGTTGGATTTTCGAAAAATGCATCAAAAATCAGTCATGAGGGCAGAGAAGAAAGAGACGCGGTGAACTTTGTCGCTGTTTATACGTGGACGTCGATTTTTGAGAATGTTGAGGTCGAAACGGGCCGAAAAGCTCTAATTTAGCGAAATTTTAAAGATTTTTCTTCGCATCAGTATATCTCCAGATCAGATAACTCCTTCGGGCTGACACTTTCGAGCTAGACATTCCCAACCGAAACTAATCTTTGTGCCAAGTTAGGATTCAATGTCATGATTACAAGTGGGTAAAAAAAAACCAGGATTCGAAACTTTCACTGATGCTCACATGCCTGAAATCCTGAACCTCGAAACTTTGAAAGTCTCCAATCTTGGCCTAGCTTATCACTTTTTTTCAAAGATCCCCTTCTTCTGAGTCTTCTTCCTGTTTCTGCGCTTCTTCTTTGAGAATACAACGGGACGACGTCTTTAGCGCAATGAAAATCGTCTGCACGCATAAGTATGACGCGTGAAGATCATTGAAGAACGCTCGCCGCTATTCTTTGCAAATTGGACTGCTTTTGCAGCCATACTTTGTCCCCCTTTTTGCCTTTTTCCCATCAAAAGATGTAGTGCCCGGAAGTACGGTAGCCGAGGGGAAATGACGGGATATTGAGCGCAGATCACAGCTCGCCGCTCCAAGAGCCCATGCGTTTGTTGACACTCGCCTGCTCCGCTCCACGTGAAATGACGTGGCGAGACCAGTGTTAGTCACCTCTGTCCAACTGGACATTGGAGGAGGAAAAAGAAGAAAAGGCCGAAGCACAGTGATGGTAGTTGCCGAAGGACTCGTGAAATCGATTGCCCCACTCCACAGTACTCTCGTCGAGTATTATTATTGGGTTGTTTGTCGAACAAGGAAGGGTCCAGTGTCCCTGACCAATCATGCTTGTGAAAGTGAAGACTACCACGTGGGGCCGCCAGTTGACGAGCGGCGAGAAAGAAGAAGAAGATACTGGAACTGATTTCACGTGAAACACGGCGCGAACGCGGATCTTTGATTGTGTCTGGGTGCATTTTGGGTGCGAAATGTGGTAAGGACACGAGGGTTTGAGCCTTTGTGATCCAAAATTGATCAGCGATCCAAAATTGATCAGCCTTTTCCGATAGATTACGGTAATTCGGGCTTCGTAAAGATCCATATCAGCTAACTCATAGACTTCCGTGTTTTTTGTTTGAGCGGACACCTCGTCTTAGTAGTAGCCGTCAAAACATATTTTCCTCAATATCATTTCCTCATCAAATCGAGCAGCCCCCGAGTGAGTGAGTGAGTGAGTGAGTGTTCCACCGACACGGGCACCGTTTCGAACAACAGGCTCTCGACGATGGCAACAAGAAATTTAGGAAGAGAAGAAGGAAGAAGAGGAAGAAGACTTGTTTATTTGTGTTTTGTTGATTAGCGCCTTTTCGCCTTTTTCAATCTTTTCGCCATCTATCATCGTGCCAATGAGAAATGAGAACTTTTTTGATGGTGAGCGTCAGTGACAGCGCGTGTAGCGGTTTTTTAGTAGTTTACGTACCCTTGCCGGTCAGGTTTCAGACTAGATGCAGTTGATCAGGTTATAAGAAAACTTTGATAGGGAAACCGATGATATCATAGTAATTGATGCTTCTGCTCAAAAACATGCCCTTTGGCTAGTTGATACTGTCCACGTCTTTGTTTTTTCACGTGTACCCACGAGTGCATCCATCATCTTCTGACTACATCTTCAGAAATCACCGCCGTAGGTCATTATCATTAGGATGTGTGATGTGTCTTCCCGTGCATCTCACTGATTCGACGATGGTTGATAAGAAAAGATTGGCTTGATTATAGTGAGAATGTTTTCTCTTATAGTTTAGTTTCGGATGTGTGGCTATTTATCACGTTCGGCGTGGCGGCTATTGACGCACCGGATAGGCAGGTGATTCGGCTAGTGAGTAAATGGTTTTTGTTTTTTGTGACTCACTGGGAAGTTGGCGTCTGGAAATGAGTCATTTTGAGAAGGGGGTCAGAGTATTTTTCTTTTTTTTAGGCCCAAAAAGTATCATATTCCATAGTTTATCATTGACAAAACGTTATCATCCGACTGCGTGAGCACTCACTTGACATGCTCCCCCCCCCTCATCATTGATAACATTTTGAACTCTAAAATGTGCTTTCACGACAAAACGACCGAATTTTTCAGGCGAAGAAGACAATGTGAACTCGCCGTCGTCGCGAATCGTGATGGGCGCTCTGCCACGTGGCGGCACCGGATCGTTCGACCTGCTGCTCGACCCGAACATGATCTCAGAACGGGAGGAACACGAGGCCGCCCGTGCATTGAAACGTGGCAAAAAGAAGACCACATTTTAGAGTATCCACATTATAATTTGTTGACATTTCCCCAACTTGTTACCACTTTTTGTGTTGTTTTTTTTTTGTTATGACAAATTGTTGTTTTTTTCCAGTTTCTTCGGTATTAGAAATAAATGAAGGTTTTGAGAAACGAAAACGATTTAATTTAACTTTAACTTAAGACGAGACACACTTCAAATTGGTCACCTCTTTTGAGCACTTCTCTCAATTTCTTTCTCTGTACTTCTCTTTGATTGTAATTTAATTTCTCAAGTTCACTTTTTCTGTATGATCATCATCATTTATTATATGTACAAATGTTATGCATGTTTTCAGGCAATTTAAAGCAAACTTTGCGGGATCACAGGAGGAGAGATGTCGGAAGAGACGCAGAGAAAGAAATTGATGATAAAGCGGTGAGAGAGAGAGAGAAGAGCACAAAGAGTCGTGGTTTCCATCGGAGCACCGGGAGAACCATGTCTTCGAGGTGAGATCGTCTTTTAGGCCGAACTGGAGCCGGCGGTGGAGATGGAAGAGCAAGGATCACTGAAAATCGAGAGCGTTAACGATTTGGCATGAGAAATTTCGATTTTGGACCGATTTGGACCAGAGGTATTCAACAAATGCACATAGAAATGCACAACTCACCATTTAGTGAACCGATTGGTCGTACACGGCTCGAATCGCTTGAAGCGGCGGTAGGAGACGAACTCGAGCACGTCCCGCGATGGATGAATAATGCTAATCATAATGTGTTTTGACGGAGCACACAAGATGCTGCTAGTGTTTGTAAATCAGTTGTATATCAGTCGAAACGGCCTCCGCGGCGCCCTATCGCTTTTATAGTCGGCGCGGCAAAAGGGGCGGAGCGTACAGCCCGCCCGAGGCGCGCCGCCCCCAATCAGTTTCGACCGAAAGAGACCATGTTGGCACGGCGCCAATACGATGGAGGTCTGAGAAGAAGTGGGCGGAGCCTAGGGCCAATAGGGTACTTGATGTACTAGAAGAAAGAAGAAGAAGAAGAGGAACAATGAGAGACTGGTTTGAAGGAAAAGTGAGAAGGATTACGGTATGGTCCGTTTGATGGGCAATAGTTAGGAAATATGTATGATTAATTGGTTTGAAAATTAAAAGAAGAAGCTGACAATATAACAGTTTCTTTGTTCGCTATTGTCGTTCCACTGCTGAGAGCATCACTTCAGTTTCCTACCGTAACTTCACTAATTCGAGCTTTGCACAGGCGACTCTGGCATCCTACAGTAATCCTTTTCACTTTTTTGATATCACACTGCCAACTCACAGGTTTTGTGTTGGAAGTCTAGAATCTAGGGATTACATGAACTCAGCCAAGTTCCTTAAATTTTGAACGCCCACTCACTGAGTACGGTCAGAAAGAATCTTGCGCCGATCATTTCCGAACAAGTGGAATTTTCTATAAAGATCGGTCTGATGACGTCGTCACTGCCTGCATCTTTTTCGGTATTTACTTTTTTTTTCTATAAAAGAAAGTTGTCTGTACAATGATCCAAGGAGAGTACTTAGACTGTTCACTGTTTGATTGGATGGAAATGTTCACAAATCTCTACAGTAATCCATCCCATATAGTACTACTCAAAATAACACGGGGGCGGCGAACTTTGATTTGACCGCCCGAACACGGCCAGTTTTTGTTTCACGTGACCCCTCGGCGGCTTCTCTATCATTTCGATATAGATATTGTCGGCCTACTATTTTTAGACACCCCTTCTATTTTTCACGCACCAAAACGTACTTCACGTGAACGCTGGATAAGGAAAACGTGAGGAGAAATGGAATTTGATGAGGAAAGGCGAAAATAGAGAAAAAGGGAAGATATATTCGAGAGGGAGAAGAAGAAAAACGATCTATGTTCGAGCTGAACGGGGTCCAAGGAAACACCTTTTGGCTGACCTCGAGATGGGCAGAGATATTGTAACTCACCAAGTCTAGTACTCGAAAAGTACGAGATACTGTAAATTTTAGTACCAAACCCGCTACAAATACATGGTCACACTTTGAAATTCACCCCAAACCACATGGTTTCGGTGCCTTTCACATCGGGTATAAATAAAGTTATAATCATCGCTCATCGAGAAGAAAACGCGTGCGGAGTGAACGGATTGAACTCCGCGCCGCCGCAGAACGTCTCTTTTTGAAGAACAATCACTTATGAAGATTCTCTTATCCTCTTCTTGTTTCCGAGAGAAGGGACTGATACTTTGAAGATGGAGAAGATCGAAAGAACGAGATGAAGGGTTCAACTTGAATTTGCAAGAGAACACGCGGCTTTGAACTATGATTGATCCTGCACTAAAGTTTGCACTAACTAGTAAGCTAACTTGTACCATCCTGATTTGTTTCCAGAACTTTCTTCTCTATGTGGCATAGGATTCAACGATACCGTGTAAAAAAGCAAATGTTCTTCTGTCACCATCAATTTTCAAATCTTTCTCGCTCCAAATTGGGCGATATTAAGAGCCCGCCGGCTCTAATAACACCCTTCCGTTTCGCAGTGATGACCATCTGCGAAAGCACGCACCCTCTCCACGCTTAGCACGTTCTCAGTGGAGCGCGTTTGCATAATTCGTCTACGGCTACGAAATTTCGCGAACTAATAAAACAAGGCTGTCGTGATTGAAAATCAACGTTGTTTTTTCATTTCAGACTCTAAATTGTTTGGAATTTCTGCAAAAAATGAATGAGACGAGCCTTCGACTGAAAAATCAATAAAGTTCCAGCGATTTCCGCGTTAGGAATGAAGTTTTAGCACCCCTTACGCGGAAAATTTCAATATTTCCGTGTTTGGTTCCAATTCTTCCCCTTTTTATTCATCTAGCTGCTCAATTAGGGACGAATCTGCTAATTTTTCCATTGTGAATGTATCTTAGGCCTTTTCATAGTCGCAAACGCCTCTGATTCTTCAAATTGCACTTTTTCATACTTACTTTTTGCAGAGTGCTCAAAATGAACAACACTTATTACATGGTCCCTCCGATCATGCAACCCCAGCCGAACCCTCCCGGATACTACAACCCACAACCACAAATCGAGTACCTGACCGATCGCCAACTGATCGCCCGCCTCCAATACGACAATACGGTCCTTCAACAGCAGGCGGACCAGGAACGAGCGGAGAAATTGGGACTGGCGAAGCAGTTGGAAGTGATGCACGCTCACATGTTCGAAGAGCACAAGATCCAAGAGAGACTCTTCTCCGAAGTGCTCAGATTGACTGCGGAGAAGGAGGCGAGGGGGGAGATGTGGGAGAGATCAGTGGATCCACCGCAGGATACCATCAACAAGGTACCTACAGTGGTTCTGAGTGCTCAGGAGGCGAAAGCGACCGGGAAGGTTCTTCTGAGTCTTCCCTCAAAAGATGGATATTCCAGTCGTTGCAGTACTCCCACGGAGAAGAAGAAATTGACTGGAGCAGTGTGTCCGTGGTGTCTCGAGTTGTTCGGATATAAAGAAGAGCAAGTGCCACTGCTTCTGGGTACGTAGAACTACCTTTTAGGCCTTAGCCTTAACCTTTTCTAGACAATGTTCCAGACTTGTGCAATGTCCTCATGTTTGAATAATTGCAGGATGTGGCCACAGCCTGTGCACGAAATGCGCCGAGAAACAATCAGAGAACAGTGCGTACATCACGTGTCCGATCGACTCGAAGGCCTTCAAACTGGGGAAGAACCGACTCGACGGACTTGAAATGAATCTCGACATGTTGGGGATTTGAACGGTCTGTCAGTTAACTCGCTCTACTTTTTCGTCCCTTGCTCTTTACGGGTCAATTACCGTAAAATCTCTCATCCTTTTCATAGCTGTATAGAGTAAATTCTCAACCTTTGACCAGTTGCTTGTTTTCTAGAAATAGCTAGGTAGGAATCAGTTACTTTCATCGTAAAGGAATTGTAGTTTGAGCTAAACAATAATTTGCCAACTTGAAATACGTTAGCGGCGCTCAATCGGTCCATCAACAGTTCGAATAATCCATCTCACGGTGTTTCTCCCCTACCTGTGCCTTCAAAACTGTAGCATTAACAGACGTACGGTCGGTCTCACACACAGACCTTCTAACTTTCAACTTTCTATTGTATCCCTTGATTTGATTCAAATAAATGAATGCATTTTTCAGCCGATTGTATTTGAATTTCATTTCTGGAACAACTTTTCTTTTTATTTGTCTTTGTAGACCTGTCGCCAAGAGCATGTTTCCCGAAGTGCCGCGTTGCGGTCAAAAAACGTTGCGGTCAAACGCGCGAACCCGCACTCGCCCTCATCCTCCTTTCTTTCTGTTTTGCCAGTCATTCATTCATTCATTCATTCGTCGACCCTTCGCGCTCTCTTTTTTGTTCTCTTTCGTTATCATAGAGTCGCGTTCGTCCGTTAGCTTTCGAATAGTGTGACACATGGCCAATTCAGCCACAGATTTTCTAGTTGTCCATCCGAGTGCCTAAACCTAGTGCCCTAAAGAAAAAAGCGAACATCATCTCCCCCTCCGCTCCTCTTTTGTCTCTTCTCTTCTCTCCATTTCCCAGCCGTTCTCCTTCTTCTTCTCTCTCTCTCTCTCTCTCTCTCTTTCTCTCCATCTTTCCACGCGCCGCCACGCCACGTGTTCTCCTCACTTGACCACCCGCAAACGGGCAGTTCCATCCGTCATTTATTGTTCCTCTCTCGCTTCTCTTTCCTTTTGTGTGTGTGTATGTGTCTGTGTGCGTGGCTAAATTGGACTCGTGGACGTTTTGAAACCGCATAATTGGCAGAAACGAACTGACAATCATCATTGAGAACTATAGTTTTCTAGAAAAAAGTCCAGATGACTCGAAAACTCTAACCTTTGGGCAAAACTAATCCCACGGTCACGTTTTCGACAAATTTTCGTTGGCTAGTAAGGTCCCGAAGCAGTTTTGTGCTAACTTGGACCTTTGAGAAGCATTGTTGATGTAAAAATGCATACAATTTCCTGGCTGGTCGCTGCAAGTTGCTGCAGCGCCTCCCCCCCTTCAAGACCTCTGTGTGTTCTCTGATACTATGCAATCAGAAACGGAAAATTTTGACCCACCTCTTCTCTTCCTTCGCCGCTATCATCCTGTTCTTTGTCCATCCCCTCCCCCCACACCAAAAAAACTTGCTATCTATGTCCTCAATCAGACCACCATTTTCCTTTCGTTTCCGTGCAATCCATATTGTAAATCTACCATCTTATCGTAGACGTTGTATCGAACAATACGTCATCTGTGTGTGTGTGTGTGTGTGTGTACGTGACTTTTAGAACCCTTGGCGGACTGATAGATTACATCAGGCTAGAGCCCCGGGAAAGGTATAAAAGGCAGAAATTGTAAGACTACAATACTCGGAAACACTTTTCTAGACTACCTTTTTGTTTTTCAACCCATTTCCAGTCCAACTGATGATGATTGCCTTATTTTCAGAAAATGACTGCGCCCATCCAAAAGGTCCTGATCGCCGACGACATCGAGCAAGAGTGCGTCGACATTCTCGAGCAGAACGGCATCGCGGTGACGGTGCAGACGAAGCAGACAAAGGCCGAACTTCTCGAGTCCCTGCCACGCCACGACGCCGTCATCGTCCGCAGCGCCACCAAGATCACCGCCGATCTGCTCGTCGCGGCGGCCGGGAAACTGAAGTTGGTCGGAAGGGCCGGCACCGGAGTCGACAATATCGATGTGCCCGCCGCGACGGCGAACAAGATTCTCGTGATGAACACGCCGCGTGAGTTGGGCATCAGGGTCAATTTGGAATCCTAGGGCATCTTCTGGGCATCTCTAGGAATCATGCACTAGTTTCAGGGATTCTAGGTGATCAAGGGAAGTGAAGGTTCGTCTTGGAGAAACCTGGACACTCTAGTAGGCCGGCTGTAAGAATCTATAAACATTTAGGCTTCTCCAGAATCTCTAGGAACTTTCCACAGACTTTACGGATCCTAGGCGACCTCCTAGGTCCTCTTCGCATAACCTGGGGCGCCTAGACCACGTTCCAAACAACCCGATCGATTTTGCAGAAGCCAACTCCCGTTCAGCGGCCGAACTCACGTGCACACTCATCCTTTCGCTGTCTCGCCACGTGCCCCAAGCCGCCGCCTCGATGAAAGCGGGCAAATGGGCGCGCAAGGACTTTATGGGCGAGGAGGTCTACGGCCGAACTCTCGCAGTGCTGGGCCTCGGCCGCATCGGAACCGAAGTGGCCGTGCGGCTCCAGGCCTTTGGAATGCGGGTCATTGGATACGATCCGATCGTGACGAAGGAGCAGGCGGAGGCGAAGAACATTGAGCTGCTGCCGTTGGAGCAGATTTGGCCGCAAGCCGACTACATTACGGTCCACGTGCCGCTCATTCCGCAGACCGCCAATCTCATCAACAGAGACAGTGAGTGCATTTCTACTGAACAGCTCCCATATCCGAATCATTTTCAGCGCTTGCCCTGTGCAAAAAGGGCGTCCGCATCATCAACGTGGCGCGCGGCGGCATCGTGAACGAGCCGGACCTCGTCGATTCGCTGAACGCGGGCCACGCGAAGGGCGCCGCGTTCGACGTGTTCGAGCAGGAGCCGCCGACGTTCCGCGCGCTCGTCGAACATCCGCTCGTGATCGCCACGCCCCATCTCGGCGCCTCGACGATCGACGCTCAACTGCGCGTCGCCACGGAGATCGCCGACAATATTGTCAATTTCAACAAGGGCACCGTCCTCGGAGCCCTCAATGCTAAGGAAGTTCTTTAAGCTGTAAGCTGTGTGAGCGCCAAGCGCACTTTTTTGTATCACTTTTACATGTACTGTTCTCCTCTTTATTCGAATATTATAAATTATGACGATGAAAAGATATTGTTCGTTTCGATACCATTGTAGTAGTGCTCTCCAGATTGCTCATGGAAATGGACGATACTCGTTCGGTTTTGAGCACATCTGAAATTGACTTGTTTTTGAATACATCTTTAGAACTCTACGTCTTCTGAACAGGTTCTTGGTGAAATTGCGGTACGGGGTGTAGAGAAAGATGATGCCGATGGAGGCGGCGAATCCGTGAAGTGTCAGAATAAGAACGGAGATGTTGTTGGCCTCTGAACATGGCCTAGATTATCCTAGGCCGCCGCGAGAACCACACGAATACCTTGAGAATGAAACGCGAAAGTGATGGACAGGTTCCAGTAAACGTTGGGAATAAGAATGACAGTGACCGGAATCGAAGCCTGAACGACCGACGAGACGAAAAAGTTGCGTTGGAACTTTCGCGTCGAGGACGACATTAACGGATTGTTCTGCGGCAAGAGGTGCCACATTGTGTGACAGCCGAAGAAGGCGCAAACAAGGGAGACGCTGGCGCAGGTGAAGTACATGTGGATGTTGAACAGGCGACGACCGTCCTCCTGGATCACGTACGCATCCGAGTCGAAGAATGTTGGCGGTGGGCACGGGAACGTCTGCAATGGTGACGGACTTTATGAGCCAGTGGCGGGCGGGAACAGAATGATAAATGGAGGTGGAAAAACCGTGTCGTTCACCTACCGCCAGTAACCTCGTCTTCGTCTCTGCCTGATTCTCGGGCATACTCAACACTTCCGGCACGCCAAAGTTGATGTGATAGCCGTACAGCACCAAGTTATAGAAGAAAATGGTCGTTTTCGTGCGCATCACAAACCGACTATTCGACACGATGCACCGATGACGGTACTCGAAAAGAGTGGTGATCGAGGCGGTCATTCCTGAGAGACTAGTTGGTCTATTGTGAATTTTGTAAAAGTCGAGTACCTCCAAGAGAAGCGAACGCGAGCCAGAGTTGCAATTTGGGCGGTGTGCCCATCGAATGCAGTACTCCGTAGGGTTTAATGACAAGCACCGGCAACATAAAGTAGGGAAGAAGCATGACGGCGAACATGAAATCGCAGAACATGGTCCAGAGGTGCAAGTTCAAAATGTAGGGGATACTCGATCGCATCGCACGTGGCGAGACTTTGAACACCAGAAACAGCACGTAAAACGAGGAGGTGAACATGAAAAACGAGCCCAAATGACACGCACTTTTGAGGAATTCTGGCGTTTTTAGAAAATTGATCGTAGAAGAATCCATTCGGGGGGAAGGAAGGATGAGAAGATGAAGAAGATGAAGAAGAAAAAGTGGGAGAACGAGGTGCTCATTGATCCGGTTCACTTGGCAGCGCCTTCTTGATTAGAGAGCAGATGACGGCGAGCAGAAAAGAAAACAACAATTTTTGTGATATTGTGGGCCTAAGTAAGATCTCATTTGTCTGTTGAGATATCGAAAAGTTGCTCTTCGTCGGCTCTGTTTCATCCTCGCACTTTGTCAACACTTTCAAAACCCCTGATAGCCGTATAATACCAAGTTATAACGGACAATACAGTCAGTTTCCTTCCATCACTAACTTTTCTTTTATTGTTAGTTTCTGTGAACGCTTGTGTATAGCTCTGTGAGCCATCATTCCTGTCAGAAGGAACTCACCTTCACATGAACGCATTTTTTGACAAAACGATCCGTTCCGAGTAAAGCATAGAATGTGCTCATCAGTTGCATTACTGTCAGCTCGAGTGAATCTGTTCATTCGAGCATTTCGTGTGGGATAGTGATCACAAAACAGGGTTCATTCATTCGTTTATTAGAAAAATGGGTTTTGGTCAGAGGAACAAAAGCAACAACTGGTAATTGACATGATAGTGGACGTAAGTACATCCTAAACTTACCCATGCAATCCGAGAAAACAGTACTTGAACCTTAAGAGTTTCGAAGAATTGGGACACGGAGAGTGAAGACAAAAGGAGAATTATGTTAAACAGATAAACCCGATGAAACTAAAAACAGGTGAAAATCATTTAGAATTTCAAAACTCAAACATCAGGCACCAAACGAAATTCCTGTTCTCTGTCTGCGATACTTCGATACAGTTGATAGTTTCGGCTGACTTGGATTTTTTCCTCGGAATAGCGCATTGATGAACGCTTAGGGCGAAGAAGAAGTTGAGGAGCATTTTGCGAGTAGCCTCCGACAACAACGGGTTATTATGGGGACCCAGATGCCAGAGAGTGTTGAATGAGTAGAACAAAAGTCAAAGGGTCAAAGAGCAACAGGTAGAGTACATGTGCGGATTGAAGAGTTTCTCGTCCTTCTGGAATATGATACTTCCCTCCGACAAATATGATTCTGGCGGGCAGGGAAGGGTTTGGAGGCCTCGGAGCAAGGCGGACGGCCTGCTGATCATTGGGCATCGTCAGGATTTGAGGGATGCCCAAGTTGATGTGGTAGACGTAGAGGAGAAAGTAGAAGGAAAAGTGGGATTATGTGAAAATCTTTGATGGGTTAAGCACTGTTTTGACTTCAAAATCAGCACTTTTTCAATGAAAAGATGTTTGAAATCACCAAAAAGGCGCTTAAACTGAAAAATCCCAAAAGTGCGCCAGAAACAACATTTTATATCTAACTATCTGCGGATTTCATGGCTGCCGGCGACTTGAAACAGATGAGAAAGATAGTGTAGAAGGAGAAAAGCACGTTGATGAGGGACCCGATGTGACAGGCGAGTTGGAGGAATTGCGGCGAGGCGAGGTACGAATCGGAGCGAGGGCATGACTGGTACGTTGTGGTCTTCATTCGAAATGACGGCGAGGAAGAAAGACAGAATAGGACAGGTGATTGTCGGGAAAAGATGTATCTGACAATATGTCACCGCTAGACGGACCTCTTCTGATCATGAACAAGACAGATGTTTAAAAAACAAGTTTATTGTGTCAACTAGTCAGTTTTCAATGTTCTCCTTGTTCTCTCGGAAACGGCGTCGAGTATTCGTGAAGAAGATGTCGACCGTGTAGACGGGAAGGCCGAGATCATTGGCGATCTTCATCACGGCCATAGGCGACGGATGCTTGTTCTCTTGGAAGATCGCCATCAGCCTGCTCCTCTGTTGGTCCGAGAAGACGATGCGCGGCCGGTGCTCTTTCGACTCTCTGAAAGAACAATGCTCTAGTTGTTCAAGTCTTTTCCCAGAAGATTCCAGACTCACCTCTTCTTCTTCTTCTTGACCACCGGTCCCTCCAACGCCTGCATCCTCTCCTCATGTCCCAAACACAACCAATCGAACATCTTCTTGTACGTCTCCCGGCCGGTGTTCTTGATCTGACACCACTTCTTCGGCCTCTTCACCAGCTCCGAGAAAGTGCCCTGGCTTTTGCCGAGCACTTTGGCCGCAAAGTTGTTCTGGCTGATGGCCAGAGCGTGCATCTCCGCCAGCAGAAACTCTGACAACTTTTCCGTGTCGATCTCTTCTCTATCCATGTTGAGAGATAGGAAAGGGACCGTCGATCTCGGAATACTCGATTCAGCGGCCCTCTTTTTTCCTTTCTTCGGAACCGGCGCATTCGTGCTGACTGTGGAGAAGTCGTCGTCGTCAGCCAGGGAGTAAGAGGACATCGGTGCAGATGGATTGATCCCAAAGTTCGTGTCGGTGGAAGAGCAAGTTTCGACGTGGATCGAAGAGAAACCAAACGGCTCCGTTCGAAGCATCATGTCGCACTCGTCAACCTCCCACCGACGCTCCGGGTCCGGGTATTCGGGCAAATTGTGCGAGTAGTCCCATTCGTCAGAGCAATCCATGGTCCCGCTGGGTGATGGTGGGTATCGCGACCGGATTGGGGAGAGAAACGGCGAGTCGTCGTGGCGCAAGCTCAGGCTGTTCAGAGTGGGCTCTGGCTGCCCGGGGACGCTGTAGTACTGACCGAACATGTTGAAGAATGGGGATGTTGGACGGTACATGGTGATTGCTGGAAATGCAAAGGGTCAGAAAGAAGCGAAGAATGTAAACCGAATAGGGAGCAAAGATCCAATAGAAGTTAGAGAACTGAAAAATATGAGCAGTTTGAGAAAAATGAAAGGAAGAGAGGAAGGGGCGAACTGTCCACTAGGAGGGACCGCGAGCGAATGACGATCGGAGGAGTTCAATTGTACGCGACACCGACTCGAGCGGAGCGCGCGCGTTCAGAAGCGAAGATGTGACAAATACGATTAGGGGAAGAGTGTAAATGACTGGAGAGCAATCTAATACAACCATAAAAGAACGAATAGAGAGGATAGGAAGGAAAAGACTATGGGAAACATTCGAAAGGAAGTGAAAAGGAAGGAAACTGGAAAGCCCTTGCTGAAACACTTTTGACTAGGAAGTCTGTGGCGTATGATTCGAAGTTGGGTTAACTAAGGATCAAGACAAGACGAGTTGGTAGTACTACAAATAAACTTACTAGGGTATGGCCCGCACTTACCTTGGGCTTTTCGAATGGGGGGACCTATATGATTCGAAAGAGAATTTCACGGAGAATCCGAATCTGCTCTCCATTTTTGCTAAAGAGCACTGACTGGCGAGAAAAAAAAATTAGTTTTCGAGTTATAAACTGTTTTCCTAGAGCGACACGAAAAAAGTTAGTGCTGGGGTTAGAGCGACGATAACTCGAAAACTAATTTTTTTAAAAAAATAGACGATCAACTACAAAGTTATTCACGAGATAATTTGCGTTAACTTACTAGTTGACGACTTTTGCAACGGACGCATGGTTCTTTAGATACAGGTCGCCGAAAATGAACTTGCTAGAAAATGTGGCAGAAACCGGCAGATTTTCTCGCCAGCCAGTGCTCGTTAGCAAAAATGGAGAGCAGATTTGGATTCTCTGTGAAATTCTCTTTCGAATCATATAGGTCCCATTCCGAGCTCAAAAAAGCCCAAGGTAAGTGCGAGCCATTCCCCAGTAAGTTTATTTGTAGTACTATCAACTCGTCTTGTCTTGATCCTTAGTTAAGCCAACTTCGAATCATACGCCACAGACTTCCTAGTCAAAAGTGTTTCAGCAAGGGTCCTTCCTTTTCACTTCCTTTCGAATGTTTCCCATAGTCTTTTCCTTCCTATCCTCTCTATGCGTTCTTTTATGGTTGTATTAGATTGCTCTCCAGTCATTTACACTCCTCCCCTAACCGTATTTGTCACATCTTCGCTTCTGAACGCGCGCGCTCCGCTCGAGTCGGTGTCGCGTACAATTGAACTCCTCCGATCGTCATTCGCTCGCGCTCCCTCCTAGTGGACAGTTCGCCCCTTCCTCTCTTCCTTTCATTTCTCTTAAACTGCTCATACTTTTCAGTTCTCTAACTTCTATTGGATCTTTGCTCCCTATTCGGTTTACATTCTTCGCTTCTTTCTGACCCTTTGCATTTCCAGCAATCACCATGTACCGTCCAACATCCCCATTCTTCAACATGTTCGGTCAGTACTACAGCGTCCCCGGGCAGCCAGAGCCCACTCTGAACAGCCTGAGCTTGCGCCACGACGACTCGCCGTTTCTCTCCCCAATCCGGTCGCGATACCCACCATCACCCAGCGGGACTATGGATTGCTCTGACGAATGGGACTACTCGCACAATTTGCCCGAATACCCGGACCCGGAGCGTCGGTGGGAGGTTGACGAGTGCGACATGATGCTTCGAACGGAGCCGTTTGGTTTCTCTTCGATCCACGTCGATACTTGCTCTTCCACCGACACGAACTTTGGGATCAATCCATCTGCACCGATGTCGTCTTACTCCCTGGCTGACGACGACGACTTCCCCACATTCAGCACGAATGCGCCGGTTCCGAAGAAGGGAAAAAAGAGGGCCGCTGAATCGAGTATTCCGAGATCGACGGTCCCTTTCCTATCTCTCAACATGGATAGAGAAGAGATCGACACGGAAAAGTTGTCAGAGTTTCTGCTGGCGGAGATGCACGCTCTGGCCATCAGCCAGAACAACTTTGCGGCCAAAGTGCTCGGCAAAAGCCAGGGCACTTTCTCGGAGCTGGTGAAGAGGCCGAAGAAGTGGTGTCAGATCAAGAACACCGGCCGGGAGACGTACAAGAAGATGTTCGATTGGTTGTGTTTGGGACATGAGGAGAGGATGCAGGCGTTGGAGGGACCGGTGGTCAAGAAGAAGAAGAAGAGGTGAGTCTGGAATCTTCTGGCAAAAGACTTGAACAACTAAATCATTGTTCTTTCAGAGAGTCGAAAGAGCACCGGCCGCGCATCGTCTTCTCGGACCAACAGAGGAGCAGGCTGATGGCGATCTTCCAAGAGAACAAGCATCCGTCGCCTATGGCCGTGATGAAGATCGCCAATGATCTCGGCCTTCCCGTCTACACGGTCGACATCTTCTTCACGAATACTCGACGCCGTTTCCGAGAGAACAAGGAGAACATTAAAAACTGACTAGTTGACACAATAAACTTGTTTTTTAAACATCTGTCTTGTTCTTGATCAGAAGAGGTCCGTCTAGCGGTGACACATTTTCAGATACATCTTTTCCCGATAATCACCTGTCCTGTTCTGTCTTTCTTCCTCGCCGTCATTTCGAATGAAGACCACAACGTACCAGTCATGCCCTCGCTCCGATTCGTACCTCGTCTCGCCGCAATTCCTCCAACTCGCCTGTCACATCGGGTCCCTCATCAACGTGCTTTTCTCCTCCTACACTATCTTTCTCATCTGTTTCAAGTCGCCGGCAGCCATGAAATCCGCAGATAGTTAGATATAAAATGTTGTTTCTGGCGCACTTTTGGGATTTTTCAGTTTGAAAAAAAAAAAGAAAGTGTTATCTAAGTATGATCAGAGAACAGTTTAGGTGCACTTTTGAAGGGATCAAGAGTGATCAAAAAGCACGGCTCAACTTTTTTTCAATGTTTCCTTTGAAGAACTTAAACTTGTTTCCAAACCCTGCAAAGTGTTAATTCGATTGATGCCCCATATACCGTCAATTCAAAACAATATATCTCAGCTGCCTGTGGAGATATCAAAAGCTAGTCAACTAATGAATTATTTGTGAAACCATTGTGTACATTTTGTTACTTGACAACTTTTGGATATCATTACCGACAGCCGAGATAAATTAGTTTGAATGGACAATATTGGGCTACAGTTTTCACGACATGTCAAATGTTAAGACAGCGGCGGTTCTGAGCAACTCATAACAGCTGACAACTTTCTGATATACAGGCAATCGAGATATAAATATAACGTCATGAGTAAATGGTACTGGGGTACCGTATGATGAACAAAACTCAAAGTATTAATAAATCATTTTCATTATCGCTCACTCAACAATCAATTTTCAAATCAAATTTCAATGGTATTGAAGTTTTACAGTCGAAATAATCGACTTGCAAAACGACAATAGAGACAAAATGGGTGGTGGCGGATCGGTACAATAGTTAATATTCCTAGGTCAGTCTTTATTCTAGGTCAGCTCTTGGTTCTCTTCGTTCTCTGGCTTCATCTTTCCCTCGCGCAGACGACGGCGCGAATTCGTGAAAAAGTTGTTGACGGTGTGCGGCTTCAGTCTCAGATGCTCGCCAATCTGCTGCAGGTACTCTGGCTCCGGAGCATGGCACGACTCGAAGATGGTTTTCAACGTCTTCCGCTGGATATCCGTGAACACGACACGTGGCGTGTGCTCCTTGTGCGGTTTTCTGAACCGATTTCAATTACAAATGGTCCTAAAGTGGATCATCAATTACTCACCTCTTTCCCTTGACGTCCGGTCCCTCCAGGGCTCGCATTCTCTCGTTGTCATCCAGGCAGAGCCAGTCGAACATTTTTTGGTACGGTACTCTTCCGGTATTCTTGATCATGTCCCACTTCTTCGGACGTCTCAGCAGCTCCGAGAGGGTTCCCTGGCTTCTGCCGAGGATCTTGGCCGCAAAAGTCGATTGGTTGATGCCGCAGACGGTCATCTCGCTCAATAGAAAATTGGAGAGCTTCTCGGTGTCAATATCGTCTCTGTGCATGCCCAGAGACGCGAACGACACCCTCGGAACGTCCGATTCCACAATCGCCGGTTTCTTTCTTCTGGTTGGAGTCATTTCCATGGCTGGATACGGACTGATCGACGAGCAAGTGGAACTGCTCGTGTAGCCCGAGTAGCCGAAGTACATTCCGCTCACATGATCGCCCTGCATGCAGAGCGTGTCGTCGGCGGTCCGATAATAGTTACCGTACTCATCCTGGAATGGGTACTCTGCATGATGAGCCATGTTTGCTGAAAATGAAAAAGGTTTAGAAGAGGAAAAGGAAAAGGAAGAGCAAGAAGAAGAAGAAGAGATAAGGAAAGAGAGCGGACCGTCCGCCAAGAGGGACCGCGAGCAAATGAGGGGGACTGCAATTGTGTGCGACGCAAGCGGGACCCGCCCCGCATGGCGAAGATAACCGACGGATGTGAAGAAGAAGAGGCACACATTTGAAAAACTGGCATCGTGCCAACTATCTGTTAGAAGGGCACCTCAACACCGTTTACTCAACACGATTTATCTCGGCTGCCAATAAAGTTATCAAAAAGTTGTCAACTAATACATTGCTCACAAAGACATTGTGCACATTTTATCTATTGATAAATGTTTGATATCTCCACCGGCAGCTGAGATACATCAATTCAGGGAACCTTTGATCATAGCCGTACCTGGTTGAGAGAAGTATTCGGGTGGCGACAGGAGAAGGATACACGGACTCACGGACACTTGGCAATTTTCATTTCAAAACCAGTGAAGTACCGTAATAGAAGAGCGCCCCTATATTGTTCATTCAAAACGATGTATCTCATCTGCCGATAGAGTGATCAAATAATTGTCTACTGAAAACATCTACACCATTTCTTGATAAGTATTTAATTAGTTGACAACTTTTTGAAATCTCTACTCACAGTTGAGATACGTCGCTTTGAATTTGCAATATACGGTTTACAGTATCACTTGACAACTTTATGATCTCTACGCTAATTATGACACATTTGGAAGTGAGAAGGGGGGGGAGCTCGAACAAAGAGACCGCGTCTTCATCTAATGGGAACGGAGACAAGATAATTGGAGAGGAGATGGGGGACACCTGCGCGCGAGCAGAACAAAGAGTTGCGGACAGAAAGGGAGATGTGTCTGAGAAAAGTGATTGGGTAAAGACAGTAAGTGGAAGTGTCAGAAGTTGAATAGACAAAGTGTCACAAGTTGAATAGACAAAGTGTCAATCCTAGTTAAAAGTCGAATGAAAACGTCCACAGGGAATACGGTAGTTACAGTATAAGCCTGAAATCATTACAAGTCGATGTGCTCTGTTGAAACTGTACAAACTGTTGTCGCACGTCCCAAAACAAAGGATTTGCCCAGCCAGCCAGCTACTGGAATCGTGCTAACTAGGTGTGAATTAAAATGGTACTTACGTTTCATAAGTATAGGGCCACCCCTAAAATTGAATATATTGTCATTCCCGAACAAAATACAAAGACAGGACCTTAAAAATTAAAATCAGCATCACAAATAACCCCCGGGAAACAATTTTGAGAGCAGTGTATAGGATAGTTGGGGAATGGTGCTGAAATATCTGAAAATGTTGCAACTGCAAGCGTTTCATAAGTATAGGGCCACACATGAAAACACTCTGGAAGTCTCTTAAACTGATAAACATGATCTTGAATGGGGTTTTTTGCACCTTCAGGGTGTCCAAAAAGCCTTTTTGAAATCATGTGCACTGACCCCGACGCCACCTAGGGCCTGAAATGAAGGAAACTAACATTTTTCAGTACATTTCTGTTGATTTTCTTCACTTCAACAATCGGGAGCTCATAACTCGGTTGAAACTGATCCGATTGACACCAATCTCAAACATGTCATGTTTCAAACCTTCCTTATGAAGTTCCAAAAGTGGGCAATGTCAGCCTGGAGTTTGGCGCTCAAGCCAGTCTGATCCTTGTTGGACCTGGCTTCATTTTGGCCAAAAATCTGATATCACGTGCTAGAGATTCGACATGCTTCAACAAAATAGACTTGAAAATGCTCAAAAAACTAGTTTCAAACAAGATTTGACTCATTTGGGATCGTCGGAGTCCCCCGGCTCCACTCCCGAGCTCCACACAGAACATGAGGCTAAACCTGGGAGAGATAACTAACACTGTACATGATTCGAAGGTGCATTTCATGAGGATTCCGTCCCAAACTTTCTGAAGTTCTCAATTTATCGTTTTTCTAAGGCTTTAGCTTCAATTCCGTGGTTCCGTTCCGTCTTTCAGATGTTATATCAGTGATGAACCCTTGGTTACTGTACTTTCCTCCAGCAATTGATGTATCTCAGCTGCCGGTAGAGATATCAAACAGTCATCAATAGATAAAATGTGCACAATGTCTTTGTGAGCAATGTATTAGTTGACAACTTTTTGATAACTTTATTGGCAGCCGAGATAAATCGTGTTGAGTAAACGGTGTTGAGGTGCCCTTCTAACAGATAGTTGGCACGATGCCAGTTTTTCAAATGTGTGCCTCTTCTTCTTCACATCCGTCGGTTATCTTCGCCATGCGGGGCGGGTCCCGCTTGCGTCGTTTATCACTTTTCGAAATCTGATTAACAATTTTCATTATCACTTTTCGAAATCTCTACAAACAGCTGGGATACATAGTTCTGAATGCGTTGCCCTTCTATTAGAGAGTTTGCACGATGCCAGCGGGTTATTCAAATCTTGCGACCCGCGAAACTCTTCGGTCCCACTCTCGATTATCTTCACCTTTTCGAGGCGCGCAAAGTAGGTCAAAGCGGGACCACAAATCTTCACTTTTGAGAGTCCCCCTCATTCGCTCGCGGTCCCTCTTGGCGGACGGTCCGCTCTCTTTCCTTCTCTCTTCTTGCTCTCTCTTCTTGCTCTTCCTTTTTGCTCTTCCTTTTTGCTCTTCCTTTTTGCTCTTCCTTTTTGCTCTTCCTTTTCGCTCTTCCTTTTCGCTCTTCCTTTTCGCTCTTCCTTTTCGCTCTTCCTTTTCGCTCTTCCTTTTCGCTCTTCCTTTTCGCTCTTCCTTTTCGCTCTTCCTTTTCGCTCTTCCTTTTCGCTCTTCCTTTTCGCTCTTCCTTTTTCGCTCTTCCTTTTCGCTCTTCCTTTTCGCTCTTCCTTTTCGCTCTTCCTTTTCGCTCTTCCTTTTCGCTCTTCCTTTTTCGCTCTTCCTTTTCGCTCTTCCTTTTCGCTCTTCCTTTTCGCTCTTCCTTTTTCGCTCTTCCTTTTCGCTCTTCCTTTTCGCTCTTCCTTTTCGCTCTTCCTTTTCGCTCTTCCTTTTCGCTCTTCCTTTTCGCTCTTCCTTTTCGCTCTTCCTTTTCGCTCTTCCTTTTCGCTCTTCCTTTTCGCTCTTCCTTTTCGCTCTTCCTTTTCGCTCTTCCTTTTCGCTCTTCCTTTTCGCTCTTCCTTTTCGCTCTTCCTTTTCGCTCTTCCTTTTCGCTCTTCCTTTTCGCTCTTCCTTTTCGCTCTTCCTTTTCGCTCTTCCTTTTCGCTCTTCCTTTTCGCTCTTCCTTTTTCGCTCTTCCTTTTCGCTCTTCCTTTTCGCTCTTCCTTTTCGCTCTTCCTTTTCGCTCTTCCTTTTTCGCTCTTCCTTTTCGCTCTTCCTTTTTCGCTCTTCCTTTTTCGCTCTTCCTTTTTCGCTCTTCCTTTTCGCTCTTCCTTTTTCGCTCTTCCTTTTCGCTCTTCCTTTTCGCTCTTCCTTTTTCGCTCTTCCTTTTCGCTCTTCCTTTTTCGCTCTTCCTTTTCGCTCTTCCTTTTCGCTCTTCCTTTTTCGCTCTTCCTTTTCGCTCTTCCTTTTCGCTCTTCCTTTTCGCTCTTCCTTTTCGCTCTTCCTTTTCGCTCTTCCTTTTCGCTCTTCCTTTTCGCTCTTCCTTTTCGCTCTTCCTTTTCGCTCTTCCTTTTCGCTCTTCCTTTTCGCTCTTCCTTTTCGCTCTTCCTTTTCGCTCTTCCTTTTCGCTCTTCCTTTTTCGCTCTTCCTTTTCGCTCTTCCTTTTCGCTCTTCCTTTTCGCTCTTCCTTTTCGCTCTTCCTTTTCGCTCTTCCTTTTCGCTCTTCCTTTTCCTTTTCCTTTTCGCTCTTCCTTTTCCTTTTCCTTTTCCTTTTCCTTTTCGCTCTTCCTTTTCCTTTTCCTTTTCCTTTTCCTTTTCCTTTTCCTTTTCCTTTTCCTTTTCCTTTTCCTTTTCCTTTTCCTTTTCCTTTTCCTTTTCCTTTTCCTTTTCCTTTTCCTTTTCCTTTTCCTTTTCCTTTTCCTTTTCCTCTTCTAAACCTTTTTCATTTTCAGCAAACATGGCTCATCATGCAGAGTATCCATTCCAGGACGAGTACGGGAACTACTACCGGACCGCCGACGGAGAGGCGGATCTCTTTCCGACCAAGGTCCAGCAGCGACCAACGAACGGGATCGCCATCTCGAACAGCTACCAGACCTGGGGCTGCTTGCAGGGCGATTATGTGAGTGAGATGTACGCACCCGTGCACGGCATGCAGGCGTACGATGTGTGGTCTTCGGGCTACTCGAGCAGTTCCACTTGCTCGTCGATCAGTCCGTATCCAGCCGTGGTGATGACTCCAACCAGAAGAAAGAAGCCGACGATTTTGGATTCGGACGTTCCGAGGGTGTCGTTCGCGTCTCTGGGCATGCACAGAGACAATATTGACACCGAGAAGCTCTCCAACTTTCTTCTGAACGAGATGACCGTCTGCGGCATCAACCAATCGACCTTTGCGGCCAAGATCCTCGGCCGAAGCCAGGGAACCCTCTCGGAGCTGCTGAGACGTCCGAAGAAGTGGGACATGATCAAGAATACCGGAAGAGTACCGTACCAAAAAATGTTCGACTGGCTCTGCCTGGATGACAACGAGAGAATGCGAGCCCTGGAGGGACCGGACGTCAAGGGAAAGAGGTGAGTAATTGATGATCCACTTGGGGACCTCTTGCAATGGAAATTGGTTCAGAAAACCGCACAAGGAGCACACGCCACGTGTCGTGTTCACGGATATCCAGCGGAAAACTTTGAAAACCATCTTCGAGTCGTGCCATGCTCCGGAGCCAGAGTACCTGCAGCAGATTGGCGAGCATCTGAGACTGAAGCCGCACACCGTCAACAACTTTTTCACGAATGCGCGTCGTCGTCTGATCGACGGTCCCTTTCCTATCTCTCAACATGGATAGAGAAGAGATCGACACGGAAAAGTTGTCAGAGTTTCTGCTGGCGGAGATGCACGCTCTGGCCATCAGCCAGAACAACTTTGCGGCCAAAGTGCTCGGCAAAAGCCAGGGCACTTTCTCGGAGCTGGTGAAGAGGCCGAAGAAGTGGTGTCAGATCAAGAACACCGGCCGGGAGACGTACAAGAAGATGTTCGATTGGTTGTGTTTGGGACATGAGGAGAGGATGCAGGCGTTGGAGGGACCGGTGGTCAAGAAGAAGAAGAAGAGGTGAGTCTGGAATCTTCTGGGAAAAGACTTGAACAACTAAATCATTGTTCTTTCAGAGAGTCGAAAGAGCACCGGCCGCGCATCGTCTTCTCGGACCAACAGAGGAGCAGGCTGATGGCGATCTTCCAAGAGAACAAGCATCCGTCGCCTATGGCCGTGATGAAGATCGCCAATGATCTCGGCCTTCCCGTCTACACGGTCGACATCTTCTTCACGAATACTCGACGCCGTTTCCGAGAGAACAAGGAGAACATTGAAAACTGACTAGTTGACATAATAAACTTGTTTTTTAAACATCTGTCTTGTTCTTGATCAGAAGGGGTCCGTCTAGCGGTGACACATTTTCAGATACATCTTTTCCCGAAAATCATCTGTCCTATTCTGTCTTTCTTCGTTAGATATAAAATGTTGTTTCTGGCGCACTTTTGGGGTTTTTCAGTTTAAGCGACTTTTTGGTGATTTATTACATCTTTTCATTGAAAAAGTGTTGATTTTGAAGTCAAAACAGTGCTTTACCCATCAAAAATTTTCACATAATCCCATTTTTTCAGACTTCGAAAAATCTTTCATTTTAACAGAGTTTTCATGGCCGCGTAGATCGTAGTGCTTTTCGAGCAGCGTCACCGGAGTATCGTGGTGGATAATTCCACCAGATACACCTTCTACTTTCTCCTCTACGCCTACCACATCAACTTGGGCATCCCTGAAATCCTGACGATGCCCAATGATCAGCAGGCCGCCCGCCTTGCTCCGAGGCCTCCAAACCCTTCCCTGCCCGCCAGAATCATATTTGTCGGAGGGAAGTATCATATTCCAGAAGGACGAGAGACTCTTCAATCCGCACATGTACTCTACCTGTTGCTCTTTGGCCCTTTGACTTTTGTTCTACTCATTCAACACTCTCTGGCATCTGGGTCCCCATAAAAACCCGTTGTTGTCGGAGGCAACTCGCAAAATGCTCCTCAACTTCTTCTTCGCCCTAAGCGTTCATCAATGCGCTATTCCGATTTTTGTGATTCTGATGCCGAATGTCTATTGGAATGTTGCAATTAGTTGGAAAGTGCACGCACAAGAACTGAACAATATCAGTATCATCCTGTTCACTTTTCACGGAATATCTGCCTCAATTGCCACTATTTTCATCTATCAGCCCTATACAGTGCGGTGCAAGTTTATAAGGCCACCCCCGTTTGGCACTGCCACGTGGCGCTCGTAAATTTTTACGACCCGGCGACTTCAAAATCGGATTCAGGGCACAAAGTTACGTATGTTTGGTGATTTTCGTGATGATACCTTGAAAACTGTCCGAACTATCTTGAAAAAACTGAAAATTTGCCTTTTGCAACCGTTGCAAGTTTATAAGGCCACCCCAGGAAATGAGGCTTTTAGCCAGTCTGGTCGAGACCTGTCAGCACAAAATGTTCCATGCGCCTTTAAAAAAACTGTAGGAAGCCTAATTTTCTTTTGCTACTTGTTTTGTCTACTCTGAGCCATGTCACGTGGAATTTTACTGACGGATGCCGAAAGCCTCAATTCAGTCATTCAAGACGGCTGGATGGTCCAACCGGCAGTTTTCTCGTCATCCGAAGCGCTCCAAGACTTGCATTGACAACTTTGTCAACAATCCCAATCCAAACAAGCAATCGAAGAAGCGTGGAACAAAGCCGAAACTCAATTCTCGCGCCAAACGATCAGTCGCTCGTGTTGCTTCCAACTCTTTGAAGTCATGTAACGACATCAATCAGGAGCTGAATCTTGGAGTAAGCAGGTGGACGGTTTGGAGAGCCCTCAAGAAAGATGCTAACATTGTTCGGGAGGTCATGCGTCCTGCTCCGTGCCTCACCGATCGCCACAAGTTGCGTCGACTCGACTTCGCTCGTTCCAACATGTCGACCGATTGGGGAAAGATACTGTTAACTGGTAATTTTCACTTCAAAAGTTGATATTTCTGTCAGATGATCTTCTCCGATGAAAAAAAGTTCAACCTCGACGGTCCCGATGGATACAAGTTCTATTGGCACGACCTCCGAAAGGACCGGCTCGTCTTCTCGAAGAGGAACTTCGGAGGAGGAAGCCTGATAGTTTTGAACGCTTTCTCCTCGATCGGATATTTACAAAATGCGTTCAGATAAACTTGTTGCACTGATCTGAAGTCCTCTAGAATCATCTGAAACCCTCCCGTAGTTTATTTGGTCTCAATCAATGCCGTTATTTGAGATTGGCGGGAGAGATGGCGAACATTTTGGCACACACATTCAGTTTCAATGTCGGCCCGGTCTTCCAAAAGTTCTTTTTTGAGTTTCGACTAGTCACGAAATGGATTTAAATCACCTTAGACAACAACTGAACCCTCGGTTAGGCCATTCAACCGTTTTGAATGGCTGTGTTAAGACTTTTTTGGAATCCGTAGGGAAAGTGCCCCGTGGCATGTCTTCCGAAAAGATGTGAACCGCCAGAATGACAAAAACAGTTTTAAAACGTGTTTTTAGATTTGTATAACTTATTTTGTGCTCATAGGGGTTGACCAGATTAGCAAAAAGCCCGATCCCCTGGGGTGGCCTTATAAACTTGCAACGGTTGCAAAAGGCAAATTTTCAGTTTTTTCAAGATAGTTCGGACAGTTTTCAAGGTATCATCACGAAAATCACCAAACATACGTAACTTTGTGCCCTGAATCCGATTTTGAAGTCGCCGGGTCGTAAAAAGTTTCGAGCGCCACGTGGCAGTGCCAAACGGGGGTGGCCTTATAAACTTGCACCGCACTGTAGGACTTTTACAAAGAAACTGAGATATTGCATTGTGAGTCTACGTGTTTCTTGGTTTCTTATTGAAAACTGAGCAACTCATAACAGCTGACAACTTTCTGATATATAGGCAATAATGTCATGAGTAAATGGTACTGGGGTACCGTATGATGAACAAAACTCAAAGTATTAATAAATCATTTTCATTATCGCTCACTCAACAATCAATTTTCAAATCAAATTTCAATGGTATTGAAGTTTTACAGTCGAAATAATCTACTTGCAAAACGACAATAGAGACAAAATGGGTGGTGGCGGATCGGTACAATAGTTAATATTCCTAGGTCAGTCTTCATTAATCAGCTCTTGGTTCTCTTCGTTCTCTGGCCTCATCTTTCCCTCGCGCAGACGACGGCGCGAATTCGTGAAAAAGTTGTTGACGGTGTGCGGCTTCAGTCTCAGATGCTCGCCAATCTGCTGCAGGTACTCTGGCTCCGGAGCATGGCACGACTCGAAGATGGTTTTCAACGTCTTCCGCTGGATATCCGTGAACACGACACGTGGCGTGTGCTCCTTGTGCGGTTTTCTGAACCGATTTCAATTACAAATGGTCCTAAAGTGGATCATCAATTACTCACCTCTTTCCCTTGACGTCCGGTCCCTCCAGGGCTCGCATTCTCTCGTTGTCATCCAGGCAGAGCCAGTCGAACATTTTTTGGTACGGTACTCTTCCGGTATTCTTGATCATGTCCCACTTCTTCGGACGTCTCAGCAGCTCCGAGAGGGTTCCCTGGCTTCTGCCGAGGATCTTGGCCGCAAAAGTCGATTGGTTGATGCCGCAGACGGTCATCTCGCTCAATAGAAAATTGGAGAGCTTCTCGGTGTCAATATCGTCTCTGTGCATGCCCAGAGACGCGAACGACACCCTCGGAACGTCCGATTCCACAATCGCCGGCTTCTTTCTTCTGGTTGGAGTCATCATCACGGCTGGATACGGACTGATCGACGAGCAAGTGGAACTGCTCGTGTAGCTCGAGTAGCCGAAGTACATCTCGCTCACATGATCGCCCTGCATGCAGAGCGTGTCGTCGGCGGTCCTATAGTAGTTTCCGTACTCGTCTTGGAACGGATACTCTGCATGATGGGCCATGTTTGCTGAAAATGAAAAAGGTTTAGAAGAGGAAGGAAAAGGAAAAGGAAAAGGAAAAGGAAAAGGAAAAGGAAAAGGAAAAGGAAAAGGAAAAGGAAAAGGAAAAGGAAAAGGAAAAGGAAAAGGAAAAGGAAAAGGAAAAGGAAAAGGAAAAGGAAAAGGAAAAGGAAAAGGAAAAGGAAAAGGAAAAGGAAAAGGAAAAGGAAAAGGAAAAGGAAAAGGAAAAGGAAAAGGAAAACGAAAAGGAAAGAGAGCGGACCGTCCGCCAAGAGGGACCGCGAGCGAATGAGGAGGACTGCAACTGTGTGCGACGCAAGGGGGAACGCAGCGCGCGCGTCTCAAAAGTGAAGATGTGTGGTCCCGCTATGACCTACTTTGCGCGCCTCAAAAAGGTGATGATAATCGAGGAGGACTGCAATTGTGTGCGACGCAAGCGGGACCCGCCCCGCATGGCGAAGATAACCGACGGATGTGAAGAAGAAGAAGAGGCACACATTTGAAAAACTGGCATCGTGCCAACTATCTGTTAGAAGAGCACCTCAACACCGTTTACTCAACACGATTTATCTCGGCTGCCAATAAAGTTATCAAAAAGTTGTCAACTAATACATTGCTCACAACGACATTGTGCACATTTTATCTATTGATAACTGTTTGATATCTCTACCAGCAGCTGAGATACATCAATTCAGGGAACCTTTGATCATAGCCGTACCTGGTTTGAGAACAATTGAGAACTTCAGGAAGTTTGGGACGGAATCCTCATGAAATGCACCTTCGAATCATGAATGACCGCTCCCTAAGTACCATTTTAATTCACACCTAGTTAGCACGATTCCAGTAGCTGGCTGGCTGGGCAAATCCTTTGTTTTGGGACGTGCGACAACAGTTTGTACAGTTTCAACAGAGCACATCGACTTGTAATGATTTCAGGCTTATACTGCAGCTACCGTATTCCCTGCGGACGTTTTCATTCGACTTTTAACTAGGATTGACACTTTGTCTATTCAACTTGTGACACTTTGTCTATTCAACTTCTGACACTTCCACTTACTGTCTTTACCCAATCACTTTTCTCAGACACATCTCCCTTTCTGTCCGCAACTCTTTGTTCTGCTCGTGCGCAGGTGTCCCCCATCTCCTCTCCAATTATCTTGTCTCCGTTCCCATTAGATGACGACGCGGTCTCTTTGTTCGAGCTCCCCCCCCTTCTCACTTCCAAATGTGTCATAATTAGCGTAGAGATCATAAAATTGTCAAGTGATACTACTGTAAACCGTGTATTGCAAATTCAAAGCGACGTATCTCAGCTGTGAGTAGAGATTTCAAAAAGTTGTCAACTAATTAAATACTTATCAAGAAATGGTGTAGATGTTTTCAGTAGACTATTATTTGATATCTCTATCGGCAGATGAGATACATCGTTTTGAATGAACAATATAGGGGCGCTCTTCTATTACGGTACTTCACTGGTTTTGAAATGAAAATTGCCAAGTGTCCGTGAGTCCAGGAGTCAAACCTTTCTAAGTTTCTTTGTAGTACTACCAACTCGAGTCTTGATCCTTAGTTAACCCAACTTCCAGTCATGCACCAAAGGCTTGCTAGTCAAAAGTGATTCAGCAAGGGCTTTCCAGTCCTTCCTTTTCACTTTCTTTCGAATGGCAATTGGCCGGCCCGGGTTTTTCGTTAGCCGACCATTGACCTGGACTTTTGAACCATTTGCAATATTCCGTTCGGACCTAAATTTTGCAGGCTTCTTTGACTTGGATTGAGGGCCATTGGGACCAAGTTTCAGCCCGATCGGATCGCCAGGTCCCGAGATATGTGGATCATTGGCCGAAATTGGCCGGAAGCCCGGGCTTTTTGGAAAAAACATATCCTTCTCCTGTCGCCACCCGAATACTTCTCTCAACCAGGTACGGCTATGATCAAAGGTTCCCTGAATTGATGTATCTCAGCTGCTGGTAGAGATATCAAACAGTTATCAATAGATAAAATGTGCACAATGTCTTTGTGAGCAATGTATTAGTTGACAACTTTTTGATAACTTTATTGGCAGCCGAGATAAATCGTGTTGAGTAAACGGTGTTGAGGTGCTCTTCTAACAGATAGTTGGCACGATGCCAGAAAAAAAATCTCTACAAACAGCTGAGATACATAGTTCTGAATGTGGTGCCCTTCTATTATTAGAGAGTTTGTACGATGCCAGCGGGTTATTCAAATCTTGCGACCCGCGAAACTCTTCGGTCCCACTCTCGATTATCTTCACCTTTTCGAGGCGCGCAAAGTAGGTCAAAGCGGGACCACACATCTTCACTTTTGAGACGCGCGCGTCGCACACAGTTGCAGTCCCCCTCATTCGCTCGCGGTCCCTCTTGGCGGACGGTCCGCTCTCTTTCCTTATCTCTTCTTCTTCTTCTTGCTCTTCCTTTTCCTTTTCCTCTTCTAAACCTTTTTCATTTTCAGCAAACATGGCTCATCATGCAGAGTACCCATTCCAGGATGAGTACGGTAACTATTATCGGACCGCCGACGACACGCTCTGCATGCAGGGCGATCATGTGAGCCAGACCGCCGACGGAGAGGCGGATCTCTTTCCGACCAAGGTCCAGCAGCGACCAACGAACGGGATCGCCATCTCGAACAGCTACCAAACCTGGGGCTGCTTGCAGGGCGATTATGTGAGTGAGATGTACGCACCAGTGCACGGCATGCAGGCGTACGATATGTGGTCTTCGAGCTACGCGAGCAGTTCCACTTGCTCGTCGATCAGTCCGTATCCAGCCGTGGTGATGACTTCAACCAGAAGAAAGAAGCCGGCGATTGTGGATTCGGACGTTCCGAGGGTGTCGTTCGCGTCTCTGGGCATGCACAGAGACGATATTGACACCGAGAAGCTCTCCAACTTTCTTCTGAACGAGATGACCGTCTGCGGCATCAACCAATCGACTTTTGCGGCCAAGATCCTCGGCAGAAGCCAGGGAACCCTCTCGGAGCTGCTGAGACGTCCGAAGAAGTGGGACATGATCAAGAATACCGGAAGAGTACCGTACCAAAAAATGTTCGACTGGCTCTGCCTGGATGACAACGAGAGAATGCGAGCCCTGGAGGGACCGGACGTCAAGGGAAAGAGGTGAGTAATTGATGATCCACTTGGGGACCTCTTGCAATGGAAATTGGTTCAGAAAACCGCACAAGGAGCACACGCCACGTGTCGTGTTCACGGATATCCAGCGGAAGACTTTGAAAACCATCTTCGAGTCGTGCCATGCTCCGGAGCCAGAGTACCTGCAGCAGATTGGCGAGCATCTGAGACTGAAGCCGCACACCGTCAACAACTTTTTCACGAATTCGCGCCGTCGTCTGCGCGAGGGAAAGATGAAGCCAGAGAACGAAGAGAACCAAGAGCTGATTAATGAAGACTGACCAACGAATATTAACTATTGTACCGATCCGCCACCACCCATTTTGTCTCTATTGTCGCTTTGCAAGTCGATTATTTCGACTGTAAAACTTCAATACCATTGAAATTTGATTTGAAAATTGATTGTTGAGTGAGCGATAATGAAAATGATTTATTAATACTTTGAGTTTTGTTCATCATACGGTACCCCAGTACCATTTACTCATGACATTATATTTATATCTCGATTGCCTATATATCAGAAAGTTGTCAGCTGTTATGAGTTGCTCAGAACCGCCGCGGTCTTCACATTTGACATGTCGTGAAAACTGCACCCCAATATTGTCCATTCAAACTAATTTATCTCGGCTGTCGGTAATGATATCCAAAAGTTGTCAAGTAACAAAATGTACACAATGGTTTAACAAACAATTCATTAGTTGACTGCCTTTTGATATCTCTACAGGCAGCTGAGATATATTGTCTTGAATTGACGGTATATGGGGCACCAATTGAATTAACACTTTGCAGGGTTTGGAAACAAGTTTAAGTTCTTCAAAGGAAACATTGAAAAAAAGTTGAGCCCTGCTTTTTGATCACTCTTGATCCCTTCAAAAGTGCACCTAAACTGTTCTCTGATCATACTTAGATAACACTTTTTGTTCCCCCCATTTCGCACCACGAGACTATGACACTTTTTCCTGGACATGATGTCCGTTTTCCCCATTCCAACATCCCCATTTTTGACCTCGTCAACGTGCCGATCACCACGTGTCATTTGTTTGTTCTCTTTGATCATCTGACCGCTCTCTCCTCTCGCCACACTCTCCAAACCTTCCGATTCTTATCATCCAAATGTTTTCACTTTTCACCTAGAGATCATCTTGTCACAACTTCTAAAAGTCTCGTTTCGTCCACTTTTCCTCATTAATTTGGTTCTGCTCCCTCTCTCTCTCTCTTTCTCTCTCTCTCTCTCTCTGTCGAGCTGACAGAAGTGACCCGATTCTCGCGACGTTTTCGTCAGCTCGCCCGCACTTTTTCTTGGAAATAGTACGCTGATAACAACAAACGAAACTCTTTTGCCTTTCCCCAACTCTTTCGACAATATTTCCAACCGGAATTGCAGATGGCTGAATGGTGTGCCGATCATCTCCGAAACTGTGAAGGCTGGAAGAGTGCCGGACTGGAGGTTTCGACGACTTCCGACGAGAATGCGAAGTGGCTCGACGCGTGCATCCGACAACTCGTCTCGTGGTCCGATTGCGAAAGTCTCGGAGGGTTCCATACTTCGTTGGAGAAGTTGGTCACATCTGATCCCGATGCCAGTGAGTTTCTCCGATAATAAATCTTGCTTTCTGGCTTCCAAATGAGGTTCAGCACATCAAAAAGCTATCAGAATTTATGTTGACACCCTTAGCGGACTGGTATTCACCTAAAAATAGGTAGTTAGCCTCAAACTGACGGAACCAATTCATCCCAGTTCACGTCCGATCTGGCCCAATACACTTGATGGTCCCCGGTTGTAACCTTTGAACATTTTCAGTAATGGCTCGAGCGTTCCTCATCGGATTGACGGGTCTCGGCACAGAATCGGCGGCGCGTGACGTGGAATTTGCCAAAAAGATGAGCCAACTGGAAGTGGACGCCGAAAAACACGGAAACGAGCGGGAGAAACGGCACGTGCGGGCTGCCGTTCTTTGGGGAAGAGGCAGGCACCACGAGGCGGCGGACGAGTGGGACCGTCTGCTCGACGACTTCCCGACCGACCTGATCGCCGTGAAGTTCTCGCACGACGCGCACTTCTTCAACGGAAGTTCGACAGGCAAAAAGAACGCGATTGAGAAGGTGATCGAGAAGTGGAGTGGCGACGAGCCGTGTCACAGTTATCTGCACGGAATGTACGCGTTCGGGCTCGAGGAGTGCGGACTGTACGCGGATGCGGAGGCGGAAGCGGACAAGGCACTGCTCCTCAACCGCTTCGACTGCTGGGCTTCCCACGCGAAGGCGCATGTGCTCGAGATGAACGGACGGCACAAAGAGGGAAAAGAGTTTATGTACGCGACCGAGCACGACTGGCGGGTGAGCTAGTTTTATCGAACACCGACCGATGGGAACCACCGTCTAAACGAATGCTTTCAGCAAGGCTGGATGCTGGCGACGCACAACTACTGGCACACGGCCCTCTTCCACATCGAGCACGCCGAGTACGAGTCGGCGCTGAGCATCTTCGACCGCGAGGTCGCCAATCGATTCAACCGCACCAACTCGCTGCTCGACATGGTCGACGCGAGCTCGCTCCTTTGGCGATTAGAGTTGGAGGGTGTGAATGTGGGCAGAGAGCGGTGGCGGAAGATCGAGAACCTCGGGCGGTACATTGAGAATCACTCGATCGTCTTCAACGACGTTCATTTGGGAGTGGCACTGTACCGGCAGGAGGAGTACGAGACCGAGGAGAAGATGGAGAAGTCGTTGGAGAAGTATTCGAGGTGAGAGATCCGCTTGGATCCTTTCTTTGGTTGACGAGAACACTCAATCGTTTCAGTCTGCTCTCCGAGGACAACGCACAGATCAGCAAGACAATCGGAGTGCCGCTGTACACTGGAATGCTCGACTACGCGCGTGGGGAGTACGATCAAGCAGCCAGGACCATGTACCCGATCCGAGAGAAAGTCGTGCAGATCGGAGGATCCCACGCCCAGAGGGATCTCTTCGTGCAGACCCTCATCCAGTCGTGCATTCAGAGCAAGGATCCCGAGAATTGGAGCCGCACGCCGGGACTGTTGATCGAACGGGAAACGCTGAAACATGACTCCCTGCTCGGACAGAGATTGGCCGAGAAGTTCAGGAGAATGCATCCGTTATAAACACTACATTTATTCATTGATGAACTGATTTATTACAATAAAGAGAAGACTTTAAATATGCGAACGAGACTGGCTCTGGAGGATGGCCTTGACGCGAGCGCCAAAGTCCGGATGCACCTTAGTGAAGTGCTCGAGCATTCCGGCGACGATGAACTCGTAGCATCCGCCGAGAGCTCCCGCAAAGTTCTGGCACATGCGCTCGCGTGCTCCGGCATCGAGCACGTGCTCCCAGAACTGACGCGGCTGCTCGTAGTTGTTGTCGTCGGCCGTCTCGTAACGATCCACGTCGCCAGACACCTGGAACACCGTATCCTTCACGTCGGGACGCGTGCGGCCAAGATTGAAGCTGTTCGGATAGTAGTTGGGCGCGTGCTGCTGGTTATCGTACGCCATGAGCCCGTCGCGCTGGGTGTTGTGCGCACGCGAACGGTACGGACAGTTGACGGGCAGTTGGATGTAGTTGGGGCCGAGGCGGTGGAAATGGGTGTCTGTGTAGGAGAAGATGCGGCCTTGGAGCATCTTATCCGGAGAGAACTCGACTCCCGGGACCACGTGCGACGGAGCGAACGCCACTTGTTCGACCTGGAAGTTAAGTTACAGTAAAGGTCTATGTTGTTTCACAACTCATGACTGCCGACTCCGGCTTTAAATCTGAGAGAGGTAGCCAGTTCTGATCTACAGTAACGTTCTAGACACGTGTATCTTATCTTATCAACTCCCTCGATTTACCTCAGCAAAATAGTTTCTCGGATTCCGATTGAGCACCATCTTTCCGACTTCGATCAACGGGAAATCCTTGTGCGGCCACACTTTGGTCACATCGAACGGATTGAACTCCCACTTCTCGGCCTGCTCGAACGTCATCACCTGAATGAAGAGCTTCCACACCGGGAAGTCGCCCTTCTCGATGGCGTTGAAGAGGTCGCGGATGGCGTAGTCGGGATCCGAGCCGGCGAGACGGCCCGCCTGCTCAGCCGTCAGGTTCTTGATGCCCTGGACTGGCTTGAAGTGGAACTTGCAGTACACCGGATGTCCGTCCTTGTTCACCATCTTGAACGTGTGACTTCCGTAGCCGTTCATGTGGCGGTAACCATCAGGAGTGCCGCGGTCGGAGAACAGGAACATCACCTGGTGCAGACCTTCGGGACGCTGCAGCCAGAAGTCGAACATGGCATTGGGGTCCTTCAGATGAGTTTGCGGGTTCCTCTTCTGGGTGTGAATAAAGTTGGGGAAGTGGATGGGGTCGCGGATGAAAAAGATGGGAGTGTTGTTGCCGACGAGGTCCCAGTTGCCCTCCTCCGTGTAGAACTTGACGGCGAATCCACGCGGATCGCGAGCCGTGTCCGCCGATCCGGACTCTCCGCCGACCGTCGAGAAGCGGATGAGCATTGGCGTCTGCTTGCCGATCTTGCTGAAGATGTCGGCCTTGCAGTACTTGGTAATGTCATGAGTAACTTCAAAGTATCCATGAGCACCGGCTCCCTTCGCGTGCACAACTCGTTCCGGGATGCGTTCCCGGTCAAAGTGCCCCATTTCATCTATGTAAACGGCGTCTTGCATCAGCATCGGACCACGACGTCCGGCCGTCAGCACCGCCGTTTTCGAGTAGATCGGCGCGCCATTTGAGGTGGTGAGCACTTGCGGCTTCTGAAAACGAAATTGAATTTGTTAATGCTCCCAGTTGATTGGGGGGAGCTCACCGGAAAAGCCGTCTTATAGTTCTTCAACTGATCATCCGACGGATCGTTGGGCATTTTTCGTTTTTTTTTTCTGAAAAAAGACACAAATGAAGATAGTGACAATGTGTTTGTGGTCAAAAAGGAAAAGAAAAAGGAGGAGAAGAAGAAGAAGATTGTAGCGTTATCGACATGTTGTTCGCATTTGGACACCACGCGACTACACCATAGTCTTTGATAGCGAAACGGACAGAGATGAGGTATTGATCGAAACCGATTTAGATGTAGTATTGTAGGTTTCGGAGAAAAGTGTCATGTAAACAACACCAATACTACCAAATATAGCACCTATTGGGCGGAGAATCCTTCAAATTCTATTCTAGAACTGAAACTGGAATTTAGGTAATCAATCTTCAATGAAAATGAAAACAGTGACAAATATTGTTTCTCACAACACTTTCCTAGCAACCAGTTCACCATACTTTTTGGGAAAAGTTACTCTTCGATCGAATTTTGACATGACCGGGGGTACTGTTTAGAAACAAGACCATAACTCAAAAATGACAAGGCTTAGAATAAAATGATCAACTACAAAGTTGTTAAGCATGAAATTTACAACAACTTTTTAGTTTACCACTTTTTGAAATAATGATAGGGTCTTGAGATATAAGTGTCCAAAGATGAGGGATTTTCAGAATAGGGCGACAAACGGTTTAAGAGGCAATGTCTGAGAAGATCGAAAGCTGCAGGTCACTAAAAATTCAGAATGCTTCAATTTGTCCCATATTATACCCAATGAGTACTTACATAACAGTGATACATCAGACAAGTTTTGGTCCGGCTCCGTGGTCCCTAGTCCGATCACGGTCACAAAATAGGTCAAACCTGTAATTAATTTCAAAAAAATGCTAGCGTCTCAGACTCAACGCCATTGGATTCCTCGCATCTTTTTGAGTATAATTCACGTTGGGACCAAAAATTTATCACCCCTCCTTTATGGAGAAAAATATTGTTTTGTGAGAGTGTTCAGAAAATGTTTCAGTTTTCTGCTCGTCCTGAAAAATTTTAACACTACATAGCCATGATTTTATTGCTGATTCTGAATCTAGACATTATTGTGCTTCTGCAAAAAAAAAGTTCAGCCCGATCCCGATTGACATCAAGGGGTTTTTTGGCCGAAATTCACAAAATTTAGAGTACTTTTGCATGGAAAAATGTTCGCGAACTTGAGAAAAGTGTGTTTTCTCAATTTTCAAAGGGGTCTGATCGCGATATTTGTTATTTTCGTATACTTTTAGACATTCTCGATTTTTCTGAAGCATTTCGAAAATTAATTTTTTCTCGAAAATTTTGTCATGACCCCCGGGTCGACGACTTGGTCTAATTTTTTTTTAGTTTTCAGAATGCTTCAGAAAAATCGAGAATGTCTAAAAGTATACGAAAATAACAAATATCGCGATCAGACCCCTTTGAAAATTTTTTTTATTTTTTATTTTTTTTTATCTCAAGTTCGCGAACATTTTTCCATGCAAAAGTACTCTAAATTTTGTGAATTTCGGCCGAAAAACCCCTTGATGTCAATCGGGATCGGGCTGAACTTTTTTTTTGCAGAAGCACAATAATGTCTAGATTCAGAATCAGCAATAAAATCATGGCCATGTAGTGCTAAAATTTTTCAGGACGAGCAGAAAACTGATAAATTTTCTGAACAATCTCACAAAACAATATTTTTCTCCATAAAGGAGGGGTGCTAAATTTTTGGTCCCAACGTGAAATATACTCAAAAAGATGCGAGCAATCGAATGGCATTGAGTCTGAGACGCTAGCATTTTTTTGAAATTAGTTACAGGTTTGACCTATTTTGTGACGGTGATCGGACTAGGGACCACGGAGCCGGACCAAATCTTGTCTGATGTATCAATGTTATGTAAGTACCCATTGAGTATAATATGGGACAAATTGAAGCATTCTGAATTTTTAGTGACCTGCAGTTTTCGAACTTCCCAGACATTGCCTCTTAAAAACTACCAATTTATGATGATTTTCCCAACTTGTAACCCTTTTGTACGGCAGATGATGACGTCGAGACATTGATAACATTGGAAATAACTTTAGCGTATCGATCTTTGTCCCTTTTGCTGATTTATTTATAATCACAAACGTGCAGGGTCTTATCAAATACTTGTTTGTTTTAAGGGCTGGCCAGTCAAAATGTACAGGTTTTATTATGTTTTCCACAAAAAAAAAGAAGGGCAAATCATTTATGTTTCTTCTCGCACAACAAATGTTTGACGAAAGCGCCAAAGTCGGGATGGACGCTCGTCAAGATCTTGACCATCGCCTCCTGAGTCGGCTCGTAGCACTTTGCCAGATCGTTTCCGAGATTGGTGGCCAAGTGGTCCCGCTGTTGCTCGTTGAGCACGTTCTCCCAGAAGAGACGCGGCTGCTCGAAGTTGTGATCGTCGTCCGTCTCGTAGCGATCGACGTCGCCGAGTGTCGGGAACACCGAGTCCTTCACGTCCGCACGGGTCCGATAGCCGTGGAAACTGTTGGGGAAGTAGTTGGGCGAGTCGTCCTGGCTGTTCATCGTCATGGGACCGTCGCGCTGGGTGTTGTGGGCACGCGAACGGTATGGACAGTTGCTGGGAAGCTGGACGAAATTGGGGCCGAGGCGGTGGAACTGAGTGTCTGTGTAGGAGAAGATGCGGCCTTGGAGGAGCTTATCCGGAGAGAACTCGATTCCCGGGACCACGTGCGACGGAGCGAACGCCACTTGTTCGACCTGGAAGTTTATAATAGTTGATCCCGTAGTTGACCACTTTTTGATATCTTAACCCACCGCTGATTGTGAGATACTTACCTCAGCGAAATAATTCTGCGGATTGCGGTTCAGCACCATCTTTCCGACCTCGATCAGCGGGTAATCTTTCTGGGACCACGTTTTGGTAATATCGAACGGATTGAACTCCCACTTCTCGGCCTGCTCGAACGTCATCACCTGAATGAAGAGCTTCCATTCCGGAAAGTCTTTCTTCTGGATCGCAGTGAACAGGTCACGGAGCGAGTAGTCCGGATCTTCAGAGGCCAGGCGACCGGCTTCGGCCAAACTCAGGTTCTTGACGCCTTGGCAGGTCTGGAAATGAACTTGTGAGTCCTTGAATCCCTAAAGTGTGCTCACCTTCCAATGAAACTTGCAGTACACCGGCTTCCCGTCCTTGTTCACCATTTTGAACGTGTGACTTCCGAAGCCTTGCATGTGTCGGAAACCGTCGGGAATTCCGCGATCCGAGTACAAGAACATCACCTGATGGATGGTTTCGGGGCGGTGGGTGTAAAAGTCAAATGCAGCATTGAGGTCCTTCAGATGGGTTCGTGGGTTGCGCTTCTGGGTGTGAATAAAGTTGGGGAAGTGGATGGGATCGCGGATGAAAAAGATGGGAGTGTTGTTGCCGACGAGGTCCCAGTTGCCCTCCTCCGTGTAGAACTTGACGGCGAATCCACGCGGATCACGGACCGTATCCGCCGATCCATTCTCCCCGCCGACAGTCGAGAAGCGAACGAAGAGAGGCGTCTGCTTGCCGATCTTGTTGAACAGGTCCGCCTTGCAGTACTTGGTAATGTCATGGGTCACCTCGAAGTATCCATGAGCACCGGCTCCCTTCGCGTGCACAACTCGTTCCGGAATGCGTTCCCGGTCAAAGTGCGCCATTTCATCCATGAAAACGACGTCTTGCATGAGCATCGGACCACGACGTCCAGCGGTGAGCACCGCCGTTTTCGAGTAGATCGGCGCGCCATGCGAAGTGGTGAGCACGTGGGGCTCCTAGAGAGAATTGAATGGTTTTTGGGTGAATAAGTGCGGAATTAACCGGATGGTTCTCCTTGTAGCTCTTCAACTGGTCCTCAGGCATGTGTCCTGGCGCCGGATCGTTGATATCTACAATTTACACTATTGTATGCTTAAGGTTGTGGAAAGTGAGCCACTTGTTTGAGCCCTGGAAGTAAACACTTCCAAATTGTATGGCTCATGAATATTTCCCGCAAATTTGAAACCCGATCTTGAATGGCTAACAAGCAACTCACTCATTTTGACGACTTGCGGTAGCATGGGCATTTTCGATTGCTGAAAACAAAAACGATATTCAATGATCGGTGGTGAGGGGGGGAATTGCAAAGAAAACCGGACGGACAATAACAAGTATACGCACAATTATCGGATACTGCAAAACGCAAAAAAAACGGGACGCTTTTATAGTGGGCTAGAACTGGACGGAGAGAGAATTAGAGAAAATCGGCCAAAAATCGGCGGGTGAAGGTGAACAACAAAAACAAATTTTCGTCGTCGTCGCCTGTGCCCGGTCGATGGCCACTCTTTTTGTCAGCAAAACATTGCATCACGGGAGACGTTCTAGAAGTCTAGGATGACAATTCGCGTCGAACGAGAGCGAGAGTCACGTACTCTGCAGAAAACACAGAGAATAGAGGTCAGCAAGTGACGGGGGTGATGAAATTTAGTGGCAGATGTCATAGTAGTTATGGAATATGATCCGGACGTTTGGTTTCTTCTTCTTCTTGAGCATGTTGCACAGCCGAAACCTTACAATTATATCATTGAAAACCTCAAAAATCACATTCAGACAGCAAAGTAAGTACTTGTTGTCGCGTTTTTCAAGCTCAGGTCATAGTTAGACCTAGATTGTCCTTATCCAAACTTTAAGGGTCTATATCTCGAGAACCAGAAATCAGTGGAAGAAAGTGTCAACTGGAAAGTTGTTGGAAATTTTGTGCAGAGTAACTTTGTAATTAGTCATTTTAGGTCAAGATGGTACATTCTTGAGCTATGACAGTTTTAGCCGAAGCGACAAGAAAACGACAAGACAAAATGAGTCTGCAAGAATCTTGCCTATGGAGATGAGATGGGTACCGTTCATTTAAAACACCATAGCTCAGCTGTTTGTGAAGATATAAAAATTTTGTCAACTAATAAAATGTTCGTGAAGAAATTGTATACATTTTATTAGTTGACCACTTTTTAAAATCTTCACAGACAGCTGAGATACATGGCTTTGAAGAACCGGTATTACAAAAATTGCTGCTCCGCTATTGTATGTCTAGAGAAAGTTGACATTTCAACGCAATCTTTCCGATTTTATAGTCTGAGTAGTCCGAAAAGGGGAGTCGCCAAACATTCCCCCCCACAACACTTTTTCTGTTTACTTGTTTATCAGTTGTGATCCTTGGCCCTTTATGTTTGCCTTTTCGCGAGAAACTACGACCACAACTCTCAGAACTACAATATATCGCCAAAAGTTCAGAGATGAGGACAGCTGCTTTCTCGCAAACGTTATTCGACGTCTTCCGACATTTTGGTTGCAGACGAAATGGCGTGCAAAAGTTCACGATTCTGAAGATTTCGAACTGGTCAGGCATTTTCACTTTTCACATCGCATATTGTGATTCTGGTACTAAAATTTTGTGTGTGACGTGAAAATTTGTCGGCTGAATACGAAGATAAAGTAGGCTCCTTCTCCGAATCAGAAAACCACAAGACCTCTTCCGACTGCGCACGAAATTGTGAATGTTTTGCTTGGAGACCTTGAAGATCTACAATACTCTTTGCTTTTTAGCTAGGATCTGGACTTTTAGGGCCCAAACTTTACAGGATCCTTGGATTTGGATTGAAGTATCTTGGGACCAAGTTTCAGACCCGTTGGATCAGCTGGTCCCGAGATAAAGCCGATGGCCAAAAATCCAGCTTTTTAGGGCTCAAATCACTATATCTTTGGAATAAATGATCCAATCGGTCTGAAATTTGGTCCCAAGATACTTGAATCCAAGTTTTATAAGCCTGCAAAGTTTGGGCCCAATCGGAATACTACAAATGGCCTCAAATTCCATGCTCCACTGTTGCTCACTTTTCATTAGTCCCACGCTTCGTACATCTACAATATCCATTCCAACAGTTCGCGTAATCCTTTTCAAAGATCTCTTGCATCTTCATTCGTAATGAAGTTATTGTGCAATTGTACTTTTTGCTCTTCGGGGACCTCCACTCGTCAGTATTCGCCGGTGCCCCCATTCAATTAGACAAGAAGAAGAAGAAGAAGAAGAAGAGGGAAGCACTAATTGACTTGTTATGTGTCCCTTTTTGGTCCCTCTTCCACTCGCTTTTCCCTCATTTTAAGGTCATTTTCATTCCATTTAATCCCTTTTTCCTCTCTCATTTTCTTTTGTGCCACAAGAGAAGAATCGTCGCGGCGGTGTCTTTTAATCTGAATCCCTGATTTGCTATTCATCGAATATTTCATGAATTCTCAGGAGTCGCCCGCAATGTTTCGAGGTGTCCACAATAGTCCTTTCTTGTTTTTTTTTGTGTTGTTCTTCTCTCATTGTCTTATTGAACGAGTGGCCGGATTTTGAACACTTTTGGGACGGGGGGAGCCAAAAAGTGGTGGCCGTGGCCTAGAAACCTTCAGTGCGGATACTCTTCCACTACTTTTTCTTCATAATAACATTCTTAGTTCATAAAGCCTTCAGTTATACTCAGAAATTCAAGTTTGTCACAGTTAGCCCCTCATCCAAAATTCTCTCAAATTTGACGGGCCATATCTCGACAACTAGGAACTATTGCATAAAGTGGTCAATTGCAAAATTGTTACGAATTTTGTGCTCTACAACTTTGTAATTGAACATTTTATTGCAAACCTCTTGGTTCTAAAGTTATGAGCTTAAGAACGCAACCGTGCCCTGTCGTTGAGGGTTCATATCTCGCTCTTGAACTTTGAACCCTTTTCGCTCACTTAAATTGGAAATCAATTGGTTTTCTTGTTGCTCATTCAAGAAGACTAAAAGTTAGAGAGGGAGAGAGTGACTAATTAAGTGCAAAAGATGAAAGAGGCATCCAATTTTAATGACATCCGAAGAGAATATATAAAAGTATCAACTGACTTTTAACTACTCTCTCTCTCTCTCTCTCTCTCTCTCTCTCTCTTCTTGTTCGTTTCGTTTGTTTTCCTTTTTCCGTCCATCTGAGTCGGTTTGGGGTGGTTGGTTAGCTTTTTATGGACCCTCCATGTTCAGGCTGGAAAATTTTCAAAAATTCTCCGAGCTCTAAGGTCCATAACTTCTCAATGAAGAATTTTTGAATAAAATGACATGTTACAAAGTTATTTAAAATAAAAATTGCAACAATTTTTTAGTTGACAACTTTTTTCTATGATCTCTGGTTCTCAAGATATGGACCCTCAAAGACAAAGTACGGCAAGTGAATTGAGTACTTACGTTCTTGAGCTCATAACTTGAGAATGAAGCGTTTTCGGGTAAAATAGGCAATTGCAAAGTTGTTGGGCACCAAATTTGCAACAACTTTTTAGTTACCAACTTTTTGAACTGGTCCCTGGTTCTCGAGATATGGTCCCTCAAAGTTGAGTATGGAAGAGTTTCTGCACTAGACTTTTTTAGGCCACGGCCACCACCACAACATACTTCAACCCAAAAGATCAAAAGTTTCCTAACCAGTAGGAAAGTTTGAACTTAACTTTTCCATACCCATTACCCTTTCCCTCAATTATTTATTTTCCTTCCCCTCCCAACCACTAGGGACCACCTTTTCCACGACAACTCCATCCGTTTTCCGTCCCCAAGTTATGGCTTTGTTAATTGCCAATCTGGCGCCATTTCATTCGCCTTTTCACGCTTTCGCCTACTATTTTTCTACTCACCAAAAGAACCTTTTTGTCACCATCGTGTCTGGTGGCTTTGAAACTTTCACGCAAACGCGTCAAATGAACCTGAGATTGTCTCTCTTGGACCAAGTTTCGAGGTTATTCACAAATCTCTGAAATTTCCAGACAACCAGACCAGATGTACTTTTGAAGAACATTTGAATCTCGCGCCTGTTTCTCATCAGACACTTGTTCAGAAATTCCGTTTTTTCTTCGCGCTCGCGCTCGCGAACAAAAAGGCGTCAGTGGCGGCCATTTCACATGTTTCGAGTCCATTATTCATGTGTTATTCGATGCGCGTCCGTTTTGATATTTAGAAAAGGGACACACACACACACACTCGAAGCTCCCACACTTTTCCTAGTTTCCGATGTATGAATTGCAAATTGCAAATTGGCAAATTGGCAAATTCTCTCAATTTTCAGGCCAAAAACGACGTCGCCGAGCGTCTCAATCTGGTCCGATTGGCTGCGGTGGCACCGGATTGTTATGCGAGTGAGCCGCCCGTTTTTCGATTTCAATAATATTGCATTTCATCGTGCCGTGCCCGCCCGCAACGATCTTTGACGCACTTTCGTTCTGATTTCTTCGTTTGCTCTTTTTTGCTTTCACACTTCTTCGCCAGTTGCAAAACGTCCCAGCTCGAAGAACCCGTCCATTGTGCCACGATAAACACGTCTCAACTGTTTGACACTTTCCAACTGGTTGCCAAACGTCTCTTTGTCGTTTCTGCTTCTGCACGCCGAAAATAACGCAAATTTGTGTGCGGCCAACCCAAATTATTGCAAATTTCGCATCATCGCGGCGCCCGCAAATTCGGTGGTTGTTTTGTTTTCCGTGTGGCTCATCATAACCGCGCCCCCCGGCTCCCCAAATCAAATTGCCGCCCGTCGTCCCTCGCGCACCTCTGGCAGTCCGTGGGCCGTCGGGAACCAGTCAGTCGGCTGCTCCAAAATGTGCGAGGTACTCATTCTGATGCTCAACTCGTTCTACCGCCTCTACTACCAACTGTTCGATCTGTGCGAGCACACGCTCATTTCGGTGCTCATTCTGCTCGTCGTCCTCATCTGTTTCATTCCGGCGCTCTTCAAAACGGTCGGTTTTTTTGTCAGTTTTGTGTAGGAAGGAGAGCTCCTCCGAATATGAAAACGACGGACAATACTCCGGCCAGGGAGCCGTCCCTACTTTTTTTTTGGGGTATTACCCCCTTTGCAAATGAAATGTCACCTGCTCATTGAGCATTTTCCACTTTTCAGCCGCTTTTTCTCAGTTTTTCCAGACGCCGACCCCGGATGTGTGTCACTTTCAGGCGGTGTGCTCTCAAGTGAAGTGTGCAGTGTCTGGCGTTTTGAGAAGCGAAAAAGAAGAAGAAGAAGAAGAAGCAATGTGACTCTTTTGCTTCACGTTCCAGGCCATGGCCTAGAAGCCCCGAACTAGGCCGACTGGGCCACGTGGCCTAACTTTGCACTTGAAACAGTTAGGCCACCAAGCTTTCCACTTGTACGACCTACAGACCCCTCTCATATTTTCTAGTTGAAGATCCGGACATGTTGACCGTGGCCTGGGATCCAAATTCGAATCTTTGATAGGATTAGGAGACCTTCAAAGATCATCTCCCCCTCTCTCTCTTCTTCTTCTTCTTCTTCTTCTTCTTCTTCTCCGTGTTCCTTTCTCTCTTTCAAATTGGTTTCAATGCACTAATCCCCTTGTTTTGTGCCCCTTTTCCATCAACTATATACATTTTTTGTGAGCCATCTCCGATCTGGCTCATTTTGAGCCAATTCAAGGTGAGCACAATCTTTGGAGCTCGAAATTTGTGCATTTTTCAGCGAAAAAAATATGTGGAAAAGAGAGGGAGACGAAGAAGAAGAAGAAGAAGAACTATTTTATAATTCTCTCTCTCTCTCTCTTTCACTTCCCCCTCCTACACTTTCTAATTATCTCATTCCGATATATATATGGGGGCTCATCTTTGAGAGCACGATGCCACGTCATGCGGATATTCATCCGGTTTATGACTTCTTCTTCTTCTTCTTCTTCTTCTCCTCCTTTTCCAGATGATATTCCTACACGGTGGCCTAGAATTGATGGCCTTGAAAAGCAAAATGAAAAAGTTCTTTCCGACAAAGTTTCGCACGTCATTTCGTCGTTTTCGTGGGAGGACTTTCAGCTTTTCAGTGTTCTTCGCCGCTTGCTAATCTTTTTATGAATTGAGTCGAAACGCACACGCACACACGAAATCACATCACCTGCACGCGCTTTCGGTTGTCAGGCCAGTTTAGAGTCGAGGACCGACCGACACAAATGTCACTTTTGCCCGCTTTTGAGTCGAAACTGCTCGCGGTCCCTGGCGGATGAGTCAGACGGACGCCTAATGGCCGGCCGGTCCCTCCAAATTAATTGAAATTCCGAGTCGTCTTGTGGCTTCTTCGCCCCAACTCGGTTTTATTCAATTTTGCAACAAACACATTTGTCGGAAACGTTGAGAGACGTTTTGCAACCGTCCGAGGCCGCTTTGCAACTTTTGTGTCCCGGTGACCAGGAGAAGTGCCACTAAATCATTTGTCAACTTGAAAAATGCCACTAGAGCTGCTGGATTTTGTGTTTCCCGGTTACAAAGTGTCTAGGCGTTGAGTGCCCTGGTTGCGAAGTGTCCTTTTCTCGAATTGGTAGTTGCGAAACGTCCTGGTAGCAAAGACAGCTAACTATGATAATACTTTGATCCAACTATGACACTTATGTTACATTGCTAACTATTTTGGTTGCGAAACGTCTTTCTTTGGTGAAATCAGGTTGCAAACTGTCCTTGTCCCTTCTGATCGGTTGCAAAACGTCCTCCTCTCGTATTATCCAGTTGCAGAGTGTCCGTGATCGGTTCCTGGGGTCTCACACTAATTTCTGATGTTTCTATTATCCATTTCCGTGCCGCCGCCATCTCCGTCACAAGCGAGTAAACGAATCGGGAGGGGGATAATCAGGAAGAAGGATTAGAGAGGGAATCGGATAATATCGGTGATAAGGGTGCAAGTGAGGGAAGAACGGATTAGCGGAAATATATTCGAATGCGAGAAGGGAAGAACATCATGATTCGCGCCACCGGATGAAAGAGAGAGAGAGGAGGTCTTAGGCTTATTATTATTATATTATCAATCCACATTTTCACTCCATTCCACCACCAGTAGAAATATGTGAATGTGAAATGACTATTTTGTTCCGCGGCAGAAAGGTGAGCATTGGCACAGTCAACTCGTATTGAGCTATTGTGTCGGGTTTTACTACTTGACAACTTTTTTTTCGTGTTTTGGATCCAATTCCAGTACAATATCCTTCCGGATCCTCCTTCAGACTCATAAGTAATTCCACGCAACCCTTTCGTCCATTCAATCTATTATTAATTTTTGGGAACCAACTGAAACACACGGTCCTTGTTGTTTTTGCATACATCAGACTACTAACAATTTGCCGCCCCGAAAAAACTAATCGACTTCTAATTCGGATGACGTCTTCTTCTTCTTCTCCTACTTCTTCTTCTTCTTCTTCTTCTACTTTTACTTCTCCTACTTCTCCTACCTCACTTCTAACCATTATTGTGGGTTTGTGCGCGCAGAAATTCGATTCCGCCGATTCTTGACAATTAAAAGAATCTTATGGTATTCGGTTACTCGCCGCCAGTGTTTTTGTTGTCCGCCAGATTGGCCAATAATGTGGCGGCCCAAATGAAATATTCAAGGACAAAACGCGAAAATAGAAAGAGCAAAACAATTATGAGCTCGAGTTGTACGCCGCCTGTTTTGATTAACAATTGGCTATTTGGGGGGGACCGAATCCATTTATATCTGATATTGTCGGGTTCTTAAATTAAGACTATCATAGCACCTAGCATAAGTCGGACACATTGCAACTAATCTAGCGCCAACACTTTGTCGTTTAGCACTGAACCTTTCAGTGTTCAACTGTGAGGACAGGACCCCTAACCCTCTTTGACCCTTATGAATATTGTCGGTTTGCAGGAAGAGCAGCGCCCACTGTTTACGATCTTCGTTCTCGTGTGCGGCGTGGTCGGCGGCCTCATCGTCGTCATCTCCGTCGTCTACCTCTACCGCTACTGTCTGAAGCGCCGCAATCCGGTCACCACGTAAGACGGTGCCACCGAATGAATCTGCTCACCAATACAATTGTTCAGAACGGTGAACCCGGACTTTAAGAGGGAACACATTCGGAGTGTCGTCGTGGGTCTCAGCCGACCACTGCCCCTGCCGCAAGAGTTTCTCACGTCTTCCACGCCGAAACACACGTCGACGACCACACTCGGAGGAGCTTACGACGAGCAACACGACAATATCATCGACAATAGCGTTTCGGTCGTGCCGCTTATCGTCACCAATGACTCCAATTATGCGCTACGCCTCTCGCAAAACACTTATAATAGTGAGTTCATTTGTTAGTGGTCCCTAGCGGATTTATATTCAATTTTGTTGGTTGGTAGGACCTTAAGAAAAAGATCGCTTGGTTTTGCACGATACTGAACATTTTTGTGATGAATTAGAAGAACCGTTCTTTCAAATCCATGTATCTCAGCTGCCTGGGGAGATATCAAGAAGTTGTCAACTAGTAAATTGTTTATTGAAACATTTTGTACACTTTTTGTGTTGACAGTTTTTTGGCACCTCGACCGGCAACCGAGATATATCATTTTGAATGAACGTGCCACTCTACTATAGTTAGTGTTGAAAAAAGGCGTATAACTCGGCCCGCACAAGTTTTCGAAACAAATAGTCAATTGCAAAGTTGTTTATCATGAAATTTTCCACAAATTTGTAGTTATCAACTTTCAAAAATATCCACTAGTTCTCGAGATATAGGCCTCCAAAGTAAGGGTACTTAAAGTTGGCGACAAGGTTCTCAGTTTAGGCCCCAAATGTAACTTTTCATAATCAATTCCAATTCCAGCGTTGCTCTCCGTGTCCCCTGCTCCCACACGTGCTCATTCCGCAGAACTGCATCCTCCAGAAGTGTGCGACGAAGTGCGGCGAAGTTCGTTCGAAGTGCAACGTGGCACCGGCCGTCAACTGCCGAGCACCGAGGGCCTAGAGGTGATCGATACTTTTTATAAAAGTAGACATGAAATAATAATAATAATACAACACAAAAAAGACATGAGATGGGATGGCAAGCATCATTCTTTTCTTCTTCAATCCAAAACTGAATTGAAATGGTTGGCGAGACGAGTGGTTGAGCGACCCGTCACTCTCTTAAAAAGGGGGCGAAACGAAATGGAAATGCTTTGAAAAATGGGTAGAAATGGCGATTATTTGATGGGCGGAAAGCACTTCTCGAGCGCCGGCAACAGGTAGACCGCCGCCGCACTCGGCGCGTAATGCACCGACATTTTCGGCTCCGCGAGCCCGTGAGATTCTTTTTGATGGCGAAGTTGGTCGTCCAGCGTCGCTGAGATTGTTTTGCACGTTTTGCACCTGAAAATTGATCGGTTTTTAGTCATTTTAGGTCATTTGAACGAGACGTTCCCTCAATACGATATATCTCGGTTGCCGGTTGAGGTATCAAAAAGTTGTCAACACATGAAATGTACATGATGTCTTAACAAACAATATATTAGTTGACCGCAATTCACCATCTCCACCGGCAACTGAGATACGAACTGAGCAACTCACTTGATCGTGTGATTCGTCTGCACGTGTCTGATCATGGCGGCCTTGTCGCGCCGAACTCTTCCCTTGCACACATTGCAAAGTTTATCGGCCACACCGCCCTTGAGCACGAGCATCAGGTACGAGTCCGCATTTCTGTTCGACTCCTTCTTCGGCCGACACGTCGTCTTCGGAAAGCACTGCGAAAGCGTCACGCACATCTTGGGCATGTCCCGTTTGTCGACGAACATGTCCACTTTGCGCGGGTGCTCCACACGCATGTGCGAGTAGATTTTGTACTTGTCGATCGATTGCCAACCGCACAGTCGGCACTGGTAGCCGCCGGCGTCCGCGTGCTCTGCCACGTGGACCGCGATCGCGTTCTCCTGATTCTCGATCTTCTTCTTGCACTCTCCACACGTCAGCGCCTTGTCTCTGAAAAGCTTTGATTGAGCAACTTCGCCTAACTTTGAAGACCTATATCTCGAGAACCAGTGAATATTCGTGAAAGTTGTCAACTACAAAATTGTAGCAAATAGTATGCTGAACAACTTTGTAGTTGACAGTTTTATCCGAAAACCCGTCCCAAGCCGAGCTATAATCCGTTTTTGAACAGTCGCTTTCGGCCCAACTCACTGCTGTCGCATGTACTTCATCCTCCGGTAGAACTCGACGTGCGCCCGTCGCTTCTCCTTCCCATCCACCGCCACGTCGACAGATTCAATGTCCACAAACTCGTCCTCATCGTCGTCCTCATCTTCTTCTCCCTTCTTCGAAGACGTGCTCGGCGAGGAGGCGGACGCCGAACTACTGGGCGTCATGATCGGAACAAACTCCTCCGGAAGTGAGATTTTCCGCGGCGCCATCACTTGCGGATCCGGCGGCGTCACACTTTTCTGCGCCTGCATTTGAAGCAGTTTATTGATCGTCGAGATCATTTCCGGCGGGTTGGGAGTGGAGCATTGCGGAGTCATCGAGGAAGAAGTGGTTGTGGGGGTGATTGCGGGGGTGGAGACTACTGTCGAGGTGCTCGGATAAATGACGGGGAGCGAGAAGGCGGCTGGAAGGCCGGATGACGTCGTGATCGGAGGTGTCGGCAGCGTCACGGTGATCGCTGGAAATCAGAATCATACGAGTACGGTCCAATATTGTCCATGTATCTCAGTTGCCAGTAGAGATATCAAAAGAGTTTCAACTATGAAAATATTTGTTAAGAAATTCTGTTCATTTTATCAGTTGACAAGTTTTTGGCATGTCCACCGGCAGCTGAGATCCATCAAAAAAAGACTCACACTGCTGATTCTGAAGCTGTTGCAAGATGAGCAACGCGACGTTCGCCTCGAGAATTGAGGCAGCCGAAGAGGCGTGAGTGTGCATCTGTGGGGATTTGAGTTGCCACGTGGCAGAAGGAGCGGAAGCCGCCGCCGAAGCAGAATGCGTCGGCGTCGTCGGCTGTTGTGTCATCGCCGCTGCGAAGAGCATCTGAAATGTACGAAAAATAGAGGCACGCCAATGTTTTCGCTTCCCTTTTCTGTTGTTTTTTTGTGTTCCTTATCAATAGTACATACACACACAATGGTGACTAGGCGGCCCATTGGGAAATCGAAATCGGAATGGAAGCAGAAAGATGTGCACTTTCTTTCTTTCCAAAACTTTGCCGTTTTCATGTAGAAAGTTGTGTGCCGGTACTGAGTCATACGACACACTAAAGTGGACTTGGAGTTAGCACACACATCAGTTTCATGAACTTTTTTCGCGTTTTGACGTGACTAAACGAATTTAAGAGATATCTCAGCTTGGAAGTACACATTTTTGTTCGTTTATAGCAAAACAATATCGTTCTAGAACTGCCCACAAAATAGCTCTCGACATCTCCGCGGAGCTGAGAAAACTCGTTCTGAATACTCGTCATAAACTCACTTTCCACTAGTTTCACTCCGAAATCCGATCGGTTTCGTCGCTTCCCCGAGCCCGCCTATTTATACGGTGGCAAAGAGGAAGCGAACAGGTGCGCTAACATTTCGAAAAAGAGTTTCGAAACGGAGCAGCACTCAAAACCAAAACCGAAAACCGAAAAAACTTGCCATTGGATTTTGCTGTGCGGCGCTCGCGTTGAGCAACTTTTGCAGCTGTCCCTGATCCATTGTCCGCATTTCTCCTGTTTAATGCATAGTTTGAGACGAGGTCTGCAAAAAAAAGCGGGTTTTTTGGGGGGAACGTGTGAGGGAAACGGGAGAGCAAAAAGTAAAGAAAAAGCGAAAAGTTAGAGCTGCACAAGACATATGACCTAATTTGCATTTTTCTTGCTCGGGGAGCTCTTCGGAGAGAGCAAGAAGACGTGAAAAAGATGTGCTCTTCCCGTTTTTCATTCACATTTTCTGACTCACTGAGCCCGATACGTTCCACTGCACAAACTAAAAGAAGGCTTGTAGAACCATGACTAGAACTCAAAAATGACAAATTTTCGTAAAAAATGTTCAACTACAAAGTTGTAGCGCACAAAATTTGCAACAACTTTTTAGTTGACCACTTTTTGAAATAATCACAAAGTCTCGAGATACAAGTGTCCAAAGATGAGCGGTTTTTTCTAGAGTAGTAGTCACAAAATTTCAAGTTTATATACCCTCTACGTAGATCTCAATTGGCCGAACGGACTTGTGATTTGTTTTTTGTAGAGGGGGGGGGGGGAGAAGGAATCAGAGAAACAAAGTAAGAAAGTGTCTGTGTTTGGTTAGTGCTGACGGCGAACGGACGGGAACGTATGGGAAAGCGACGGCGATCAAAGAGAGGAGGAGGAGACGTATCCATGAACCTTTAGAAAGCTATTGTAGACGTCTGGGGACTACAAGTTGAAAAGCGGTCCCGGTAGTTGGGTGACAGAGCATCCTGCAGATCAACAGTATCAACTTCTTGGGACCACCGGGGGTAAAAGTGCAAATCAATACAATTCCACTAATATTTCTTCAAACTAACATTAGGTCCTCAAAAATTGATGCACAAGTGTACAGCTATTGTCGTTGTCCGGCAAATCTGAGCCGAACCCATCGCTTTATAGCATCATTCGGTCCCACACAAATTTGAATGATCGCTGATCGCCGGAATTAATCAGCGGCTTCCAATCAAAACACAACTAATGCCTTTTCGAAAAGAGAGTGAAGCCGAAAGAAGGCGAGCGTTTCGGTCCGATCAGCTGGGACCGCATGCATTTTCGATGAAGACGGACGGATGACCCCCCCGGTTGCTGACATCAAGGACATCCGAAACGGTTGTTCCGCTTTAAATAGGGCCGAGTTGTTTGCTCAGAGAAGCGGAGGAAAAAGGGGAAGAGTAGCGAGTTGGACAACGTGTGTCTACGAGTAGTTTGTTTGAACTTTTCGGCGGTAACGCGGAAAAATACCTTTTAAAAGTGTCTAGGAAGAAAAAACAGCCGGTGAAATCGGTACAAAATGTCCAAAGGAGTTTGGTTTTAGATAGTCGAATCTTTTGGTTGTCACAAATGTTCTGGACGATATTGTAGCTCAACTTGTAAAATCCTAAACGGATAAAATAGTACCTAACGATAGATCAAGACCATTTTCTCGCCTAGGTCAAACGAATTTTCCACCTTTCGATCTCTCTCTCTCTCTCTCTCTTTCTCACTCAATTTTTGCTTGTATTTATAGTCCCCCCTCCCTATCTCAAGGGGACCAAAAGATTGGAGACGGAGACGGCGAAAAAGTGTCCCGCTGATGCTGATGTTTCAACCTTTCGGCGGAGGAACAGAGAGGAAAGAAAGAAAATTTGAGGAGGGGGGGGGGGGTCTTAGCTGCTACAACCTACAAAAGTACAAAAGTAGGTCCCGGTCGGCGAGGGCCGGCCGAAAAGAGAATAGAATAGGCGGAAAGTGTTGTCCAACCACTAGAACGCGCCAGGCGACGAGTTATCTGATCTACTGAGGTCCACCACGAGCGGCTGCGGTCCCTCAAGGTCAGGTCAAAGAATTTGGTTGAACAGTAGCAAAACAGAATATATATATTATAATGTTGGTCAACTTTTGAAAAAGATAGTAAGCGGATTAGTACGTGTGCAAACGTGATAGAATTGGATCAACTTTTAATTGGCCCCCCCCCCTCTCGGCTAGGGTACAAATACAAATTTCGCCGCCACCGCCGCCGCCGGATTGTACTTTATCTAGATCAAAATCGGGCAGCAATTCTCGCGGGGTCCTCCTGGCAGTTGGCCTTCAAGTTAAACTTTAGGCCCTAGAGAGTGGCCGTCAAATTCAGGCCCTCAGGATTAGGCCCTAAACTTATAGGCCACTAGGCTTATACTCAGGTCCCAATGTTTAGTCCCTACTAGTCAGGATCTATGCTCTATGGTCCCTTTATGATCAGGCCTCGAACTTCCAAGACCCTGGCCGACGTCACTTAACGGGACACTTAAAAGGACTGACTCATGCCGCCGATCCAATTGCGAAACCAAAAATAAAAAAACAGCACGCGAGTCACACTCCGTCCCCCCCCCGAGTTTGCCGTCAGGATTATGGTTGGATGGTTGGGGTCAAGTGTCGTCACGTCTCGCGGCGGTCCCCGTCGGCTCATGGCAACACAAAACAGCTGGTCAGCTCTCCCAACGACTACAGTACACACTCACACACACACACATGGACGTGTCGGGGGGTACCCGAAATGAGTCGACTTATATACCCGGTCGGAAAACCGGTTGACGACCCGGCCGCCCGTCTGCGTCTCTCCTGGTCCCACCGGTTGGCGGTTGTACTCGCGCGATCGGCCTCGCGTCGACTGACCCCCTCCGAGGTTTGTGTACTATTGTGTGAGCGGCTGGGACCGCCAGACGTTCGTTCCGTCTCTGCCCTTTCGTTTCCTTTTCCGTCTCTGTACGTGTGTGTGTGTGTGTGGAAACGAAACGAACGAGATCTTGCCGCCCCCGATCCGATGGGGACCAATTCCGATTCCAGAAGGTCGCCGCCAGCCAATCACATGTTTTGGCGGCGCGTCAATCACTGATTAGTTTGTTGTTAACCAGAGGATCCGCGGCGAGAGAGAGAGAGAGATTAGCGATCAGATGGAAAAACATATGTGGCGGATCCTGTCGGTTCGAACATTGGTCCCAAACGTTTCAAAGCATTCTGGAGCCCGAAAAAGTTTGAATTTCTCTGGGGGAAAGTGCTCTTTTCAACCAATCAGAGAGCGAAATCGGATATTTTCTCTTCTAGAACTTTAGCGCGAGCTTGGGACCTTCAAAGCATTCATTTTTGATAAAATTGAGACAGACCCTAGGCCTCTGACGACGACGAACACGACGACGAACACGTCCAACTTTGAGGGACCAAGTACCTAATACCATGTTTTTCAGCGAAACAATAATTATCCAAAAACGCTCGTCTTTGGGGTCCTAATGACGGTCATAAACGGTTGTCTTCGACCCAAAACATGTGATCCACATTAGAAAAATTGGGTTGCAGTCACAAAAAAAGCGTTAGATGGGTATCTACGTAGGCAAAACTTGTATGCAAGTCGACAATAGCGGAAAACAGTGAATGTATGGAGAAAAAAAGAAAGAAGAGCGATGCAAAATTCTGGAGTAGTAAAAGAGCTCTGAGCGGCTCTCCCACAGGTGGTGTGCTATAGTTTTGAGTGGGTGCCGAGAGAGAGAGAGAGAGAGAGAGAGAGAGAGAGAGAGAGAGTGAGCATCTCCTCTGGGTCCCTCGGTGTGTAACACTATGTGCAAAGGGGGGGTAATAATTTATGACGTGGTTCGTCGAGGGGAGGACAAAAAACGAGTACGAGCAGCTGTTGAACTGAAGGAAAACCTGGAATAATAGCATTGAAAGAAGTTACGGCAGCTGTTTATCAGGTGCCGGAAGTTGAGGGGAGCAGACTCTTTGGCGATGCAAAAGTTAGGCCATCAAGTGCCGGGGAACAACTGGAAGACCGCCCAAAAGGCATTTGTAAGGATGTGACCTAACTTTTTGGGACTGGAAAAGCTAGGCCAGATGTTCAGTGAATGGGAAGTGAACCAAACAACAAACAATAGCGTTCTGATAGGTGGCCTAACTTTCCCGCCTGGAAAACCTAGACCAGCTTGCGTGCAAGAGGGTTGACTCAAACAATCTCAGGTATGAGGATGTGGCCGAACTTTTCACGCCCGACAAAAGTTCGGCCAGCATGTAGAACATCTAACTACGGTTTCTGGAATAAAAAGTTAGACGGCCGCTCCGATTTTATAGACATTTTCTCATGGAAATTCGATAGCTTTGAAAGGAAAAGTGAAAGAATTGCACAAC